>CM046953.1:127117857-127851004 GCA_025698515.1 Gossypium sturtianum | reverse complement strand
ACCGATCCGCGGTAAGTCTTCCGACTATTGGTTAATCTCTATGAAAAGATTATGCTATGATCATTAGTATTAAGAGATCAAATCTTAGAGACTCGAGACCTTTAGACATATGATTGCGAGAACCACTCTTAGATCTAACTCATAAAATATATCTGGCAACAAAACAAGTGGAATAAATTACTAATTCATAAAACTTGTAATCGAGATTAAGTCGAATCTGTAGTCATGAGCGCTAGAGGACGTGGACGTGGTATGCGCGACCGTGGTAGAGGCCGGTGTTGGGTCCGAACCTTCTAATCGTGGCATGGGCCGGAGGGTGAAGTGCCAGCATCACCAGTTGCAGAGGCAGAATTTTAGGACCAAACTAGTGGAGACGATGCTGTGTCTCAAGCTATGTTACGTGTTTTGGACCGAGTTGCTGGAGCGAGCTCGGATCGTGAGTTCTCAAAATTTGTGTCGGAGCGACTCGAGCCAATGGGGGCTGAAATGTTTAGGGCGTGCCGGTTTAGCTCCTAACGTGTCTGAGCATCGTTAGAAGCGGTTGAGCGCATTATGGATGATTTTGACTTTACCGCTGAGGAGAAATTGAAAGGGGTGGTGTCTCTTCTCCGAGATGAGGCATATCAGTGGTGGCTCACGGTAAGGGAAGGTACAGCAGCTGACCGCATTACCTGGGACTTCTTCAAGTTAGCATTTCAAGGAAAGTATATTGGGTCGAGCTATGTGGTCGCTCAGAGAAAGGCGTTTCTAAACCTGGTCCAGGGGAATAAATCGGTTGCTGAGTATGAGGTGGAGTTCTTACGTCTAAGCCAGTATGCCCGGGGTATTGTTGCAACAGATCACGAAGCGTTGTGTCCGATTTTAGGATGGTCTCGAGAGATGAGTTATGAGTAATCGATAGCTCGCAGAACGGAAAGAGAGTTTATTGTTTTGGTTGAGAAGGCTAAGATAGCCAAGAGGTGAAGTCGATCCGAAGGCGTAATTAGAGAGGGACAAGGGTGAGGAATAAAAGGAATTTTGGGGTTGTCGTGGTCTGGCTGGGAATTTCCAAAAGAGGCCTAGGTTGGATGGGTCGAGTCGAGTTAAAGGCGTGGCTGCCAGTAGTTGGACGGCCTCAGCAGTTGTGCTACATGTGGGAAGATTCACTTGGGAGAGGCCGGGAAAGAAGTAATGGATGTTTCAGTGTGGATCAGTTGATCATCGGGTAGGGATCGCTTCAAGAGCCAAACAGAGCACGGCTAGTGGGTCCGAATTATGCTCACCTAGAAGAGGTAGTCGCAGAACCACGTAAAGGTCGTGGTCCCGCTAGGGGTGGAAATGGTTTTGGACGACAGCTGCCAGCACCGGGCAGAGGTGCTAGAAATACTGATGCGAGACAGCCTGGGCTAGTTTATGCAGCTAGACGTCGAGAGGAGGGCGATGCACCTGACGTCATAACCGGTACATTCCTTATTTTCGATTTACCCTTTACTTCGCATTGATTGATATTGGGTCCACGATTCCTATGTTGCTAGTAATCGTGTCCGAACTTTGAATATAGAATCAGAGACTGCTTCTAGAGAGATGACTGTTCTTAGCCCTTTAGGACAATCCGTAGTGGTGAACAAACTCTTTAGGAATGTGCCTTTAGAAGTACAAGGGGTAATTTTTCCGACTGATTTGATGGAACTACTGTTCGCGAGTTTGACTTGATCTTAGGCACGGGATCGCTAGTGAAGTATCGAGCAAATTTAGATTGTGCCGCTAAGCGTATGGTGTTGAAGACTACCATGACAATGAGGTGTTAGTAATAGGCGAAAGAAGGAATTATTTGGCTAATGTGGTTTCTGCTCTCAAGGCTGAGAGGATGGTGAGAAAAGGGTGTGGAGCATTCTTAGCTTTCATTAGTGCGCTGGAAGTCAAGGAGTTGACTGTAAATGATGTTAGAATGGTGAAGGAATTCTCTGATGTTTTTCCAGAAGAGCTTCTAGGGTTACCTTTAGATCGCGAGGTGGAGTTCGGCATTGACCTTTTTTCCGGGAAAAGCACCAAAGTCCATTGTTCCATATAGGATGGCGCCAAAAGAGCTAGTGGAACTTAAAGCCCATTCTGTGAACTATTAGATCGGGGCTTTATCCGACCAAGTGTGTCTCCGTGGGGAGCACCTGGCATTGTTCGTTTAAGAAGAAGGATGGGTCGATTCGGATGTGCATTGACTACGCATAATTGAACAAGTTGACGATTAGAACAAGTACCCACCGCCGAGGATTGATGATTTGTTCGATCACCTCAAAGGGGCTTCATTTTCTCAAGATAGATTTGAGGTCGGTTATCATCACTTAAGGTCAAGGAGGCGTATATCCATAAGACACCTTTCAAGTCGCTATGGTCACTACGCAGTTTTTGGTGATGCCGCTTTGGGTTGACAAATGCACCACCATGCGTTATGGATATTATGAACTGGGTGTTCCAACCCTATCTAGACAGATTTGTTGTGGTGTTCATAGACGATATCTTGATTTACTCAAGAACGGAGAAGAGCATGATGCGCATCTTCGGGTTGTTCTCGCAAGTATTAAGAGAGAAGTAGCCGTATGCCAAATTCTCGCAAGTGTGAATTTTGGCTAAAGGAAGTTACCTTCTTAGGGCATGTTGTTTCGCCAAGGAATAAAGGTTGATCCCCAAAGATTGAAGGCGTTTCGAGTGGAAGCCGCCAAAGTCCAGAGCTTAAAATTTAAAGTTTTCTTTGGTTGGCGTGATACTACTGTAAGATTTGTGGAGGGATTTTCCTTGATTGCGGCACCTTTAACCAAGTTGTTACGGAAAGGGGTACCGCTTGTATGGTCGATAAATGAAGAGGAAAGTTTTGAGAAGTTGAAGAGAATTTGACCAAGCACCAGTGTTGATTCACTGAAGCCGAGAGGAGTTTGTTGTCTCATCGCGATGCGCGCTTTGCATACCGGCCGGGATGTGTATTGATGCAAGAAGGAAAGTGGTAGCATATGCGCCTCTAGCTTGAGACCGCATGAGATGAACTATCCCACGCATGATTTGGAGTTAGCCGCGGTAGTGTTCGCCCAAGATTTGGAGACACTACCTGTATGGGGGGAGAAGTCCATTATCTACACCGACCATAAGAGCCTCAAAATATCTCCTTACCTAGAAGGAGTTGAATTTAAGGCAGCGGAGGTGGATTGAACTATTGAAAGATTACGATCGCTCGATTGAGTATCACCCGTAAAGCTAACGTGGTGGCGGATGCGTTAAGTCGGAAGGTGATATCGGATTTAAGAGCAATGTTTGCTTATCTCACCTTGTATGATGATGGAAGTCCGCTAGTCGAACTCCAAGTGAAGCCCTCTTGGGTCACCAGATTAAAGAGAAGCGCTTATCGATGAATCGTTAAGTTCTAAGTTCCAATTAGTGGCAAGGGGTGAGGCGGAAGATTTCAGCTTGAACAATGATGAGGTTTTGTGCTTTCGTGGAAAGGCTTGTATGCCAAGGATTCCGAGTTAAGGCGTAAGATTCTACAGAAGCGCATAGTAGTCCATACGCTATGCATCCCGGTGGGAGTAAGATGTATCGGATCTGCGTGAAATGCTTTGGTGGCCGTGTCCAAAGCGAAGTTTATCGAGTTTGTGAGCAAGTGCTTAACGTGTCAAGCAGTGAAAGTGGAACATCGCTGTTTTCGGATTACTACAAACGCAGAAAGATTCCACTCGTGGAAATGGGAGAGGATAACGATGGACTTTGTTAGTGGGCTACCTCTTACGCCTACAAAGAAAGATTCGGTGTGGGTAATTGTCGATTGGTTGATTTGTCCGCTTACTCCATACCGGTTCGTGTTGACTACTCGTTCTGAGAGGTTAGCTAAACTGTATGTAGCAAAATTGTGAGATTACATGGAGTACCGTGTATATCATATCGCACAGAGACCCTAGGTTTACATCGCACTCGAAGGCGTTGCATCGGTGTTGGGTACAAGATTGACTTCAAAGATAGCGCTTCATCCACAGATCGATGGTTAGTCCGAGAGGGTAATTCAAATCTTGGAAGATATGTTGAGAGGTTGCGTTATCGATTTTAGGGGTAGTTGGGAGGATTTTCACCGCTGGCGAATTTGCATATAACAACGCTACCAATCCAAAGATTCGGATGGCACCTTGTGAAGCGCCAGATGAGTCTGAAGTGTCGCACCCCTACCGCCGGACGAGTTGGGTGAGCGATGCTTGTTGGGTCCGAATTGATCTCGCAGACGAAGGAGAAGGTTAAGTTGATTCGGCTCTGTTGAAGGAAGCTTCCGATAGACGTAAATCGTATGCATATCTCAAGCGTAAGAAAATAGAATTTTTGGTGGGTGATCGAAGTTTCTCCAAGGTCTCACCTTGGAAGAATGTTCTGAGGTTTGGACGAAAGGGAAGTTAAGCCCTGTGTTCATCAGCCTTATCGTATTGAAACGTGGGACCAGTAGAGCTTATCGCCTTGAGTTACCTTTGGAATTGAAACAAATACACGATGTGTTCCATGTCTCGATGTTGAGGTGCTACCGCTCGATCCGCTCTCACACATAGTGCCAAAGT
Source organism: Gossypium sturtianum (assembly GCA_025698515.1). Lineage (NCBI taxonomy): Eukaryota > Viridiplantae > Streptophyta > Magnoliopsida > Malvales > Malvaceae > Gossypium > Gossypium sturtianum. Next base: position 127,846,445 of record CM046953.1, on the reverse strand, counting down.
GGAGGAGATGGAGGTAAGACTGCACTGCTTTTTGAGGAAGAACCAAGCAGTGCATCTTAGGACCGAGACGTTAAGATTTTGAGGAGGAAATCGGTTCCCATTGGTCAAAGTCTTATGGCGAAATCATGGTGCAGAGGAAGCCACGTGGGACCCAGAAGATGTGATGCGACAACAATACCCTCACCTCTTTTGAACAGGTAAATTTCGAGGCCAAAATTTCTTTAAGGGGGTAGAACTGTAACATCCAAAGTTAGGGGGTTCTGCATTTCATGTTTCTGTGTGTTTGGCTGGTTCTTCTTGCTATTTGGATGTGTTTGGGGGTCTTAGGAAGGCTCGGGTTCGAGCCGGAGTCTTGGTTAAAATTTTGTTTTAGGGCACTTTAGGGGGAAACTTGAAGGTGTAGGTCTTATGTATATTTGTGGGTGGTTGATGACACAAAAAGGGGTGTGGAAGAGTTGTAAGTGACGCCTAGGAAGCAAGGGGGATGACGCCTCAAGGGAGCTTAGAGGAGAAGGGAGCAGTTCAATCTCTCGGCTTGCATTTTTGGGGTTTTTATTTTGATAAGGATGGAGAAAAGGTGGATTCTGCCAAGACTCTGCATGATAGTTGTGGAATGGGTCAACATATTTGAATTGGAAGGAGGAGAGGTGTTGGAGGAGTAAGAATTGGTCGACATATTTGAATTGGGGAGTGGAGAGTGAAAGGTGGAGGAATTTGTGGGATGTGGAGAGAGGAGAGAGGTTGGCCGAATGAGGGAAGTGTGGGGAGTGCATGTTCGATTTTGGTTTGGGTTAGGTAGGGCCGAATTTCCTTTTGGGTACTTAGGCATTGGTGACCAATTTCAATCATTAGAGAAGAGGGGAGTGCCGCTTTTCTTGAAGTGGTCATTTTGAGTGTAGTGTTAGCTAAATCTATTCTTGAAACTCTCTCTTTCTTTTGGCATTTTCAAGCATTGATTCTTCTCTTTTTCTACCTAAACCGCAACCCCTTTGACCTCTTTTCTTCTCCTTCTTGTCGCTTTGGTAAAAGCCTAATCTCGTGAGTTGTCATTTATGCTTTCTTTCTTTCTTTTCCACCTTTTGCTAATTTCTTCGTCTCCATAGCCGAACCTCCCTAGTTGCTTTGATTGGAATCGCTCTTCCGGTAAGTGCTTTAGCCGAATCTTGATTCTCTATCTTTACTTCCTCTTCTCTCTATCCGTCCGTATTTTGTGGAAGCCAACCTTTCGTTGTGTCAATCAAGACATTCTTCTATTGTTTTACCGTAGTTTAATATAGCCTTTCCTATTGGCATCTCCTTGTTTCTGTAAGGACTCTTCTTCTCCGATTTTCTTTCTTTCTTTTCTTTTTCTCTCTTATTGTTGCGATTAACCAAAGGTGTTGACTCGTTGTTTTTGGGAATTTGGCCGAATGTAGAGAGACTCTGTAACACCCCTTACCCGGGTTCTATACCGGGAACCGGGCCCGAGGCGTTACCGAACTCAAACCACTTAATCGCCACTTAGGCTCAACGTCATTACTCACTATAACCTCATTCTCGACTTACGAGGCCTCACTCATACACACGAGGCTCTCGAGACTAATTCAAACTTTTAAGATCCTTAAAATTTTTCTTTTATACAGTCTCACACGCCCGCAAGATTAGACACGCCTGCGCATGGACACACACGCCCATGTTCCTTAGCCATGCTAAAAACTCGAGCATTCTCGCCAATTGCCCCACGGCCATGGCACGCCTGCTTCTCCCCAACCGTGGTGAACACCGACTTACCTCGCACGGCCTAGAGTCTAGACACATGCCCGTGTGGCTAGCCCGTGGCCAACACCGACAATCCCACACGCCCTAGGCACACGCTGCGTGTGACTAGTCCGTGGTCTATTCTGCTTTCAAATATTGACATGCGGGGACGCTGACGGCCACAACACACGCCCGTGGGGCGACTGTGTCACACATGGTCTAGACACACGCCTGCAGTGTCTCTATCCACATGGTCAAGAACAAGACTAAGTGTCAAGTTCTTTTCACCCTTCTAACATACACAACATATACTCATCTAACACCATCATAATCAACTCAAATTGAAGTGCTTTCTCACATAGAAAACTACATCTTTCTTTCATATAATGTAATAGCCAACAACCATGGCATTATACAAAATAAGCTATCCATCTAAAGGCCAACACATCTTAGCCATTTACAACAAAATTTACTAACTTATCTAGCCCCTATACATGCCATATACAAAACATTAAGTTTCATGTACCAAAGTGTGTCTGATATGTGGGCTATCTTCCGATGATCCTCGATCTCGATTCAACGCTTTTAATCTATAAGACAAGAGAAAAGAAAGAGAGTAAGCTTTGAGCTTAGTAAGTTTACACATAAAGAAATAAGCAACATAGTATAAGCTAAGCAACCATTAGCATTATACCAACAAGTAATTCACAACTATGCTTACTCTTTCTATCCCATACCACATTTCCAACACATCATGAGTCACATACTCATAACCATTGAAATGCACCCCGCATTCAATATCACATTTACGTAATATACAACACATCATTATTTATCGTAATACATCCACACAAATAATCCACATAACTTATCCACGCACTCATCCACACAAAATAGTTTACATAACTAATCCACACAAATTTCATCCACACGCTTAATACACACAGCTAATCCACACAAACCTATATCTCGGTGGTTTCGCACTTAGCACACCACATTTTATTAATAAGGTGGTATCGCACTTAGCCTACCACAATGGTATTCGGAGTGATTCAGCACATAGCTCACTAGATGATATACCTCACGATAGCATCGCACATAGCCATCTCATCGTCAATATGCATTTGGATGTTATCGCACTTAGCCCACCATCTAGCATTATCACAACACATGCACAAGTCTATTTACTCAATTATTCATCCATTCAAATCTATATTACATTCATTGTACTTGAACCGCGTAGGTTCCCAATCATTCTCATTCATTCTCATTCATGCTACACCCTAGCTAGTATTATCAAATTGTAAGTATGAATGCATTGTTTATGCATAGACTTACCTCGATACTCAAAAGTATTGAAATGTGCAATTTAGTCCACCACTTTGCTTTTGCCTCGCTTTCGATCCGGCTTCATTTTTCTTGATCTATAATGAATAAATTAGCTTATTCAATACACACATTGACTAAATTGACCCACATCTCATACTTTAGCAAAATTACTATTTTGCCCCTAAACTTTCTCATATTTACACTTTAGTCCCAAAGGCTCGTAAAGTGATTTTTATTCAACTTTCTAGCCTTTCATGCTTAGCCGAACCACTTACTCAACTAAAGCATTCAACAATTCTCACTAAATCACCCATGTATGACCAAACTTAAGATTTTCGCAACTAAGTCCCTACATGCATTTTCATGGAAAATCACTTAGCAAAAGATGTTTCTACTACATCAAGCTTTCATATTCTTCCATAAAACATCAAAATACATGCATGTCATACATATTTACATTTTTGAACATCCATAATATCTCACCAAATAGCTATAAATAGCTTACTCATGCTAATCGACTTAAAAATACGAAGAATATCAAAAATCGGCTTAAGAGCACTTACTAGCAAGCTTGAAAATTGAAGGAGCCCTAACAATGGCTTCTCAAATTTTTGGCAGCTATGGGAAGAAGAAGAATGAATTTCTATCATCTTTTCACCTATTTTAATCACTTAATTGATGAATGACCAAAATGCCCTTTTGATAAACTTCAAATTTGGCTCATCCATGCCCATTTTTGTCCAAAAATTAGAATTTGGATAAATTGCTATTTAAGGACCTCTAATTAATAATCTAAAGCTATTTCACACATATAGCTTCTAGAAACACACATTTTGAAACTTTTGCAATATAGTCCTTTTGGACAATTCAATCACAATTTCACAAAATTGTTTCATGAAACTTTCACACTAGCATGCATACATAATATAAGCCTCAAAAACTCATTCATGACCCTTGGATTTGTGGTCTCGAACCACTATTCCGACTAGGCCCTAAACCGGGATGTTACAACTCTCCCCCCTTTAGAGATTTTTGTCCCTGAAAATCTTACCAGTAAAGAGGTTTGGATGTTGCTCTCTCATAGCTTCTTCCGTTTCCCACGTAGCCTCTTCCACACCATGTTTCTCGCCATAACACTTTCAATAGTGCTATGCTCTTATTTCTCAACTGTTTCACTTCTCGAGCCACGATCTTAACTGCTCCTCTTCATAAGACATATCTGGTCTTATCTCAACTTCCGTTGAAGGAATCACATGTGAAGAATCGGAGCGATACCGTCGCAACATCGACACATGGAACACGTTATGAATCTTTTCTAACTCTACCAAAGAAAGCCAACCGTAAGCTACAGCCCAATTGCGTCTCAGTAATCTCATACGGCCCTATGAACCTTGGACTCAATTTCCCTTTTCGTTCAAATCTCATAATCTTCTTCCACGGCGATACTTTCAAAAATGCTTTGTCGCCTACCTCAAACTCAATTTCTTTTCTTTTCAAATCCGCATATGACTTCTCGCTTGGCCCGCAAATTTTCTGACTATTACGGATTACTTTCACTTTCTCTTCGGTCTCTTTTACTAGATCGACCCCATGGATCCGCTTCTCGCTAAGCTCGATCCAATACAAAGGAGTCCGACACTTACGGCCATACAAAGCCTCATACGGTGCCATCTCAGATACTCGATCGATAACTATTGTTATAGGCGAATTCGACCAAAGGTAGATATCTCTCCCAACTACCTTCGAATTCTAACACACAAAGATCGAAGCATATCTTCAAGAACTTGAATTACTCTTTCGCATTGATCATCGGATTGCGGATGGAACGTAGTAATCAAAATTCAATCTCGCACTCCATGGCCTCTTGCAACTTCTTCCAAAATCTCAAGTAAACCTCGATCTCTCTATCCGATATAATAGACACAGTGTACACCATGCAATCTTACTATCTCTCGCCACGCATAACTCAAATAACTTATCCAAAGGAATAATCAACACGCATCGAATAAAGTGAGTCGACTTCGCCAATCTATCCACAACAACCCACACAACATATCTCTTTCTCGAGTCGCCGGTAACCCCCTGCATAAAATCCATGGTAACGTGATCCCACTTCCATTCGGGAACCATCACCGGGTCAAGCAATCCCAAAGGCACTTGATGCTCAAATTTCACTTGTTGGCAAATCGCATACTTAGTCACAAACTCAAAATATCTCTTTCATACCCGCCACCAATACAACTTCTCAAATCGTTGTACATTTTCGCATCGCCGGATGTACTTGATAAGCATCCACCGTGGGCCTCATACAAAACCTTTTGAATCAACTCTCATTTTTAGGAACACAAATTCTGTCACGATACATCGACATAACCATTCAAATCCACTCGAAAATCGTAATCACTTTCTCGATTCGCACTTAGCTATCTTAGCCGGCATCTCGTTGCTATTTCTTCCGAGCCTCACATATTTGTTGAACAAATAGTGGCCTAGCTCTCAACTCGCTAAAATAGCACAATCATCGACAATGCTAAACTCGCTTCTCATAACTCTTAGAGCATACAGATTTCCTACTTAAAGCATCCGCAACCACATTCGCTTTTCGGGTGGTAATCAATGACTAACTCATAGTCTTTCAATAACTCAAGCCACCGTCTTTGTCTCGCATTCGCATCCTTCGATCCATCAAATACTTTAAACTCTTGTGATCCGTAAAAGATTCGCACTTTTCGCCATACAAATAATGTCGCCAAATCTTTAACGCAAACACAATTGCAGCCAACTCCAAATCATGAGTCGGATAATTCTTCTAGTGCGGTTTTAATCGCCTCGAGGCGTAAGCGACTACCTTACCCTCTTGCATCAACATGAAACCGAGACCATTAAACGACGCATCACTATATACCACGAACTCCTTCCCCGATTCTCGGTTGAACCAAAACCGGTGCCTCACCAACATTATTTTCGGTCTCTCTCGAAGCTCTGCTGACATGTCTCACCATTCAAACTTGACATCTTTATGCAATAGCTTCGTCATCGGGTAGCAATCATAGAGAACCCTTTACCAAACGTCTGTAATATCCTCGCTAATCCCAAGAAACTTCGATTTCTCGACACGCCTCTGCGGTGGTTTCCAATCCATAACAAATGATATCTTACTCGGGTTAACTCGACACACTCATCACCCCGACACCATGTGTCCTATGAATCCGACCTCTCTGAGCTAAAACTCACTCTTGCCGAACTTAGCATACAACCGCTTATCTCTCAAAGTTTGCAAGACAATTCTCAAGTGCTCTTCATGATCGTTCTCATCCCGAGAATAGATCAATATGTCGTCAATAAAGACAACCACAAACTTGTCCACATATGGTCTGAAAATATGGTTCATCGGATCCATAAAAATCGCAGTGCATTCGTCAAACCAAACGGCATAACCAAAAACTCATAATGGCCATACCTTGTCCAAACGGTTTTCAACACATCTTGCTCTTTCACTGAAATGATAATAACCGCACTCAAGTCTATCTTGGAGAACATCAGAGCTCCTTCAGCTTGATCGAAAAGATCATCAATCCTTGGTAAAGGATACTTATTCTTAACCGTCACTTTGTTAAGCTGTCTATAGTCTATACACAACCTCATAGACCCATCTTTCTTCTTCACAAACAATACCGAGCACCCCACTACGCGAGTAGCTCGGTCTTGCAAAACCCTTATCTGTCAACTCTTGTAACTGAACCTTCAGTTCTTTCAACTCTACATGTGCCATTCTGTACGGAGCAATCGAAATAGGTGCCGTTCCCGGAACCAACTCAATTCCAAACTCGACCTCTCTCACTGGAGGTAATCCGGGTAACTCTTCTGGAAACACATCTGGGTACTCACATACCACTGGCACTGTTTCAAACTCTACTCCAACCTCTTGAGTATTCAACACAAATGCAAGATAGGACTCACACCCTTTTCTTAAACATTTCTCAGCCACTAAGGAAGAAATCATCACGGGTAGACTGTCCGATCCACCTGATTCAACCCGAACTACATCTCCACTCTCACATTTCAATTTAATGTACTTACTACCACAGTTCACTAAAACACTATGGGTAGTCAACCAATCCATGCCTAGGATTAAATCGAACTCATCAAACGGCAACAACATAAGGTTTGCCAAAAAACAATGATTCTCAATCAACAAAGGACAATTTTTACACACTTTTTCCACTAACACATACTTTCCTAACGGGATTGACACCTTAATCACAATGTCCGTAGACTCAACGGTCATACTCAAACTAGATGCTAATCTCATGCAAATATAAGAGTGAGTAGACCCTGGATCTATTAAAGCAATAACAGAGGTGTCAAAGAGAGAAAAAGTACCCGTTATCACATCAGGGGAGGATACCTCTTCGCGAGCGCGAATGGCATACGTCCTCGCAGGTGCCCGACCCTCTGGTCTCACAGCAGAGTCCTTGGACGCACCTCTACCACTAGCCCCACCTCTTGGGTTCCTTGGTGGTCTACCCCTCGTAGACACATCACTAGGTCTCACTTCTTGCCTCTCTTCCTTATCATCCCTCTCGGACACGCATTTGGATAAAGTGGTCGGGGAACCACATTTGTAATATTTCTGACTGTTTCCCCAACACTCTCCGGTGTGATACCTACTACAACTTGGACACTCCGGTTTACTCTTTGTATTGCCCACACTTTTCATCGAGGGGGCTCGGACTCTCAAACCCTGACGAGTATTGTCCAAGTCTCGATGCGAATATCTACCGAGGCTGACATCCGAGGATTCACTTCCTTGGATCTTTTCGACTGGGCTTGATACGACTTGCCCATCGGTCTCTTTCTCGCATCTCGGGCTTCACTCACAGCCCTCCTCTTATCTGAACTCAACTCTTCGGCCTTACTTGCCCTCTCAACTAATACCATGAATTCTTTCAACTCCAAAATGCCAACTAGGATCTTGATATCCTCATTCATCCCATCTTCGAACCTCTTGCACAAGATGGTCTCTGTCGACACACATTCTTGAGCGTATTTGCTAAGCCTAACAAACTCACGCTCAGATTCACCATCATCATCCTTCCTTGCTTCACTCAAGGAATTCTTTCCTTTTTCGGTCAAGAAACCTCCGCTTATATACTTCTTCCGAAACTCTTCCAGAAAGAAGTCCCACGTTACCCGCTTTCTCGGGACCACTAATGTCAGCGTCTTCCACCAATGGTATGCTGAATATCTCAGCGACGATACGGCACACTTCAAACTCTCCTCGTGTGTACATGAGAGCTCATCGAACACCCTCATCGAGTTCTCTAACTGCACTCGCCTCTCTCGTGGTCATCATCTACCTTAGCCCTAAACTCCTCAGCCCCGTGCTTCCTAATCTTATCCACCGGGGGTTTCGATATCCTCACAAAACCCATACCTTGAGGAGCCACTGGATTTGGTTGAGGTATAGGAGGAGGTGGAGGAGGTTGAGCGTTAGGGTTCGCTCGAACGTAGTCCGAATACCAATCACTCATCATATGGAGAAAGGCTTCTCGTGCCTCTTCCCCTTGACCCTCGCCTCGTCCACTTTGCACCAAAGACGGTTCCTTGCGCAGAGCCGCGTATAACTAGCTTCTTCATCAGCAGTCAATGGATCGAAATCCATATTCTATATAAAACAAGATTTAAAATCATCAGAAACAACCACACTATCATCGTACACTTATGGCATGTATAGCTAGACTCTTACACCCACTATAGTAGTCCTAGAACCGACTAAACAATAGCTCTGATACCACTAAATGTAACACCCCTTACCTGGGTTCTACGCCGGGAACCGGGCCCGAGGCGTTACCGAACTCAAACCACTTAATCGCCACTTAGGCTCGACATCATTACTCACTATAACCTCATTCTTGACTTACGAGGCATCACTCATACACACGAGGGCTCACGAAACTAATCCAGAACTTTTACGATCCTTAAAATTTTTCTCTTTTATACAGGTCTCACACGCCCGTGCATGGACACACACGCCCATGTTCCCTAGCCGTGCTAAAAACTCGAGCATTCTGCCAATTGCCCCACGGCCATGGCACGCTCGTGCTCCTCAACCGTGGTGAACACTGACTTCCCTCGCACGACCTAGAGTCTAGACACACGCCCTAGGCACACGCCCTTGTGACTAGTCCATGGTCTATTATGTTTTCAAATATTAACATGCAGGGGACGCACGGCGGCAGCACACGCCCGTGGGCTGACCATGTGTCACACACGGTCTAGACACATGCCTGTGTGTCTATCCACATGTTCAAGAACAAGACTAAGTGTCAAGTTCTTTTCACCATTCTAACATACACAACATATACTCATCTAACACCATCATAATCAACTCAAATTGAAGTGCATTCTCACATAGAAAACTACATATTTCTTTCATATAATGTAATAGCCAACAACCATGGCATTATACAAAATAAGCTATCCATCTAAAGGCCAACACATCTTAGCCATTTACAACAAAATTTACTAACTTATCTAGCCCCTATACATGCCATATACAAAACATTAAGTTTCATGTACCAAAGTGTGCTGACATGTGGGCTATCTTCTGATGATCCTCGTATCTCGATTCAACGCTTTTAATCTATAAGACAAGGGAAAAGAAAGAGAGTAAGCTTTGAGCTTAGTAAGTTTACACATAAACAAATAAGCAAGATAGTATAAGCTAAGCAACCATTAGCATTATACCAACAAGTAATTCACAACTATGCTTACTCTTTCTATCCCTTACCATATTTCCAACACATCATGAGTCACATACTCATAACCATTGAAATGCACCACTGCATTCAATATCACATTTACGTAATATACAACACATCATTATTTATCGTAATACATCCACACAGTCAATCCACATAACTTATCCACGCAGTTCATCCACACAGCTAGTTTACATAACTAATCGACACAGCTCATCCACACAGTTAATACACACAGTTAATCCACACAGCCAATATCTCGGTGGTTTTGCACTTAGCACACCACATTTTATTAATAAGGTGGTATCGCACTTAGCCTACCACAATGGTATTCGTAGTGATTCAGCACATAGCTCACTAGATGATATACCTCACGATAGCATCGCACATAGCCAGCTCATAGTCAATATGCATTTGGATGGTATCGCACTTAGCCCACCATCTAGCATTATCACAACACATGCACAAGTCTATTTACTCAATTATTCATCCATTCAAATCTATATTACATTCATTGTACTTGAACCACATAGGTTCCCAATAATTCTCATTCATTCTCATTCATGCTACACCCTAGCTAGTATTATCAACTTGTAAGTATGAATGCATTGTTTATGCATAGACTTACCGCGATACTCAAAAGTATTGAAATATGCAATTTAGTCCACCACTTTGCTTTTGCCTCGGTTTTGTTCCGGGCTTCGTCTTTCTTGATCTATAATTAATAAATCAGCTTATTCAATACACACATTGACTAAATTGACCCACATCTCATACTTTAGCAAAATTACTATTTTGCCCCTAAACTTTCTCATATTTACACTTTAGTCCCAAAGGCTCGTAAAGTGATTTTTATTCAACTTTCTAGCCTTTCATGCTTAGCCGAACTACTTACTCAACTAAAGCATTCAACAATTCTCACTAAGTCACCCATGTATGACCGAACTTAAGATTTTCACAACTAAGTCCCTACATACATTTTCATGGAAAATCACTTAGCAAAAGATGTTTCTACTACATCAAGCTTTCATATTCTTCTATAAAACATCAAAATACATGCATGTCATACATATGTACATTTTTGAACATCCATAATATCTCACCAAATAGCTATAAATAACTTACTCATGCTACTAGGACTTAAAAAATACGAAAAATATCAAAAACCGGGCTTAAGAGTACTTACTAGCAAGCTTGAAAAATTGAAGGAGCCCTAACAATGGCTTCTCAAATTTTCGGCAGCTATGGGAAGAAGATGAATGAATTTCTATCATCTTTTCACCTATTTTAATCACTTAATTGATAAATGACCAAAATGCCCTTTTTGATAAACTTCAAATTTTGACTCATCCATGCCCATTTTTGTCCAAAAATTAGAATTTGGATAAATTGCTATTTAAGGACCTCTAATTAATAATCTAAAGCTATTTCACACATATAGCTTCTAGAAAGACACATTTTGCAACTTTTGCAATTTAGTCCTTTTGGACAATTCAATCACAATTTCACAAAATTGTTTCATGAAACTTTCACACTAGCATGCATACATAATATAAGCCTCAAAAACTCATTCATGACCCTTGGATTTGTGGTCTTGAACCACTATTTTGACTAGGCCCTAAATCGGGATGTTACAGACTCACTCTCATCTTCTCTTCTTCGTTTAGCCTGCGTTTGGGGAAGTATCTGGTAAGTATGGATGTTGGTTGGATGGGTAGTAAGGGGTTTTTCTCGTTTGTTTGGCTGAAAGGTCGTTTCCTTTGTTTGGTTTTGGGGAATCGATTCTAACATTGATGCTATATAGAGACTCATTCGGTTCCATAGGCCAAGCCTTCTAGTGTTCGGATTCCGTGGATCAAGGTAAGAAGTTTCTCTCTAGTCCTATACGACTACTTTCTCTCTTTGTTGTTCGTTGCCTTAACCCAATCTCCTGATCAAGTCTCCTCATGGATGCAAGTGTAAGTCAAACCAAGGAGGGGAGTGTATCCGTAATTCCCACACCTAAGTTTAAGAGGCATGTTGTGTTGGGGGTTCGGGATTTTCTGCCAGGCTATGGTAGACAGCCGACGTCTGCCTGGGTTAGACAAATAGCCGTTGTTCTTGATAGGGAGAGTGTCGACATAGAGGGTTTAGTGTTGAGCGTTATCAGGTATGTAATACTTACACATTTCTTTACTACTTGTGTTTTCTTTAATTGTGTTGGCTAAAAGCCGAAACGACTGCTTGATAGTCGAGATACCCAAGTGGGTAAGGTTGGAGACACCGGTAAGTTCCGCTATGACGATATTCGATGATATACATATTTGAAATAATTACCTATTACACATTGATAGTATGTGCATTCATTTTTAGTATGATATAATGAGCATGGGCTTGGGATTGACTGAAAGGGGAAGTGTTAATGAAGTGACTATTGTCACGAGTGGTTTAAGAACCACGGTGGTTGAAACCATGTAAACATGAATCAGTGACTTGTCTCGGTGGTCTAATACCACAGTGGGTTGGCCCCACGTTTATTATTTTAGTGACTTTGTCACGAGTGATCTGAGATCACGGTGGTCTAGAACCACAGTGGCATAATGCCACGGGTGTTTGGATGATACTGGTGTGTAGAGGATGGAAAATTTAGGTTGGGCGGGGTTGCATTGCATACATTGTTCATATGCTAAACTATGCGGGCTGAGGCCCAATATGCATTTGTGGGCTTAGGGCCCTATTGCGTTATAAAGGGGATTTACACACTGAGTCTCGATGACTCACCCCTTCGCTAAATTTTGCAGGTAGTCGCTAGATCGCGGGTTTTGGAGCCAGGGTGGACTCGAGGTGGCCATGCGTTACTATTTCTTTTGTAAACTACGTTACTTTATTTTGAACTTATTTTAATTCGGGATTTCATTATGTAATAAGGCCACTTTAACTTAAATTTGGTTTGGATTTAATGCCGATAGTATACATATGATAAACTGTCAACTATGGGGTTTTTTATAAAATTAAAAACATAAACAAAAAAGTTTTCAAAACAACTACAAAAGATGGCGAACAACTAGATAGTTAAAACTGTAAATTTTTCTTAAACCTTCAATTTATGGTTTCAAAATATCACATTACCGAAATTTCCTAAGTCCGATTTTTATGAATAAACCCATTCCTTTTTAACTCCTAGCTATTTTTAATAAAAGTTGGTAATATATTCCCAACAGAATTTTAAATTATCCGTAATGGAATCACTAGCGAAAAGTTTTTTTTCAAGAGACGATGTTCTGTTAAACTTTTTCAAAACTACTTTTCCTGTAACAAACCAGATTTGGTCGTAACGTATTGACCGGGTTTGGGGTGTTACAAATATACCTAACGATAGCATCGCACATAGCCAGCTCATTGTCAATATGCATTAGGATGGTATCGCACTTAGCCTGCCATCTAGCATTATCACTACACATTCACATGTCTACTTACTCAATTAAACATCCATTCACAATTCTACTACATTCATTCTACTTGAACCACATAGGTTCTCAATCAATCTCGAAAAAGCTACACACTAGCTATCATCAATTAATTGTAAGTATGAATGCATTGTTTATGCATAGACTTTCCTCGGTACTCAAAAGTATTGAGACTTGCAATATAGTCCACCACCTTGCTTTTGCCTCGGTTTCGATCCGGGCGTCGTCTTTCTTGATCTATAATGAATAAATCAGCTTATCCAATACATACATTGACTAAATTGACCCACATCTCATACTTTAGCAAAATTACTATTTTGCCCCTAAACTTTGTCATATTTACACTTTAGCCCCAAAGGCTCGTAAAGTGATTTTTATTCAAATTTTTAGTCTTTCATGCTTAGCTGAACCACTTATTCAACTAAAGCTATCATCAATTCTCACTAAAACACACATGTATGACCAAACTTAAGATTTTCACAATCAAGTCCCTACATGCATTTTCATGGAAAATCACTTAACAAAAGATGTTTCTACTACATCAAGCTTTCATAATCTTCCATAAAACAACAAAATACATGCATGTCATACATGACCACATTTTTGAACATCCATTTTAGCTCATCAAATAGCTAAAAATAGCTTACTCATGCTACTAGGACTTCAAAAATACAAAAGAATATAAAAAACGAGGCTAGATACACTTACTAGCAAGCTTGAAAAATTGAAGAACCCTAGCTATGGCTTCCTTCAAATTTTCGGCAATGAGGGGAAGAAGATGAGCATGATTTTGTCATCTTTTCTCCTTTTTAATCACTTATTTGTTAAATGACCAAAATGCCCTTTTTGATAAACTTTCTATTTTAACTCATCCACGCCCATTTTTGTCCAAATATTAGAATTTGGATAAATTGCTATTTAAGGACCTCTAATTAATAATCTAAAGCTATTTCACACATATAGCTTCTAGAAACACACATTTTGCAACTTTTGCAATTTAGTCCCTTTTGGACAATTCAACCACAATCTCACAAAATTGCTTCATGAAACTTTCACACTAGCATGCATACAAGGCATAAACCTCAAAAACTCATTTGTAACCCTCGAATTTTTGGTCTCGCACCACTATTCTGACTAGGCCCTAAACCGGGATGTTACACGCATTGCACTCTTTTAGCTTGCAATTCACTATCACATTTCTGAGCTTTGCAAATTTGCTGAAGAAATACTGGTTTAGCTTTTAACTCAGCTAAAATTGAACCATCATCAGATAATGTCAACTGTGTATTCATTACTCTCAAGGCAAACAACGATTTTCTACTCAAAGCATCCGCGACTACATTCGCTTTCCCCGTGTGATAATCAATCACTTACTCGTAATCTTTCAATAACTCGAGTCATCTTCGTTGTCGCAAATTCAAATCTTCTGAGTCATAATATACTTTAAGCTTTTATGGTCAGTAAAGATGTGGCATTTTTCACTGTACAAATGATGACGCCAAATTTTCAATGCAAAAACTATAGCGGCCAACTCTAAATCATGCGTCGAATAGTTTTTTTCATGCGGCTTCAACTGTCTGGAAGCAAAACCTATCACTTTTTCCTCTTGTATCATTACACAACCCAAACTATTCAACGACGCGTCGTTGTAAATCACAAATTCTTTACCCGATTCAGGTTGAACCAACACTGGTGCCTCAGTTAACAATGCTTTCAATTGATCAAAACTTTGTTGACATTTCTTGGACCATTCAAACTTTACATCTTTCTGTAGAAGTCTGGTCATCGGTGTAGCAATCATCGAGAATCCTTTAACGAAACATCGATAGTAACCTGCCAATCCCAGAAAGCTTTTGACCTCGGATACATTTGTAGCGCCCCGAATTTGGGCCTAGAAGAATTGGGCCTATTGGGCTTTGGGCTTTGTGTCTCAGAAAATTTTTAGGTGAGCAAGAAAATGACAATTGGCATGTGGGCTTTGAGGGTTTGTGAATTTGGAGTGTCTAGGGGTGTTGGAGATGTCCTGGGATCAAGTAAGGATATAGGAAAAAATTTGGTTTTAGCCCCAAGG
Organism: Gossypium sturtianum; assembly: GCA_025698515.1. Lineage (NCBI taxonomy): Eukaryota > Viridiplantae > Streptophyta > Magnoliopsida > Malvales > Malvaceae > Gossypium > Gossypium sturtianum. The sequence continues at coordinate 127,831,098 of CM046953.1, read as the reverse complement.
GAACTGTGACTTCAGTTAGTAGGCCTTTTAAAAAAAATGAAGAAGAAAAAAATGACAAGAGAGCTTGTGGTGTAGTGGCAAAGTGGCGCCACTTAAGGAGCAGAGAGGTGGCTTCATTGGCAGGCAAGGGAGTCCAAGGTTCGAGTAGTGGCATGGTATTTTATTGGGGTATTTATTTTGCTGTCAGGATGACTAGAGTTTGTGTTGCAGTGAAAGTCTGATGGATGAGAGGTTTGAAATGGTCATGGAGAGATTGTAGGAGCTTATCTTGGAGAAAATTTAGGATGAGATTGAGGAGTTATCAGGGAGTAAAGTTAGGAGCTGGGAAGTGTGAAGAGTTGGTGTCGTTTTGGGAAGTGGGAAGTGTATAAATTCGGCTTAGGATGGTAAATGAGTGTCGTTTTTGGGTCTTTTAGGGGGTATTACGAATTTTCATTATGGCTTTTGGCATTTGGAGAGTTTTGCAAATAGGTCAGACTTTCTTTTCTTTACTGAAAATCCTGTAGTTACCCTCACACAAGCACATTTGACCTTTTTCTTTTCTTCTTGTCACCTTTCCAAACCCTCTAAAGCTGAATAATTCCACCCTCACTTTGCCGAAATTCTTTTTGCGCCGTCACTATTTCTTCAACCTAGCCGATTCTTGTGTAAGTACTTTACTCTTTCAATTGATCTTGCTAGAACCAACTTCTCCTCTCCCCCACTCTTTCTAAATCAATTTTGGTAGGGGATTGATATTGAATCTCTGTTCTTCAGATCTCTGCCGAATTACTCTTTATGCGTTTCGGGATTTGGGTAAGTATTCTTCACTTTTGGTTTTGAAGTTTGGTCGAATGGCCGTAAGTAATGTAAGGGTAACTTAAGATGGATATAAGTCACTTATGGTTCTATTTTTAATGATTAAGAATGATGCAGATTTAGGAGATACGCGTGAGTAGTGATCAAAGAAGAGCTATTAAGGCTTGGTGTTTCAGGTAAGGTTAAGGTGAGACTTCGGCTTTTGGTAAGGTATTCGATAAGTATATGTTATTAGTCATTGAGTGACATCGTTTGTAGGATCGTGGCTAAGGTGATCACAGGGCGTTTTGTTATCAGGTGTGTACATACACTATACACACACGATGGATTGGGAAATCTCGAAATCCCGAAAGTTTGGCTTTGGTAGTCTTGTGAGTGCGCGAACACTCTTATGGGGGAAATGGAATCGATAACAGAGACCCCATGAGAGATCTCATGGACTTGGGTCATGTTTTGGCCAATCGGGCCAAGATGGGCAAAATGGGCTCGATGGGCCGTAGGCTCAAAATAGATGAATTTGATGATTTGGTAATAAGTGATGAACTTGTCATGCTGGTTACATGGCTTGGAATTGATTGGGACAGATGGGCCATATGAATTTGATTGGGCCAGATGGGCCATACGAATGAGGTTTGGGCCTAATGGGCCATACGAATGAGATTTTGGCCTAATGGGCCATACGAATGAGATTGGGCCTGGTGGGCCATACGAACGTATATGAATTTTGTTTGGGCCTTGAAAGGGGTCTTGGGCTTAGTATTTGGTAAATTACTTAGGCTTACATAAAACTTAATTTATTAACTAATTGTGACCGTGGACAAGTCATAAGGTTAAGGTGTGGCAATGGGTATATGCATGTCTAGGATTGGATCTAGGGAGAGCTTGGTACTTAAGCGGTCTTAATGACTCACCTCCTCTTCTCTGGAATCCTACCTGGTGCATAGTATCTGTTCACTTTAGCCAATGAGGACTTGATAACGGGCCAAGGTAAGTAATAGACCCATAACACAGCGAAATGACTGAAATGCCCCTAAGGGCGAAAATGACTAAAATGCCCCTATGTGTTGAATGTAAGACTTATGGATGTTACATGTACATTTGCTGCATTCATATGATATTCTGTTTAGGTTGCATATGGGTTTGGAATTATGGAACGAAGGAAGTATATGAGGATCGCATGGTTGCTTGACGACCGTGGATCCACCGATGGCTTTTTAAGCCCATTATATGATAAGCAGCTTTGCTGCAATGTTAGGTAGTACCGCAACTGGGCTACCCTTGAAGTGTATTGGATGGGTGGGTTGATTTAGAAATCCCCACAGATGTGTTTCGGTTGGACGGAGACGAAGTGTATCGGATGGATTATTTGGGGAGGGTTTGCACAGCATTGCATGTATGATATTATTATGTTAACAATATGTTATGTATGCTATTTGTTTGACGAGGGTCGTACACACTGAGTTTTCGAAAACTCACTCCCTCTTTTATTTTTTTCAGGTGATCCTCCGTAGGCGGTTCAACAGATGGAGGGACTTAGTGGTGGCAAACTAGCAAGACGATTAGACCTGTTTTTCTTAATATCTAAATTCTAGATTTTAAGTTGTTTATTTTAAGTTATTTTATTTCGGATTGTAATAAGGTTTGCCCTCTAGTTATTATTCCATTACTTCCACTATGCATTGAAATTTTGAAACGAAACCTGGATTTATTTCTTTTAAGCATATTTCAAGCTTTTGAAAATAATTGTGTTTAAGAACGAGCTTCCGCTGTCAAAGGATTTTTTTTTTTACATAGTAACAAGGAAATGGTTTTTTCGGATACACCTCGTTTTGAAAGCAAACTGGATTTTACTTAACTTTTCTTTAGAAGGGTTTTCAATGCAAACAAGGTGTTCGCAAAAACACTTCAATGTGACATGCCAGATTCGGGCCTAACTTCTAGGCCGAGTTTAGGGTGTTACAACATTTCTAGGTGGTTTCCAGTCAGTAACTGTAGAAATCATGCTCGGATCAACTCGAATGCCATCTGCCCAGACAATATGTCCCAAAAATCTGACTTCCCGGAGCCAAAACTCACACTTACTGAATTTAGCATACAATTGCTTATCTCTCAACGTTTGCAACAAAATCTTCAAATGCTCGGCATGCTCAGACTCATCTCAAGAATAGATCAGAATGTCGTCAATGAACACAACAAAAAATCTGTCTAAATACGGTCTAAAAATCTTATTCATCAAATCCATAAAAATGGCATGAGCATTAGTTAGTCCAAAAGGCATAACAAGAAATTCATAGTGTCCGTACCTCGTTGTGAACGCAGTTTTTTGCACATCTAAGTCTTTAACTCGCAAATGATAATAACCAGACCTCAAATCAATCTTTTAAAACACTGTTGCACCTTTCAACTTGTCAAACAAATCATCTATTCTCGGAAACGGATACTTATTCTTTATCGTAACCCTGTTGAGCTGACAATAGTCAATACACATTCTCATTGACCCGTATTTCTTTTTAACAAACAATACTAGCACACCCCAGGGTGAAAAACTCGGTCGTGCAAAACCTCTGCCTGTTAAATCTTGCAACTGATCTTTCAACTCTTTCAACTCCATCAAAGCCATTCTATAAGGAGCTATAGATATCGGTGAAGTTCCCGGTACTAACTCAATAGTAAACTTAACCTCTCTGACTGGTGGCAACCCAGGCAATTCTTCTGGAAATACATCCAAATATTCACAAACTACATGCACTGATTCAATCTTCTTTTTAGACACTTTGGTATCTAAAACATATGCTAGGTACGCATCACAACCTATTCTCACATATCTCTGAACCGACATCAACGAAATCACTCTAGGCAATCCACCCGACTCATCAGATTCAATCTAAAGAATTTTATTATTCTGACATTTCAATTCTATAATCTTTCGTCTGCAGTTCACAACGGCATCATATAGAGTCAACCAATCCATACCTAGAATCACATCAGATTCATCAAATGGTAAAAGCATCAAGTTAGCCGAAAAAAAGTAACCCCGAGTCATTAAAGGACAGTTCCTACATACTTTGTCAACTAGAACATACTTGCCTAAGGGGTTCGATACATTAATTACAAATTCTGTAGACTCAACAGGCAATTTCTTACTAAACACTAAATTCTCACAAACATACGAATGTGTCGATCCAGGATCGATTAAAGCAATCACATTAGTGTCGTAAAGAGAGAATGTACCGGTAATAACATCTGGAGACGACGCCTTTTCGCGAGCGCGAATAACGTAGGCTCTAGCAGGTGCTCTGGCCTTGGATCTCACAGCTGAGTCCCTAGTCACATCTCTACCACTAGACATATTCCTCGTATTTTGAGGTGGTCTCCCTCTCGCAGTAGTATTGCTCGATCTTGCATTCTAAAATTTATCTTTCTCGGATAACTGTGGGCAATCTCTAATAAAGTGATCTGGCGAGCCACATTTAAAAAAAGCTTTACTACTCTTATTCTAGCAGTCTCTAAAATGTTGTCTCCCACACTGTTGACACTCGGGTTTGTTATTTCTTACACTGCCAACACTCGAGACGGAAGTAGCTTGAGCTTTAGGACTCACATATTGATTTCCACGATCTCTATTCTGGTATCCCACTAATGCATTTGATCTACTATTTGAATCTCGGGATTTCTTTGATGAAGAATGATAAGATTTATTCATCGATCTTTTCTTCGAATCTCTAGCCTCTGAATCAGCTTTCTTCTTTTCTAGGTTAAAGTCTTCAGATTTGCAAGCCCGGTCAACTAACACAACAATTCTTTTAAATCTAATATCCCGACTAGAAGTTGAATATCCTCGTTCAACCCATCAACAAACCACTTGCACATAATCTCTTCAGTAGAAACATACTCTCAAGCGTACTTGCTCAACTGTACAAATTCTCTTTCATACTCAGTTACAGTCATGCGGCCTTGTTTCAGTTCTAAAAACTCTTTATGCTTTTGATCCAGAAATCGTTGACTGATGTATTTCTTTCGAAACTCGGTCTGAAAGAATTCCCAGGTAACTCTCTCCCTCGGCACCACTGATATTAACGTATTCCACCAATGATACACGGTGTCCCTCAAAAGTGATATAGCACATTTTAAACACTCCGCCGGTGTGCAAGAAAGCACATCAAACACTCAAATCATATTTTCAAGCAAAAACTCAGCTCTCTCAGGATCATCATCAACATTAGCTCTGAACTCCTCGGCCCCGTGTTTGCGGATCTTATCAATTGGATGCTTATTCAATCTTAAAAGCTCGACTCCTTGAAAAGCTACAAGAACTGGTTGGGGATTAGGAGGGGGTAGAGGTTGTTGAGCAGCCGGGTTCATTTGGATATATTGTGTGAACCACTCGTTCATCATTTGGAAGAAGGCTTCTTTAGCCTCTCCTCCCTGACTTCCTGTTACGGGTCTAGAATCAGACGGCGTTGTCCCTTGAGCGAGAGCTGGCGCATTACTTTCAACCTCATCAGCTATAGCTCGATTGGGATCCATTTACTATATGAAAACACATTTTAACATGTCAGGAGTCATCACACTATCACAGTTTATATATGGCATGTATAGCTAGACTCTCACACATGCTTCGTTAGTCCTAGAATCGACTAAACCATAGCTCTGATACCAATAAATGTAACACCCATCACCCATATTCAACGTCGGAATAGGGTTACGGAGCATTACCAAACATACAACACAATTACACATACTTTTCACATACCTTATATCATTTCATACATTCATCAATTTATCTCAATCAATTTGTCCCTAATACGAGCCTACGAGGCCTTAAACATGCTTTGGGAGTGGTTCGGGACTAAACCAATAACTTAATAAAGTTTCATGAAACTTTGAAAATTTATCTCAAAATAGGGGACACACGCCCGTGTGGCCAGGCCATGTGTCTCACACGGCCACTAGACACGCTCGTGTCATAGGCCGTGTGGACATTCGAAATCGGAGCACATGGCCTTGTTGTAACACCCCTTACCTGTATTCAACGTCGGAACAGGGTATGAGGCATTACCAGACATAAATACAAGCAAACATACATTTTCGAGTCATAAATTTTTGTCCAAATTAAAACTTTGTGCATTTAATCATAAAGTCCCTAATTCGAGCCTACGAGGCCCAAAACATACTTTGGAAGTGGTTCGGGACTAAATCGAGAACTTTAGAAAATTTTACAAAACTTAGAAAATTTTTCACTAAACAGGAGTCACACGCCCGTGTCCCGACCCCGTGTAACTCTCTGACTTGTAACTCATGACCAAATTGAGCTCACACGGCCAAGTCCATAAAAATGGCAGGTGCATTAGTTAGTCCAAAAGGCATAACAAGAAATTCATAATGCCCATACCTTGTCCTAAAAGCAGTTTTCAGCACATCCGACTCTTTAACTCTCAATTAATAGTAGCCAGATCTCAAATCAATATTCGAGAATACCATTGCTCCTTTCAACTGATCAAACAGGTCATCAATCCTCGGCAAAGGATACTTGTTCTTTATAGTCACCTTGTTGAGCTGTCGGTAATCGATACAAAGTCTCATGGATCCGTCTTTCTTCTTTACAAATAACACTGGAGCACCTCAGGGAGAAAAACTCGGTCTCGCAAAATCCTTATCTGTCAACTCTTGCAACTGAGCTTTCAATTCTTTCAATTCAGTCGGAGCCATCCTATACGGAGCAATCGATATCAGTGAAGTCCCAGGGACTAAATCAATAGCAAACTCCACTTCTCTGACCCGTGGTAACCCTGGCAACTCTTCTAGGAACACATCCGGATATTCACAAACTATCAGCACTAATTCAATTTTCAATTCAGGCATCTTTGTATTCAACACATACGCAAGGTAAGCTTCACAACCTTTCCTTACATACCTCTGAGTAGATATAGACGAAATCACAATAGGTAATTCACTTGATTCATCGGTTTCAATCCAAAGAACCTCACCATTTTCACATTTCAATTCAACAGTTTTCTGTCTACAATTTACTATGGCATCATGCAATGTCAACCAGTCCATACCCAAAATAACATCAAATTCATCAAATGGCAACAACATTAAGTCAGCCGGAAAATAGTGACCTCGAATCATCAAAGGACAATTCTTGCAAACTTTATCAACTAGCACATATTTGCCTAAGGGGTTTGACACTTTAATCACAAACTCAGTACACTCAATAGGCAAACTCTTACTAGATACCAAATTCACACAAACATAAGAATGAGTCGATCTAGGATCAACCAATGCAATAACATTAGTATCATAAAGAGAAAATGTACCAGTAATCACATCAGGAGATGATGCATCCTCATGAGCACGAATGGCATAAGCTTTAGTAGGTGCTCTGGCCTCAGATCTCACGGCTGTATCTTTCGTCACACCTTTACTGCTAGTTCCATTCCCGGTATTTCTCGGTGGCCTACCCTTATTGGTAGTATTACTCGACCTTGCACTCAGAAATTGTTCTTTTTCAGCCATCTCAGGGCAATCTCGGATAAAATGCTATTGAGAAACACACTTGAAACAAGCTTGGTCATTCATCCTACACTCGACAGGATGTCTTCTTCCACAATGTTGACATTCGGGTCTGTTAGACCTAACATTACCCACACTTGCCATTGAAGTAGTTTGAGATTTAAAACTTGAATATTGCTTCTCGCGCTCTAGATTTCTTTGACTGAGATTGAAATGACTTACTCATCGGCCTTTTTCTTGAATCACTAGCCTCACTCTCGGCCTTTCTTTTCTCTTTGCTTAGCTCTTCGGCCTTGCAAGCTCGTTCAACCAATACAACAAATTCTTTTAGTTCCAAGATTCCAACTAACAGTCGGATGTCTTCGTTCAGCCCATCTTCGAACCTTTTACACATAATAGCCTTGGAGGAAACACACTATCGGGCATACTTACTGAGCCTAACAAATTCTCGCTCATACTCTGTCACTGATATTCGGCCCTATTTCAGCTCAAGAAATTCTTTATGTTTTTGATCAATGAACCGCTGACTGATATATTTCTTTCGGAATTCCTCTTGAAAGAATTCCCATGTAACCCTCTCTCTCGGTACCACAGATACTAGTGTCTTCCACCAGCGATATGTTGTGTCCCTCAATAATGATATAGCACATTTCAAGCATTCTTCGGGTGTACATGATAGCTCATCAAATACCCTGATAGTATTCTCAAGCCAGAACTCAGCTCTCTCGAGGTCATCATCTACATTAGCCCTGAATTCGTTAGCCCCTTGCTTTTGAATCTTATCAACCGGAGGCTTATTCTGTCTTACCAAATCCACACCTTGAGGAACTACGAGAATTGGTTGGGGATAAGGAAGGAGTGGAGGATGTTGAGCATTCAGATTTGTTCGAACAAACTCCGAATACCATTCATTCATCATGTGGAGGAAGACTTCCCTAGCTCTTCCTCCCTGACTGACCGTGGGAGGTCTATTTTCAAATGACGCTGCCCCTTGAGCGGGAGCCGGTGCATTACTTTCTACATCATCAGCTACTATTTGGTCGTGATCCATTTACTATATGAAAACATAGTTTAAAATTGTTAGGAGTCATCACACTATCACAGTTCATATATGGCATGTATAGCTAGACTCTTACACACGCTACGCTAGTTCGAGAATCGACTAAACCGTAGCTCTGATACCACTAAATGTAACACCCTTTACCCGTATTCAACGTTGGAATAGGGTATGAGGCATTACCAGACATAAACACAAGCAAACATACATTTCCGAGTCATAAATTTTCGTCCAAATTAAAAAATTTTGCATTTAATCATAAAGTCCCTAATACGAGCCTACGAGGCCTCAAACATATTTTGAAAGTGGTTCAGGAGTAAATCGAGAACTTTAGAAAATTTTACAAAACTTAGAAAAATTTTCACTAAACAGGGGTCACACGCCCATGTGGGCAGGCCGTGTGGTCACACACGCCCGTGTCCCGACCCGTGTAACTCTCTGACTTGTAACTCATGACCAAATTGAGTTCACACGGCCAAGTCACACGCCCGTGTGCTAGGCCGTGTGGAAAATTAATTTTCATAAATTAAGTGCAGACTTCATACGGCCAGGGCACACGCCCGTGTTTGAGGCCGTGCCATCCACACAGTTGAGACACACGCCCGTGTCTCAGCCCGTGTGCTCAATTCTAAGCATTCTGTTTCTCAAAATTAGGGTGCAGGGAACACACGGCCGGAACACATGCCCATGGGGCAAGGCGTGTGTCACACACGGCCTAGACACACACTCGTGTGCCTATCCGTGTGGACAAAAATAAGGCTATTTACCAAGCCATTTTGGCACCCTTTAATGCATACACCTACACAACATAACACATCACCAACCCAAGCATATACATACAACCAAACATCCACAACCAAGACATCAACACATTATTCATGAAAGGCATCATCATATGAATATCCTTATACCAATATTAGCCGATTTCAAATGGCCTTATACAAAATGAACTTTCAACCAATATAGGCCAACACATTTGGCCAATCAATTATGACACATAGAAAAATAACCAAGTCCCCTATACATGCCATAACTCAAAATGTTGAATTCATTGGTACCAAAATAATTGTTGATGGTGTGAGTGGATCTCCGACGATTTCCGAACCCTGAGCTAGCTTGGTGACACTATAAGATAAGGGAAAGAAAGGGGAGTAAGCTATGTAGCTTAGTAAGTTCCTATGCAAATAATAAGCATCATAACCACACATTTAACATACAATTAACATGATGAAAATTAGCATGAATGTTATTACAATTTCATAGTCATAACTTACTCAATCACAACCTTACCAAGGGTTCATCACATATCGAGCTCATTACATATGAGTTTTACGTACATACCTGTACTAATTTGCAACATAACCATAGTCTTTCACAACTTTGACATTCCCGTTGAACACTCAGAATATTAATGGATACTCAGAAATCTTGCACATAAGTGCCATATATGTAGCCAAAGCTACATCATATCTCATAATACATATAGGCTCGCTTTCAAGCTATTCAAGGGCCTGCTCATACAAGCTGTCAATCAGGACGTAGCTACACAGTGCTACTCACACAAGCTGTCAGGTATCCGTAACACATGCCAGACTACCCAGCCACTGGTAGGACATACAAGACCAGCACCTGGATCACATAATCGCATATACACATGGGCTCCTAGTGACATGTCACTCGTATCCTATTCTATTCCTAAAGTTCAACCGGGATTTCTCACTTGTCGAAACATTGTCGAATACGTCCACAGAGTCAATCACAATTCATACAATATTAAAGCATTTAAAACATAAATATAACAATGCATTATTTACATACGATGTAACAGCCCGATTTTAGGCTTAGTCGGAACAGTGGTTTCGGGACCACAAATCTGATGTTGATAAATTTATTTTATTTATATTTTTATGGTATAAAGCTTCACGGAATGATTTCATGAAAATCTCATTCGAAAATTTTGACGTTTGGGCACTCAATTTAGTCAAAAGGACTAAATTGTAAAAAGTGCAAAAGTTGAGTTCTACATGTTAGAGGTGTGCAATTGTTATGAAATTTTAAATTGGAGGTCCTTAAATGATAATTAGACCATTGGTTAAGTTGGTGGACAAAAATGGACATGGATGGGTATGTTTCAAAAGATTTTTTAAGGGGCATTTTGGTAATTTAGTGAATTAAATGAATTAAAAACAAAATTTAAATGCCAAATTTGTCCATCTTCAAGCTTAGGCCGAAATTAACATGTGGGAAGCCATGGATAGGGTTTTCAAGCTTTCCAAGCTTCATGGTAAGTCCATTCTAGCCCCGTTTTTCATGTTCTTTACGTTTTTGGAGTCCCGATAACTTGATTTAGCTTATTCTAGCAATAATTTAACCTAGGATTCATATTTGGAAAAATACCCATAGGTGAAATGTGTTTATTTTGATGTTTTATGGCAGAATATGAAGCTTAGAAATATGTTAAACAACTTTTACTAAGCGATTTTAAGTGAAAACGAGTAAAACGACATAATCGGCAAAAATACCTAATGTACATAAGTGCATGTTAGAGCAAGAATTTGATGTTGCCATAGAAGGAAAAAATGATCAGCATGTTACAAAACATAAGAATAAGGGATGAAGTTTAATTTTCGAGCCTAGGGGTAAAATGGTAATTATGTAAAAGTTTAGGGGCAAAATTGTAATTTTTCCAAAGTTTGAGTTAGGGACTGTTTTGAGTAGTACATTAATTAAATAAGTGAAATGTTATGTCTTAGACCCTGAAAAATGAGATTTGGACCTAGAACGGGAGGAAAATCGAAAATCGGGAAAGTTGGTAAAATGACCGTTTTGGTATCGAGGTAAGTTCATATGTTTAATAAGCATTTAATGATGCAAGTTTGAATGTTAAATTTAAATTTTAGTTATGAATACTTTAGTATTGATTTTCCAATATAATTATAATGTTCGATAATGACTCGACATTTTAATGAGATTTGGTATAAGTTTACATGTAAGACCAAGTTAGGAAGATGGCTTTGTGTAATATCAAGAAAGTATTGAATAGAATAATTTGGGGAGGATAAGTTAAATTGATGATGTGATGAGATTGAGAATGTAATTATGTAAGTTGTATGTAAATAATTCATTATTTTTATTGACGTTTTTATATTTCAGCATATTTTATGTATTGTAGCTGATTTTTGAATCATAATTGACTATTGAAGGAATGAAATAAATTATTAGTAAGTGAAGTACTTCCCGTTTGAACCTTCGGAAAATCGAGAGATACGGACAATATGTAGCTAGGTCACACGAGTGATAAGAGACCTTCACCGTGTGCACAAGAAAGCTACGAGATGGCAAAATTTGATATGTAGCTAGGCCACATGGATGATAAGGGGCTTTCACCCTGTGTGCAAGAAAGCTACGGGTTATGAGTAGCTAGGTCGCATGACTGGTTCCTAGTGTTGGACGCCATGTAGACAAGAAAGCTACGAGATGGTTAGGTCACATGAGTGGTACTAAATGAAGGCCACTATGTGTACAAGAGAGCAAGAATTATGTGTACAATCGAGCTAGGTCACATGAGTGGTACTAAGTGAAGGCCACTATGTGTACAAGAGAGCTTCAATTTCAAAGGTGGGTCAGTAATGCGAAACCATCGTGTATCCGTTATTATTCCGAAGCGTTCAACGGGAAAATCGATTAAGTGAAATTATGTGTGAATTTGTAGTAATGAGTGTGGGTATATGCATGTATAACGTATGAGAAATATGCATCGATATGTAATCAGAAATTGGAAAGATTGGTATAGGCAAGTGATGAACACAACTAAAGTGAGAGAGAGCAAAAATTTACAATAGAACTGCTTTGGACAGTAGCAGTGACGTGAATTTGAAAAATCACCAAAAATAGTAAAAATTGAATTATAAGTTGGATGAGATATTGATTTAAATCTTATTAAGTCTATTTTCATATAAAAGAAACATAGCAAACAAATGATTTGTATATTTTGAGATATTTAAATTTTTGTGAGACTGGTTCAGAATGATTACGTGATCCCCTGCTCTAACTTAGAAAAATCATTAAAATTTTATACAAATAATTATTGGATAATATTTATATGCCTGAAATCCTGAATGAGTCTAGTTTCAAATGAACAAAAAAATAAGGTCATCTAAATTCTGTAAGAGGATAAAATTTATTCGTAGTGAAGAGAGGTCAGAATAGTCAAACAGTGAAACAGGGGAAATTTTAATGAATAAACTGTACTAATTGAAATGACCAAAAATTCTAGAAATTTTATGGTATGAAGATATGTGAGTATAGTTTCAGGGAAAATTAGTGGTTTGTAATTTGAAGCTTTGTAGCTCAAGAAATAAATAATTTAGTGACAGCGATTCAAGTAGACAGATTAATGTGAACATGAGTAATAAGGTATAAGCATCTGATTTAATGATTGTATCAATTTGAGAACTTGTTGTGAGGATTTGTCTCGTTGAGGCTTTGGTAAGGCTACAAATGAGTAAGTTGAGAAAGTAAGAACTTGGCATTATTTATGCAAGTTATGAAAGCTTAGTAGTAAGCTAAATTCATTGCTAATGCTTATTATTTTTACATGTGAACTTACTAAGCTTTATAAGCTTACCCTCTTTTCTTTCCCATGTTTCGAGTCCTATTAAACACGCTCGGGTGAAGGTCGCTCGAGATCGCTTCACACTATCAAGCTATCTATGGGTATCTTTATTTATAAATGATTTAAGTTATGGCATGTATAGGGGCTTGACTAAGTCATTTTGTATATGTGTTAATTTATTTGACCAAATGTATTGCTTCATAATGGTAATAAGGATTATTCTGTATTTAGCCACGAGTTGTGGCTCATATTGGTCACGGAGTTATAATGCTTGTGTATGCATGTGTTTGTTAAAGTTTAAATTATAAGTGAAATTTTGTGGCTCGGGATTTGGTAGAATGTATTGTTAAGTCTGGTAATGCCTCGTACCCAGTTCCGGCGTAGGATACGGGTAAGGGGTGTTACATACGAACTTACCTCGGTACGAAAATAGTAGAATTGGACCTAATCGTCAAACACTTTGTTTTTCCCCCGATCTAGGTCCGAATCTCATTTTTCTTGATCTATAATAACAAATTTAACTCATTTAATACTCACATTATTCAATTTAGCCAAAAAATCATATTATGGAAAAATTACATTTTTACTCCTAACTTTTCAACTTTTTACAATTTAGTCCCTAGGCTCGTAAAATGAAATGTATTCAATTTCTTCAAAACCCAAGCCTAGCCGAACCATTTTCATACTCATACCAGCCCACATTTTTCATTTAATCACACTTTTACAACTCATTTTGTAACTTTTACAAATAAGTCCATTTTGACATTTTCATCAAAAAATCACCTAGTAAATGTTGTTTATCTAACACCAAACATACATTTTCTACCATTAGACATCAAAATACACAAATATCTATCATGGGTAAAATTTTAGACTTTGATTTTCTTTCAAATTGGTCCTTGAAATAGCTAGATCAAGTTACAAGGATCTCAAAAACATAAAAATCATCAAAAACGGGGCTAGAACGGACTTACAATCGAGCTTGAAAGTCGGCCATGAGGAAGAAGATGGACAAAAATTTTAACTTTATTTTGATTATTAATTCATTTATTAACCAAATGACCAAAATGCCCCTAACTTAAAACATAAAAATTCTCTTACTTCATGTCTATTTTTTTCCACTAACTTAACAAATGGTCTAATTACCATCTAAGGACCTTCAATTTAAAATTTCATAGCAATTAGACACCTCTAGCTTCTAGAACACACATTTTGTACCTATTGCAATTTAGTCCTTTTAACTAAATTGAGTGCCCAATGGATAAAATTTTCGAACGAAATTTTCACAAAACAATTCCACAAAACTGTAGACCATAAAAATATAATAAAAATAAATCTTTCTACGTCAAATTCATGGTCCCAAAACCACTATTTCGACTAGACCCAAAATCGTGCTGTTACACGTGTCCCAGCCCGTGTCCTAACCCGTGTCCAAACAAGTGAGCTTACTGACTTGGGTCACACGGCCAGCCACACGCCCATGTGTCTAGCCCGTGTGCCCTTCGAAGTGGCCACACACGCCCATGTGCCAGACCGGGTGCTAGGGCGTGCCAAACTTGTAGGGTATACTGACTTATACCACACGGGCAAGTCACACGCCCGTGTGTGAGGCCATGTGGAGCATACTGACTTGATTTATAAAACCACACCAGGGGACCCACGACCGTGTACTTAACCGTGTGTCACACACGGCTGAGACACAGGCCCGTGTCTTTGCCCGTGTTGACAAAAATAGGCTATTTACCAAGCCAATTTGCCACCCAAATTTGCATGTACCTACACAACCCAAATGCCACCAATTCATAGCATAAATGAACATCTATTTTAGCCAAAATCAAGACTAATTCATACCATGTCCAATACTAACAACATACATGCTTATAACTTATGTTTTACTTAATCAAAACATACCAAAACACATATACAAATCAACTAACTAAACCTTTACCAAATATACATCATTTTGCACCAATTCACAAGCACAATTCATGTTAAATATCAACAATTTAACATATACTATATCAATATCCACAAGCCTCATAATATATGCCATTCACATATCCATCCATGAATTCAAAATATCAACCTTATATGCACATATATGCACATAACCAAATCCACCAAATTAAGCCAACTCTCATGGCTATATTTACAAACCAAAACATATACATTTACAAGTCATTACATAAAACCAAAATCATTATCAACCCATAATCAAAATGACTCAAAATACCTATACATGTCATATACTTAAAATACCAAAGTTTATAGGTGCCAAAAGATAGGTGGATACTGTGATGCGATCTCCGACAGTTCCTGAATCTGAGTTAGCTTTGATGACACTATAAAACACGGGAAAATAAACAAAGTAAGCTATAAAGCTTAGCAATCTCGTATGAAATAAACTCGATAAAATCATAAACACATAATTCAACAATTGAATATGGATACATGAATTCACATCAACTAACAAACCTTTCCATTACTCATTCACAAAGTTATATACTTTCTTCAACATTTCTTCGATTCATAGCTAATATGGTTTATGCACATACCTGTACCGTCTCGTAACAATCTCATACACATTCTCGTCTTTCATTTACCCGTTGAACCATTAGGAATAGAAGTCGGATACCCAAGGGTCTCACATGATAAGTACCTATACCATGGCCCGAAGCCAAATCAAGATAACTTATTTGAGAAACTGATATCATGGCCCGAAGCCAAATCAGTCGATATGCATGGCCCGAAGCCAAATCGGTTTATCTTACACCCGAAGTGCTATGTAATGGCCCGAAGCCAATTCAAAGTATCCCTAATGACATGTCACTAGTATCCTAAACTATTCCTAAGGTTCAACCGGGATTCCAATTGTCGAATCATCGTTGAATCCTTTCCAAACTTGTCTGTAGTCACATAATTACAATTTATGCTATATCAAAGCATATAAAATACATTTGAAATGAAATTATAACATACAAACTTAGTGTAAATGAAGAAATTGTCGATTAATCGAGTACTTTATCTTTTCCCCGAGCCAAGTCAGTATTTCTCCTTTCTTGATCTAATTGGACAAAATGCCTTGGTCGAATACCTAGCCCTAAATTTTTTTTCTTCCCTTAAATTTTTGGTGCAAGAAGATGAATTAAAAGATGACAAAATTGTTTTTCTTTACTTTTTCTTAACTTATGTCATAAATTCCTAATTTAACCTTAATAAATATAACCTCTAAAGCCATTAAAAGATGTCCATATTTGTCCACTAACTTTATAGATAGGCTAATTACCACTTAAGGACCTAAACTTTAAGGTTCTATAGCTATTAGACACTTTTAGTTAATAGAACACTACTTTTGCACTTTACGCGATTTAGTCTTTTTTCACAAATTGGCCAATTAAACGATAAAATTTCTTAACGAAATTTTCAGAAAATCATTCAATCATGCTTTAAACATTAAAATAATAATAAAATAAATATTTTGACCTCGAATTTGTGGTCCCGAAACCAATGTTATGATTTGACTAAAAACGGACTGTTACAGATTTAGACTAGATAAAGGGTTTATTCTTTTTTAATTTTTTATATAACATACCTATTTTTTAAGATAAGTTAGGAAAGAAATTTCTTCCATAATTAATAATTCCTAAAAATTGTTGAAGCTGCTTTTTATCTTAATTTTTTTAAGAAATTCTTTTATTTTTACTATAATATGATTTTGTAGTTTAAGACCATCTGCAGATAATTTTAATCCTAAGAATTTTATTTCTGTTTTTTCTAGCTCTATTATCTTAGGACTTAGTATGATTCCATGTTTTATGAATTCTTGAGAAATGATATTTAAATGTTTTCTATGTAATTTTAATGTGTCTGAAAATATCAAAATATCATCTATATAAACTACACAAATTTTTTTATATTTATTAAATATAGAATCCATCCATCTTTGAAAGATTTGTGGCGCATTACATAATCCAAATAGCATTACTTTCCATTGATAATGTCCATTAGGTGCACTAAAGCTATCAAAGGTTTGGACTCTTTTGTTAGCATGATTTGCCAGAATCCTGGTTTATAGTCAAATTTACTAAAATATTTTGCTTTTTTAGCTTAATTAATTAAAACATCCTTTCTTGGAATAAAATAACCATTAAAAATAGTATTTTGATTTAATCTTTTATAATTAATAACCATTCTAGCTTTTCCTCTTTTTATTCCGGCATGATTTCTAATCATAAAGTCTGGACTAGAATGTGGACTATTAGTTTTTTCTATTTATCCTTTTTCTAATAATTTTTTAATTTGTATGTCAAATTCATCTATATCTTGTTTAGTATAGATCATTGGTTTAACTCTAATAATTTTATTGGGATTTTCTAATTTAATATCACAATATCTAGGGCTATTTTGCCATAATTTTAATGGCTCTTCACTAAAATTATTATCTAATATTTTAAACAACCAATGACTTGTTTCAAGTTGTTTAATTTGTTCTTTTCTTGGTGGTGTAAATTTTTTATCACAAACAAATTTATGATTTTCTACTAAAGGTATTTCTATAAAAGATTTTTTCTATAGATAACATAATTAAATTTTTATCAATAGAAAATGGTAAATGTTGATATATAAAATTATTACCTAATAATATATCTCCATGCATCTCTGGAAAGCATAATATTTTAGGTATCACAAATCTTACATTATTTATGTAGATTGGTACGTTTATAGCTTTATATTGAATTTTGGTTTCATTACCATCTATTCCTATGGCTCTTATTGGATGCTTCATAGGTTCCCATTTTTCTAAAAGAATGACATTTTTTCTGCAGCTACTAGTTGTAGCTCAAGTATCTAATAAAACATGTAAAGAATATGTTTTATATTCTCTAAATTGAAATGTAATTTCAATATATGTGTAATATTTCCTGGATTGGAAATTTGAAAATGTATTACATCACTTGTTCCAAGTTTCATTTGTTGGAGTATTATCGAAGTTTGTATATCTTCCATTCTAGTGTTTCTAGAAGATACAGAGTTTCTACTTGAGTCTGTGGGAAAAATAGGAATATGAACTGTTTTCATTCCTATCGGTGTTGAAGATATAGAACTTCTACTTGGATTTTCCTCATCTTCCTCTATTTGAGTATTTGAGGGTAAAACCAAATTATCATTTGTATTTGTTATAGTTGTATTAAATAGTGGGATTTTTGTTAATCCACCTCTAGTGTCTTTGCCAACTGTATTACCACTTATTTTTTCTATATGTCTTTGACACCATATCTTATATTTAGATATTTTATAAATTTCTTCTTTAGAAATATGATTGTTATTAATTTTTTTCTATCATTTCATCAGAAAAGTTTTTTTCCTCTCCAATTATATTTCCTAATTTTATATCTTGTTGTTCATTCTTAGGAATTTCTTCTAATTGATTATTTGAACTGCTTCCTATATTAAACATGAATGTATATCCTTCTTCATCTGTATCAAAATCCGTTTCTGATATTAATTCGTATTATATTTCCTGGGGATTTATTTCTTCTTCTTAACATATTTCTAAATCTTGTTCTTCAAGTGTTTTAATCATTTTTCTTTCACTTTTTCTTTTATTAGGACAATTTGGTGGTATATGACCTTCTTCATCACATATGAAACACTTACATTTTTATTTTTTAGGATTTTTATAAGTTTTTCTTCTAATAAATTTATTCTTTTTATTATAACTAGCATTTTTTTTCCTTGTTTCCATCTAACTAGCTTATATCTTCTATTTTTCTTTTTATGTTTTTTATAAGTATTTGGATGTACTGATTTATATCCAAATTTCCATTCCTTTTCTAGAATTTTTGTACAATGCTTATTACTTAGTTTATGCTTAACTTGTTTAGAGGCCTTACTTTGTAAACAATAAATAGTTATTCTCTCTTTTGCAAAATTAATTCTATTTCCTATAGAATCTATGATTTCTGAATCTACACCAGATATTTTACTATGTTTTTCTAAATAAGAATCGTATTTTTTTATACAAATCTCATCCCATCGTGGTGGTAATTTATGGAAATATTGGTTTTTCTATAAATTTATATTTTCATTTTTTAGTTTTTGATATTCATGAAGAAATTTTTTAGAAAATTCTTCTAGATATCTGATATCACATAATTTAATTTTTGACAATACATAACTAGATAGACAAACTTGGTCTTTTTTATCAGTATATCCACAAAATTCTAGTTTGAGAATATAAGTTAACCCTTTTAATAAATCTTTGGGAGTTTAAATATGGTTGATTAACTGCCCTTTTTGTTCTTTTCCTTTTTCTGATTCTTCCAATCTTCTTAGGAATTGTAGATCTCCTTGAAATGTTCCAACAAAGTAGTTTAAAAAATTTTCCTTTGACCACATGTTGTTGTTAACTACTATAGTCATAGACTGTGCCCAATCATCTGTGGTTTTTTCATAGTCTGCTATAGGAATATTAGTTAGATCTAAATATATTCCTCCTTGAGCAACATTTCTTTTATTTAGATCATCTATTCTATGTGGGATTGATTGAGTGGATAATTCTCCTAAATTTTCAGATTTTATTTCATTAGTAGCAATATTTTCGGTTTGATTACCCAAAATTCTAGTTGCATTTTCATCTTGTTCATAGTTTTTATGAAAAGATCTTAAATAATCATCTTTTTGAAAATCTGGCTCTAGTTTTCTTTTTCCATGAGGATCATGATCTGTTTGATCAGTATCCATTGGTTCTGGTATTTCAATATTTTCTTCTTCATCTGTTGAAGTATTTTCTTCATCAGATTTGTAACTTGTAACATTTATATCTTCCAAGTTTATAGACATCACAAGTGCTGCCCCAAAGACTGGGTTCATTGACATCACAACCTCAAAGGATTTCTATCGTATATATAACCATATACAAGAACTTTAAGGAAAATGAAGAGCTGGAGTAGCAAAATTACACCTTGTTCACCCTTAAAAATGTATGTTTTTAGTGCCTTCTACTAACACTTCCTTTTTTTTGCTTGAACCACGGGTATCTATAACAATCTGTTCAATTACAGCCTAACAATCATGATATGCTGGGGGATTCAGTTGCTTGGGGCGGCTGTACCATAATATACTTGCTCGGCAAACAGCTGCATTTCGAGCTATTTGATTTTTCATACAAATCCTAAATGTTGCGGAAGTTGAAGCTGCATCAATCATGCAAACCCATAAAAGTCCTCACTCTGGCCAGGTACAGGATCCAAAATTCCTTATTCTGCATGACTGCTTTTAACCGAAGGTTTATCTGTTAATGTATATCGAAAACCAAATTCACAGTTTTCCCCATACTTACGACTCATTTTGAGTTGAGATCCGGGCTCTACGACCAGGCTAAATAGCTATTTCAGAAATGAGTCTACTGATTATCACTACAGTTTTGGTTTTGAGTGACGTGATAAAATGAGGATTGTGTAGCCAAAATGACCTGAATTTATTTTCACACATGCTCGTTGATTGTTCATGTATTACTTGTTGCTTCTTGGTTGGTCAATCTTTAGTGGCATTACTATTTGAAAAGGGATGGGATAGCATGTTAGAAGCAATGAAGAAAGCGAGGAGGTTAAACACTCACGTATTTTCGATGCTGAAAGCACGTTGCCCTCTGGAGGACAAAATGGCTTGTGCTATAAAGCAAACTGGTGCTCCTCTGCCTCAGATTAAGTTTGAGAATACTGTTTCTGCCTTCAAAACAGTGCCGAAGAAAGGTACCTGAGTGAGTTCATATGTGTTGTTGAAAGAAGAAAATTTATATGGATATACAATACATGGCAGGCAAATAGAGAAACTTAAATTCAAAATTCAGAATTCAACGCTAGATTCTAACATCAATTTCTGAATTCAAGACATAATCAAATTGCTTTTTCATACTTAAGCTTGATCATGTTTGTTATTATTTTTCATACTTAAAGCTTGATTAAACTTATAAGTTATTCGAATCAAGTAGTATAATGTTCAAGTTTGTCTTGATTGATGGCTCAAGCTTGAGTTCGACTTGATAATTACTCAATCAAATTTAAGTGTTTTTTCGAGTCAAGCTCGAATAGTTATAAGCACTAGCGGCTTGTTTACAGGTCCATGCTGAAATTTTGGATTTAGTGTTTATACTTTCATTTGATCATTTGTAGTCCCTTTTACTTTAAAATTTTAGTTTTGATTCAAATGGTAGTCATAAAATTCGTTAAATTTTGCTACAATCAACCCTCTTTATATCAACCCTATTTATCTACCAAAATTTTATAGATTAAAGGGAGGCGGTTGTTATACACCTATAACAACATTTCAGATTTAATCATATTAGGCTTGTCCAAAGGTCGAGTAGCTCGCTCAACCCAATTTGACTTGGGTTGAGCTTAGATAAGGATTTTTGCACTTCGAACCAACTTGAATTCAATTTAAATAAAAAAAATACTTCTAAATTAAAATTTAATTCTAAAAATATATGAAATAGCAACTAAAAAATATTGAAATTAATCAAAAGGACATAAAACAGAAACAAACAAATTCAGGGAGTAAAATAAAAAAAAATGTTAACTATATGTGGAAAGAATAATAAATTAATTAATTAAACAAATAAATAATGAAATATTGAAATTAAATATGTAGTAGGGACTGAATTGCATAACTTTTTAAATATAATAGGTACAAAATGAAAATAATCCTAAATCATCTACATGGAATACTCAAATAACATTAATCTTTTAAAAATAAGACATGCTTAAACAATGAAATAGTATATATTTACAATGTGTTTTATTTATAATAATTTAATATTTTATTTGAAAAAAATGCAAACAATTTTAAAATTTTTTTTTCTTATCACAACTTTATCGGTAACTTTTTCTTTTTTCTTTTTCATTATTTATACATTAATAATTTAAGATATGCAAGTTTTTAAATAAAATATATAATTTTAAAAATAATAGAAAAGTCCGTTATAAAGGAGTAACGCTGTAAAAAGCCTTCAAAAAGGTTCTTTGATCGTTAACTTTAACAGTTGACTGCTAAAGTTAACTACCCTTAAATTTTTTTTCAGTTAAAGCCGTCCTATGTCATAACTATGACGTGACATGTGATAAAAAATATAAAAAGACAATTCAATAAAAGTTATAAAAATATTAAATTTTAATAAAAATTTAAAATATTAATAATAAGAAAAAAAATTATAAATATATATAATATTGTAAAATTTTATAAAAATCATAAAAAAATATAAAATACATCAGAAAGACCCTTTAACCATTAACTTTAACAATTGACCGTTAAAGTTAACAACCCCTAATTTTTTCAAGTTAAAACCATCATGTATCGCAACACAACGTGACATGTGGCGAAAAATGATAAAAAATTAAAATTAATAAAAGTTATGGAAAAATTAATAATAAAATGCTTCTTTTAATATGATAATTTTTATAAATTTTTTATGATTTTTATAATTTTAATTTTAATTTTTAAATTTTTTTAAATTTTTTATTAAAATTTAATCATGTTTATAACTTTTATTTATTTTTATTTTTTATCATTTTTTGCCATATGTCACGTTGTTGTTGTGGCACGTGGTGGCTTTAATTGAAAAAAATTAGGGATGGTTCAAGTACCAAATTCAGTGCAAAAAAGCAGGGGCTTAATTGCTTTTTTGAAAATGTTTGAGGGCGTTTTGATGCATTTTGAAAGTTCAAGTGCCCAATTGAGTTAAAAAAAAAGTATGGGCTTAATTACTTTTTTTTTTTAAAAAAAGTTTGAAAATCTTTTTGATGCATTGTAAAAGTTCAAGTACCAAAATGAGTGCAAAAAAAAAAAAATTGTGGCTTAATTACTTTTTTTTTTTAAAGTTTAAGATGTTTTTACACCATTAAACCAATTATAAAATAACGTACCTCATTGAAAATTTTATTATAATTTTAAAATCTATATTTTATGTTAAAAGTAATTAGGTAAGATTTTTTTTTACAATTTTAAAGGTATTAATAAATACAATTTGACCAAATAAAATATAAAGTATAATCAAATAATAAATTTGGCATATATATATAATAATAAAAACATTGAATAATGAGAATAGACATATGTATTTGTAGATCTTATCCCAATAATAATTTTTTAATTTCTAAAGTAAAAACAATAAGTTTGTACCTATATTAATATGTACGACAATTTGTAAAGTAAAAATAAGAAAAAAAGCAAATTTTAAAGTAAAAATTTAAAAATTTAATATGTGTTATAAAATAATAATAATAATAACACAAGAATAATGGATGAAAACAAATGGAGATTTCTATTGCGTTTCTCTTCTTTTTCATTATTATTACAAGTAGTATATTCCTATATATAGAGAGAGAGATTAGACTCCTCATTTTTTAATATATAAATAGGAAATGAATTACAATAAGATAAAAAAATTAAAAGTAAAAGGTTTATCATAATAAACATCCATTTAATAATATTTATAACAATATATACTTAAATTAATTAAAAAAAATCAATAATCATGCATGAAAGAAATTCAAAAAAGATAAGCACTACAAAATCCGCTAAATATAAGCGTATATAAGAAATTAAAAAAAAGTATATGCATCTAACTTTGTGATTACAATATATTATCCATTCAATCATAAATAGTTATTGCAATAGAATTTCAAAATTAATATACACGTAGAATTTTTTTTTTTTTTGAAATAAGAATTTTTTAATAATAAGTTAATAATCTCCAAATAGTCTTAGGATACAAAAATGTTCATGCTAATTATAAGTTGAGAATATTTTTTTAATAAATAAGTTAAGAATATTTTATGTGTAGTAATTATGATGAATAAACTATTAATTACTTCGTAACACTGTTTACTTTGGAAAGTATAAGAATTTACATTTTGAACTTTTAAATAATTTAAAGTAAATTTTCAAATTAAGAACTAAAATTATATTGATAAAATAGTAAATATAATTAATCACTGATAATTATTATTTTATTTTTCCTTCTAATAATATATACAATTTATATACTTAATATAAATATTAATTAAATTGACATTTTAAATTATTTTTAAGTTAAACATAATTTAAATATGCTGACACATTTAGAGGCAAGTTTATTTCTGTGGCTAAAACAATTGTCACAATTTCAAGTATTGTTTTATTGCCCTACTTGCTTGTTTTAGAGTGTTGGTAGATTTTAGAACAAAAACATTGAGTTGCTTATTTTGAACATATTTGGACGTGTAAAGCACAAAACTTGAAGATCAATTGAGTTGAAATTGAAGATATGAATATTGGTCTCCTACAACCCAAGACAAATTACTTGTTGAACAAGAAAAGTCACTTTTCATGTTTTGAAGGCATTGGATTAAATTAAAAATCTTATGAAAGTAGTATATTGTATTGAGTTTTAGCCTTCTTTGTAGAGGAGTGATTATATTATATTTCTTATACAAATATAAATGATCTAAAATACATGTTTAAGGTTTCTTAAATTTTAGCAAATATGTATTAATAAATAATTAAAAAAATATATAATATTGAATCTTCAAAATTGGAATATAAATATACATGAAAAATTATTAGAGTGCCAAATGACTATATATAACTATACCACGTTTCCTAATCTATAACAAAATGTCCTCCTTCAGATCAACTGAATCAATTTTTTTTTTTTTGTGAAATAAAAAATCCCTTATTTCAAAAATAGTGAAATCTTTTTTCTATTTTCAAAAATCTAATGCACTTGGGAAGTAATATAATTTTCCATTTAAATATGTACAATATCATAACTAAATAAATATTAAAAATTAAAATTTTAATTCTTTGAATCAATGATAACACATATTTAGCATGTATCAATTTTGAACATTGCAAGATATTAATACCATTCTCGCGCATAATCAACTTCTGGGCCTAAATTTTCTTTTAATATCCAACATAAAATCTAAATATTACCTAAAGGAATTTATAGGTGAATGATTGCATATAGTAAAAAGAAAAGCATTAGGACGTACAAAAGCAGAAAAAACCAAAAAATAAAAATAAAATACTTTATTCAAGGATATGTTTCTGGAATGCGTGGGTCACAACAATAAGGAACAAATCAACATACGAAACAACTAATTCTTCCTTTTATTTTGCCCATAAATTATTATAGATTAGATGGGAGGGAGAAGTCAATCTTGTGCGTGGTATTTTAAGTGCATTTTCCGATTGTGGTAAATGAAGGATGGTGAATTAGGGACCATGTCGGCATCTTTCGACTTCTTCACATCCTCTATTATAACCAGAGGAGGGTTTTGGCACACAATTACCCATCCCTTGTTTGCATGGCTGTTCAAGATTTTTTCCCATTGCTCCGTTGCTAATTTCTTCCGCATTTGCACCCTCTTCCATCAACATTGAGCTTACCAGCATTGCACAAACCCACAGCACCATGATCTTCTTCTCCACACCCATTTTGTTCCAATGAACTTATTTAAATAATTATTTAATTAAAACTCTGCACTATCCTTCAATCACAAGAGGGGGGATTATATAGTTTGACAATACTTCTAAACTTAGTAAAATGTTTAACCAAAACTACAAGATTGGAGAATTTTTCTGAACACTTTTAGTAAATTAGATTAGGACTAACAGAAAGGACATGTTAACATCCCCCCTTCTATTTTACTTACCCTTGCAACTTTACTCGGTATCCACAATTATGGATATGACTTTGTCGAGTAGTTTAATGGAGAGTTTACACAATTACTCTAATAAAATTATTTGAGATAATTATGTTTGAATTTAAATCTTATACATTACCGACTTTGTTCATAAAGATAACTGAGTGAATTAAATTTATTTGTCCAAGAGAGAAACTGTGCTATTGAGTGAATTTAATATTTGAATGATTTTGTATACCTACTAAGTGATTGAGTAAGTAGGTACGGAGAACTACACTTATATGTGCACAGGTGAGACTATAATTTAAAAGTTAAGGGGTTGAAATTAAATTGTTTTTTTTTTTTATTATGTTGATCTAAGTGAATTAGTTCTCTAAGTAACGCTTTGCCGACGTAGGTTAAATTTGACATTTGTTAATTATTCTTGCGTATAAAGTTTACTTGTTTCAACTATTATGGTCGCAACTCTTACCACGACATGGCAAAATGTACTTTTACTTTGTATTTGTATTAGATTATGTGATATGTCAATACATGATTAATTTAATTTCTTCCGATTACTATTTAATGGATGAATAAATTAAATAATTGAGTTCAAAGTGAAAATTGAATTAAGTAGTCTTTGTAGTTTATTTTTATTCAAAAAATTAAATAAATTTATAATAGAGTTGTGTAAATTATTTAATTAATTACGAGAGAATATTTAATTATTGGATTAGATAATTATATGAGCTTTATTTTTTATTTAAATCAAGAGAGGTAAACTTTGTATAATTAAACAAGGTTGACAAACCAACTAGCTTATTAGGTCATGTACTTGCGGGAGAGTATTTCTTTTGGGAGCCACCAACCAAACTTTAATTCTTCCAAATTAATTAATTGATGTATTCTGAATAAGAATATAACTCTTGAAAATGATTCTCTGTAAATTTAACACCCCTTACCTGGTTTAGGAGTTTTAGCTAAGTTGCAGACGTTTCATGTGATCATCAAAGTGATCCTTGAAAGCTACTAGTCTATTTTGTAAGGAAATTGTTCTTTTGATTTTAGGAAATCATTTATTATTTTTAAGCTGACTTTATTTAAAGATTCAATTTCGTTATTATTCTTGTGGCATTTTGAAAATGGCTAAGATTTTCGAAAAAAGATTTATAAAATCATTTATTTAAAAAACAACGGAAAATATTTATAATAGTTTTCTAAACCAAAATAGCATGCAATTATGAAATTTAATCAAGTCATGCTTTAGATACGAAAAAAAAAAACTAAACAGTTCTAATCCTACTATATAAAAGACAAATTAAATGATAATTACAACCCCACAATTAAACTGATTAAAGAAAACTTAAAAGAAAGCTTGCAAATAAATAAAAGCAGTCGTCTAGTCTAAGTCCCTCTGATGTCATTCGAGTCCTAATTTTATGTGTTACCTGAGAGGGAAAGAAAGAGGGAGTGAGCTTACAACGGCTCAGTGTAAGATTAAATTTTAAACCATTACATATATTTGACAACAATAATACATATAGATAAAGCTTTAATAGTAAACAAAGCATTCTTCATGAAAGATGTAATAAATCAATGAATAAGAATAATATATGATGCAATTTATGTTTTTAAGTTCCCACCCATCCATCCTATCCGCCCTCGAGCATTACTCGACACTACAATAACTAACCATCCCGGGTTTGATTTCTAGTGACGATGGTCGTTCTCTTGTCACCTATGACGGTGACTTTTACTATAATGACTTACCATCCCTGTTTCCTAGTTTTGATGACTTTTTAAACTATTATCCTGGTTTGGTCCGATTTTGATGGTGCTTTAAACTACCATCTCATCTTGTCTGGTTTAGATGACATTACCACCTACTTCGTGCAATACTGGCTCTCGGTGTGGTCTTAATTTTCCAGTGTCTCCTACGAAACTCCTCCATCCTCCATACCTGATTTCGTGTAATTATGCACAAAAACTTAGCATGTTTTATGCTTTTTATCATCATTTGATGCTACATTCAATATTTTATACTTAGCATTATATAGCATGTTTTCACGCATAAATTTATATCAACATCACATATACACATATAATTTGTACGAGTAAACAAAAAAACAATGGCATATGTATATGATTTGTATGTGAATTTAAAGGCCTAGTTATCTAGCAAATGTATAGGTTTGCATTAAGGGCTCGCGAGTCCAGGGTTCGCGCCTAGGGTTAGCAGGTTAGGGTTCACATATTTTTTTTACAGAGGTTTGCATATATATACAAGGATCGCATGCTGCTAATCATGTGAGTTCGCATAAAGGCATAAATGGGGTTCACTTTTTGCTAGCATATGAGTTCGCATAATAGACATATATATAGGGTTGCATGTGATACTATACAGATTCACCTATTGTAACCGGAATGGTTCATAAGTTTTAGCGTGTAAAGGGGGTTCGCATATCGCATATATAGTGTTTGTATGCAATAGTGGGGCTCACATGTGATACCATATAATTGACTAGCACCTAGTAGTGGCTTACATGTAAATATGTTGCTACTGTGTATTACTATATAGGGTCCGCATGTAAGATGTAACACCTCTTACCCGTATTCAACGCCGGAACAGGGTACGAGGCATTACTAAGCTTATACGCAATCAATCATGCAATTTAGAAACTTGACTTTTCACTTCAATTTAAAACTTTTCATAACACTTCTTAAACAAGCCTACGAGGCCCAAATCACACATTAGGAATGATTCAGGATCAAATCGAACCCTTTTGAAACTCTCTAGAAAAACTTAGAAAAATTTTCACTAAACAGTCCACACGCCCGTGTGGAAGAATGGACACGCCCGTGTGGCATATCACATGCCCGTATTCCACACCCGTGTGGAATTATTTTTCAATTAAAACCTACAGGGGTTTTAACACGGCTGGACACACACCCGTGTCCCTCCACGGCCTCGACATGCCCGTGTCTTAGTACGTGTGCCAAAACCGTGGCATTCTATTTCTGACGTCATCACCCCATAATTGTCACACGGCCAAGGCACACGCCCGTGTCCTTCGACCGTGTGGCTAATTAAATTCCAAATTTGAGATGCAGACTTCACACGGCCTGGGCACATGCCCAAGTCCATGGTCGCGCCTTCCACATGGTCGAGACACACAGCCGTGTCTCTGCTCGTGTGTTTACTACTGAGCATACTGACTTGCAAACCTGGCAAACAAGGGGACACACGGCCTAACCACACGCCCATGAGGTTGATCAGGTGTCACACGCCCTGTGACACACGCCCGCAGTGTCTACCCGTGTGGACAAGAACAAGGCTATTTGCCAAGCTCTTTCTATCACCCCAACTCATACAAACATAATTCACATTAAACCTTCAACCCATTCATGCATTTTTAAACTAAGCAAACCAATCATGCATCTTGCACATTCATGAATAACCTTATCCTTTCATAAATTAATAAGAAAGAGCCACCAACTATGGCCTTATACAAAAGAGTTCATCATTAATTGAGCCAACACATTTGGCCAAAACAATATGACATTCAACTAAGTCTAGTTCCTACACATGCCATACTCAAAATGCTAAGTCTAAATATACCAAGATGTGCTGATAGTGTGGGTGATCTTCTGATTATCTTCGTATCCCGAGCTGGCTCTTTGACACTAGAAAACAAGGGAAAAGAAGGGAGTAAGCTTTAAGCTTAGTAAGTCTGTAATACCCCAAACCCGGCCCACGAGCCACGGCCGAATTTAGAATGCCACTACGGAAAACGTTTGAAAAATATTTTGACTTAGAGTGAAAACATAAAAAAAAAGTATTGTCTTTAATAAAACATTGTATATTTATAAATCCAAATAAAATCAAGTTGTTACAAATCCTTCGATTTGTAATTTTAACATATATCTTTAATATATGAGTTGCTAAAAATAAAACATATCCAAATAATAAAAATAGTCAATCCACTTTAAAACATAATAATAAACTTCAAAACCTTTAAATGGCCCTTATTACAATAACCAAATATTCGCAAATTCTGAAAATATGTATAATATATATAAAATAAGGAAAATAACTTCTGCATGGGCCACCCTGTATCCACTCCAACTCGGTCCAAGCTTTATGCATCACCTGTAAGGTTTGAGAAAAATTGGGTGAGTCACACAGACTCAGTGTGTAATTATTTCACATGTCTCCACATATGGGCTTGGCCCATATCCACACAGTCCACATACAAAATTATGCAAAATGAAGCCCAACCCAACCTAGTTCCATCCATTACACCAACCTCGGCACACCGCCGCCCCAAGGCCGTGGCTAATCTACCGATCACCTAAGTGATCCCACATAACTTACCTCGCAGACTTGTCGCTCAAGGCCGTGGCTAAGCCACCGATCACATAAGTGATCCCACATATCAATTAATCCACGGTGATGCACACAACTATCAACCGTCGAGATGGGCACCTAGCCAACACCTCCTTGATGGAGCACATAGCTAACATCAAGCGCCAATGTAGCACAAGGCTAACATCGGACCACGTGACATAAAGTACACCCTTTCCTTCGATAGTCACATCCCAAGTCCCATGTATCATGCCAAAATATCATAAAAATAAGCATACATCACATGCTATCACGTTTTCAAACATAGATCATATGTAAATTAACATCATAAAATACTGACCTTGTTAATCGATTATTCAACATGGGTATCCATCATTTTAGCCATTATTGCTTGCCATCGTACACATCATACGCATATACATAATAACACATATAAACAATCAAGAAACAAAGTCGATAACTACACACCTTTTTGGCACAAATTTTACTCAATCCCGAAACTCTCTTATTCCAATCGATTTGTTCCTAAGAACCAAAGTCAGAAATCGGTCATCACTTAAACTCATACAATGGCCTATGGCCGAATACTACAAATCACCTACTTTGCTTAACTAAATCTCGAATCACCACATAACACTTACCTTGATGAATTAAATTCTTACAATCCACCATAAGGCTCCTTACTG
The DNA here is from genome assembly GCA_025698515.1 of Gossypium sturtianum. NCBI lineage: Eukaryota > Viridiplantae > Streptophyta > Magnoliopsida > Malvales > Malvaceae > Gossypium > Gossypium sturtianum. The sequence continues at coordinate 127,800,389 of CM046953.1, read as the reverse complement.
TTGGCTACACAAAAGAAACACAATATTATGACTCTACATACATTTGGCCATCCCTTAGAAACCAAGGCCAACCATTGGTTTCGGCATACTAAATGAAGAAGAAGAGAATTCGATTGCTAAGAAAATACTTACTATACTCAAACCGAATGGAAGATTGATGAAAAGGAATGTCGACACCTCCCCTCTAAAGGCTCTAAAAGATTCGGCAAGAACTCCCAAATGGAGATGGGATAATCGGCTAACACAAAATAGGTATAGAAAAGAAGAAAAGAAGTGTAGATGAAAGTTAGGAGAATTCGGCAATGAAGAACAAAGGTGGAGAGGTTTCGGCTTTGTTGCAAATGAGAGGATGGGTTTCGATTTTTAGGAAGTGAATGGAAGGAAAATAAGTTGCAAAAAGAAAAAGATGCACAAAATGACTTCCAACTTTCGGCTAAGAGGAGAAAAAGATTAGAGAGAAACACAAAATAGCCAAAAGAAAGATATGCTCATCTAGCACTTAATTCTACCAAAAACTAGCACCATACCATACCAAAAGCTAACCAAAAATTTCGGCCATCCCCCCTAACCCCTAATACCGTCCAAGTTCATGAACTCCAAAACCAAAGTTTTCCACACAAAACTTTCCATAGCAATAACCTTACATTATGCCTTGTGTTCCCTCATCATTCCTTAATCAAAAATAATTCTTTTCCCCAAATTCAAGCTTACCTAAACTACTAACCATCTTGCCATAAAAATTGGTCCTCCTTATCCATAATGCCGTCCACATTCATGGACATGTTGGTCATGCCAAACTTTCCAAAACCTCATCCCTTAATCCAAGCCTTATGTCCCCTTATCATACCATAACACCTTGATTCCCTACCTTAACTATCAACTTGCCTCTTTTTTTTTTATTAGTCTACTATCCATAAATGATAAAGTCCAACCTTATCTTAATTAGAGTTGACCAACACATGCCATACAATGCAAAAATAAAAGTCACCTTATTGTCATCCATGGGATTCGAACCTCTTCCCTCATACAATTACTCATGTGCCAACACCACTTTACTACTTGCTCACTTATGCTAACATTAAACACTTAAATTAACTTAAGCATCATAATCACTTGATCCACTTCACTAAATTCTCCATACTAAAAATTATTCTAAACCAATTAATTACAAGCCTTCACAAGACTATATTAAGCACACAATAAAATCATATCTAATTAATCAAGCAACAATATGATACTCAAATTTTTCCTAAAGCCCAAGGCCCAATCGGCCCAATCCTATTAAGCCCAATTTCGTGGATGTTACAATTCTACCCTCCTAAAAATAATTTCGTCCTCGAAATTACTTACTAACGAACAATCGTACATCCTATCTCACCACACTATGCTCTGCTCACAAGACTGATCTCAATAAAACTAACATATTTCTATGCACGGTCTCTAAGTTCACACTCGTGGTTCCGGATACTTCACTAGCGATGGTTCCGACACAGCCATTTTGCTTCTACCGCGTCCACTACAACCATGTCCCCTAGAACTCATATCTAACATCGCGATTTAATCTGATTAAAAAGTTTTATGCATTAGTACTTTTGGTTCCACTGTTTATCCGCGAACAGTTTTATGAAAAGAAGTTTAATAGTGGTTCTTTCGATCAATCAAAGTTTTCATCTCAAGTTCACTATTCTAATTCAAAGAATCACATCCACCTTCATCCACAACATTCAACACATCATTATAGGTATTTCTGACCATTCTCGACCCAGGGGTAATTTCGTCATTTTTCCTACAAGGGTATTTTCGTAATAAATCGAGTGTATTTCGGAAAATTCTCAAGTCTAAAAGGATTTTATAAATCAGAGGGGTAATTTGGTAAATTTAAAACTAAGATCTTTATAAAACAGTATGGCTATAGTCCCTTTCGGTTTTAGTTATTGGGTTTAGCTCGTGAATAGGTCCTCTTGGTTAGGGTGAACCAGTAGCTACGCACTGTGGGATTCGAGTAAAGAGGAGGTGAGTCACTCGATCGCTTAAATACCAAGCTCTTCATCGAATCCAATCCTAGACATGCGCACAATGGTTGCCACACCCTAGCTCGGTGACCTAATCACAAGTTTGTTTAGTGGTTCTTAAGTCTTATGAATCTTGTGTTGGAGTAGGCTAGTCCTAGGGTCCATTAGCCCTAATATTCTAATCTACGAGCCCAAATAAGCCCATAACATTCACATATATAAATCACTTCAATAGTCAGAGGTACTTACCTGGTGGACTTCGGGTTGGAGATATAGGTGCCATGCTAGAATAAACCTGAAAAATTTATGAAAGCCCAAATCTTTGAAAAGCCCATCTAAAAAAAAATATTTTTGGGCCTTGGGCCCCCACAGCCGAGCTTTGAACCTGGCTCTGATACCAATTCGTAATACCCCAAACCCGGCCCACGAGCCACGGCCGAATTTAGAATGCCACTGCGGAAAACGTTTGAAAAATATTTTGACTTAGAGTGAAAACATAAAAAAAAAAGTATTGTCTTTAATAAAACATTGTATATTTATAAATCCAAATAAAATCAAGTTGTTACAAATCCTTCGATTTGTAATTTTAACATATATCTTTAAGATATGAGTTGCTAAAAATAAAACATATCCAAATAATAAAAATAGTCAATCCACTTTAAAACATAATAATAAACTTCAAAACCTTTAAATGGCCCTTATTACAATAACCAAATATTCGCAAATTCTGAAAATATGTATAATATATATAAAATAAGGAAAATAACTTCTGCATGGGCCACCCAGATCCACTCCAACTCGGTCCAAGCTTTATGCATCACCCGTAAGGTTTGAGAAAAATTGGGTGAGTCACACAGACTCAGTGTGTAATTATTTCACATGTCTCCACATATGGGCTTGGCCCATATCCACACAGTCCACATACAAAATTATGCAAAATGAAGCCCAAACCAACCTAGTTCCATCCATTACACCAACCTCGGCACACCCGCTCGCCAAGGCCGTGGCTAATCCACCGATCACCTAAGTGATCCCACATAACTTACCTCGGCAGACTTGCTGCTCAAGGCCGTGGCTAAGCCACCGATCACATAAGTGATCCCACATATCAATTAATCCACGGTGATGCACACAGCTATCAACCGTCGAGATGGGCACCTAGCCAACACCTCCCTTGATGGAGCACATAGCTAACATCAAGCGCCAATGTAGCACAAGGCTAACATCAGACCACGTACATAAAGTACACCCTTTCCTTCGATAGTCACATCCCAAGTCCCATGTATCATGCCAAAATATCATAAAAATAAGCATACATCACATGCTATCACGTTTTCAAACATAGATCATATGTAAATTAACATCATAAAATACTGACCTTGTTAATCGATTATTCAACATGGGTATCCATCATTTTAGCCATTATTGCTTGCACTGCATACACATCATACGCATATACATAATAACACATATAAACAATCAAGAAACAAGGTCGATAACTACACACCTTTTTGGCACAGTTTACTCAATCCCAAACTCTCTTATTCCAAATGATTTGTTCCTAAGAACCAAAGTCGAAATCGGTCATCACTTAAACTCATACAATGGCCTATGGCCGAATACTACAAATCACCTACTTTGCTTAACTAAATCTCGAATCACCACATAACACTTACCTTGATGAATTAAATTCTTACAATCCACCATAAGGCTCCTTACCGTTGGCTACATAAAAGAAACACAATATTATGACTCTACATACATTTGGCCATCCCTTAGAAACCAAGGCCAACCATTGGTTTCGGCATACTAAATGAAGAAGAAGAGAATTCGATTGCTAAGAAAATACTTACTATACTCGAAACCGAATGGAAGATTGATGAAAAGGAATGTCGACACCTCCCCCTCTAAAGGCTCTAAAAGATTCGGCAAGAACTCCCAAATGGAGATGGGATAATCGGCTAACACAAAATAGGTATAGAAAAGAAGAAAAGAAGTGTAGATGAAAGTTAGGAGAATTCGGCAATGAAGAACAAAGGTGGAGAGGTTTCGGCTTTGTTGCAAATGAGAGGATGGGTTTCGATTTTTAGGAAGTGAATGGAAGGAAAATAAGTTGCAAAAGAAAAAGATGCACAAAATGACTTCCAACTTTCTACTAAGAGGAGAAAAAGATTAGAGAGAAACACAAAATAGCCAAAAGAAAGATATGCTCATCTAGCACTTAATTCTACCAAAAACTAGCACCATACCATACCAAAAGCTAACCAAAAATTTCGGCCATCCCCCCTAACCCCTAATACCGTCCAAGTTCATGAACTCCAAAACCAAAGTTTTCCACACAAAACTTTCCATAGCAATAACCTTACATTATGCCTTGTGTTCCCTCATCATTCCTTAATCAAAAATAATTCTTTTCCCCAAATTCAAGCTTACCTAAACTACTAACCATCTTGCCATAAAAATTGGTCCTCCTTATCCATAATGCCGTCCACATTCATGGACATGTTGGTCATGCCAAACTTTCCAAAACCTCATCCCTTAATCCAAGCCTTATGTCCCCTTATCATACCATAACACCTTGATTCCCTACCTTAACTATCAACTTGCCTCTTTTTTTTTTTATTAGTCTACTATCCATAAATGATAAAGTCCAACCTTATCTTAATTAGAGTTGACCAACACATGCCATACAATGCAAAAATAAAAGTCACCTTATTGTCATCCATGGGATTCGAACCTCTTCCCTCATACAATTACTCATGTGCCAACACCACTTTACTACTTGCTCACTTATGCTAACATTAAACACTTAAATTAACTTAAGCATCATAATCACTTGATCCACTTCACTAAATTCTCCATACTAAAAATTATTCTAAACCAATTAATTACAAGCCTTCACAAGACTATATTAAGCACACAATAAAATCATATCGGAATTAACTGAAGCAACAATATGATACTCAAATTTTTCCTAAAGCCCAAGGCCCAATCGGCCCAATCCTATTAAGCCCAATTTCAGGATGTTACAAAGTCTATATGTAAACAATAAGCATCATACCACATAATAATTAGTCAACATTACATGCTACATAAAAGCAATTCAAAATCCTCATAATCATGCTTACTCATTTCAAGCCTTACCACATCCCAAACACATATCATACGCATTACTCACATTTACTTGCACATATGCCATACACTTATTACCACAAAGCCACATGAAATTTACATTTAAAAAGCTTCTCGATGAACCCTTCGGAATGATACAAGTTACCCGGTGGTTTCGCACACAGCCCACAATTAATCAATAATAGGGTGGTATCGCACACAACCCACCAACAATGATAAATACGGTGGTATCGCACATAACCTACCTAATGATAATATAAACGATGGTATCACACACATCCCATCGTGAATAAATAACAAGGTGGTATCGCACACAGCCCACCAATAATTACATATCTACAAATATTTATCCGTACTCACATTTTTATTCTGAGGTTCATTCGAGAATTACTCATTTCCTACCATTTTCAATCACTCCCACCAATAAGTATTTACATACATACAATGCATCAATAGGTAACAACATATGTATTAAATATGTATCGTTTACACATAAACTTACCTCAGTGCAAAATATGTTAATTGACGGTTTAGTCCGAAACCTTGCCTTTTCCCCGGTCAAGGTTGTTTTCGTGCTCTTCTTGATCTATAATAATAAAATTTACTCATTTAATCACTACATAATTCATGGCACTTCAAAATTTCTAGTTGGGCAAAAATGACCGTTTTGCCCTTATACTTTGGCAAAATTACGATTTTGCCCCTAGGCTCGTAAATCATTTTTCATCACATTTTCTCATTAAACAAGCTTAGCTGAACATTTATTTCTCTTACAACAATTCACAAAACCAATCATTTCATGCATTTATTACTCAATCACAACCTTTAAATAAGTCCCATTTAGGTGTTTTCATGGAAAACCTTTCACAAAAGTTATTCTTTAACCCACTAACATTCATTTTCTTCCATAAAAACTCAGTAAACAACATAAAAACTCTCATGGAAAATCCCTAAACTTTCAACCATTTTGCAAAATAGTCCCCTCATTAGCTAGCTTAAGCTTTGGGGGTTCCAAAAGTACAAAAATTATCAAGAAAGACCTCTAAAATCACTTACTTGCAAGAGAATAGCTTGGCTGAAAGTTTGAGCTCCAAAAACCTCTATTTTCTCTTCAATTTTCGGTGGAAGAAGAAATGGGAATAGTAAAAGATGATATCTTCTTTCTTTATCTTATTTTATTCATTTTTAGTCACCTAATATCACCAAATTTTTGACCAATTTAATGCCCTTGTCTCCCTTGTCTCTATGGCCAGCCAACACCCTCTAATTGGCCTAATTGCACATTAAGTACCTCTAATTTAATATTCCATAGCTATTAGACACCTCTAGCTTGTAAAATAGAACTTTCGCACTTTATGCGATTTAGTCCTTTTTCGCAATTAAGCATACAATCGCTAAAATTAATGCACCAAAATTTTCATGCATTCTTATAATCATTCTATAACACATAAAATAATATTAAAATAATTTTCTTCAACCTCGGATTAGTGGTCCCGAAACCACTGTTCTGACTAGCCCCAAAATCGGGTTGTTACATAAGAACCTAGGTTCTGCTTATTAATCATACAAGGCTTGTATGGATATTTTTAGGGTTCGCCGAGGGAATCCTATATGGTTATGCATATTGGTTTGCATAACAGGGCTTGCACATATAAGTTCACCTCTATTAGGGTTTGCACGACAAGGCTCGCACGACAGGGCTCGCCTATATTAGGGTTTGCAGGACAGGGGTTTGCACGACAGGGCTCGCCTATATTAGGGTTTGCAGGACAGGGGTTTGCACGACAGGGCTGGCCTATGCTAGGGTTCGCATGACAGGGGCTCGCACAAAAGGGGTTCTCCTAGGGTTCGCACATGCTAGTTCTCTACTTCTTAAAATTCAATTATTCACAAAGATTTAGGTTTAGATCCTACACCTGTTTTAAAGGCTTAAAAACCTTTAGTTTGGAGTGGAGATTAAAGATCCACTTGAGGGAAGGAAATACAAATATTTGAGTTGAATGCCCACTAAGGTGTTTGAACTTGGAACCTATGAGTAGGCTAAAGCCTTACCATTTGAACCCACAGGCTTATTCTTATTGGTTTTCTAACTAAAAACAATTTTAAGCAATTCTAATTCCCTTACCCTATTTTTAAAGAAAATAGATAACAATCTAAATTTTTATCCTATTTCTCCAAGACCCACTTTTGGGATGTGACAAATCTCCCTCCCTTAAGAAAATCCATCCTCGAATTTCACTTACTTGGATTGAACAGGTGAGGATATTGTTGTCGAATCAACTCCTTGGGTTCCCACGTCACATCTTTGGTTCCATGGTTTTTCCACAAAACCTTAACTAGAGAAATTTGCTTATTTATATGATTTTTAACCTCCCTATCTATAATACTAATTGGCTCTTCATCAAAAGATAAATTCGGTCGGAGCTTGATCTCTTAAATAGAGATGATATGGGAAGGATCAGAATGATAACATTGCAACATCGACACATGGAACACGTTGTGGATTCAATCTAACTCTAGAGGTAGCTTAAGTTAATAAGCTATTGGGTTGATCCACTTTTGTACTTTGTAAGGATCGATGAAACGAGAACTCAATTTTCCTTTCCTTCTGAACCTTAGAACCTTTTTCCGTGGTGAAACTTTTAAGATGACTTATTCACCAACATGAAATTCGATTTCTCTTCTCTTTGGGTCTACATATGATTTTTTTCTATCTGAGGCTATTTTTAATATTTCTTGAATTAATCAGATTTTACTTTTAGTTTCTTGAACTAATTTTGGACCCAACATTCTCCTTTCTTTTAATTCCGTCCAACATGGTGGTGTGCGACATTTTCTTCCATAAAGCGCCTCATTAGGTGCCATCTTTATGCTTTCTTGATAACTATTGGTGTAAGCAAACTTGACGAGTGGTAGAAATTCCTCCCAACTGCCTCAGAAGTCAATGATACAACTTCTCAACATGTCTTCTAAGATTTGAATTGTTCTTTCAGATTTTTCATCGGTTTGTGGGTGGAAAGTTATGCTAAAGTAAAGTCTCGTTCCTAATGCTTCGTGTAATTTCTTCCAAAACCTCAAAGTGAATCGAGGGTCTCGATTGGATATAATCGATATCGATACTCCATGTAACAACAATCTCTGCAATGTACAACTCTGCTAATTTTTCTAAGGGGTAATTAGTTCGAATAGGGATGAAGTGGGTTGATTTGGTGAGTCAGTCCACTATCACCTACACTGAGTATTTTTTCGAGAGAGTTCGAGGTAACTCAATTACGAAATCCATTGTTATCCTCTCCTACTTCAATTTTGGATTCGAAATTGGTTGAAGTAACTTTGATGGAAATTGGTGTTCTTCCTTTACTTGTTGACACGTCAAACACTTTGCCACATAGTCTGTCACGTCTCTTTTTAATCCTGACCACCAATATATTTCTTTCAAGTGTTGATATACTTTATTACTTATGGGATGCATAAAGTATGGACTATTATGAGCTTCCTTAAGTATCTTTTGTTTTAACTCTGGATCATTTGGGACACAAAATCTTTTTCTAAAGCAAAGGGCCCATTTTTCATTAATTGAGAAGTCTTCTGTCAATCCATCTTCCACCCTTCTTATTTGCGGAAAGAACTCTATGCCTAAGGGTTGTTTGCTTTTAATTTCCTCATCTAGGGTTTGTTTGACTTGTAATTTGACTAGGATTCCTCCATTACCATAAAGGTTTAATCTCACGAACATTACCCTTAACTCCATTTTTGCTTTTCTACTTAGGGTGTCTGCTACAATATTTGTTTTTCCTAGATGGTATTTGGTGGTACAGTCATAATATTTGAGTAACTCAATCCACCTCCTTTTCCTTATATTGAGTTCTTTTTGAGTTAGGAGGTATTTCAAACTTTTGTGATCTGTATAAATCATGCACTTTTTTCAATAAAGATAGTGCCTCCAAATTTTAAGTACGAAGACTATTGCAGCTAACTTTAGGTTGTACGTAGGATAATTGCATTCATGAGCCTTCAGTTTTCGTGCTATATAAGTGACCACTTTTTCATCTTGCATTAAGACAGAACCGAGACCCACATGTGACACATAACTGTAAATAACATATTCCTTTCCTAATTTGGGTTGGATTAAGATTGCTGCTTGGGTTAGAACTGTCTTCAACTTTTGAAAACTTCTTTACTGCTCCTCGATCCACTTAAAAGGCGCATCTTTCCTTAGCAACTTGGTCAAATGGGTGGCTACTAAGGAGAAACCTTCGGCAAACGTTCGATGATATCCTGCTAATCCCAGAAAACTCTTAATTTCTTAAACGTTCTTTTGTTACTTCCATTCTAGATTTCTTCTATCTTTTTCAGATCCACTTGTATTGTAACACCCTTAACCTGAAACCGTCGCCGGAATAGGGTTAAGAGATGTTACCGGACAAATCGAAACTTTCACAAATATTTCACAACATGAATTATATAATTATCAAATCATAGCAGATTCAAAACATAGAGTCCCTTAAATAGTTCCACGAGACCTTAAACATGCATTAGAAAGGGTTCGGGACTAAACCGGGTTCATACAAAATTTTGCCAAAAACTTAACATTTCTCAAGGTTACAGGGGCCACACACCCGTGTGGGTAGGCCGTGTGCCTCACACGCCCATGTGGGTAGGCCGTGTGCCTCACACGGCCTTAGACACACCCATGTGTCCAAGTCGTGGTCAAAACTGGCTTGCAACACACGGCCTGTCACATGCCTGTGTGTCTGGCCCGTGGTCGAAACTGACTTGCAACACACGGCCAGTCACATGCCCGTGTGCCTAGCCCATGGTCGAGCTTGACTTGAAACAAATTACAAATTTCAGGGACACGGTCGAGCCACACGCCCGTGTGCTCAACCGTGTGGGCAAAAATAGGCCATTTGCAAGGCCAATTTGCCACCCACACTAAGGGTCTCACCTACAAGAAAAAACCAATACAATTTCATACCCCAAATAGCATTCAAACATACCAAAACATACTCAATTTAAATTTCTTAACATCATCACTCATCATTCCACACAAATCCATCTAAACATATCATTCCAAAGTATCAATTACACATCAAAAACATGTAATTCATGCACCATTTAATCTCAACCATATCATAGCATGAACATACTATCTCCACATTACCAAAACACATCATAAAGTTATTAACTTAGAACAAACATACACATCTTGACCAATCTTTAATCATACCCAAAGCATATTCCAAATTCATTAACCTATCTAGCCATATCACATGGCAAGAACTATACAGTTCAAAATATACCATAATCACTAGCCTATACATGCCATATACCAAATATATACAACTTCTAAAAGTACCAAAATAGATAGCCAATAGTGTGATTGAGTCGCTGACGATCTCCAAATCTGAGCTAGCTTTAAATATACTGTAAAACAGAGAAACACTTCACACAGTAAGATTAAAAGCTTAGTAAGTTCGTTATATAATACATATAACTCAATAATTAGTTATCAATGTACAAAATAAACCATCACTTAGATAGATTTACAACTATATACAATAATTAGGTATCGCACACACAGTGCCAATAAATATAGCCGATGCTTTCTTTATTTCGCACACTTAGTGCCATTTACCACTATTTTGATTTCATTCACGCACACTTAGTGCCATAACACTCAATTCCACATATAGCATTATCAATTCATCAACTACATGTAATCTTTTATTACATAGCACATGAGCGTAATTTAAACAATTCATATTATAAACGAACTTACATCGGACGTCAAAATAACAAAACAAGTCGATTAATCGAGCACTTTATCTTTGCCTCAATCTCGATCCAAATCTCTCTTTTCTTGATCTATACATATTCAAATTTAGCTCGTTCAATCAACAAATCATTCAATTTAGTCCAAACACACTAATTTAGGGCATTTTACGAAATAGCCCTCACATTTTCACATTTTGACACTTAAGTCCCTATTTCATAAAATCATCAAATACATGATAAACTGTAATATATACATATTTTAATCCCACATTTAGCATGCTTTTGGATGAATTATCCCTTTAATTTTGGAATTTGATGCTCCTAATCCTTTAATTTCATGTTTATACTTAGGAAAGCATAGGAGGATGAAAAGAGCGAGAAACGGGCCGAAAACAGAGAAAATGGGCCAAAGTGAGAAATCAATACGGCCTGGAAGTTCACCATACGGCCGTGCCACCTTAGCAGGCCCAAACACGGCCTGGGCTCGATTCACACGGGCGTGCTCCACGGGCGTGTCTCTGCCGTGACCCGTTGTAATTCTACTCGGAAAAGGATACTTAGGGGTGAAGAAAGACATTCCGAAGTCTATATAAAAACCCTAAGTATAAGTATTTAGTTGAGTGCAAGCATTTAAATGTATGTGCAAGTGAATTGGTAAGATTGTACATGTGTAAGTGAATGAATTTGTTAAGAAGGATATTGATTAATTATATGTAAAAATGTTAATTATTACTTGAGTGCTTATTTTTTACATGTAACTTACTAAGCTATTAGTAGCTTACTCGTTCTTTTCTTTTTCTTTGTTTTATAGTGTGTTGAACTTACTTGGATTGGAGATCGTCGGAGCCTCGTATCACACTATCAAGCCTTTACTTTGGTATATAAATGCTTTTGAAATGTTTTAGGTTATGGCATGTATAGGGATCGAATTATTTTGTATGGATACCTAAGTGATGCTTGCTACAAAGAAAATATGAAAAAGTAAAAATTTGCAATGAAACAGTTTTTGGACAACAGCAGTGATGTGACTTTGAAATATCACGAAAAATAGGAGAAATGGAATTAGAAGGTGAATAAGATATAGAATTAAAACTTGTTGTGTCTAATTTCATATGAAAGAAATAGTGTAAGCAAAGGAATTTTATACTCTGTGATATTTGAATTTTAGTAAGACAAGGTCAGAATGATATTTGAAGTCCCCTGTTTAGACTTTAGAAAAACATTTAAAATTTTAAAAAAATAATTATGAGTTATAATTTATATGTATAGATTACTTAGTGAGTCTAATTTCAGTATAAATAATTATGAATAACATATAAAAATTTTACAGTTAGAAAATTTATTTTTAGTGAAGAGTGGTCAGAACCGTTGAACTGTGAAACAGGGGAGACTTTAATGAATAAACTGTACTAATTGGCAAAACCAAAAATTCTCAAAATTTTATGGTGAGAATATATATGAGTCTAGTTTTAGGGAAAATTTACGGATCTAAATTTCAGGTTTCTTAACTTGAGTTATAATTAAATTAATTACTGTTGCGCAGATGGACAGATTTGTCGTGAATGATGAAATAAATTATTTTTATACCCGAAGTGGTAAGTTAAGTTAAATAACGCCTCGTGCTCGACTCCGGCGACGGTCTCGAGTAAGTGGTGTTACATTTATTGGTATCAGAGCCAGGTTTAGTCGATTCTCGGACAAACGTAACAAAAACGTAACAAGTGTAATAGATTACCTATCCATGCCATAATTGAACAATGATAGTGTGACGACTCCTGACATCTTAAAATGTTTTCTTTTATATAGTAATGGATCCTAATGGAGCTACAGCTGATGATGCTCAAAGTAATACTCCTGCTCTCGCGCAAGGGATGGCGCCAGATGAAAATTGACCCGAGACTCAAGGCCAAGGAGATGAGGCTCGGGAAGCCTTTCTCCATATGATGAGAAATTGGTATACCGAGTTTGTTAGAACTAATCCTAATGTTCGACCTCCTCCGCCCCTTCCTATTCCTCAAGCTGTTCCCATAGCTCCTCAACAAATTGAAGTGTTAAGATTGTCATAGCCTCCAGTGGACAAAATTCGAAAGTATGGAGCCGAAGAGTTCCGAGATAATGTAAATGATGATCCTGAGAGAGCAGAGTTTTGGCTTGAAAATACCATCAGAGTGTTGGATGAATTATCTTGTACTCCAGAAGAAAGTCTCAAATTTGCTATCTCCTTGTTGAGGGATTCAACTTATAATTGGTGGAAAACTTTAGTGTCAGTGGTGCCTAAAGAGAAAGTTACATGGGATTTATTTCAAGAGGAATTCTGGAAGAAGTACATAAATCAGCGTTTTATTGATCAAAAGAGAAAAGAGTTTCTTGAATTGAAACAAGGGCGTATGACGGTAGCCGAATATGAATGAGAATTTGTCAAATTAAGCAAGTATGCCCAAGAGTGTGTATCTAATGAAGCTACATTGTGCAAGAGGTTTGAAGATGGATTGAACGAGGATATTCGATTGTTAGTGGGAATTCTTGAAATTAAAGAATTAGTGGTATTAGTTGAAAGAGCTATCAAGGCTGAAGAGTTGAGCAAAGAGAAAAGAAATGTGGAAAGTGAAGTAAGAGATGCAAGAAAAAGATCAATGGGCAAGTCATTCCAGTCTCAAGCAAAAAAGTCTAGAGAAATGAATACTCGATCGAATGTTTCTAGTGTGAATTTTCAAAGAGATCGAGGAAGACAAAATTCAAGTTCTAAAGCTCAAGCGACCTCTATGGCAAGTGTAGGTAGTGTTAAACCTATTAGACCAGAATGTCACCATTGTGGAAAACGACATTTGGGAGAATGCTATTTTATCAGTCGAGCATGTTTTAAGTGTGGATCTCAAGATCATTTTGTGAAAGATTGTCTAGAAAGATAAGAGATAGAAAAGTTTCAAAATGTGAAATCGAGCAGTGTGACTACTAGAGGAAGACCACCAAGAAATGTGGGGACTGGAACTAGTGGTGAAGGTATAATAAAAGACACCACCGTAAGATCCGAAGTTAGAAGTTTCTTGGGTTTAGCTGGTTATTATCAGAGATTTGTACAGGGATTCTCTATGATAGCTTCTCCGATGACTCGATTATTGTAGAAAGATGTGAAGTTCGAGTGGACTGATGAATGTCAGCAGAGTTTCGACCGATTGAAAGATCTACTAACGAAAGCACCTGTATTAGTGCAGCCTGAACCGGGTAAGGAATTTGTTATTTACAGTGATGCCTCATTAAATGGTTTAGGTTGTGTCTTGATGCAAGAAGGTAAAGTAATAGCCTATGCTTCAAGACAACTTAAACCACATGAAAGAAATTACCCAGTACATGATCTTGAATTAGCTTCTATTGTATTTGCGCTGAAGATATGGCGGCATTACTTGTACGGTGAAAAATGTCATATTTATACTGATCATAAAAGCTTGAAATATTTGATGACACAGAAAGATTTGAATTTGAGACAACGCAGGCGGCTTGAGCTGATAAAGGACTATGATTTGATTATTGATTACCATCCGGGTAAGGCTAATGTTGTAGCTGATGCTTTGAGTCGAAAATCTCTGTTTTCTTTACAAGCTATGAATACCCGGTTGTCACTAACTAATGATGGTTCAATCATAGCTGAATTGAGAGCTAAACTGACATTTCTACAGCAAACATGTGAAGCTTAGAAGAATGATGAGAAATTACAGGATAAATGGGTACAATGTGAGTCAGGTAATGATTCGAAATTTGATTGGGACCGATGGTTGTTTATTATTCAGAGGCGCGAGTTTGTGTACCAAAAATTCAGAGCTTGTCACGTAAGATTTTACACGAGGCACACAAAGGTATTATGTCCGTACATCCGGAAGTAATAAAATGTATAATGATTTGAAAAAGATGTACTGGTGGCCAGGTATGAAACATGATATTTCTGAGTTTGTATCAAGATGTTTGATATGTCAACAGGTCAAAGCAAAACATCAGGTACCTTCGGGATTACTCCAGCCAATTACTATACTGGAATGGAAATGGGAAAGAATTACTATGGATTTTGTGTCGGGATTACCATTGTCACCGAAAAAGAAAGACTCAATTTGGGTGATAGTTGATCGATTGACTAAGTCGGCTCATTTCATTCCTGTGGGAATAAATTTTTCACTTGACAAGTTAGCCGAATTGTATATTGCTGAAATAGTCCGATTACATGGTGTGCCTATTTCTATTATATCTGATCGAGATCCACGGTTTACTTTAAGGTTTTGGAAGAAGTTACAAGAGGCATTGGGTACTAAATTGAATTTTAGTACAGCATTCCATCCCCAAACCGATGGACAGTCTGGAAGAGTAATTCAAGTACTCGAAGACATGTTGAGATGTTGTGTATTGGAATTTGAAGGTAATTGGGAAAGATATCTACCTTTGGTGGAATTTGCATATAATAATAGTTATCAATCGAGCATAAAAATGGCACCTTATGAAGCGTTGTATGGACGAAAGTGTCGGACTCCATTATACTGGATTGAACTTAAAGAAAATCGGTTACATGGAGTTGATTTGGTAAAAGAAACTGAAGAAAAAGTGAAGATAATCCGTGATTGTTTGAAAGCTGCATCGGATCGACAGAAGTCGTATGCGGACTTGAAAAGAAAAGAGATTGAATTTTAAGTGGGCGATAAAGTATTTTTGAAAGTGTCTTCATGGAAGAAAATTTTGAGATTTGGCCGTAAAGGTAAATCGGTCCAGTGGCTTATCGATTGTCTTTACCATCATAATTAAATAACGTGTTTCATGTTCTATGTTGAGGCGATATCGATCGGACCCATCGCATATGATTTCACCAACTGAAGTGGAAATTCGATCGGATATGACATACGAAGAAGAGCCGATTCGAATCTTAGCACGAGAAGTGAAATAATTGAGAAACAAAGAAATTGCTATAGTGAAAGTGTTATGGCAACGACATGGAGTGGAAGAGGCAACATGGGGAACTGAGGAGGCTATGAGGAAACAGTATCCCAACTTATTCACTGGTAAGATTTTCGGGGACGAAAATCTTTAAAGGGGGGAAGTTGTGATAGCCCGAAATAGGGTCTAAACGGAATAGTGGTTTCGAAACCATAATTCTGAAGTAGAAAAATTTATTCTGATTAATTTTTATAATTTATCGAGTGATTAGATGCATGTGTTAGAATATCGATAGAAAATTTCATGAATTGCATGTCTAATTTGCCTATTAGGACTTAATTGCAAAAGTTGATAAATATGAGTTCTAGATGTTAAAGGATTTAATTGAAGAGCATAATTGAAGTAGAGGTCCTTAAATGGTAATTATACCATTAGGCTTTCATGGACAAAAATGGACATACATAGGTAGAAATAACCAAAGTTTTTAATGAAGGATATTTTAGTCATCTAGTAATTAAAAGATTAAAAAAAGGAAAAAGATGGCAAAATATGTCCATCTTCTTCATTAGGACGAAATTTCAAGGGTTCTCCATAGCTAGGGTTTGTTTCAAGCTTCCAAGCTCCATAATCAAGAAAGAAGGAATAGTGAAGGTGATCGGGGAAAAGAGAAGGTTATCGACTAATTTACGAAAATAGTCGTTTTGCATCCGAGGTAAGTTATGTGTAAATAATAGCAATATATTTTTATAAATTGTGAATTGTATTTGATTTTTGAATTAATATTGAATGTGGAAGAAAAAATGTTCATAAATTATTCAAGTGATAAAGTGTTTAAAATAAGTGTTAAGAGTAAATTCCCGCTTGAACTTAGGAATAGAAGTGGATACAAGTGATATATCACTAGAGACCAGTGTTACAGTTTTACAGTGAGTCCCGGGTGCTGGGTGATCTAGCATGTGTTGCAGACACCTGACAACTTGTGTGAGCAGGCCCGTGGGCATTTCCAATGTTATTGATCAGTGGTAGCTTCGGCTACATTACAGTGGTAGCTTCGGCTACATATCAGTGGTAGCTTCGGCTACATATCAGTGTGGCACTTATGTGCTAATTCTCTACGTATCCGTGTATATTCCGAGTGTTCAACAGGATTAATAATAAATGAAAGTTAATTTGAGATGAAGTGTGTATGCAGGTATAGTTGAAAGAATGACATACGTGATAATGATTTAGTATTTAAATGTATGTCCAAGTGAATTGGTAAGATTGTACATGTGTAAGTGAATGAATTTGTTAAGAAGGATATTGATTAATTATATGTAAAAATGTTAATTATTACTTGAGTTCTTATTTTTTACATGTAACTTACTAAGCTATTAGTAGCTTACTCGTTCTTTTCTTTTTCTTTGTTTTATAGTGTGTTGAACTTACTTGGATTGGAGATCGTCGGAGCCTCATATCACACTATCAAGCCTTTACTTTGGTATATAAATGATTTTGAAATGTTTTAGGTTATGGCATGTATAGGGATCGAATTATTTTGTATGGATACCTAAGTGATGCTTGCTACAAAGAAAATATGAAAAAGTAAAAATTTGCAATGAAATAGTTTTTGGACAACAGTAGTGACGTGACTTTGAAAAATCACTAAAAATAGGAGAAATGGAATTATAAGGTGAATAAGATATAGAATTAAATCTTTTTGTGTCTAATTTCATATGAAAGAAATAGTGTAAACAAAAGAATTTTATATTCTGTGATATTTGAATTTTAGTAAGACAGGATCAGAATGATATTTGAAGTCCCCTGTTCAGAATTTAGAAAAACATTTAAAATTTTAAAAAAATAATTATGAGTTATAATTTATATTTATATATTACTTAGTGAGTCTACTTTCAGTATAAATAAGTATGAATAACATATAAAAATTGTACAATTAGAAAATTGATTTTTAGTGAAGAGTGGTCAGAACCGTTGAATTGTGAAACAGGGGAGACTTTAATGAATAAACTGTACTAATTTGCCAAACTAAAAATTATTAAAATTTTATGGTGAGAAGATATGTGAGTCTAGTTTTAGGGAAAATTTACGGATCTAAATTTCTAGTTTTTTAACTCGAGTTATAATTAAATTAATTACTGTTGCGCAGATGGACAGATTTGTCGTGAATGATGAAATAAATTATTTTTATACCCGTAGTGGTAAGTTAAGTTAAATAATGCCTCGGGCTCGACTCTGGCGACGGTCTCGAGTAAGTGGTGTTAGAACATCAATTCGCTTAATAATTAGGCTAGATAATAAAAAGATAGTAACTACTAGTACTCTTGGTCCTTGAGGATACGATATTTCCGGTCTTGCCGTAGCTATACTACCAAACGATAGGTGCGCTTGCCTTATTTGTTGTCATAGTTAGTTTGGACACGATCAAGTTTTTGGCGCCGTTGCCGGGGACAAAGATATTAGGAACACTTGATTTTTATTACTTTAGCCATTTTTATATTTGCAATTTATTTTTATTTTTTATTTTATTTTAACTTTGCTAATTTTTCTTTTTCCTTGCTTCTGGCAGGTATTCAGTTTATGACTAGAAGAAACCCGTTAGGACCTCTACTTTACGATAGTGATATAGAAGGAACCGTTCGCAGAAACCGAAGAGAAATTAGGCAAAGCCTACAGTACATACAAGAAGAGCAAGAGAACGATACCAACACTACCGAAGAGATGGCTGATAATAATCCGCTATCTCCTGTAGTTGTCGCAAACCCGATTAATCAAAATCCTGTTCCTCGAACTATGTACGATTATGCTAAACCTAATTTAGCCAGTAATGAATCAAGTATTGTTAGACCTACTATTGCTGCAAATAATTTCGAATTGAAACCTAACACTATACAGATGATACAACAGTTTGTTCATTTGATGATTTGCAGGATGAGGATCCTAACACACACTTAGCGAAATTTTTGGAATTTTGCGATACGTTTAAAATTAATGGTGTTTCTGATGATGCCATTCGCCTTCAGTTATTTCCCTTTTCTTTAAGGAATAAAGCCAAACAGTGGTTGAATTCTCTTCCACGAGGATCAATCACTACATGGGAGCAAATGACCGAAATTTTTTTGTTAAAATATTTTCCGCCGGCTAAAATGGCTAAATTGAGGAATGATATCTCTTCTTTTTTGCAGATGGATTTAGAGACACTTTACGATGCATGGGAGAGATACAAGGATTTATTGAGAAGGTGCCCTCATCATGGGTTACCATTATGGCTACAGGTTCAAACCTTCTATAACGGTGTGAACCCCTCAACTAGGCAGCTTATTGATGCAGCCGCCGGTGGAACCCTAAATAGCAAAACACCTGAGGCTGCTTATGAATTCATTGAAGAGATGTCACTGAATAATTATCAGTGGCAAGTTATGAGAACAAAGCAAACAAAAGCTGCCAGTGTTTTCAACCTTGACGCAGTAACCATGCTATCAAATCAGGTAGAACTTTTAAATAAGAAAATTGATGGTTTATATGGTTCTTCGCAAGTACACCCAAAGGATGCGATGCGATGTAAATGGAGGAGGGATGAGCAATACAGAATACCACCTTACAACTTGAGCGTTGAAAACGAGCAAATTCACTATATGGGTAATAATCCTCGACCTCAAAATAATCCTTATAGTAACACGTACAATGCATGTTGGAGGAATCATCCCAATTTTTCATGGGGAGGTCAAGGAAATCAGAGACAACAACCCCCTCCAGGCTTTCAACAACAGCCCTACCTACAGGAAAAGAAGCCGAACCTTGAGGAGATGCTGGAAAAGTTCATCTCGACATCAGAAACTCATTTCCAGAATACCAAAATGGCGTTGAAAACTCAACAAGAATCACTTCAAAGGATTGAGAATCAATTTGGACAGCTAGTCAAGTTAGTTTCTGAAAAGCAACCAGGTAATTCACCTAATTCAAAAGAGCATGTGAAAGCAGTTACACTAAGGAGTGGAAAGGAGTTGGGTGAAACTGAAAGGAAGATGCCAAAAGAAATTACTAAAGAAAAAGAAGAGGAAGTAAACGAGAATGTAACGCCGGCACTTAAAGAACCACCAATTCCATATCCAGCACAGTTGAAGAAAGACCGCATGGACACACAATTTGGTAAGTTTCTTGAACTCATTAAACAATTACATATTAACTTACCTTTTGTTGAAGCTATTTCGCAAATGCCTACATACGCAAAATTTCTAAAGGAGCTCTTAACAAATAAAAGGAAGCTTGAAGAACTGTCAACCTTGGAGCTTAACGAGGAATGCTCAGCTATTCTCCAGAATAAGTTGCCAACCAAATTAAAAGATCCAGGAAGTTTTACTATTCCTTGTTTAATTGGTAGTTTAAATATTGAGAAAGCATTAGCTGACTTAGGTGCCAGTATTAATTTGATGCCTTATAAAATGTTTAAGCACCTCGGTCTTGGGGAACCAAAACCCACTAGGATGAGTATCCAACTAGCCGATAGATCTATTAAATACCCTAGGGGAATTATTGAAGATGTTTTAGTTAAAGTTGATAAATTTATATTCCCTGTTGACTTTGTTGTGCTCGACATGGATGAGGATGTTGAAGTACCTTTAATTTTAGGACGCCCATTTTTAGCCACTGCTAGGACTAATATTGATGTAGGTAATGGTAAGCTTGTGCTTAAGGTAGGTGATGAGGAGATTATCTTTAAAATTTATGATGCTATGCGATACTCTAAAGAGCAAGATGATTCCTGTTATTTTATTGACTCTATTGATCATTTTATTCAAGATTCTTTTCAGGAAATAATACATAAAGACACGTTGGAACTGTGTCTTGTTCAAGGCGAGGAGGCAGATGATGATGCCAATGAGATGGGGGAGACAAAAATCGAAATAAATCCTAATAGCTCCTCTCTAAGAAAAAAAGAGTATGAGGGCATTGAAATAAACGATGAATCTAAACAAAGGCCCTCTATTGAAGAACCCCCCAAATTGGAATTGAAATAGTTACCAACACACTTAGAGTACGCATTCCTTGGGAGAAATTCTACATTACCGGTAATTATTTCTTCAGAACTAAAACCCGATGAGAAAGAAGAGTTACTACAGGTGTTAAAAGAGCATAAAAAAGCCATAGCCTGGAAAATCTCTAACAATAAAGGGATAAGCCCATCATTTTGCACCCGTAAAATCTTAATGGAAGATGAATATAAACCATGTGTGCAACCTCAAAGATGATTAAATCCCAATATGAAGGAAGTTGTCAAAACTGAGGTAATTAAACTTCTAGATGCTGGAATTATTTATCCTATTTCTGATAGTTCTTAGGTAAGTCCTGTGCAGGTTGTTCCAAAGAAAGGAGGCATGACTGTCATAGCTAATGAAAAGAATGAATTGATTCCAACAAGAACAGTCACAGGTTGGAGAGTTTGCATCGACTATAGGAAACTGAATGATGCCACAAGAAAATACCACTTTCCTTTACCCTTCATTGATCAGATGCTAGAAAGATTATCTGGGCATATGTACTACTGCTTCCTAGACGGACTCTCTGGCTACTTCCAAATCCCCATAACTCCTTAGGATCAAGAAAAGACAACATTCACATGTCCATACGGTACGTTTGCTTATCGAAGAATGCCTTTTGGATTATGTAACACTCCTGCTACTTTTCAACGCTGCATGCTAGCCATCTTTGACGAACTTGTGGAAGATATCATGGAGGTACTTATGGACGACTTTTCGGTATTCGGTAATTCGTTCCACCTTTGCCTTAAAAATTTAAAACAAGTTTTAATGAGATGTGAGGAAACAAACCTTGTGCTTAATTGGGAAAAATGTCACTTCATGGTTCGAGAAGGGATTGTGTTAGGTCATAAAATTTCTAGTAAAGGGATTGAGGTTGATAAAGCAAAAATTGAAACCATAGAAAAATTACCTCCTCCCAGTTCAGTTAAGGCTATTAGAAGTTTTTTAGGACATGCCGGTTTCTATAGAAGATTTATTAAGGATTTTTTTTAAAATAGCTAAGCCTTTGACGAAATTACTAGAAAAAGATGTACCTTTCAATTTTGATCAGGAATGTGTAGATGCATTTAATACTCTAAAAACTAAATTAACAAATGCCCCAATTATTATTGCACCTGATTGGAATTCACCCTTTGAACTAATGTGTGATGCGAGTGATTTTGCAGTAGGTGCAGTTTTAGGTCAACGAAGAGACAAGCATTTTCAACCGATCTATTACGCTAGCAAGACACTGACGGCCGCACAAGAGAATTACACCACCACAGAAAAAGAATTGCTAGCTGTGGTTTTTACATTTGATAAATTTAGACAATATTTAATATTATCTAAAGTCGTCGTTTACACTGACCATTCAGCCCTTCATTATCTTTTAACTAAATCTGATGCAAAACCTAGACTCATAAGATGGATTTTACTTTTACAAGAATTTGATTTGGAAATTTAGGATAAGAAAGGAGCTGAAAACCTGGCAGCAGACCATCTTTCTAGACTTGAAAATCCACATCTCAAAGAACTTGATAAGAGTGAGATTAATGATTCATTTCTTGAAGAACAACTTTTGACTATATCCGACACCGAGGTACCTTGGTTTGCAGATATCACAAATTATTTAGCTGCTAACGTCTTACCAAAAGGGTTGACACATCAGCAAAAGAAGCGATTCTTTACTGATATGAAAAACTATTTTTGGGAGGACCCTTTTCTTTTTCGTATATGTGCAAATCAAGTAATTCGGAGATGTGTCGCGAAGGAAGAAGCAAGTAAAATCCTAGAACATTGCCATTCAGGACCAACAGGAGGACATTACAGTGGGACAAAAATAGCACATAAAACACTCGAATCAGGTTTTTATTGGCCCATTCTGTTCAAGGATGCTAACAGGTATGTTAATTCATGTGATAAATGTCAGAGAACAGGTAATATCTCTAAACGCGATGAAATGCCTCAAACATATATGCTATCATGTGAAATATTTGATATATGGGGTATCGATTTTATGGGTCCATTCCCTAGCTCATTTGGGAATAAATACATCCTCGTAGCGGTTGATTACATGTCAAAATGGGTGGAAGCTCAAGCTTTACCTACCAATGATGCAAGAGTGGTAGTGCGATTTCTTAAGAAACTTTTCTCTCAATTTGGAACACCTAGAGAAATTATTAGTGATAGGGAAACTCATTTTTGTAACACCCAATTCGAGAAAATCTTAAAGAAATATGGAGTACACCACAGAATAGCTACCCCTTATCACCCTCAAACCAGTGGACAAGTCGAAGTATCCAATAGAGAACTTAAACGTATCCTAGAGAAAACTGTAGAATCAAACAGGAAAGGTTGGGCATCAAAAGTAGATGACGCTTTATGGGCCTATAGAACCGCCTTTAAAACTCCCATAGGAATATCCCCATACAAACTTGTTTACGGGAAGAGCTGTCATTTACCATTTGAACTCGAACATAAAGCATTTTGGGCTATAAAATTCTTAAACTACGATCTTAAACTTGCAAGCGAGAAAAGATTGATGCAGTTGAACGAGCTGGATGAGTGGCGAGCAAACGCCTACGAGAGCTCACGATTATACAAAGAAGCAACAAAGCGACGCCATGATGCTCGTCTAAAGTAGCCTAAATAATTTGAAGTTGGAGATCTCGTGTTACTTTATTACCTTGAAGTTAAAAATTTGTTAGGTTGTCTACCTGAATCTAATTATTACCTTGAAGTTTAAAATTTACAAGGTTGACATCAAAAGCCCATAATTTTTGTGAGATCTTGAGCCTTTTAGAGCATACATTCTTTTCGTGCTCACTTTATTGATTATGAGTATGTCAACATTGATTTGTTATTCTAGAACTTGCTTCGATTATACATGTCGAGACCACACCTTTGATTTGATATACTGAGATGATAAAGGCACCTAGGTTTTAACCCACTTACTCCATAAAAAGCCTACCTTCATAATTAGCCCCTAGTGAACCCCTTTGAGACTGACAAACCATTTCCTGACTCACCCATTAATATTAACCCAAAATCCACTTTGTATTTGTCATCACCATTTCTCTTGACTACCCCTATATCGAGATTTGATTTGATCCGTTACTTAACTATTTTCTTTATTTCAGTTATTAAATTCTATATTATTATTGTACTTGATTTGTTCTTAAAAAAATAAAAAAAAAATAAAAAATAAAAAAATTCAGGGAATCTATTCATTATTACGTCTTTGTTATTGGAGCTTAAGCAGTTAATTGTACATTTTGAGAAGAAGCTCGTATTATTAGTAATGAATTCTTAATTGATGTAATTATTTAAATTTTAGTTAGTTTTTTAGTTAAGTAAATTATCAATTCAGTCTCGATACTAACCCTCTAATTCAGACTTTATCCACACCTTTAACCCAAGCCCCGTTAGAACCCATAAAAGACCTTTTGATTTGTGTGTCATCTCATTCTACAGTGGTGGAGATTTGATTTTCAGGAAAGCTTATGGGATTAACTTTTCATGTTTGACTCTCTGAGGGCTTAATTTGAACCTTAAACACTTTGAGTGATTTGACTGAATCCTTAGTGAGGATGTCAATTCTTGTTGATTTTGGATTAAAAGGTGATTATTTAGGTAAAGGGAAACACCTATTTTTCGTACTATAAAAACTATGACTTTGATTGTTTGAATCTTTAGGAACCTTCTGGTTAAATTATCAATGTTTGAATTACCTATGAATTATGATGAAACATTATTGATGAAAGTCATGAATTGAGGAAATTCGATTTTAATTGTGAGTTGAGAATTTTGCTTGAGGATAAGCAAATGCTTAAGTGTGGGGGTATTTGATAAACTGTAATATATACATATTTTAATCCCACATTTAGCATACTTTTGGATGAATTATCCCTTGAATTGTGGAATTTGATGCTCCTAATCCTTTAATTTCATGTTTTATACTTAGGAGAGCATAGGAGGATGAAAAGAGCGAGAAACGGGCTGAAAACGGAGAAAATGGGCCAAAGTGAGAAATCTAAACGGGCTGGAAGTTCACCACACGGCCGTGCCACCTTAGCAGGCTCGAACACGGCCTGGGCTCGATTCACACGGGCGTGCTCCACGGGCGTGTCTCTGCCGTGACCCGTTGTAATTCTACTCGGAAAAGGATACTTAGGGGCGAAGAAAGACATTCCGAAGTCTATATAAACACCCTAAGTATAACCTAAAAGGGGGGTGAAGCCAGAGAGGGCTGAACACAGGGATTTACTCCAAGAAAGCCAGTTGATCCATCTTAGAAGCCGGAATCACGCTCAAGACGGAAGATCTCCCCTTCAATTTCCTTCAGGGGGTTTAGGGTTATTCTTATGTTTTGTTATTTATTTTCTTCTGAGATGTATTCTTTATTAAACATGAACTAAACCCCTCAAATACCTGAGGGGGATGAAACCTAAGATGGATCTTGTTATTGTTTTCTGAACTATATGATAAATACTTGATTTGCTCTTAATTATGTGTTCTTAATTCTTGTTTTAATATTTCAGGATATTGATTCAAGTATTGATGCGCTTAGGAAGTGGAGCAAAAGTCCCTTTTTAAGAGTAGATCTAGCATAGTTAAGCGGAGTTGATCGCAACCCTAGAGATAGGTTGACGAAAATCTGCCGGATTATGTTCAAACCTAATATGGGAGTCCATAGATTGAGTTAATGCAACACTAGGGGTTTTAATTAGAAAGCGATTTCAATTAATCAACCTAGGGTTAGACGTTAGTAGCCTCGAAAGAGTTATTAATATAAATTAGGGAATCCTACGGATCAAGTCAAGTGAATAAATCGTCTGGTTCAGAGTTAAATAACAAGTGAAGTCTAGGTGGATTCTTCCTCGGGTATTGTCTTAATCAACTGGTTTTCGCACAAGTATTTTCCCAATTCACTCTCTGTTTCTTAGCGTCCTTAGTTAAGTAATTAGTTAATTAAACATCGATTCCCTTAATACTTAGGCTAGATAATAAAAAGATAGTAACTACTAGTACTCTTGGTCCTTGAGGATACAATATTTCCGGTCTTGCCATAGCTATACTACCAAACGATAGGTGCGCTTGCCTTATTCGTTGTCATAGTTAGTTTGGACACGATCAATACACTTAATTTCACTTCACTCATGCTTAACCGAATTTTCCTCATGTCCATACAAACCCACATATTTCATTTATTTCACATTTTAGTCTTTCAATTTACACTTTTCTCAATTTAGCCCTAATTACTCAAATTCACCAAAAATTCAAAGACAAAATATGTTAATCTATCACAGATCTTTCATATTTCATCACCAACTATCACAAAGCTCAAGCATTCATCAATGGCATTTTACAAAATCACCACCAAATTCTAAAATCAAAGCATGGGCTAGCTAGAATAGTAAGCAACAATCACAAAAACATAAAAATCACTAAAAACCGAGCTCAAAACATACCTTGATTGAGCCAACTTCTAGCCGAAACCCTTAAACTCTTTTTCCTTTATTTTTCTTGTGATTTTCGGCAAAGAAAGATGAGAATGTGGCTTCATTTTTCTTATTTGTCTTATTTTATTACACATTAATATACTTTTTACCATTTTACCCTTAATATATAACATTTAAAATTCTACTAACTTAGCTCATTTTTGTCCATCCAAGCCATTAATGGTCCATTTACAACATAAGGACCTCTCATTTAAAAAGCCATGCCAAATAAGCACTTTAACAATCAGCACACAGCTTTTGCATTTTATGCGATTAAGCCCTTTTTTTCTCAATTCAACACACAATTGATAAAATTTTCACACATGCTTAATCACTCACCGTAATAACCAAAAATAATATTAAAATATTTTTCTGGCCTCAGATGTATGGTCTCGAAACCACTATTTCGACTAGGGTCTAAATCGGGCTGTTACAACTCTCTCCCTTAGGGATTTTCGTCCCAGAAAATCTTACCAGTGAATATGTTCGGATATTGCTCTCTCATAACATCTTCAAGCTCCCACGTAGCCTCTTCAACTCCGTGTTTGTGCCATAATACTTTCACTAAAGAAATTCTCTTGTTTCTTAACTCTTTGATCTCACGTGCCAAAATTTGAATCGGTTCTTCATTATACGATAAATTTGACTGAATCTCAACCTCACTGGGAGTAATTACATGCGATGGATCAGATTTGTATCGTCGAAGCATCGACACATGAAACACATTATGAATCTTCTCTAACTCAGGTCGCAACAATAATTTATAAGCAACTGTCCCAATTCTTTCGATAATCTCATTCGGTCCGATGAACCTCGAACTCAATTTACCTTTTCTGCCAAATATAAGTATTTTCTTCCACGGAGACACTTTCAAAACACTTTATCACCGATCTCAAATTCAATATCTTTTCCTTTCAAGTCTGCGTATGACTTCTGACGATCTGGCGCAACTTTCAAACTATTGCGAATCACTTTCACTTTTTGTTCAGTCTCTTTGATCAAATCGACCACGTGTATCTTATTCTCACTAAGCTCAGTCCAATACAATAGAGTTATGCATTTACGGCCGTAAAGAGCCTCATATGGTGCCATTTTGATGCTAGATTGAAAACTGTTATTGTACGCAAACTCAATCAACGACAAATGTTTTTCCCACGTACTTTCAAACTCAAGGATGCAACATCTCAACATATCCTCAAGAATCTAAATAATCTGCTCGGATTGACCATCCGTTTGCAGATGAAATGCAGTACTGAAATGCAGTTTTGTGCCTAGAGCCTCTTGTAATTTCTTCAAAAATCGCGAGGTAAATCTCGGATCTCTGTCAGACACAATAGATAATGGTACCCCGTGCAGTCTCACAATCTCATGAATATACAATTCGGCTAACTTATCAAGCGAATAATCTGTTCTCACCGGAACAAAATAAGCTGATTTCGTTAGTCTGTCAACTATCACCCAAATTGCATCTTTCTTTCTCGGAGATAAAGGCAATCCCGACATAAAGTCCATCGTGATTCTCTCCCATTTCCATTCAGGAATCATTATCGGTTGTAGCAAACCCGATGGAACCTGATGTTCATCTTTAACTTGCTGACAAACTAAACATCTCGAAAAAAAATCTCAGATATCCCGTTTCATACCATGCCACCAATAAAACTGTTTCAGATCATTATACATTTTCGTACTTCCCAGATGAGCAGACATACAACTATTATGAGCCTCATTTAAAATCAACTCTGAATTTCTCGGAATACAAATCTGATCTCGAAATCTTAAACAACCATCATTATCAACTCAAAATTCTGAATCAGAATTCAAACCACACTAATCTCGTTTTTCCATCATTTCGGTATCACTTTTCTGAGCATCACAAATCTGTTGTATAAACATAGGCTTTACTTTCAACTCAGCCAAAACTAAACCATCTTCACACAGATCTATTTGAGCATTCATCGCACGTAATGCAAACAGTGATTTTTGACTCAATGCATCAGCAACAACATTTGCTTTACCCGGATGATAATCTATCACAAGCTCTTAGTCTTTCAACAGTTCTAACCATTTTCTCTATCGTAAATTCGGGTCTTTCTGAGTCATTAAATATTTCAGACTTTTATGATCTGAGAATACACGGCATTTTTCACCAAAAAGATAATGATGCCAAATCTTCAATGCAAACACGATTGCGGCTAGCTCAAGGTCATGTGTCGGATAATTCTTTTCATGCAGTTTTAGTTGTCTCAAAGCATAAGCTATAACTTTGCCCTCTTGCCTCAACACACAGCCCAAACCATTCAACGATGCATCACTGTAAACTAAAAATTCTTTACCCGATTCAGGTTGGACTAACACTGGTGCCTCCGTCAATAATGCTTTCAACTGTTTAAAACTCTGCTGACACCTTTCTGACCATTCAAATTTAACATCTTTCTGTAACAACTTCGTCAATGGAGTCGCAATCATCGAGAAGCCTTTAAAAAATTGTCTATAATATCCCTCTAGTCCTAGAAAACTATGGACTTCAGACACATTTCTCGGAGGTTTCCAATCTAAAATTGCTGAAATCTTGTTCGGATCAACTCGTATTCCCGCAGCTGACACCATATGTCCCAGAAAACCAACCTCACGCAACCAAAATTCGCATTTGCTAAACTTTGCATACAATTGCTTCTCACGCAGAGTCTGTAGTACGATTCTCAAATGTTCAGCATGTTGCGCCTCATCACACGAGTAAATCAAAATATCGTCAATAAACACCACGATAAATCGATCCAAATACGGTCTGAATATCCAATTCATCAAATCCATAAATACTGTAGGAGCATTCGTTAGTCTAAAAGGCATAACTAAGAATTCATAATGTCTATACCTCGTTCTGAAAGCACTTTTTGGTACATCTGATTCTTTAACTCGTAGCTGATAGTAGCCCGATCTCAAATCTATCTTAGAAAACACTGTAGCTCCTTTCAGCTGATCAAACAAATCATCGATTCGCGGTAAAGGATATTTATTCTTTATCGTCACTTTGTTCAACTGTCGGTAGTCAATACACATCCTCATAGTGCCATCTTTCTTTTTCACAAACAACACAGGAGCACCCCAGGGCGAGAAACTCGGTCGTGCAAATCCTCTATCGGTCAGCTCTTACAACTGTGACTTCAACTCTTTCAATTTTGTTGGTGCCATTCTATACGGAGCTATTGAGATAGGAGTTGTTCCTGGCATTAAATCAATACCAAACTCAACTTCTCATATTGGAGGTAATCTCGGTAGTTCTTCAAGAAACACATCAGGAAATTTACAAACCACAGGCACAGATTCAACTCTATTTTTTGTCACTTTTGTATCTATCACATATGCAAGATAAGCTTCGCAACCCTTTTTCACATAATTCAAAGCTTTCATCGATGATATAACAACCGGTAGCCCAATCAAATCACTGTATTCAATTCGAACTATCTCACCATTCTGACTTCTCAAATCAATACTCTTCCATTTACAATTCACAATAGCATGATGCAAGGTTAGCCAATCCATACCCAAAATTATATCAAATTCATCAAAGGGTAGCAGCATCAGATTAGCCGGAAAATAATTATCCCGATACATCAACGAATAATTCTTGCA
The DNA here is from genome assembly GCA_025698515.1 of Gossypium sturtianum. Taxonomy (NCBI): domain Eukaryota; kingdom Viridiplantae; phylum Streptophyta; class Magnoliopsida; order Malvales; family Malvaceae; genus Gossypium; species Gossypium sturtianum. Next base: position 127,770,410 of record CM046953.1, on the reverse strand, counting down.
TACTTTATCAACCAGAACACACTTGCTTAAGGGGTTCAATACACTAATTACAAATTCAGTAGACTCAACAGGTAGAGTCTTACAGGATGCTAAGTTCATGCATACATACGAATGAGTAGACCCTGGATCTATCAATGCAACCACATCAGTATCAAACAGAGTAAAAGTACCAGTTATGACGTCTGGAGATGTCGCTTCTTCACAAGCGCGAATAGCATAAGCTCGGGCAGGTGCTCTCGCCTCAGATCTCACAGCTGTATCTGTTGTCCTTCTCTGGCTACCACTCATATTTCTGATGTTTCTAGGTAGTCTACTTGTAGCTGTCGTATTACTCGGCCTCGCGTTCTGAACATTATCTTTCTCAGCTAACTCTGGGCAATCTCGATTGAAGTGATCCTGTGATCCAAACTTATAGCAAGCTCTATTATTATACTTGCCCCAGCATTCTCTGATATGACGTCTTCCACACTGTCTACACTCAGGTTTGTTCCTTTTAACACTTCTAACACTTGATTCAATTGGAACTTGTGTTTTAGAACTAGTATTCCGTTTCACTCGATCTCTACTCGAATGTCTAATTGAAACATTTGAGCGATTGGTTGCATCTCGGAATCTCTTGGACGAAGGTTGATATGACTTACTCATCGACCTCTTTCTTTCATCTCTAGCCTCTGAATCTGCTTTCTTCTTTTCTTTGCTAAGTTCCTCGGCTTTGCAAGCCCTTTCAACCAATATTACAAATTCATTCAGATCAAGTATTCCAACCAACAGTTTAATGTCTTCATTCAACCCTTCAATGAATCGTTTGCACATAATAGCTTCTGTTGAAACACATTCTCGCGCATACTAGCTCAATTTCACAAATTCCAGCTCGTACTCAGTAACAGACATGCGGCCCTGTTTCAGCTCTAGGAACTCTTTACGTTTCTGGTCTATCAATCGTTGACTAATGTATTTCTTCCGGAACTCAACTTGAAAGAAATTTCAGGTGATTCTCTCTCTCGGAATCACAGATATCAGCATTTTCCACCAATTATATGTCGTATCTCTCAACAATGGAACGACACATTTTAAGAATTCATCAGAAGTCAATGACATCTCATCAAATACTCGAATAGTATTCTCGAGCCAAAACTCAGCTCGTTCATCATCATCATCAACTGTGGCCCTAAACTCTTCGGCCCCATACTTTTAAATTTTATCCACAGGAGGCTTACTCAATCGGATCGGATCTGCCACTTGTGGCACTACAGGTACTTGCGGGGGTGGAGGTTATTGAGTAGCTGGATTCATTCGAACGAATTTCGAAAACCACTCACTTATCATTCGGAAGAAGGCTTGCTTAGCCTCTCCCTCTTGGCTACTAATAATCAGCCTAGATTCGGCTGGCGCTGTCCTTTGAGTGGGAGCAGGCGCATTACTTTCAACATCATCAACAACAGCTCGATCGGGATCCATTTACTATACGAAAACACATTTTTTACTGTCAGAATTCATCAAACTATCGCAATTATATATATGGCATGTATAGCTAGACTAACACACGCTACGTTAGTCCTAGAATCGACTAAACCGTAGCTCTGATACCAATAAAATGTAACACCCCTAACCCGAAACTATCACCGAAATAGGGTTAAGAGACATTACCGGACAAATCAGAACTTTCAAAAATATTTCACAACATGAATTATATCATTATCAAATCATAGCAGATTCAAAACATAGTGTCCCTTAAATAGGTCCACGAGACCTTAAACATGCATTAGAAAGGGGTCGGGACTAAATCGGGTTCATACAAAATTTTTCCAAAAACTTAACATTTCTCAAGGTTACAGGGCCACACGACCGTGTGGGTAGGCCGTGTGCCTCACACGGCCTTAGACACGCCCATGTGTCCAAGCCGTGGTCGAAACTGACTTGCAACACACGGCCAGTCACACGCCCGTATGCCTAGCCCGTGGTCGAGCCTGACTTGAATCAAATTACAAATTTCAGGGACACAGTCGAGCCACACGCCCGTGTGCTCAACCGTGTGGGCAAAAATAGGCCATTTGCAAGGCTAATTTGCCACCCACACTAAGGGTCTCACCTACAAGCAAAAACCAATACAATTTCATGCCCCAAATAGCATTCAAACATACCAAAACATACTCAATTTAAATCTCTTAACATCATCACTCATCATTCCATACAAATCCATCTAAACATATCATTCCAAAGTATCAATTACATATCAAAAACATGTAATTCATGCACCATTTAATCTCAACCATATCATAGCATGAACATACTATCTTCACATTACCAAAACACATCATAAAGTTATTCACTTAGAACAAACATACACATCTTGACCAATCTTTACTCATACCCAAAGCATATTCAAAATTCATTAACCTATCTAGCCATATCACATGGCAAGAACTATACAGTTCAAAATATACCATAATTACTAGCCTATACATGCCATATACCAAATATATACAACTTATAAAAGTACCAAAATAGATAGCTAATAGTGTGATTGAGTCGCTGACGATCTCCGGATCCGAGCTAGCTTTAAATATACTGTAAAACAGAGAAACACTTCATACAGTAAGCTTAAAATCTTAGTAAGTTCGTTATATAATACATATAACTCAATAATTAGTTATCAATGTACAAAATAAACCATCACTTAGATAGATTTACAACTATATACAATATCATCATTAGCTATATGCTCACACAATCATCCATTTATCCATAAATGATATTATCAAGCACATTGGTTCCGAACATACCTTTGCCAACACTTAGTTAACAAACATTCTTGCTAATTAATGCTCGATATCACACTTCGATCACTCTTCATTATTCATTCGATTTAATCGCACGCTTAGTGCCAAATTTCTTAGCCGAAGCTTAAATATCATCGCACACTTAGTGCCTTTACATTAAACTGAATTTAACTCGGTATCGCACACAGAGTGCCAATCAATATAGCCGATGCTTTCTTTATTTCGCACAGTTAGTGCCATTTACCACTATTTCGATTTCATTCACGCACACTTAGTGCCACAACACTCAATTCCACATATAGCATTATGAATTCATCAAATACATGTAATCTTTCATTACATAGCACATGATCATAATTCAAACAATTCATATTATAAACGAACTTACCTCAGACGTCAAAATAACAAAACAAGTCGATTAATCGAGCACTTTATCTTTGCCTCAATCTCGTTTCAAATCTCTCTTTTCTTGATCTATACATATTCAAATTTAGCTCGTTCAATCACCAAATCATTCAATTTAGTCCAAACACACTTATTTAGGGCATTTTCAAAATAGCCCTCACATTTTCACATTTCAACACTTAAGTCCCTATTTCATAATATCATCAAATACATATAATTTCACTTTACTCATGCTTAACCGAATTTTCCACATGTCCATACAAACCCACATATTTCATTTATTTCACATTTTAGTCCTTAAATTTACACTTTTCTCAATTTATCCTTAATTACTCAAATTCACCAAAAATTCAAAGACAAAATATGTTATTCAATTACATATCTTTCATATTTCATCACCAACTATCACAAAGCTCAAGCATTCATCAATGGCATTTTACAAAACCACCCCCAAATTCTAAAATTAAAGCATGGGCTAGCTAGAACACTAAGCAACAATCACAAAAACGTAAAAATCACTAAAAATCGAGCTCAAAACATAGCTTGATTGAGCCAACTTCTAGTTGAAACCCTTAAACTCTTTTTCCTTTATTTTTCTTGTGATTTTCGGCAAAGAAAGATGAGAATGTGGCTTCATTTTTCTTATTTGTTTTATTTTATTACACATTAATATACTTTTTACCATGTTACCCTTAATATATAACATTTAAAATTCTGCTAACTTAGCCCATTTTTGTCCATCCAAGCCATTAATGGTCCATTTACAACATAAGGACCTCTCATTTAAAAAGCCATGCCAAATAAGAACTTTAACAATTAGCACACAACTTTTGCATTTTATGCGATTAAGCCCTTTTTCTCAATTCAACACACAATCGATAAAATTTTCACACAGAATTTTTACACATGCTTAATCACTCACCGTAATCATAAAAAATAATATTAAAATATTTTTTTGACCTCAAATTTATGGTCTCAAAACCACTATTCTGACTAAGGTCTAAATCGAGCTGTTACATGTATACCCTCAGCAGAAATAATGTGACCTAATAACATTATTTCCTTAGGGAAAAATTCACACTTGCAGAATTTTGCGAAAAAGTTCTTCTCTCGTAGAATTTGCAAAATGATCCTTAAGTGTTTGTCATGTTCTACCTCAGATTTTGAGTACACGAAAATGTCATCAATAAGACTACGAAAAAATTGGTCGAGGAAGGGTTGAAACACATGATTCATGAGGTATATGAATGCTGTTAGCGCACTTGTTAATTTGAATGGCATGACTAGAAACTCGTAGTGTCCGTAACGAGTTCTAAAATTTGTTTTGTACACGTTCATCTTCTTCACTTTTAATTGGTAGTACCCCAACCTTAGATCAATTTTGGAAAATACAGTGGCACCTTAAAATTGGTCGAACAAGTCATCTATCCTTGGTAAAGGATATTTATTTTTCTCGTTAAACTTACTTAGCTAAAAATAATCAATACACAGTTGGAGTGAACCATCCTTCCTTTTCACGAACAAAATTGACGCACCTCACGGAGAAATACTAGGTCTAATGAACCTATGATCTAGCAACTCCTGAAGTTGAATCTTTAGTTTTTTAACTCCTTTAGAACTGATAAAACATAAATTATGCATATTTTAATCCCACATTTAGCATGCTTTTTGGATGATTTATCCTTTGAATTGTGTAATTTGATGCTCCTATTCCTTTAATTTCATGTTTTATACTTAGGGAAGCATAGGAGGATGAAAAGAATGAGAAACGGGCTAAAAACAGACCAAATGGGCCAAAGTAGAAAATCAACACGGCCTGGGCCCAAGCCACACGGCCGTGCCCCTTTAGCAGGCTCGACCACGGCCTGGATTCGATTCACACGGGCGTGTTGCACGGGCGTGTCCCTGCCGTGGCAAAGAGGAATTTCACTCGGAATAGGGTACTTAGAGGCAAAGAAAGACATTCCAAAAGCCTATATAAACACCCTAAAGGCCAACCTTGAGGGGGCGTCCAGCTAGGCCAAGGAGCCAAGCCAAATAGGTTAGAATTGTGGGATTTACTAGAAGAAAGCCAATTGATTCATCTGAAGAAGCCGGAATCATACTCAAGACGGAGGATCTCTCCTTCAATTCCTTCAGGGGGTTTTAGGGTTTTGTTATGTTTTGTTTTATATTTTCTTCTGAGATGTATTCTTTTATGATTATGAACTAAACCCCTCAGATACCTGAGGGGGATGAAACCTAAGACGGATCTTGTTATTGTTTTCTGAACTATATGATAAATACTTGATTTGTTCTTAACTATGTGTTCTTAATTCTTGCTTTGATATTTCAGGATATTGATTCAAGTATTGATGTGCATAGGCAGTGGAGGAATATTCCTTGTTTAAGAGTAGATCTAGCATAGTTAAGCAGAGTTGATCGCAACCCTAGAGATAGGATGACAAAAATCTGCCGGATTAGGGTCAAACCTAATATGGGAGTCCATAGATCGAGCTCGTGCAGTCTTAGGGGTTTTAATTAGAAAGAGATTTCAATTAATCAACCTAGGGTTAGATGTTAGTAGCCTCGAGAGAGGTATTAATATAAATTAGGGAATCCTATGGATCAAGTCAAGTGAATAAATCATCTGGTTCAGAGTTAAATAACAAGTGAAGTCTAGGTGGATTCTTCCTTGGGTATTGTCTTGATCAATTGGTTTCTCCCACAAGTATTTTCCCCAATTCATTCTCTGTTTCTTAGCGTCTTTAGCTTAGTAGTTAGTTAATTTTAGAATAAACAACAAATCCCTTAATTCTTAGGCTAAATAATAAAAAGAAAGTCAATATTAGTACTTTTGGTTCCTTTGGGTTCGACATTTCGATCTTGCCACTAAGCTATACTACTATTCGATAGGTGCGCTAGCATCAATCGTGGTGATAGTTAGTTTCTAGGTTAGATAATTCATTTTATAAATATTAAGACTCTCGACACACGATCAAGCACTACATGGTAAGGAACTATTGACACTGATGTGGTTCCTGGCGACACCTGTAATATCTCGATTTAGGGCCTAGTCGGAATAGTGGTGTGAGACCACAAATCTGAAGTAGAAATTATGAATTTTAAGGATTATGAGATGTTTGCATATTTATGTTAAAGTTTCATGAAGTAATTTTGCTAATTGTGATTGAATTTTCCATTAGGACTAAATTGCAAAAGTTGCAAAATGAGAGATTCTAGAAGCTTTAAGTATGAAATAGCTTTCGATTATTAATTAGAGGTCCTTAAGTAGCAATTTTCCCAATTTCTAATTTTTGGACAAAAATGGGCATGAGTGGGTAAAATTTGAAAGTTTAGCAAAAAGGGCATTTTGGTCATTTGTCAAATAAATTATTAAAAAGGATGAAATAGTCAAAATTTTATGTTCATCTTCCTCCTTAGTGCCGAAAATTTGAAGAACCCCATAGCTAGGGTTTGTTCATCATTCAAGCTTGATAGTAAGTGCATCCTAGCCCCGTTTTTGATATTCTTCGTATTTCTGAAGTCCTCGTAACATGAGTTAGCTATTTTTAGCTATATGTTGAGCTAGGATTCATGTTCAAAAATATACCCATGTATGACATGCATGTATTTTGATGTTTTATGGAAGATTATGAGAGTTGGATGTAGAATAAACATCTTTTACTAAGTGAATTCCATCAGAAATGTATGTAAGGACTAGTTTGTAAAAGTCTTGAAAATGGTCATACATGGGTGATTTAGTGAGAATTGAAGGTTGCTATAGTTGAGAGTATGAATCAGCTAAGCATCAAATACTAGAAAGTTGAATGAAAATCACTTTACGAGCCTTGGGGTAAAAGTTTAAATATGAGAAAGTTTAGGGGCAAAATGGTAATTTTGCCAAAGTATGAGTTTTGAGTCAATTTAGTCAATGTGTGTATTAAATGAGTTGATTTATCAATATAGATCAAGAAAGACGAAGCCCAGATCAAAACCGAGGCAAGAGCAAAGTCGTGGACTAAATTGAACGCCTTCATACGTTTTGAATACCGAGGTAAGTTATGTGTTAACAATGCATTTATACATATACATTGTTGATTCTAACTAGTGTATAACATGATTGCGAACCTATATGGTTCAAGTGGATTGAATGTGGTGGTTGTCAGGACCCCTAAAACTTACCCAAACACACACTGAAGTGTGCCAACACCCGAGCTAAGCACCAAAAATTTAACCCCTAAAACCAGGGTGTTACAATTCTACCCTCCTTAAAATAATTTCGTCCCCAAAATTACTTTACTAGCGAACGTCCGTACAACCTATCTTACCACCTTACGCTTATGCTGCGCACTTTGATCTTAAAGAGCTAACATACCTTCTAGGCACCGTTTCTAAGTTCATACTCAAGGTTCCAACTACTTTACGAGCAACAGATCAAACAATCACCAAAGCGAACAAAACTCTAAAGAGTATTCCAGACTTAAGGAACTTACCAGTTGACCCATCAGGCACATCATTATCCTCTCTCCGATGAACTGCATAAACCAGACCTGGCTGCCTTGCCTCAGTGCCACCATTACTGCGGTCTACTGCCACACGACCTCGGCCGAAACCATTTCCTCTATGGTTCGAACCGCGACCCTTTATCGCCGCTGCCGACCACCTCTGCTGGTTGCCCATAACCTTGGCCTTCTGCTCGAGTCCCATTCGGATTTTGGGGACAATCCTTAATCAGATGAGACTTGGACTTGCATCTGAAGCACTCTCGAACACGATTCGGCGATTCGCCAACATGGTACCTTCCACACTCGCGCACACGGACGATCTGGATTCCTCTCGGTTGTCTTAACAATATGAACAGAGTCTCAACCCTCGGTCTCTTACGGACCCTCTCAACCACTTCGGCGATCCAACACTTCTCTTATCACGGTTCCTTTCCCTATTGAGCCTCTCACCTTCTTGACCTCCTCGGCTATTCGAGCTTTCTCCACTAAAGCGGCGAAGTCTCTTTCACGATGCGGAGCAATCAAAACTCGCAACTCATCCGTAGCCCATCTTCAAATCGACGCATCTCTCATAATCGGGTTGCACGATTCCCGAGCATACCGGCTCAAACGCAGAAACTTCGGCCGTCAGTGACTCGCTATCGATTTGCTACCTTGCACCAGATTAAGGGCGCGCCTTCCTCTGAGCATCCACATAGCTCGCTCCGACGTACTTCCCCTCGAACTTGATCTTAAAATAACCCCAGTCCACTCGATCTGCCGGGGTACTTTCCTTAACCGTGAGCCACCACTGGTAGGCCTCATCTCGCAGCAACGAAACAACACCCTTAAGCTTCTCCTCGCAGGTTAAGTCTAAGTCGCCCATAATCCTTTCCACTGCCTCAAGCCAATTACTCGCCACGTTCGAGCTACCCCCGACACTCCTCTTGAAGACCTCGGCTCCATTCGCCCTAAGCCTTTCGGGTACTGACTTCCGAGTCCCACTGCCCCCATTGGCTCCTGCCACTCACTCAAGCACCCGCAGCGTAGCCTGCGATACTGCATCGTCTCCTCCAGTCTGATCCTGCTGTTCCACCTCAACAGCTGGTGGCGGCACATCGCTCTCTGACCCATGGCGAGACCCAACCGGTTCAGACACTGACATCTTGCCTCTACCCCGTCCACGAGTATTGCGACCACGCCCCCTAGAACTCATACCTAGCGCCTCGATTTAGTCTGTTTAAAAAGTTTTATGCATTAGAAATTCTTGTTTCACTGTTTTATCCACGAGAAATTTTATGCAGTGAAGTTTCCGAGAGTAGTTCTTTCGAGCAATCAAGTTTCTTTCCCTACCCAGGGGTAATTTCGTCATTTTCCTACAGGGGTATTTTTGGTAATTTTGTAAATCGAGGAAACCTCTTTCAAAATCAGATTTAGAGTTTACAAACCAAAGGGGTAAATTTTGGAAATTTTAAAACTAAGGATTTTAAAACAGTGAGGCAAATCCCTTTCGGGTTTTAATAATTGGTTTAGCCTATGAACAAGTCCTCTTGGTTAAGGTGAAATGTAGCTACGCACTGGGTAGGATTCCAAATAAGAGGAGGTGAGTCACGAGGATTTGCTAAGTACCGAGGCTCTTCCGATCCACTCCTGACATGCGCACAATGGTTGCCACACCTCAACTCGGTGACTTAATCACGTGTTTGTTTAGTAACCTTAAGTCTTATGCATGTGTTTGAGTAGACTAGTCCTAGGGTTCAATAGCCCTAATATTCTAATCTACGAGCCCAACTAAGCCCATAATAGTTCATATAACAATTCACTTGAAGTCTGAAGTACTTACCGCAAGACTCGGTAGAGGTACAGTGCCATGCCGTAATAACCTGAAAAATATTTCACGAAACCCATATCTTTGAAAACCCATTTTAAAATGTTTTTGGGCCCAAAACCCTCAAAGCCGAGTTTTGAACCGGGCTCTGATACCAAACTGTAACATCCCCAAACCCGGCCCATTCACCACGACCGAATCTGGTTATGTTAGTGAAATTTATTTAACTTAGAGAAAATTTAGTAAAACTTGTTAACTTCGAAAATCCATGTTTATTTAATATTGTATGAGAAAAACTTTGATATCACATAAATATTATAAAATGCCCAAAAGTGAACTTTAATGAATATATATAACTAATTTTGAATAAATAAGTTGTCAAAATAAATTCGTTTCCACTTAGTGATTTAATATAATCCAAACATAATCTAAAATAATAATTCAATAACTCCCAAAGTAAATAAAAATCAAAGGGCCTTATAACATCAATGTTTAAAAGATCTAGTACTTAATATAAATAAATTTAAACTCTTCTTTCTGCATGGGCCACCACGTGTCCTCTCCGATCCCGGTCCAATCTACGCATCACCGAAAATGGTTAGAAAATAAAGAGTGAGTCCACCGACTCGGTGCATAATCAAAACACCGATTTCCACACGTATGGGCTTGGCCCATACCCACACAATATTCGTAACAGATCATGCAAGAATGCATTTCAACCCAACCCTTTGTCCAACCGTACACCAACCTTAGCAGACTCCCTGCCTAAGGCCGTGGGAACTCCCCACCGATCACATTGTGATCCATAACATCTTACCTTGGCAAGCTCGCTGCTCAAGGCCGTGGCTGAGCCACCGATCAACCCAAGTGATCACAATATCGCAATTTGCCTACGGTGATGCACATAGCAATCAACCGCCGAGATGGGCACCTAGCCAACACCTCCCTTGAGGTAGCACAAAGCCAACCCTCAAGCGCTAATGTAGCCTGAGCTAACATTAGACCACGTACATCCTGTGTACACTTCTTCCTCCCAAATCCCATGTATGCATGCATAAGTTCAACATGTCAGATTAACAAAAGAGTAAGCATCACATGTGGATTGTCATATCATGTATATATCATAAATAACTCACTATTCAAGCCACTATAATCGGCCATCATTCATATCACGCATATGTAAACACATTTAACAAACCAAAGACCGAAGAAATAGTGCGTTGATTACGCACCTAATTGATACCAATGACCAACTCCCGAAACGCTACTTAACCAAAACTCTGTCGACACACCCTTGATGAATCGAACCTACGAGTCCTCCCTACCGCTCCTCCTAGCCTTCACAATGACTAGAGCAGAGACCCAAACGCTCCACCCCCCCTCTGCTTAAGATTCGGCCAACCACCACTAGGACAAGGAGAAAGGTTTCGGCAATAGAGAAAGAAAGAAGGTATGAGGGGACAATATGAAATGGTTTCGGCTTAGGAAAAATGGAGAGAACCAAGTAGGAAAATCGGCTAGGTGACCTTGAAGATTCGGCCAAAGTCCATAGGTGAAGAGAAGGGATATTTTTAGTGTTGGTAGAGTATAGAAGACAAATGGATGAAGGCTTAAGAAAGAACTAGGATTCGGCAAAGGGTCCAAAAGGGATTCGGCACACAAAGAAATGGGAAACAAGTCAAGAAAGCACAAATGGTGAATGAAAATGAGCACCTCCCCTCCCCCTATTTATACTACACGGCCTAGCTCCAACCTCCCACAAAAATCCCTCAAAATTCTCCTAAAACACCTCCCTTCCATCCATTCAAAATGCTTTGAAAAATTCAAACCTAACTAGCCAAATTTAAAAAAAAAATGACCAAGTCTTCTCCACCTTTAAGCCTCCAAAAACCGTCCAATACCCCTCCTCAATGACGCCAAAAAAAACAACCCACAATGCCATCCTTGCAACTCGAACACTGGCCCCCTTCCCCTTCAAGTGGCGTCACTTCTCCATGCTCTAAGTGGTGCCTCCTTGCCACTCTGCCACACCAATCTTTGTGCCAAATCCCCACCAAAAATTCTCTTAAGGCCCTCTCCATCCAAACTCCCCCTTTTAGCCCCTAAAACTAAAAATTTACCAAAGCAATCTACCACCACCTAGGGTTCTCAGGACCCCTAAAACTTACCCAAACACACACTGAAGTGTGCCAACACCCGAGCTAAGCACCAAAAATCTAACCCCTAAAACCAGGGTGTTACACTGGGACATTGGCATCGTCTTTGATTCGTGTAAGACCCTGTCTGGGACAGTGGCATCGATATCTGATTACATGTAAGACCACGTCTGGGATGTTGGCATTGTACGACTATTCTGAGCATTCTGAGTATCCTATTAGATTCTGAATAGTTCAATGGGCAAGTCAGAGAAACAAACGATTATGTGATCGGTATATCCGTTTCAGGTACGTTTGATATGTACACTAAGTGTGTATGAAAGGTAAGTGTCTATAGGAACTTACTATGATGTATATGTGTTTTGAAATGATGAGATAATATGTGAAGATATGTTCGAATGAGCCATATGTATATGTGATATTTGAGTTATATTTGAGTTGAAGATTATGGTAAGATATGGCCTAGCAATTGAGCCAAAGAATATATGAGATGAATTTCCTATGAGAACCAATAATGTTATTAAATCATTTTGGTTATGTGCATAATATGCTAAGTTTATTTTTATATGGCTTACTAAGCTTTTGAAAGCTTACTTTGTGTGTGCTTGCTCTATTTTATAGATCATCAAAGCTACTGAAGGCTCGAGTGTAACACCCCGAATTTGGGCCTAGTAGAATTGGACCTATTGGGCCTTGGGCATGGGAGCGTTTAAAACTTTAGAGAACAAGAGAACGCCACTAATGCAAGTTGGACCTATTAGGTGAGTGATTTTGGAAGGTTAGGGGGCTTCCATGAAGTCCCGGGTTCAAACCTGGGCTTTAGGAAAAAAATTGGTTTTAGGTGAATAAAGCCCTGGGGTAAGTAAGTAGGCTTTAAGAATAAATTGTGGGAAAAAAATGACACAAGGAGCTAGTTGGTAAAGTGGCTAGCAGCATGGATTAAGTTACAGGGGAGCCTGAGTTCGAAACCCCTTGCATGGAAAGGTTGATTACTTTTGCTAAGTTGGGAGGCCAGGTGGTTGTGATGGAATTAAACTCTGCTGAAGGTGGGATCCCACATCGGGAAGCTAACATGAGAGTAGGCGAGAAGCTCGCTTTAAATAGAGCAAACCATGAGGAGAGTAAGGATACCTTTCTTGGCTTACCCCTTTCGCTCTGTGGCGTGCTCGTTTGGGTTAGGCGTTGGATCCTTCGTTGATCTGTATGCCGTTAGGTCGCGGTGATGGTGACCGAAGTTGATCGACACACCCCTTGGGGGTAAAGGGTGCGATCATTGTTGGCTTCCGCGCAGAATAGTGTTCGGAGCGCGAATTAACTTTAGATTCCTATCAGGTGTGTGTATTTCGCACTACTCTAGCTGTAGAGCGGCAAATGCCAAAATGCCGGTCACACGGCGATGGTAGCCACACGAGCGTGCGAGCGCACGTGTGGGAGCTTCGACGCGATAGTTGAGGCCATCATGAGTGTTCTTGTGGGTTTAGGCTGTTTGGGCCACGATGGGCCGATAGGGGCCATGTGGGGCCGATGGGCCCGTGGGGCAAATCGGATATGTTGTATGATTGTGGAGTAAATATTTGACTGGAATATGTGAATCTCATATCTGTGGCTAGATTTGGGCTAAGAATGGGCCCTAGGCCCATTCGCATCGTTATCTCTGTTTAGAATACCTTAGTTTGCAAAATTACTGAAATACCCTCGATCGGTAAAATTACCGAAATACCCTTGGTGGGTAAATTTACCTAAATACCCCCGAGGGGTGAAATTACCGTTTTACCCCAAATGAAAAAATGACCGTTATACCCTTAGAGGTAGTTTAAATGATGTTTATGTGATATTATATAACTGTATATGATTGTGATACACCGCATACATGACATATTGCATTGGGTTGGGTTTTTCTGATTTGGAAGAAGCACCGTTATAGTGGCATTGCCACGTATTTTGATTCTAGTGGCTCAGCCACGTATACCGTTGTTAGCAGCTAGGCTGCACAATTGGAGAGTTTGGCTGGGTGGGTCGACATGGTCCCCACATGGAGAGATTGGTTGGTACGGGTGGAGAGTTTGGTGGTTAAGGGTTGGGTTACATGTCCATTGCATTGTTACCGAATAAGGCTTAGGCCCAGATTGTTACCGAATAGGGCTTAGGCCCAGATTGTTACCGAATAGGGCTTAGGCCCGCATCATTACCAGATATAGGGATTACACACGAGTTTTAAGTAAACTCACCCCGTTTTTAACTGTGTAGGTAATCCCCAGCCTTAGACGGATCGGAGCTGCGAGGGACTCGGAGAAGACCACACACTGCTTTTGCTTGATGTTTTGATTATTTACTTTTAAATATTTCGTTTTGTGTTGTAATAAGGCCTCTCTATTTTTAACTTATTATTTCTGATATTTATTTATGATGTTTTCTAACTGCTAAAAGTGGAATACGATTTCCAAAACGATAACTGCTTTCAAGCACTACGTTTCCGCAACGTTTTAAATATGCTTCCGCAACAGATAAGGTTTTAAAAGTAATTACTTTTTCAAGTGAACGAAAATTGCTTAAGTGTTTTGAGTTTTAACAAAGAGGCTTTAACTCTCAAACAAGTTTTTAACAACAAGAAACATGGTTTCAAAAAACACTTCCATGTGACACGCCAGCTTTGGGCCTAACTTCTAGGCCGGGTTTGGGGTGTTACATCGAGACCGTCGAGGATCGTCATCTCACTACTCAAACTCATTTGGGTATCTTTTGAAAATGTATATTATATGTATGGCATGTATAGGCTAGTTATTTGGTATAAGTTTGAGATATGAACTTAGCCATGTGATGAGGCTAGTTATATGTCGGTATTATGCATTTGTGAATATGGTTATATGAAAGGTAAATTTAGATGAATCATGCTTGAATGTATAAGTGCTTTAGTTGTGCAAAATGGCATGTTTGAAAATGAGATTGGATGTAAAGCTTTGTTGATTTGTTTGATATGTTTTTTAATGTAAAATGTGTTTGAAATGAATTGGTATGTTGTTTGTAGGGTTGACCTAAGTGTGGGTGGCATTATGGCCTTGCTAATGGCCTGTTTTGCCTACATGGTCGTGGCACACGGGCGTGCCTAGTGACCATGGGTTTTAGACTGTAGCTAGCCTAAGTATACACGGCCATGGTACACGGACGTGCTTGGTAGCCGTGTGAAATAGTCAGTATCTAGCCTAAGAGTACACGACCGTGGCACACGGGCGTGTCTGGTGGCCATGTGGATAAGTCAGTATTCAAGCTCTGTTTTGGCACGGCCAGGACACATGGGTGTGCCTAGTAGCCGTGGGAGGCACACGACCAGCCCATACGGGCGTGTGACCTCTGTGACTTAGTAAAGTTTTAAATTTCTGAGAAATTTTTTATGTTTTCAGTTTAGTCCCGGCCCTATTCTAAAGCATGATTAAGGTCTCGTTGACCTATAAAAAGGGACTCACTGATTGTGATTGATGAATTGTCTGTAAAGTCTTTATTCTGTCCGGTGATGCCTTTAACCCTAATTCGGTGACGGATACGGGTTTGGGGTGTTACATTTGGGGCATGAATTGATGCTTGTAGGTATGACCATATTTTGGGTGGCAAATTGGCCTTGCAAATGGCCTATATTTGCCCACACGATTGAGCACACGGGCGTGTGTATCGACCGTGTCTCTCAAGGTTGTAATTCGAAGTAAGTCAGTATGCCACATGGGCAAGAAGCACCGGTGTGTACCAGACCGTGTGACCCAAGTTAGTCTTGCACACGGGTTGAGACATGGTCCAAGGCACGGCCGTGTGAGGCACACGGCCTAGCCACATAGGCGTGTGCCCTGTTTTGAAAGAAAAATTTTCTAAGTTCCGCAAAGTTTCTGCATGAGATTGGTTTAGTCCCGAACCTTCTCTAAAGCATGTTTAAGGTCTCGTAGACCTTCTAAAGGGACTCTATGTGTATATTTCAGTATGGAATGGTTGTGAAAATTTGATGTTAGTGAAATGTTTGTGATATGTTCCGATATGTCCGGTAATGCATCTTAACCCTCGTCCGGTTAGGGAAGTTACAGGGCGTGTGAGCCCTGCAACTTATAAATTTTTTTTAATTTCGCAAAAAATTCTTAGAGGTCCCGATTTAGTCCCGATTTATTTTAAATGCTCGTATTGGGCCTCGAGGGTCCATTTAAGGGACGATGTGATTGTTTTCATATATGAATAGTATTTTTACTTGAATTATCTATGATGATTTTGTAAACTCCAATAATACTCCGTAACCCTATTTCGACGACGGATATGGGTTAGGGTTGTTACATTTAGTTGTATCAGAGCTATAGTTTAGTCGATTCTCGGACTAACGTAGAAAGTACGAGTCTAGCTATACATGCCATTATATAAATTATGATAGTGTGATATCTCCTGACCACTTTTAAATGTATTTTCATATAGTAATGTCTTTCAACCAAGCTAGAGCTGAGACTGAGGTAGCTGTGAGCGCCGCTCAAGATTCCATGCAACGAGCTGCATCTAGTGGTAGTAGAAGGCCTGTTTCTGAGGGCCGAAGTGAGGAGGCAAAAGTAGCTTTCTTTGAATTGATGGGTGAATGGTTTAGTGAGTATATGAGAACAAATCCTGCTATTCAACGACCTCCCCCACCTGCTTCACAACATGATGAAATGCCACAGGGTACAAGACTTGTTAGAATTGATAAGGCTCCAGTAGATAAAATTAGAAAATATTGGGTTGAAGAATTTATGGCTACATCCGATTATGATCCAGATAGGGCCGAGTTATGGCTGGAAAATACTATTCGAGTTCAAGATGAGCTATCATGCACACCAGCCAAATGTCTGAAATGTGCGGTATCTTTGTTGAAAGGCACAGCCTACCATTGGTGGAAAACCATATCTTCTGTAGTACGAAGGGAAAATATTACAAGGAAATTTTTCCAAACAAAGTTTAAAAAGAAGTATATTAGTCAGAGATTCTTGGACCAGAAAAAGAAGGAATTTCTAGAGCTCAAACAGGGAAATATGACAGTGTCCGAGTATGAATGGGAGTTTTTAGATTGAGCAAGTATACTAGTGAATGGGTTCAGACTGAAGTCGACATGGGCAAACGACTTGAAGAAGGGCTTAATGAAGGTGTCAAGCTGTTGGTTGGAATTCTGGAACTAAGAAATTCGCGGTGTTGGCTGGGCACACAAGGCCTAGGAATTAAGCAAAGAAAAGAGGCAAGCGGAAAGGGAAGCTCTGGTTCTAAGTAAAAGAGTTATAAGAAAGACGCAATCGTCTGCTTCAAAGAAATCAAAGAATAATCATGAGCGTTTTGTTACATCAAGGGAGTATTCGGGGAAGGAAAGAAGTTCTAAACGCTCTAACCCGAGGTCCTCGTCTCCCTTAGCAACCAGTATTGGGAGTGTTGGAAATCGAGACCACGACGCAATGTCTGTAATAAATTTCATTTCAGAGAGTGTCGGATGAGAAGTGGGGCTTGCTTTAAATGTGGTTCTCTTGACCATTTTCTTAAAGATTGCCCAGAAAGGGTTGAGAAAGACATTGAACAGACCCCGAAGCCGAGTAATCCTACCTCGAGTGTAACAGCCCGTTTATGGGTCAAATCAGAACAGTGGTTTCGGGACCACAAATCTGAAGTAGAAATATTTATTTTATTATTTCTTTAAGGTCTACAGCATGATAGAATAATTGCGTCAAAATATCGTTAAGAAATTTTGTCGATTCAGTACTAAATTTAGCTAAAAGGAATAAATTGCAATAGGTGCCAAACTTGAGTTCCCTTAGCTAAAGAGGTTTAAATTGTTATAAATTTTAAATTAGAGGTCCTTAAATAGTAATTAGACCATTTGGGTGGACAAAAATGGACATGGCTAGGTGAAATTTTAAAGTTATGCATTAAAGGTATTTTAGTAATTCGGTAAATAATGACAAAATTAACTAAAATAAAAGTGTCCATCTTCTTCAATTTCATCCCCTAGCCAAAATTTGCAAGGAGACATAGCTAGGGTTTTAGCCAACTTTCAAGCTCGATTGTAAGTCTTGTTTTTTAATGATTTTTATATTTTTGAGATCGTGATAACTTGATCTAGCTATTTCAAGGATTAATTTGAGAGAAAGTCTAAAATTTTACCCATTTTGAATATGCTTGTATTTTGATGTTTGATGTTAGAAAATGCATGTTTTTTGATAGTTAAACAACATTTGTAAAGTGATTTTAGGTAAAAATGTCAAATAGGGACTTATTTGTAAAGTGTTGTACGAAAAATGTGGGCTGTAAGAGTAAGGGTAAGATTCGACTAGGCTTGGGTTGTGAAGAAATTGAAAGAAATTCATTTTACGAGCCTAGGGACTAAATCGTAAAATGTTGAAATGTTAGGGGCAAAAATGTAATTTTTGCCATAATGTGATTTTGGATTGAATTGAATAGCTTGATGACTAACTAAGTTAAATATGGTATTATAGATCAAGAGAAACAAAGTTCGGGTGTAGATCGGGGGAAAAACAAAGTAATTGACGAATAGATCCTTTTCGCCTTTTTTGTAACCGAGGTAAGTTCGTATGTTAAATAAGCATTAGTATAATTGTATTTTAAATACTTTAATATTACATAAATTGTATGAACGACTCTACGGACATGTTCGTCGATGATTCAGCAATCGAGAAATCCCGATTGAACCTTAGGAGTAGATTAGGATACAAGTGACATGTCACTAGGGTACCATGTTATGTTATCCGGGTGCTGGTCCTGTACGTCCTACCGATGGCTGAGTATACCGGCATATGTTGCAGTTACTTAACAGCTTGTGTGAGCAGCATCTTGTAGCTACGTCTTGACTGACAGCTTGTGCAAGTAGGCTCGTTCATGGCTCGAGAGCGAGCACATATATGCGTATTGAGAAAGAGGTAGCAATGGCTACATATGTGGCACTTTGGGTGCGAGATTTCCTGGGTATCCGATATTATTCCAAGTGGTTCAACGGGTATGTTAAAGATGAGGGTAAGTGTGAACTTATTACAAGATGGTACAGGTATGTATGTAACACTTGTGATGGTTAAACTCATGAAATAGGGAATTCTTGGTAAGATGTGATTCAGTGAATTATGGCCATGAGATTTATTGCGATTTACATTATCTTATATTATATTACTTGCATGGGAATGTATGGTAAGACTTGCTTTTTTTCTTGTATATGAGCTTACTAAGCTATCTAGCTTACTCCGTTTTATTTTTCCATGTTTTATAGTGTTACCAAGCTAGCTCGGATTGGAGATCGTCAGAGATCGCATCACACTATCAAACTGTCATTTTGGGTATCAATGATCTTAGACATTTTGAGTATATGGCATGTATAGGGACTTGTCATTTTGTTATATGTGTCATCATGATTTTGGCCAAATGTATTGGCTTTTAATTGTCAAAGGCTTGATTTGGTATTTGGCCATGTAAATTGGCTCATTTTGGTTAAATTGATTGTAAGCTTATATATATATATATGTATGTATGTGCCAATGCCCCTTTGGTGATGTGGTTTACATTGATTTTTCTAAATGATGATTGTGGCTTAATGACTTATTATGAAATGGATGAGTTTGGTTCATTGGTATGCTAGATTATCTTGATAAGTTAATGCAAGTTAAAAGTAGTCTTAGTGGTGTTTTTGAATGTGACATTGGTATGTTTGATTTGGCATAATTCATGATAGATGATGGTATTGCATTGACATGTGTTGGCCATGATTGTGGAGGTTTTGGGTTGCATAAGTATACCAAGATTTATGCCATTGAATTTGTGTATGTGTATGTGTAAATGAGGGTGGCAAATGGCGTGGTAAATAGCCTTTATTTTTTCCACACGAGTAGACACACAGGCATGTGTCTAGGCCGTGTGTGACACACGGCTTGTCCCGTGGGCATATGTTTTGGCCGTGTGTCCCCTGCACCTAAATTTTTAAGAAACAAAATACTCAGAATTGAGCGCACGGTCAGAGACACGGGCGTGTTTCCCAACCGTGTAAGGGACATGGCCTCAAGCACGGGCGTGTGTCCTGACCGTGTAAAGTCTGCACTTATTTTATGAAAATTAAATTAACCACACGGCCTAGCACACGGGTGTGTGACTTGGAAGTGTGACTTGAAATTATTCATGGCTTGCAAGTCAGAGAGTTACATGGGTTAGGGACACAGGCGTGTGTGACCACACGGCTTGACCACACTGGTGTGTCCCAAACCACACGAGCGTGTCCCAAACCACACGGGCGTGTCCCAAACCACACGGGCGTGTCCCAAACCTCACGGGCGTGTGACCCATGTACATGGCAAAAAAATTCTAAGTTTTGTAAAAATTTTCTAAGTTCTCAGTTTAGTCCTGAACCATTTTTAATGCATGTTTTAGGCCTCATAGGCTCGTATTAAGGACTATATGATTGAATGCAAATGGTTTTTAATTTGGTTGCAAATTTAGGACTCAAAATTGTATGATTGTTATCATGTAAGTTCGGTAATGCCTCGTAACCCTGTTTTGGCGTTGAATTTGGGTGAGGGGTGTTACATTTAATGGTATCAGAGCTACGATTTAGTAGATTCTCAGACTAACGTAGCATGTGTGAGAGTCTAGCTATACATGCCATATATATAATTTGTGATAGTGCAACGACTCCTGACAATTTAAATCGTGTTTTCATATAGTAAATGGATCCCGACCGAGATATAGCTGATGATGTTGAAAGTAATGCGTCGGCTCCCACCCAAGGGGCAACGCCATCTGAAAATAGACTAGTAATGGTTAGTGTAACACCCCTAACCTGAGACCGTCGCTGGAATAGAGTTAAGAGGCATTACCAGACAATCAGAACGTTTCATTACCATTTCACGACACAAAGTCAAACATCAATCAAACATAATCATTCATAAGTATATAGTCCCTTATGGAGGTCTTCAAGACCCTAAACACGTGTTACAAATGGGTTGGGACTAAACCGGAACACATACAGAAATTCTCAGAAATTTAAAACTTTTCAAAGTTTCAGGGGTTACACGCCCGTGTGGGCAGACCGTGTGCCTCCCACGGCTGATAGACACCCCGTGTGTCTTCCCCGAGTTCGAACCTAACTTTACTCCACGGCCACCAAGCACGCCCGTGTACCTTGGCCGTGGTCAATTCTGACTTGGCTCCACGGCCACCAAGCACACCCTTGTACTTTGGCCGTGGTCGATCCTGTTGAAACCAAATGGCTACCAGGCACGTCCGTGTGCCAAGGCCGTGTACTCTTAGCCAGCTACTGACTTAGCCCCACAGTCACTAGGCACGCCCGTGTGACAAAATAGGCCATTTACAAGGCCAATTTTCCACCCACACAAGGGTCAATCCTACAAGCACATTTAAGCATAATCCCACACACAATTTAGCAACCAATTTCATGTCAAGTGATCATCATATCATCACATACAACCTCATTACTAAATATGTCAACTTATATACCATCTTGCTCAACCAAATCACATACATTATCAAGCATGACTCATCCACAAAATCATTATATTATTATGACATCAATTCTTCACTAATCGTACCATACTTAAAAACATATCATAAACATAACTCATTCATAAGTTAACATCATTTCACTTCCAAGCCATCTCACATGGCAAGGATTAAACATTCCCAAAACATACCATAACTTCTAGCCTATACATGCCATATTTCATCAATTTACATCTTTCCAAAAGTACCAAATTAGATTGCCGATAGTGTGATAGATGTGCTGACGATTCCCGAATCCGAGCTAGCTTTGTTGGTACTGTAAAACAGAGAAATAATCACACAGTAAGCTTTCAAAGCTTAGTAAGTTCGAAATACAATACCATTATATCATCAGATCAAACCAATGTATATAATTAAACCATCACATAGTTCAATTCTCTTATATTCATACCATATCATCCATAGCTAAAATACTCATTCATCCATTCATGGCTTTATCTATAAACTTGTCAACCACAAAGGTTTAATACATACCTTAGCTAACACATAGTTATTTAATGATCAATATTACTCGTCGATCATCCTCTTATATTCGTCTAATTTAATCGCACACCTAGTGCCATATACATGATTGAAGCATATTTGTCATCGCACACTTAGTGCCTATTCTTTTAACAGGCTTATCTCGGTATCGCACACACAGTGCTATTAATCTATGTTTCGATTTCAATTTCACACACTTAGTGCCATCCAATTTAATTTTGCACATAACATCTCAAATCTCATAATCATATCTTATTCATTCCCTAATACTAAAACATATCTTAATAACATGTATTATATCCAAACTTACCTCGGATGTCGAACTATCGAAACGGTCCATTAATCGAGCACTTTAGCTTTGCCTCGATCTCGATCCGAACCTCTCCTTTCTTGGTCTATACACATTGAAATTCAACCCATTCAATCACCAAATCATTCATTTTAGTCCAAACACACATATTTAGGGCATTTTACAAAATAGCCCTCACATTTTCACATTTTGACACTTTAGTCCTTAATTCATAAAATCATCAAATACACATAATTAGCTTGCACCCATGCCTAGCCGAATTCTCACTATATTCATACAAGCCCACACATTTCATTTATTTCACATTTTAATCCTTCAAAATGCTATTTTCTCAATTTAGCCCTAATTAGCTAAATTCATCAAAAATTCAAGAACAAAACATGTTCATTAAACACATATCTTTCATTTAACACCAACACTCATCACAAAGCTCACCATTTCATCAATGGCACATTTCATAAACATTATCAATTCGTAAAATTTAAGCATGGGTTTTGTAGAGCACAAAGCAACGATTACGAAAACGTAGAAATTAATAAAAACCGAGCAAAATCTAACCTTGAATCAAGCCAATTCCTAGCCGAAATTACCAAAGCTTAAAACCTCTCTTCTTTCTTCAATATTCGGTGCAAAGATGAATAGAAAATGGTTTATTTTGATGCTTTGTTTTATTATAAATTAATTTAATAATCTAATACCAATTTTGCCCTTCCATTAGTCATATAAGACAAATTTACATTATGGTTATCTAGTTTTTTAACCATCCACAATCTTAAAAATGGGTTATTAACAACATAAGGCCTCCACCTTAAAAAGCCAACAACAATTAAGTATATAAAAATCGGCACACAGCATTTTACACTTTATGCAATTAAGTCATTTCTCACAATTTGACACACAGTCAATAAAATTATCACACAGAATTTTCACACAGGCTATATCACATATAATTCACACCAAAAATAATATTAGAATATTATTTTGACCTCAGATTTGTGGTCTCGAAACCACTATTCTGATTAGGGTCTAATTCGGGCTGTTACAACTCTCCCCCCTTTAGGGATTTTTGTCCCCGAAAATCTTACCGGTGAATAGCTGTGGATATTTCTCTCTCATAACATTCTCAGGCTCCCACGTAGCCTCTTCTATTCTGTGCTTGTGCCACAATACTTTCACTAAAGAGATTTTCTTATTTCTCAACTCTTTGGTCTCTCATGTCAAAATTCGGATCGATTCTTCACTATACGACAAGTTTGACTGGATCTCAACCTCAGTAGGAGCAATCACATTAGACGAGTCTGATCTGTACCGTTGAAGCATTGACACATGAAACACGTTATGAATCTTTTCTAACTCAGGTGGCAACATCAATCTGTAAGCAACCGGGTCAACTCGTTCAATAATCTCATACGATCCAATGAACATCGGACTCAGCTTGCCCTTCCGGCCAAAACGTAGTATCCTCTTCCACGGAGATACTTTCAAAAACACTTTATCACCCACCTCAAATTCAATATCTTTTTGTTTCAAATCTGTATAAGACTTCTGACGATCTGAGGCCGCTTTCAAACTGCCACGAAATACTTTCACTTTCTGCTTAGTCTCTTTTATAAGATCAACCTCGTGAATCTTATTCTCACTCAGCTCAGTCCAATACAATGGAGTTCGACACTTTCGACCGTAAAGAGACTCATATTGTGCCATTTTAATGCTAGATTGAAAACTATTGTTGTACGCAAACTCAATCAACGGTAAATGCTTTTCCCATGCACTTTTGAATTCAAGAATACAGCATCTCAACATATCTTCAAGAACCTGAATGATCCGCTCGGACTGACCATCCATTTGCGGATGAAACGCAGTACTGAAATGCAATTTTGTGCCTAAAGCCTCTTGCAATTTCTTCCAAAATCATGAGGTAAGTCTCGGATCTCTGTCAGATACAATAGATAGGGGCACCCCGTGCAATCTCACAATCTCAGCAATATACATTTCAGCCAATCTATCGAGTGAATAATCTGTTCTCACCGGAACAAAATGAGCTTATTTTGTCAATCTGTCAACTATCACCCAAATTGCATCTTTCTTTCCCGGAGATAAAGGCAATCCCGACACAAAGTCCATCGTGATCATTTCCCATTTCCACTCAGGAATCATAATCGGTTGCAACAATCTAGACGAAACCTGATGTTTGGCTTTAACTTTCTAACAAATTAAACATTTCGACACAAAGTTAGAGATGTCTCATTTCATACCATGCCACCAATAAAACTGTTTCAGATCATTATACATTTTCGTACTCCCAGGATGTACAGTTAATCGACTATTATGAGCCTCTTTTAAAATCGCTTGAATCAACTCTGAATTTCTCAGAATACAAATCTGATCTCTAAATCTCAAACAATCATCACTATCAACTCGAAATTTTGATTCAGCATTCG
The DNA here is from genome assembly GCA_025698515.1 of Gossypium sturtianum. Classification (NCBI taxonomy): domain Eukaryota; kingdom Viridiplantae; phylum Streptophyta; class Magnoliopsida; order Malvales; family Malvaceae; genus Gossypium; species Gossypium sturtianum. The sequence goes on along the minus strand of CM046953.1, from coordinate 127,745,992 downwards.
ATTCACATTGAATTCGTTTAGCCATCATTTCAACATCACTTTTCTGAGCATCACAAATCTGATGTACAGACATTGGCTTTATTTTCAACTCAGCCATAACCGCACTATCATCACACAGATCTTTCTGAGCATTCATTGCTCGCAAAGCACATATAGACTTTCGGCTCAAAGCATCAGCTACAACATTAGCTTTACCCGGGTGGTAATCTATCACAAGTTCGTAATCTTTTAATAACTCTAACCATCTTCTCTATCACAAATTCAATTCTTTCTAAGTCATCAAGTACTTCAAACTCTTGTGATTTGTAAAGATATGACACTTCTCACCAAATAAATAATGACGCCATATTTTCAATGCGAACACAATCGTGGCCAATTCAAGGTCATGCGTTGGGTAGTTCTTTTCATGCGGCTTTAGTTGCCTCGAAGCATAAGCAATGAATTTACCTTCTTGCATCAGCACACAGCCCAAACCATTCAACGAGGCATCACCAGAACTATGAATTCTTTGCCCGATTCAAGTTGAACCAACACTGGTGCTTCTGCCAACAACACTTTCAATTGTTCAAAACTCTGATGGCATTTTTCTGACCACTCAAATCTAACATCTTTCTGTAGCAACTTTATCAACGGAGTCGCAATCATCGAGAAGCCTTTCACAAACTGTCTATAATATCCCGCTAGTCCCAGAAAACTACGGACTTCAGACACATTTCTCGGAGGTTTCCATTCTAATATAGCAGAGATTTTTGCATACAACAATAGTTTTCAGTCAAGATTAAAGATGGCGCCTTATGAGGCTTTATATGGGCGTAAGTGTCGAATGCCTTTATACTAGACTGAGCTTAAGAAAAACTAGATTCACGGGGTTGATTTGGTTAGGGAAACCGAAGAAAAAGTAAAGGTGATTCGAGACTGTTTAAAGGCTGCTTTTGACAGACAGAAATCTTACTCGGACCTAAAAAGGAAAGATATTGAGTATCAAGTCAGCGATAGAGTATTCTTGAAGGTGTCACCATGGAGAAAAGTTCTTAAATTTGGCCGAAAAGGCAAATTGAGTCCTCGTTTTATCGAACCATATGAGATCACTGAGAGGATAGGGCCAGTAGCCTATCGATTGGCTTTGCCATCTGAGTTAGAGAAAATTCATGAGGTGTTGCATGAGTCAATGTTGTGACGCTACCGATCAGATCCTTCGCATGTGATTACGCTGACCAAGGTTGACATTCAACCCGATATGACATTTGACGAAGAACCGGTCAAGATTCTAGCCCGAGAAGCCCAGCAGTTAAGAAATAAAAGTATAGCCCTTGTGAAAGTGTTGTGGTAGACACATGGGGTAGAAGAGGCTACATGGGAGCCCGAGGAGGCTATGAGGAACCAGTATCTGAACCACTTCACTGGTAAGAATTTCGGGGACGAAAATCCCTAAGGGGGGAAAATTGTAAGAGCCTGACTTAGGGGCTAGTCGGAATAGTGGTGCGAGACCACAAATCCGAAGTAAAAATGTGAGTTTTATGATTTGATAAGGCTTATGAGGTGACTATATGATTGTGTAAAAATTTTCAGAAAGAAATTTTATTAATTAGTGATTAAATTGTCCATTAGGACTAAATTGAAAAGAATAGAAAATATAAGAATTCTAGAAGATTCATGTATGAAATTGAATTATGAAAATCACTAGAGGTCCTTATTTAGCAATTAGACCATTATATGTGATGATGGATATAAATGGACATGGGAAGGAAAAATCTTAAGAAAGGGTCATTAAGGGCATTTTGGTCATTTGGTTAACTAAAGAATAAAAAGGAAAAATAAGCCAAAAATCATGTCCATCTTCTTCCCCATAGTGCTGAAATTTGCAAGGACTCCATAGCTAGGGTTTTGTTCATTTTCAAGCTCAATGTAAGTGCATCCTAGCCCCGTTTTTAATGCTCTTCATATTTTTGAAACCCTTGTAGCTCGGTTTAGCTATTTCTAGCCATATTTTGAGCTAGGGTTTATGTTAAAAAATTTACCCATGTATGACATGCATGTAGTTTGATGTTTTATGGAAGAATATGAAAGTTTGATGTATGATAAACATCTTTTTCTAAATGATTTTCGTGAAAGATGCATAAAAAGGACCCATTTGTAAAGTTATAGAAATGGTCATACATGAGTGAAATAGTGGAAATTGAATGTTTCTATAGTTGAGAAAATGATTCGGCTAGGCTTGAAATGAAAGAAAGTCGAATGAAAATAATTTTACGAGCCTAGGGGCAAAAGTGTAATTATGTGAAAGTTAAGGGGAAAATTATTATTTTTCCAAAATATGAATTATGAGTCAATTTAGTCAATGCATGTGTTTAACAAGAGAAATTTATTATTATAGATCAAGAAACACGAAGCCCAGATCGAAACCGAGGCAAGAACAAAGTTGAAGACTAAATTGAACACCGAGACACATTTTGAGATTCGAGGTAAGTTTGTATGAGTTTAGTATTTCAAAATGATCGATATTTGAAATCGCTCATTATTATGTTAATGCATGTTATTGTGAACGAAATCGAGCTATGAAGCCTCGATGAGTAAGCGGTGAGAATATGCTAAATTGCAGTTCCGGTTATAGTTCTGGAAAAAGTATATTACCCATGTATACATATGAGAAAGGAAAGGTCCCATGTAAGACCATGTCTGGGACATGGCTTTGGCACCGAAGAATGATCTCGTGTAAGACCATATCTGGGACATGGCAACGACATCTATGTACGATCTCGTATAAGACCATGTCTGGGACATGGCATCGGCACCAAGTAATGATCCCATGTAAGACCATATCTGGGATATGGCGTTGGCATCAAAACTTATGCATGTTATGTTTGAATAATTCATAATGATCTAATTAATTCATAAGCAAAAGAGTTAAGTATGTGAGTTGGCCTAGATCCAAATCTATTTATGGATGGCCTTAAGTATTGTTCATGGTATGAATGGTAGAGAAGTGAGTTTATGGTTATGTTAGCAAATGTGCTAAACTATATGAATCAGTGATACAAGTATCATGAGTAAGTAAAAGTTATCAGATCATATTGATATGAGATGGGTAAGAGTAAGTAAGAATAAATGTGAATAAGTACGAGTAAGTACTTTTATTCATTGGTGCTATGTTGCCATTGTTTTGTGATATGAATTATTATAGTTTGAGTAAATTGTTATTCTAGAGTTTCATGCAAACTTAATAAGCTATATGCTTACCACTCTCTCTTCCCTTCTTCCTTGTAGTATTGCCAAGATAACTCGAGGATCGTGGACGTAGGAGTTCAGAAATCGCACTACCGACATCACTGTGGTATAACAATTTAGACTTATTTTGAGTATGGCAGGTATATGACTTGAGTATTTTGTTAAGTTGTAATTGTTAGCCAAAGTGTTGGCTATGTATGTTATTAAAGGCATTTGTGAATGGTCTTGAGTTAGGCCAATACTTGGCAAATCCTTTTGCTTAATGAAGGTGAATTTCATGAAGTGTATGCTTCCGTGTATGTCTCGATTTTCTTAAATTCCTAGAGATACTAATTGGCCATCTTTTATATTAGAATGAGTATTTAGAGATGCCTTTGGGATAGGAGATGTATTGTTTTGAATTAGAGTACGTATGGGTGCAATGTAGGGTGGCAAAGGGCTTGGTAGATAGCCTTCCAATTGTCCACATGGGTAGACACACGGGCGTGTGTCTAGACCGTGTGGGAGGCACGGCTAGCCCATGGGCATATGCCCAGGCTGTGTGAAGTTTGCACCTTGCACTAGGGATTTAAATCGTCACACGGCTGAAGCACACGGACGTGTGTATAGGCCGTGGGGATAAGTCAGAATGCCAAGGTTTAGCACACAGGCCAGGGCCACGGGCGTGTCAAGGCCGTGTGAATTAATCAGTGTCGACCACACCCAGGCGTGTCCCTTGAACCCCCTGGGCGTGTATCCCCTGTTTAGGTTAAAAAATTTCAAATAGAGTGGAAGTTCCCGGTTGAACCCCGAAGACTATCGGGTGTATGTTTAAGGCCCCGAGGGCCCATTATATGAATGTTAAGATGATGAAAGAAAGTTTTTAAGTTGAAACGAAATTTATCGTAATAACTATAATGTCCAGTAAGTTTATGTATGGTAACGCCTCAAATCCGTTTCTGGCGTTGGACTCGGGTAAGGGGTGTTACAATTTATTCGGTGAGAAGTGTCACATCTTTACCGATCGCAAGAGTTTAAAGTATTTAATGACTCAGAAAGATTTGAATTTGCGACAACGGAAATGGCTCGAACTATGGAAAGATTGTGAGTTAGTAATCGACTATCACTCGGGGAAAGCGAACGTAGTCCCAGATGCTTTAAGTAGAAAGCTTTGTTTGCTTTGAGGGCGATGAATACGCGGTTAACCTTATCTGATGATGGATAGATTTTGGCCGAGTTGTGAGCTAGACCGGTATTTCTTCAGCAAATTTGCGAAGCTCAGAAAGGTGATAATGAGTTGAAAGCTAAAAGAGTTCAATGCAAATAAAATAGTGATTCAGAATATCAGATTGGATCCGATGATTGTTTGAGGTTCCGAGGTAGGATTTTTGTACCGAGAAATACTAAACTGATTTAGAAAATTCTTTATGAGGCACATAATGGTTGTCTATCTGTTTATCCTGGAAGTACAAAGATGTATAATGATTTGAAGAAATTGTATTTGTGGTCAGGCATGAAACGAGACATTTCAGAGTTTGTAACGAGATGTTTGACATGTCAACAAGTGAAAGCCAAACATAAAGTGCCTTCGGGTTTACTCCAGCCTGTGATGATACCCGAGTGGAAATGGGATAGAGTTACGATGGATTTCGTATTGGGGTTACCTCTGACTCCAAAGAAGAAAGATGTTGTTTGGGTCATTGTTGATAGATTGAGGAAATAGGCTCATTTCATTCTGGTACGTACCGATTATTCACTTGATAAACTAGCTGAGTTGTACATTGCTGAGATTGTTAGATTGCACGGGGTGCCTACTTCTATTATTTCGGATAGAGATCCGAGATTCACGTCGCGATTTTAGAAGAAATTGCAAGAAGCGTTGGGTACAAAGTTGAGTTTTAGTACTGCATTTCATCTCTAGCAGCCCGAATTAGGGCCTAAACAGAACAATGGTTTTGAAACCATGAATCCGAGGTTAAAATATTTATTTCTATTGAGTTTTAGTGTTTATTGAGTGATTAAATGTTTGTGTGAAATTTTGGTTGAGAAATTTTATTGTTTGAATGTCCAATTTGATAAGTTGGACTAAATTACAATGGGTGAAAACTGTGTATTATAATACATATTAGGTACTTTGAGATGGTTTTTTAAATTGAGAGTCTTTAGTTGGTAATTAGACCATTATATTATAGTTTGGACACAAAATGCCCATAGAGGGATAAAATAACTAAAGGATTAAATAAGGGCAATTTGGTCATTTGGCTAATAAAAAAAATAAAAGGCAAAATAAGGCTAAAATTTTGTCCATCTTCATCCTCCATAGCCAAAATTTGCAAGGAGCCATAGCTAGGGTTTTGTTTCACTTTGAAGCTTGATTGTAGGTACCTCATAGCCCTGTTTTTGATGTTCTTCGTATTTTTGAAATCCTCGTAACTCGATCTAGCTACTTCTACCACTATTTTTAGCTAGAGTGTGTGTTTAAAATTTTACCCATGGATGACATACATGTATTTTGATGTCTAGTGGTAGAATATGAAAGTTTGAAGTGTGATAAACAACTTTTGCTAGATGAATTTTGGTGAAATTGATAAAAAGGACTTATTTGCAAAAAATGAAATAATGTATGTATAAAATGTAAAATTGTTAAAATTTTGGGCTGCTATAAGAGAGAATATGAATCGGCTAGGCTTGGGTGTGAGAAAATGAACACATTTCATTTTACGAGCCTAGGGACTAAAGTGTAAAAATTAAGAAGGTTAAGGGCTAAATTGTAAATTTTGCCATAGGAAGGTTTTGGACTGATTTAAATAATGTGTATATTAAATAAGCTAAATGTGTCATTATGGATCAAGAAGAACGTGGAATCAACCTTGACCGAGGAAAAGGCAAGGTTTCGGACTAAATTGCAAATTGACACATTTTGTATCGAGGTAAGTTTATATGTAAAGGATACATTCTTTTTTTTATGTTTTTCCATATTAATGTCTTATGTAAAATGTGAGTGAATATTATTGATATTTATTAAAATGATGAAAAGTGAGGAAACTCCCGGATGAACCTTCAGAATAGAAAAAAGATACGAATGAACACCGTGTTTATTATTATTGGTGGGCTGTGTGCGATACCACTGTGTTTATTATTATTGGTGGGCTGTGTGCGATACCACCGTATTTATTATTATTGGTGGGCTGTGTGCGATACCACCGTATTTATTATTATTGGTGGGCTGTGTCCGATACCACTGTATTTATTATTATTAGTAGGCTGTGTGCGATACCACCTTGTATATGTTATTATTGGTGGGCTGTGTGCGATACCACCTTGTATATGTTATTATTGGTGGGCTGTGTGCGATACCACCTTGTATATGTGATTATTGGTGGGCTGTGTCCGATACCACCGTGTATATGTGATTATTGGTGGGCTGTGTGCGATACCACCGTGGTGCGATAGCACCGAGTATCCGGTATTATTCCGAAGTGTTCATCGGGAAAATTTGAATAAGTGAAATTACATGTGACAATGTGGTGACAAGTGCAGGGTTATAAGTGCATGTAATTGTGAGCAAAGTCTATGATATGTATTTGGAATGTGGTAAGGTTTGAAATGAGTAAGTGCAACTAGAAGGATCTGAATTGTTCTTGATTAGTATGTAATGTTCTTGATTGATAAGTATGTGGTATGATGTTCATTGTTTACATATAGACTTACTAAGCTTAAAGCTTACTCCCTTCTCTTTTCCCTTGTTTTATAGTGTCGCCAAGCCAGCTCATTGATAAACCATAATTTACACATATTTTAACCACATGCTTGGCTTAATTTTGGATGAATATTCATTAGATTTGATGAATTTGATGCTCTTAATCTCTTAATTTCATGTTTTATACTTAGGAGAGCATAGGAGGATGAAAAGAATGAGAAACGGGCCAAAAACGGAGAAAATGGGCCAAAGTAAGAAATCAACACGGCCTGGGCTCGAATGACACGGCCGTGCCACTTTAGCAGACTCGAACACGGCCTTGGGCTCAATTCACACGAGCAATTCACACGGGCGTGTCCCTGTCGTATCTAAAATGAATTATACTCGGAAAAGGTTACTTAGAGGCAAAGAAATACATTCCGAAGTCTATATAAACACCCTAAGTGTGACCTAAAAAAGGGGGGAAGCCAGAGAGGGCTGAACACAGGAAATTACTCGAAGACAGCCAGTTGATTCATCCCAGAAGCCGAAATCACACTCAAGACAGAAGATCTTCCCTTCAATTTCCTTCAAGGGGTTTTAGGGTTTTTCTTATGTTTTGTTATTTACTTTCTTCTGATATATATTTTTTATTAAACATGAACTATACCCCTCAAATACCTGAGGGGGATGAAACCCAAGACGGATCTTGTTATTGTTTTCTGAACTGTATGATAAATACTTAATTTGTTCTTAATTATGTGTTCTTAATTCTTGTTTTAATATTTCGGGATATTGATTCAAGTATTGATGTGCTTAGCAAAGGAGCAAAAGTCCCCGCTTAAGAGTAGATCTAGCATAGTTAAGCGGAGTTGATCGCAACCCTAGAGATAGGATGACGAAAAAATCATTTACTTAGGGTCAAACCTAATATAGGAGTCCATAGATCGAGTTAATGCAACACTAGGGGTTTTAATTAGAAAGAAATTTCAATTAATCAACCTAGGGTTAGACGTTATTAGTCTCGAAAGGGATAATAATATAAATTAGGGAATCCTATGGATCAAGTCAAGTGAATAAATCGTCTGGTTCAGAGTTAAGTAACAAGTGAAGTCTAGGTGGGTTCTTCCTCTGGTACTATTTTAATCAACTGGTTTTCCCAAAAGTATTTTCCCAATTCACTCTCTGTGTCTTAGCATCCTTAGTTTAGTAATTAGTTAATTAAACATCGATTCCCTTAATACTTAGGCTAGATAATAAAAAGATAGTAACTACTAGTACTCTTAGTCTTTGAGGATACGATATTTTCGGTCTTGCCATAGCTATACTACCGAACGATAGGTGCGCTTGCCTTATTTGTTGTCATAGTTAGTTTTGACACGATCAAGTTTTTGGCACCGTTGCCGGGGACTAAGATATTAGGAGAACTAAATTTTTATTACTTTAGGCATTTTATTTATTTGGAATTTATTTTTATTTTATTTTAACTTTTCGAATTTTTCTTTCTTTGCTTCTGGCAGGAACTTTTAGTTTATGACTAGAAGGAACCCATCAGGACCATTACTTTTTGACAGTGATATTGAAGGTACCGTTTATAGAAACCGAAGAGAAATTATGCAAAGCCTACAGTACATACAAGAAGAGCAAGAGAACGATACCAACACTACCGAAGAGATGGCTGATAATAATCCGCTACCTCTTGTAGTTGCCGCAAACCCAGTTAATCAAAATCCTGTTCCTCGAAATATGTATGTTTATGCTAAACCTAATTTAACAGGAACTGAATCAAGTATTGTTAGACCTTCTGTCGCTGCAAATAATTTTGAACTGAAACCTAACACTATACAGATGATTCAACAATTTGTTCAGTTTGATGGTTTGCAGGATGAGGATCCTAACACACACTTGGCGAACTTTTTTGAATTATGCGATATGTTTAAAATTAATGGCGTTTCTGATGATGCCAGTCGTCTTCGGTTATTTCCCTTTTCTTTAAGGATTAAAGCTAAACAGTGGTTGAATTCTCTTCCACAAGGATCAATCACTACATGGGAGCAAATGACCGAAAAAGTTTTGTTAAAATATTTTCCGCCAGCTAAAACGACTAAGTTGAGAAATTATATCTCTTCTTTTATGCAGATGGATTTAGAGACACTTTACGATGCATGGGAGAGATACAAGGATTTATTGAGAAGATGCCCTCATCATGGGTTACCATTATGGCTACAGGTTCAAACCTTCTATAACGGTGTGAACCCCTCAACTAGGCAGCTTATTGATGCAGCCGCCGGTGGAACCCTAAATAACAAAACCCCTGAAGCGGCTTACAAATTCATTGAAGAGATGTCACTGAATAACTATCAGTGGCAAGTTATGAGGACAAAGCCGACAAAAGCTGCCAGTGTTTTCAACCTCGACGCAGTAACCATGCTATCAAATCAGGTAGAACTTTTAAATAAGAAAATTGATGGTTTATATGGTTCTTCACAGGTACACCCAGTGATGTAGTGCGATGTAAATGGAGGAGGGATGAGCAATACAGAATACCAACCTTACAATCCAAGCATTGAAAACGAGCAAGTTCACTATACGGGTAACAATCCTCGACCTCAAAATAATCCTTATAGTAACTCTTACAATCCAGGGTGGAGGAACCATCCAAATTTCTCATGGGGAGGTCAAGGAAATCAAGGAAATCAGAGACAATAACCCCCTCCGGGATTTCAGCAACCACCTTACCGACAGGAAAAGAAACCAAACCTTGAGGAGATGCTGGAAAAGTTCATCTCGACATCAGAGACTCATTTCCAGAATACCGAAACGGCGTTGAAAACTCAACAAGAATCAATTCAAAGGATTGAGAATCAAATTGGACAGCTAGTCAAGTTAGTTTCTGAAAAGCAACCAGGTAATTCACCTAGTAACACCAATTCAAAAGAGCATGTGAAAGGAGTTACACTAAGGAGTGGAAAAGAGTTGGTTGAAACTGAATAGAAGATTCCAAAAGAAATTACTAAGGAAAAAGAAGAGGAAGTGAATGAGAATGTAACGCCGGCACTTAAAGAATATAAACCACCAATCCCATATCCAACACAGTTAAAGAAAGACCGCATGGACGCACAATTTGGTAAGTTTCTTGAACTCTTTAAACAATTACATATTAACCTACCTTTTGTTGAAGCTATTTCGTAGATGCCTACATATGCAAAATTTCTAAAGGAGCTCTTAACGAATAAAAGGAAGCTTGAAGAACTGTCAACCGTGGAGCTTAACGAGGAATGCTCAGCTATTCTCCAGAATAAATTACCAACCAAATTGAAAGATCCAAGAAGTTTTACTATTCCTTATTTAATTGGTAGTTTAAATATTGAGAAAGCATTAGCTGACTTAGGTGCCAGTATTAATTTAATGCCTTATAAAATGTTCAAGCACCTCGGTCTTGGGGAACCAAAACCCACTAGGATGACTATCCAACTAGCCGATAGATCTATTAAATACCCTAGGGGAATTATTGAAGACGTTTTAGTTAAAGTTGATAAATTCATATTCCATGTTGACTTTGTTGTGCTTGACATGGATGAGGATGTTGAAGTACCTTTAATTTTAGGACGCCCATTTTTAGCCACTGCTAGGGCTAATATTGATGTAGGTAATGGTAAGCTTGCGCTTAAGGTAGGCGATGAGGAGATTATCTTTAAAATTTATGATGCTATGCGATACTCTAAAGAGAAAGATGATTCATGTTATTTTATTGACTCTATTGATCATTTTATTCAAGATTCTTTTCAGGAAATAATACATAAAGACACGTTAGAACTGTGTCTTGTCTAAGGTGAGGAGGCAGATGATAATGCGAATGAGATGGGGGAGATAAAAATCGAAATAAATCCTAATAGCTCCTCCCTAAGACAGAAAGAGTATGAGGGCATTGAAATAAACGATGAATCTAAACAAAGACCTTCTATTGAAGAACCCCCCAAATTGGAATTGAAACAGTTACCAACACACTTAGAATACGTATTCCTTGGGAGCAATTCTACACTACCGGTAATTATTTCTTCAGACCTAGAACCCAATGAGAAAGAAGAGTTACTACAGGTGTTAAAGGAGCATAAAAGAGCCATAGCTTGGAAAATCTCTGACATTAAAGGGATAAGCCCATCGTTTTGCACCCACAAAATGTTAATAGAAGATGAATATAAACCATGTCTGCAACCTCAAAGACGATTAAATCCCAATATGAAGGAAGTTGTCAAAACTGAGGTAATTAAACTTCTAGATGCTGGAATTATTTATCCTATTTCTGATAGTTCTTGGGCAAGTCCTGTGCAGGTTGTTCCAATGAAAGGAGGCATGATTGTCATAGCTAATGAAAAGAATGAATTAACTCCAACAAGAACAGTCACAGGTTGGAGAGTTTGCATCGACTATAGGAAACTGAACGATGCCACAAGAAAAGACCACTTTCTTTTACCCTTCATTGATCAGATGCTAGAAAGATTATCTGGGCATATGTACTACTGCTTCCTAGACGGACTCTCTGGCTACTTCCAAATCCCCATAGCTCATGAGGATCAAGAAAAGACAACATTCACATGTCCATATGGTACGTTTGATTATCGAAAAATGGTTTTTTGATTATGTAACGCTCCTGCTGCTTTTCAGTGCTGCATGCTAGCCATCTTTGACGAACTTGTGGAAGATATCATGGAGGTATTTATGGATGACTTTTTGGTATTCGGTAATTCGTTCCACCTTTGCCTTAAAAATTTCAAACGATTTTTAATGAGATGTGAGGAAACGAACCTTGTGCTGAATTGGGAAAAGTGACACTTCATGGTTCGAGAAGGGATTGTGTTAGGTCATAAAATTTCTAGTAAAGGGATTGAGGTTGATAAAGCAAAAATTGAAACCATAGAAAAATTACCTCCTTCCAGTTCATTTAAGGCTAATAAAAGTTTTCTAGGACATGTCGATTTCTATAGAAGATTTATTAAGGATTTTTCTAAAATAGCTAAGCCTTTGACGAAATTACTATAAAAAGATGCACCTTTCAATTTTGATCAGGAATGTTTAGATGCATTCAATACCCTAAAAACTAAATTAACAAATGCCCCAATTATTATTGCACCTGATTGGAATTTACCCTTTGAGCTAATGTGTGATGAGAGTGATTTTGCAATAGGTGCAGTTTTGGGTCAGCGAAGAGATAAGCATTTTCAACCGATCTATTACGCTAGCAAGACACTGACGGTCGCACAGGATAATTACACCACCACAGAAAAAGAATTGCTAGTTGTGGTTTTTGCATTTGATAAATTTAAACAATATTTAATATTATCTATGTAACAGCCCGATTCAGGGCCTAGTCGGAATAGTGGTGCGGGACCACAAATTTGAGTTAGTAAATTGAGTTCTTAAGGTTTATGACATGTTTGCATGATAGTATTAAAGTTCCATGTAGAAATTTTGTGAAATTGACATGGAATGATCAAATAGGACTAAATTGCAAAAGTTCCAAAATATGAGTTTCTAGAAGCTTTTTGTATGAAATAGCTTTAGAATATTGATTAGAAGTCCTTAAATAGAAATTTTCCCAAATTATAAGTTTTGGACAAAAATGGACATGAGTTAGTAAATTGTAAATTTTTAAAGAGAATGGCATTTTGGTCATTTACCAATTAAATGATTAAAATGGGAAAAAGATGATAAAAATTTCATTCATCTTCTTCCTTGTGCCGAAAATTGGGAGACTCCATAGCTAGGGTTCTTCAAATTTTTGAAGCTTGCAAGTAAGTCATCCTAGCCCCGTTTTTAATATTCTTCGTATTTTTGGAGTCCTCGTATTATGAATTAGCTATTTTTAGCTATAAGATGAGCTAAGAAGCATGTTCAAAAATCTACCCATGTGTATCATGCTTGTAAAATGATATTTTATGGAAGATTATGGGATTTTGATGTTAGATAAACATCTTTTCCTTAGTGAATTTCATGAAAAATGATAGTAATGACTAATTTGTAATAGTTATGAATTTGGTCATACCTATTAGAAATAGTGAGAATTGATGATTGTTATAGTAGAGAAAATGAATCAGCTAAACATGATGTTTAATAAAGTTGAATGAGAATTATTTTACGAGCCTAGGGGCAAAAGTGCAAATATGAGAAAGTTTAGGGGCAAAATGGTAATTTTGCCAAAGTATGAGTTAAGAGTCAATTTAGTCAAGATGTGTATTAAATGATCTAATTATTATTATAGGTCAAGAAAAACAAAGCCCAGATTGAAACCGAGGCAAGAACAAAGTCGAGGACTAAATTGCATATCTACATGCATTTTGTATATTGAGGTAAGTTTGTATGATTTCTAAGCTTTATGATTATTATCATTGAATTGCTTAGTATAATGTACACTATTACCATAGAAATGCTTATTTCTATGTTAAATAAAGAAATTAGTGAGATTAAGCATGCGAAAGTCCCGATTGAAGTTGAATTACTTAGGATACTCGATCTACCACACGAGATAAGAAAGTCCGTATAAGACCAAGCCAAGGCATGGAATCGGCAATCAAGCAAGTTATCATGTAAGTCCAAGACAAGTCTTGGCATTGAAGAGTTATTATGAGATGAAGACCCATGTAAGCCTGCCAAGGCATGGCATTGGTGAGTCTCCAAGCAAAGATGTCATGTAAGTCCAAGACAAGTCTTGGCATTGAAAAGCTATCATGAGGTAGAGATTCCATGTAAGTCCAAGCCAAGGCATGGCATTGGTGAGTAACAAGAAAGATTTCATGTAAGTCCAAGCCAAGGCTCGGCATTGACCAGTTCATGAGAAAAGATACAAAGTAAGACCATGTCAAGACATGGCAATGGTAAGTTCCCAAGGGAACACACAAGGAAGACTTTGAGTAAGTCCATGTCAAGACATGGCATCAATACCAAGATGAGAGATCCCATGTAAGACCATATCGACGATATGGCTTTGGCATCGAGTTATGTGGGATGAGATTCTGTATCCTCGGTTATTCATAGAAATTCATCGGGCAAGAGAGTAAATCTCAAATGATATAGTAAGAAAGTTACGTAAGTAAAGCTATTATCAAGTTATGCTAGTTAAGAGTATTATTCATGACATGAATGATGAAGTTGAGATTATACTTATCATAGTAAAGTATTCTGATCTATGTGATCAAGTGATACAGGTATATTGTTTGCCGTACGAGCATGAGAATAGTAAGTACCATGAGATATGTAAGAATCAGTAAGAGTAAGTAAGCTTAAATACTTGAGATTTCATAATGCCATTGTTTATGATGAATGGTTAATGTTAAGCAAATATATTGCTATGAGAATTACATGCAAACTTACTAAGCTAAATGCTTACGTCCTTTATTCTTTCTTTCCATATAGTCCCGCCAAGCTAATCTCGTGGATCATCGTCACCGGATCTCGGAGCACACTATCAATCACTATTTTGGTATAGCCAAGTTCTTTATATTAAGTATGGAATGTGTAGGAAACATTTCATTTTGAGTTATGTTTTTAAACTAGCCAAAGTGTTGGCTATCAAGCTTAGCATTCTTTTTGTATATGGCTAAAGAGATGAGTCATGAATGATTAAGTATGTATGTTTTAATCTATCAATGAAGTATGCATCCTTGTTCATGTTAGATGTAATACTTGAGTTGCTGAATTGAGCATGAGTTTGGTCTTGATTTCAGGGTGGCAATTGGCTTGGTAAATAGCCTCTAAGTGCCCACACGGATGGACACACGGGTGTGTGTCTAGGCCGTGTGCACCCTGCACCTTTGTATCTTAAGTCAGAATAGGCCACGAGCTAGCTACACGGGCGTGTGTCTAGACTCTAGGCCGTCTTAAGGTAGTCAGTGTGCACCACGGGTGGTAAGCACGGGCGTGTGCCTTGGCCGTGGGGCATTGGCAGAATGCTGGGGTTTTAGGCATGGTTTGGGGCCACGGGCGTGTCCAGGCCGTGTGTAATTTGCCCATATCCACCACCGGTGAAAGACCCGGGGCATGTTTTAGGGGTGCACGGGCGTGCCCCAAGTCACACGGATGTGTGACCCCTGTTTGGAGAGAAAGTTTCCAGATGAGTTCTGAAAGTTTCGGGACGTAAGTCTGAGGCCTCGTAGGCCCATGAAATGTCTGATTTGACTAAGAAAGAAAAGTTTTTAATTCGAAATGAAATTTTATAGCCTGTAAGTACATGTTTAAGTGAGTTCAAGCATGGTAATGTCTCGTATCCAGTCTCAGTCTCGGACTCCGGTATGGGGTGATACATTTAGTGGTATTAGAGCTACGGTTTAGTCGACTCTAGGACTAACGTAGCACGAGCACGAGTCTAGCTATACATACCATACGTAAGAATGTTTTTATAATGATAGTGTGACGACTCCTGACGACTTAAATTATGTTTATACATTTAGTAAATGGATCCCGATAGAGCTGTGGCTGATGACGCAGAAAGTAATGCGCCGGCTCCACCCCAGGACAAAGGTCTTAACGAGAATGAGAATAGACCCACTACGGTGAGTCAAGAAGAAGGAGAAGAGGCTAGAGAAGCCTTCCTCCATATGATGAATACATGGTATACGGAGTTCGTTCGTATGAACCCGAATGCGCAACCCCCTCCACCCCCACCTATTCCTCAACCTATCCCAAGAGCCCTCAAGTAGTAGAGGTGGTAAGAGGAGAGAAGCCTCCAGCTTGATAGAATCAGAAACATAGGGTAGAAGAATTCGGGCTAGAAAAGATGATGATCCTAAAAATTTGAATTCTTGTTAGAAAATACCATCGTGGTATTTAGTGAGTTGTCATGCACATCCGAGGAATGCATGAAGTGTGTAGTCTCTCTTTAAGAGATTCTCGCTTATCAATGGTGGAACACATTGGTGTCTGTGGTACCGAGGGAAAAAATGTCACATGGGAATTCTTCCAAGAAGAGTTCAAGAAAAAGTATATCACCAAAGGTTCGTGGACCGAGAAAGAAAGGAATTTCTAGAGTTAAAGCAAGGCAAGATGTGCCGTGGATCGATTATGAGCGTGAGTTTGTACAAACTCAAAGAAATACGCTTCGAGAATGCGTGTCCACCGAGGCCATCATGAGTAAGAGATTTGAAGATGGACTAAATGAGGACATCAAATTGTTTGTTCCTGTCCTAGAACTAAAGGATTTTGTTGTGCTAGTAGAGAGGGCTTGTAAAGTCGAAGAACTAGTAAAGGAGAAGAGAAAGTCTGAAATAGAGTCTCGCGACTCTAAAAAGAGACAGTGGAATAAGTCGTTCCAATCCTCATCCAAGAAGTCAAGAGATTTCTCCACCCGATCGGCTACTTCCACTGGGTTTTCAAGGAAGGACAAGAGTAAGCAGTATTCGGGAAGTAAGGCACAGACGACCTCAGTTGCTAGTGTGGGGAACATCCGATCTGATAGACCCGAATGCCTATAGTGTGGCAGATGTCATCTTGGAGAATGTCGAGCACATTAAAATGCATGTTTCAGATGTGGTTCCCAAGACCACTACATAAAAGATTGTCCAGAGACAATGAAAGATGATAGAGCTCAGAACCCGAGATCCGGGAGTGTGGTCAAAGGAAGACCGCAGAGGAACCCAAGAAGTGGGGCAAGTGGGAGAGGTAACCCTAGAGAGCAGGCTACGAGACCCGAGGGCAGGGCGCCTGTGAGGATTTATGCCATTCTCGCTCGCGAAGAGGCATCTTCTCCTGATGTTATTACGGGTACCTTTTCTCTTTATGATATCAAAAGTATTGCTTTAATAGATCCCGGATCCACACACTCTTACATTTGTATGAAACTAGTATCCAGTATGAATGTGCCTATAGATTCTATAGAATTTATGATTAAGGTGTCTAATCCTTTAGGCAAGAGTGTGTTAGTTGCTGAGGTATGTAAAGATTGTCCATTAATGATTAGAGGTCATTACTTTAAAGAAAATCTTATGTTGCTACCATTTGATGAGTTTGACATCATTCTTGGTATGGACTGGTTGACCACTCATGATGTAATAGTTAATTGTGGGAAGAAATATATTGAGATGAGATGTGAGAATGGGGATAAATTTCCATGTAAAATCAGATGAAAAAGGTAGGTCACTGGCAATGATTTTTCACATGACGGCACAGAGATACGTAAGAAAGGGGTATGAGGCATATTTGGCCTTTGTGATGAATGATAAAGAAACAGAGTTAAAGATTGATTTAGTACCAATAGTATGTGAGTACGTGGATGTTTTTCCCAAGAATTACAAGGACTACCACCGATTAGAGAGGTTGAGTTCAAAGATTGAACGGCTCTGCATCTTGTACCAATATCTATTACTCCTTACAGAATGGCTCCAACGGAGTTGAGAGAGTTGAAGTCACAGTTGCAAGAGTTGACAGATAAAGGTTTTGCGAGATCAAGTTGTTCTCCATGGGGTGCTCCAGTTTTATTTGTGAAAAAGAAAGATGGCACCATGAGATTGTGCATAGATTATCACAACTTAATAAAGTGACAATGAAAGAACAAGTACCCATTGCCAAGGATCGATGATTTGTTCGATCAATTGAAGGGAGCCACCGTGTTCTCTAAGATAGACTTGAGATCGGGGTACTACCAGCTGAGAGTAAAGGATTCAGATGTGTCCAACACAACTTTTTGAACAAGGTATGGGCATTATGAATTTTTAGTCATGCCCTTTGGTTTGACCAATGCTCCTGTGGTATTCATGGACTTAATGAACCGCATTTTTAGACCATACCTCGACAAGTTTGTAGTCGTTTTCATTGACGACATACTGATTTATTCTCGAGATGAGGATGAGCATGCTGAGAACCTACAGACAGTTTTACAAACTCTTCGAGAAAATCAATTATATGCCAAGTTCAGTAAAAGTGAATTTTGGCTCAAGGAAGTAGGATTTTTGGGACATATTGTCACGGGAGATGGAGTCCGAGTAAATCCAAATAAGATTTCGGCCATAATGGACTGGAATCCACCGAGAAATGTCTCTGAGGTTAAAAGTTTTCTAGGCCTAGATGGCTATTATAGACGATTCATCAAGGGTTTTTCTATGATTGCAACCCCGATGACTAAATTGTTACTGAAAAATGTGAAGTTTGAGTTGATAGAAAGATGCCAACAAAGTTTCAAGAAACTGAAAGCGATGTTGACAGAAGCTCCAGTTTTAGTACAACTTGAGACAGGGAAAGAATTTGTGATTTACAGTAATGCATCCTTAAATGGATTAGGCTGTGTACTTATGCAAGAAGGCAAAGTGATTGCTTACGCATCAAGACAGTTGAAGCCGCATGAGAAGAATTATCCGACCCACGATCTAGAGTTGGCTGCCATAGTCTTCGCATTGAAGATATGGAGACACCACCTATATGGTGAGAGATGTCGGATCTTCACCGATCACAAAAGTTTGAAGTACTTGATGACACAGAAAGAGTTGAACTTAAGGCAGCGGAGATGGTTAGAGTTGATAAAAGACTATGAATTGGTCATTGACTACCATCCCGGGAAGGCAAATGTGGTCACCGACGCTTTGAGTAGAAAGTCCTTATTTGCATTAAGGGCAATGAATTCATGGATGACTTTATCCGACGATGGTTCTATTCTAGCTGAGTTGAAAGCTAGACCAGTATTCCTCCAAGAGATTTTTGAGGCTCAGAAGGAAGATAGTGAATTGCAAGTCAAGAGAGCTCAGTGCGAGACAGATGTTGAGTCTGATTTCTGGATTAGTCCCAATGGGAGTCTGATGTTCAAAGATAGAATTTGTGTACCGAGAAAGGATGAGCTTATTCAGAGAATTTTGCATGAGGCACATAACGGATGTTTATCTGTACATCCGGGTAGTACCAAAATGTTTAATGACTTAAAGCAACAGTATTGGTGGCCGAGAATGAAGAAAGATATTTCAGAGTTTGTTTCCAAATGCTTGATTTGTCAGCAAGTAAAGGCTGAACACCAAGTACTTTTGAGTTTGCTTCAACCCTTTTTGGTTTCGAAGTGGAAATGGGACCATATTATTATGGATTTTGTAACGGGTCTACCATTATCTCCAAGCAAGAAAGATGTTGTATGGGTTATAGTTGATAGACTCACGAAGTCAGCTCATTTTATACCTGTACGAGTTGATTACTCACTAAACAGGTTGGCAAACTTGTACGTTTCAGAAGTAGTAAGGCTTCACGGTGTTCCATTGTCAATCATCTCGGATAGAGATCCGAGGTTTACATCCAGATTTTGGAAGAAGTTACAAGAGGCCTTGGGTACAAAGTTGAACTTTAGTACCGCTTTTCATCCTCAAACTGACGGACAGTCGGAGAGGTTAATTCAAGTACTCGAGGATATGCTCAGATGTTGTATTCTCGAATTCCGAGGTAGTTGGGAAAAGTTTCTCCCATTGGTAGAATTTGCCTACAATAATAGTTTTCAGTCGAGTTTAAAAAGATGGCGCCTTATGAGGCTCTATATGGGCGTAAGTGCGAGAATGCCTTTATTTTGGATCGAACTCAAGGAAAACCAAATTCACGGGGTTGATTTGGTTAGAGAAGCTGAACAGAAAGTGAAAGTGATACGAGAATGTTTAAAAGCTGCATCAGGTAGACAGAAGTCCTATTCAGACTTAAAGAGAAAAGATATAGATTATCAAGTCGGAGATAAAGTTTTATTGAAAGTGTCACCATGGAGAAAAGTTCTCAGATTTGGCCGTAAAGGCAAGTTGAGTCCACGTTTTATCGGACCATACGAGATTACTGAAAGAGTTGGGCCGGTAGCTTATCGATTGGCTTTGCCATCAGAGTTAGAAAAGATTCACGATGTGTTTCACGTGTCAATGTTGAGACGCTATCGATCAGATCCTTCACTTGTAATTACCCCGTCAGAGATAGAGATTCATCCCGACATGACTTATGGTGATGAACCAATTAAGGTTTTAGCTCGGGAAGTCAAGCAGCTAAGAAATAAAAGTATTTCCCTAGAAAAAGTATTGTGGCAAAGACATGGAATAGAAGAAGCTACGTGGGAACCAGAAGAAATCATGAGAAACCAGTATCCAAACCTGTTTGCTGGTAAGATTTTCGAGGACGAAAATTCCTAAGAGGGAGAATTGTAACAGCCCGATTTAGGGCCTAGTTGGAATAGTGGTGCGAGACCACAAATCTGAGTTAGTAAATTGAGTTCTTAAGGTTTATGACATGTTTGCATGATAGTATTAAAGTTCCATGTAGAAATTTTGTGAAATTGACATGGAATGATCAAATAGGACTAAATTGCAAAAGTTGCAAAATATGAGTTTCTAGAAGCTTTTTGTATGAAATAGCTTTAGAATATTAATTAGAAGTCCTTAAATAGCAATTTTCCCAAATTATAAGTTTTGGACAAAAATGGACATGAGTTAGTAAATTGTAAATTTTTAAATAGAAGGGCATTTTGGTCATTTACCAATTAAATGACTAAAATGGGAAAAATATGATAAAAATTTCATTCATCTTCTTCCTTGTGCCGAAAATTGGGAGACTCCATAGCTAGGGTTCTTTAAGTTTTTGAAGCTTGCAAGTAAGTCATCCTAGCCCCGTTTTTAATATTCTTCGTATTTTTGGAGTCATCGTATTATGAATTAGCTATTTTTAGCTATAAGATGAGCTAAGAAGCATGTTCAAAAATCTACCCATGTGTATCATGCTTGTAAAATGATATTTTATGGAAGATTATGGGAGTTTGATGTTAGATAAACATCTTTTCCTTAGTGAATTTCATGAAAAATGATAGTATAGACTAATTTGTAATAGTTATGAAATTTGTCATACCTATTAGAAATAGTGAGAATTGATGATTGTTATAGTAGATAAAATGAATCAGCTAAACATGATGTTTAATAAAGTTGAATGAGAATTATTTTACGAGCCTAGGGGCAAAAGTGCAAATATGAGAAAGTTTAGGGGCAAAATAGTAATTTTGCCAAAGTATGAGTTAAGAGTCAATTTAGTCAATATGAGTATTAAATGATCTAATTATTATTATAGATCAAGAAAAATGAAGCCCGGATCGAAACCGAGGCAAGAACAAAGTCGAGGACTAAATTGCATATCTACATACATTTTTGTATATTGAGGTAAGTTTGTATGATTTCTAAGCTTTATGATTATTATCATTGAATTGCTTATTATAATGTACACTATTACCATAGAAATGCTTATTGCTATGTTAAATAAAGAAATTAGTGAGATTAAGCATGAGAAAGTCCCGATTGAAGTTGCATTACTTAGGATACTCGATCTACCATACGAGATAAGTAAGTCCGTATAAGACCAAGCCAAGGCATGGCATCGGTAATCAAGCAAGTTAACATGTAAGTCTAAGACAAGTCTTGGAATTTAAGAGTTATTATGAGATGAAGATCCATGTAAGCCCAAGCCAAGGCATGGCATTGGTGAGTCTCCAAGCAAAGATGTCATGTAAGTCCAAGACAAGTCTTGGCATTGAAAAGCTATCATGAGGTGGAGATTCCATGTAAGCCCAAGCCAAGGCATGGCATTGGTGAGTAACAAGAAAGATTTCATGTAAGTCCAAGCTAAGGCTCACCATTGACCAGTTCATGAGTAAAGATACCAAGTAAGACCATGTCAAGACATGGCAATGGTAAGTTCCCAAGGGAACACACAAGGAAGACTTTGAGTAAGTCCATGTCAAGATATGGCATCAATACCAAGATGAGAGATCCCATGTAAGACCATATCGACGATATGGCTTTGGCATCGAGTTATGTGGGATAAGATTCAGTATCCTCGGTTATTCATAGAAATTCATCGGGCAAGAGAGTAAAGCTCAAATGATATAGTAAGAAAGTTAAGTAAGTAAAGCTATTATCAAGTTATGCTAGTTAAGAGTATTATTCATGACATGAATGATGAAGTTGAGATTATACTTATCATACTAAAGTATACTGATCTATGTGATCAAGTGATACAGGTATATTGTTTGCCGTACGAGCATGAGAATAGTAAGTACCATGAGATATGTAAGAATCAGTAAGAGTAAGTAAGCTTAAATACTTGAGATTTCATAATGCCATTGTTTATGATGAATGGTTAATGTTAAGCAAATATATTGCTATGAGAATTACATGCAAACTTACTAAGCTAAATGCTTACGTCCTTTATTCTTTCTTTCCATATAGTCCCGCCAAGCTAATCTCGTGGATCATCGTCACCGGATCTCGGAGCACACTATCAATCACTATTTTGGTATAGCCAAGTTCTTTATATTAAGTATGGAATGTGTAGGAAACATTTCATTTTGAGTTATGTTTTTAAACTAGCCAAAGTGTTGGCTATCAAGCTTAGCATTCTTTTTGTATATGGCTAAAGAGATGAGTCATGAATGATTAAGTATGTATGTTTTAATCTATCAATGAAGTATGCATCCTTGTTCATGTTAGATGTAATACTTGAGTTGCTTTGAATTGAGCATGAGTTTGGTCTTGATTTCGGGGTGGCAATTGGCTTGGTAAATAGCCTCTAAGTGCCCACACGGATGGACACACGTGTGTGTCTAGGCCGTGTGCACCGCACACCTTTGTATCTTAAGTCGAGAATAGGCCACGGGCTAGCTACACGGGCGCGTGTGTCTAGACTCTAGGCCGTCTTAAGGTAGTCGCAGTGCACCACGGGTGGTAAGCACGCGCGTGTGCCTTGGCCGTGGGGCATTGGCGAGAATCGTTGGGTTTTAGGCATGGTTTGGGGCCACGGGCGTGTCCAGCCGTGTGTAATTTGCCGATATCCACCACGGTGAAAGACACGGGCATGTTTTAGGGGTGCACGGGCGTGCCCCAAGTCACACGGACGTGTGACCCCTGTTTGGAGAGAAAGTTTCCAGATGAGTTCTGAAATTTTCGGGACGTAAGTCTGAGGCCTCATAGGCCCATGAAATGTCTGATTTGAGTAAGAAAGAGAAGTTTTTAATTCGGAACGAAATTTTATAGCCCGTAAGTACATGTTTAAGTGAGTTCAAGCATGGTAATGTCTCGTATCTAGTCTTAGTCTCAGACTCGGGTATGGGGTGTTACAATCTAAAGTCGTTGTTTACACTGACCATTCAGCCATTCATTATCTTTTAACTAAATCTGATGCAAAACCTCGACTCATAAGATGGATTTTACTTTTACAGGAATTTGATTTGGAAATTCAAGATAAGAAAGGAGTTGAAAGCCTTGCAGCAGACCATCTTTCTAGACTTGAAAATCCACATCTTAAAGAACTTGATGAGAGTGAGATTAATGACTCGTTTCCTGAAGAACAACTCTTGGCTATATCCGACGTCGAGGTACCTTGGTTTGCAGATATCGCAAATTATTTAGTTGTTAACGTCTTACCAAAAGTGTTGACACATCAGCAAAAGAAGCGATTCTTTACTGATGTGAAAAACTATTTTTGGGAGGACCCTTTTCTTTTTCGTATATGTGCAGATCATGTAATTCGGAGATGTGTCGCGAAGGAAGAAGCAAGCAAAATCCTAGAACATTGCCATTCAGGACCAACAGGAGGACATTACAGTGGGATGAAAACAGCACATAAAACACTCGAATCAGGTTTTTATTGGCCCACTCTGTTCAAGGACGCTAACAGGTATGTTAATTAATGTGATAAATGTCGAGAATGTAATATCTCTAAACGCGATGAAATGCCTCAAACATATATGCTATCATGTGAAATATTTGATGTATGGGGTATCGATTTTATGGGTCCATTCCCTAGCTCATTTGGGAATAAATACATCCTCATAGCGGTTGATTACATGTCGAAATGGGTGAAAGCTCAAGCTTTACCGACCAATGATGCAAGAGTGGTAGTGCGATTTCTTAAGAAACTTTTCTCTCGATTTGGAACACCTAGAGCAATTATTAGTGATAGGGGTACTCATGTTTGTAACACCCAATTCGAGAAAATCTTAAAGAAATATGGAGTACACCACAGAACAGTTACCCCTTATCACCTTCAAACCAATGGACAAGTCGAAGTATCCAATAGAGAACTTAAACGTATCCTAGAGAAAACTGTAGAATCAAACAGAAAAGATTGGGCATCAAAAGTAGACGACGCTTTATGGGCCTATAGAACCGCCTTTAAAACTTCCATAGGAACATCCCCATACAAACTTGTTTACGGGAAGAGCTGTCATTTACCATTTGAACTCGAACATAAAGCATTTTGGGCTATAAAATTCTTAAACTACAATCTTAAACTTGCAGGCGAGAAAAGAATGATGCAGTTGAACGAGCTTGATGAGTGGCGAGCAAACGCCTACGAGAACTCACGATTATACAAAGAAGCAACAAAGCGACGACATGATGCTCGTCTAAAGCAGCCTAAACAATTCGAAGTTAGAGATCTCGTGTTACTTTATAATTTAAGACTCAAATTATTCCCCGAAAAGCTGAAATCAAGATGGTCAGGTCCATTTGTAATCAAAACCATTTTCCCCTATGGCACAATCAAGGTAACTCATCCTACTTATGGTACATTCAAAGTGAAGAGTCAACGACTTAAATTATATAACGGTGAGAACTTTAGGAACATTAGAGAGGAGCTTCAGCTCCATGAACCTCCATAAAGAATCGAATACAAGGTAAGTCGAGCTTATGACCATAAACAAGCACTTCTCGGGAGGCAACCCAAGCTCTAACCATGCTAATTAGTTTGTTTTTACTTTCATTTTTGCTTTAAAGAATAGGTTTCACCTCCACATGGGCGTGGTCGTGGCTGTGTGGACACCACGGATTTGCACATCGGCGTGGCGGAGACCGTGCGAGCCAAGGATGAAGATTTTTCCCAAAACATGGGCTACAAGAAAACACCATGGTCGTACGACACTGCCATGGTCGAAACTGACTCAAAAAACACGGGCTGCGATAAAAGGCCACGGCCGTGCGATATGGCCGTGGTCCACACTAAGTAAGTGACACGATCAAGTAACACGCCCGTGCCTATAGGGTGTGGTCGACACAGACTAAATCAACACGGGCGTACTAACAGTCACACGGGCGTAGGAGAAGCGAAAAAGATAGTACACGGCCGTGCGATATGGCCGTGTGCTCCAACACGCCCAGGTAACACGTGCGTGGGACACAAATCAGACGTGCTTAAATTCAAAATTCTCGCGACACACGGGCTAAATAAAGGAAACACAGGCGTGGCCCATGACCGTGTTCCCTATTTCCTATTTAAACCAACCCACTATTCATCTTCTCCCCAAATCCTTAACCTCAAAACCCTAGCCGTTTCTCCCTCTCCCCTACTCAGTTCGGCCATCACCATCAACAACCACCCCAAGCTTTCTCCTCTCTCTTTTTCCTCATTCCCTTTCTTCTTTTCCCCCCCTCTTCTTCTCCACACAAGTCCACACCCGTGCAACTCCTTTCTCACAGACCACGCCCGTGTACCATCGCCACGACCATGTGCCACCACCTCGACCGTGCCGTTTCCTTCAACACCTCCATCGGTTCCCCTCTTCACCATTGATTACTTATTTCTTTAAATTTTATATTATCCCTTGTTCACATTTTCATGATTTAAATTCCTATTTGATTCTCATCTTCTTGTGTTATTTAGTTTGGGTTAGTTTGATAGTTTGTTATTTTGGTGTTACTAATGCTATCAAACCCGCTTCGAATGAGGACTAGTATTTACATTCTACACTATTTAATGAAATATAATAGGATTCTACTAGAAAAGAACAACGGTTTGGATGGTAATGATATTGGATTTAGGGAAACTCTTTCGCATTTTCACGTACATAATGTCTTCTTCCCGCGGCAAGAAAACCGCAGTCTATGTTTCGAAAAAATAAAAGGGGTTCGGTTCATCATCGGCACGCGCATCTATCGAAGTATGACGCCCATTTCTACAGTTTCCTCTGGGAACCCAGGAGGAGCGTTTTCAGATACTACGGGCGCGACCCCTCAGCGTGGGGAGATGCATCGACTGGGCTACCCTGGAGCAAGTACAACTTGCTGATGCCGTTCGGGCCCTACTGATCACCGACCCTTGGGAGCAGTTCTTCAGTATTGTCGAGCCCACATACCTCGAACTAACATTAGAGCTTTGGTCTACTTTTCATTTGCAGGAGGTAATGATGAGCCACGACGACCCAGGCACCATACTGTTCCGCCTAGGAGGTTTTGTTCACGAAATGAGTGTCCCTGAATTTGGAATCGCTCTGGGACTCTACACAGAACAGTTCATGGAAGAGAATGAACTCGACACTCTCCACCGCCACATCCACTATTCACTTTCCAAATGTTGGCAGGCCTTAGTTCCAGTTTCAGCAACATACGACCCTAGTCGCACCAAAGCGACTGCCCTTCCCCCATCACTGAGGTACCTCCATTCCCTCCTCGCACATACATTGACAGGAAGGCACGAGAGCACCAGCGTCGTTAATACCTACGACGCCTATTTCCTGTGGAACATGGCGCACGGCCACGTGGTCGACCTTGCCTACTTCATTGCTCTCGCCATCCAGCATCAGACGGAGCGGCATCATAAGGGGGTAATTTTCATGGGGCCCTATGTGACACGACTCTCGAGACACTTTGGCCTCCTCAACACCGCGACACAATCATCTTCCCTCACCTTGATAGGTCAGATGGCTCCACAGGGCATCTCAACCATGATAAACATGAGGATGATCAAGCGTTGCCGTGGGACCGATCCTCCCCAATACCATCTAGCCCATACCACCGAGGAGGAGGAGCCTAAGGACATTACTGACGATGTCCCCCTACCACACGAGGAGCCACAACCGAGCCATCACCCAATTCATGCGGCAACTTCTATTACGGACATATCTGAGCGCCTAACACGATTTGAGCAGCAATGCTTTCAGCGCTTCGATCACATGGACGCCATCCTCCACCAAATATGTCAGCACCTTCACATTTTATCCCCGCCCCCACCTCGCGACCCAGCCGATGACGAGGACCTTTGAGTCCTTTTATTTTCTTTATTTTTATCCTTATTTTTATTTTTATTTTTATTTTTATTTTCATTCTGCTTTTTATTTGTATTTTAATTTATTTTCTTTTATAATTAAACTTTTTACCTTTCTTGTTTTAAACTTTTATTAGTATAGTTTAATTTCTGGCTGTCTAACATTCATTAAATAGTACTCCCTAAAAATTTACCTGATGACTTCGCAGTTTAAAAAGGTTCAATGTACCACTCAAGGAACGAACACATCACCGGAGTATTCTCCATTTCCTTCACCTATGCCTAGTCATCATGTTCATCATTGATCATCCTCCAAGGATTTCATCCATAATCCAGGAAGTTTCACCTCTCTCCCTCTCTAATGACTTTCTTACTAATCATTATCTATCTTTGTACATTGAGGACAATGTACATCTTAAGTGTGTGGGGGGGTTAACTATAGGATTATTTGAAATCCCTGAATTATATCTTGTTCTTAAGTAAATGTTCTCATATTACTATTAGAATGAAATTTCTTTTGATTTATGATTTTCATTGATATGTTCTTGATTAAGTCATATTTAATTGTGCATTGATGATTTAAACTTTAGGAGAATAGAGAATCAAGCATGATGAGTCTATTTTCAGAATTAAAAATTGATAGGTTGTCTACCTGAATCTAATAATTACCTTGAAGTTTGAAATTTACAAGGTTGACATCAAAAACCATAATTTTTTGTGAGATTTTGAGCCTTTTAGAGCATATTCTTTTCTTTCTCACTTATTGATTATGAGTGTGTCAACATTGATTTGTTATTCTAGAACTTGCTTCGATCATACATGTCGAGACCACACCTCTGATTTGATATACTGAGATGATAAAGGCACCTAGGTTTTAACCCACTTATTCCACTAAAAAGCCTACCCGTTTAATTAACCCCTAGTGAACCCTTTGAAACCTAATCAACCATTTCTTGACTCACCCACTAATATTAACCCAAAACCCACTTTGTATTTGTTATCACCATTTCTCTTGACTACCCTTATATCGAGATTTGATTTGATCGGTTGCTTAACTATTTTCTTTATTTCAGTTGTTAAGTTCTATCTTATTATTATTGTAAATACTTATGCTTAAAAAATGAAGTATATTCATTATTAGTCTATGTTATTTGAGCTTATACGTTAATTTCACATTTTGAGAAGAAGCTCGTGTTATTAGTGATGAATTCCTAATTGTTATAAGTTTTAGTTATTTTTCTAGTTAGGTAATTTATCAATTCAATCTCCATACTAACCCTCTAGTTCAACCTTTATCCACACCTTTAGCCCAAGCCCCATTACAACCCTTTTAAAGACCTTTTGATTTGTGTATCATCTCATTTTACAGTGGTGGAGATTTGATTTTCAGGAAAGCCTATGGGATTAACTTTTCATGTTTGACTTTTTGAGTGCTTAATTTGAACCTTAAACACTTTGAGTGATTTGAGTGAATCTTTAGTGAGGATGTCAATTCTTGTCGATTTTGGATCAAATGTAATTTATTTAGATGAGGGGAGACACCTATATTTTCGTGCTATAAAAATTTATGACTTAGATTGTTTGAATCTTTAGGACTATTTTAGTTAAATTATCAATGTATGAATTATCTATGAATTATGATGAAACATTATTGATGAGGATTATGAATTGAGTGAGTTAATTTTAATTGTGAGTTGAGGATTTTGCTTGAGGACAAGCAAACGCTTAAGTGTGGGGGTATTTGATAAACCATAACTTACACATATTTTAACCCCATGCTTGGCTTAATTTTTGATGAATATTCATCAGATTTGATAAATTCGATGCTCCTAATCTCTTGATTTCATGTTTTATACTTAGGAGAGCATATGAGGATGAAAAGAAAGAGAAACGGGCCAAAAACTGAGAAAATGGGCCAAAGTAAGAAATTAACACGGCCAGGGCTCGAATCACACGACCATGCCACTTTAGCAGACTCGAACACAGCCTTGGGCTTGATTCACACGGGCGTTTCACACGGGCGTGTCCCTGCCGTATCCAAGATGAATTCTACTCAGAAAAGGTTACTTAGAGGCAAAGAAAGACATTCTGAAGTCTATATAAACACCCTAAGTGTGACCTAAAAAAGGGGGGAAGCCAGAGAGGGCTGGACACAGGAAATTACTCGAAGACAGCCAGTTGATTCATCCCAGAAACCGAAATCACACTCAAGACGGAAGATCTTCCCTTCAATTTCCTTCAGGGGGTTTTAGGGTTTTTCTTATGTTTTGTTATTTACTTTCTTCTGAGATGTATTCTTTATTAAACATGAACTAAACCCCTCAAATACCTGAGGGGGATGAAACCTAAGACTGATCTTGTTATTATTTTCTGAACTGTATGATAAATACTTGATTTTTTCTTAATTATGTGTTCTTAATTCTTGTTTTAATATTTCAGGATATTGATTCAAGTATTGATGTGCTTAGGCGATGGAGCAAAAGTCCTGTTTAAGAGTAGATCTAGCATAGTTAAGCGGAGTTGATCGCAACCCTAGAGATAGGATGATTTAAAATCGCTGCATTAGGGTCAAACCTAATATGGGAGTCCATAGATCGAGTTAATGCAACACTAGGGGTTTTAATTAGAAAGAGATTTCAATTAATCAACCTAGGGTTAGACGTTATTAGTCTCAAAAGGGATAATAATATAAATTAGGGAATCCTACGGATCAAGTCAAGTGAATAAATCGTCTGGTTCAGAGTTAAGTAACAAGTGAAGTCTAGGTGAATTCTTCCTCGGGTATTGTCTTAATCAACTGGTTTTCCCAAAAGTATTTTCCCAATTCACTCTCTGTGTCTTAGAATCCTTAGTTTAGTAATTAGTTAATTAAACATCGATTCCCTTAATACTTAGGCTGGATAATAAAAAGATAGTAACTACTAGTACTCTTAGTCCTTGAGGATACGATATTTCCGGTCTTGCCATAGCTATACTACCAAACGATAGGTGCGCTTGCCTTATTCGTTGTCGTAGTTAGTTTGGACAGAAGCACTCGTGATACAGAGATCGTCGGAGGATCATCCACAGTATCCACACATTTTTGTATATTGAGATTTACATTGAATTATGGCATGTATAGGAATTTGGTTATTTTGTAAGTGTCATAATTGATTGGCCAAGAATGTGGTCTATGTCAGTTGATAAATCATTTTGTATAAGGCCATGTGATGTGGCTAGTATAGGTTGTATTATAAGTCTATGATGAGGCCTTTCATGAAAGAGTTTGCTTGCCTAAGTGGGAATGAATGATAGGATGAAATTGAAGTGTGGGAAGTGTGACATGTGAATGGTTGTGTAGGTGCATGTGTTGTAACACCCCTAACCCGTATCTGTCGCCAAACTAGGGTTATGAAGCATTACCGAATAAAACACAACTCAAAACAGACATATATTTTTTTTAAACTAAACATATCAGGTACATTCAAGAGTAAAAATAATCATTACATAACATATTATATTCACATACTTAGCATTCATACCAAAGACACATACTTAACATTCAAATCAAAGCTAGCATTTATGTATTGAATCATCCAAACAGAATAAAGTTGCACATTTTACTATTTCAATCAAATCATACTAATCTTTATAAATTTTAAACATATATTATTATCTTATACTTATCAAACAGTAAGACATTCAATATTTCAATTTCATTTACTAAACAAATACCAACTCACCTTATGCTTAATCATTTTAGTATATCGTTAACCAAATAAACCACATATCTAATCACTCATTTTGTATGCTATTCGAATATCATACCATTTACCTTAGATAATCTATACAGCATATCCATCATTTAAATAGGTAAATGACGCACCTAATCATGCTTCCTTTCAAAAAAAACAATACAAACACACATATATATATATAATATATTAACCACTTATCCATTACTTAACATAAATTAACTTATAATTATACATTCAAGATTTTCCATTCAAATTATTTTCACATCATGCAACAAAATTTTATACCTTAACGCAATACTAAATCCATTTACCTCACATTTAATTATTTATCACAAGTATATAACCAAACATTCATAATTAACATCATCAATTCAATCCAACTTACTAAAGACTTAATGGATAAACAACACTTTAGACCTATTTGTTGTATTCGAACATATATATATATCGTCAAAACCAAATCAAATCATACTAGTATACATACTTGCTAAAACTATCTGTACATGCCTTTTATTTAACATCAACCACAATTTATATATATATACACATTCGGCCTTAGTCCATTTAATAAACAAATCAAACCATCACACAATGCACAACACATATACATTTACATATCACTAAACCGAATTCAACATGTCCAAATTATAACATCATACTTACTTCCCTATCATGAACTTATACCATAAACAAATATGCATAAGTATGAACTCATTTCCAATGACCATCACAACCAAAAACATAAATATTCAGTCGATCAAAAGAGGATAAGCCATCTTCGCATGGCTATTAATTACATACAAAAGTACTTAATCCGCATTCGACTTTTTACTATGCTATACATGCCATATACCCAAAATCAACTTAGTAAAAATACCAAAGGAAACTGTCGATAGTGTGATAAGTCTTGCTGACGATCCCTGAGCTCGTAACGTATATCCAAAATCTATAAAATAGAAGTAGACAGAAAAACACAAAGTAAGCTATTTAAGCTTAGTAAGTCATAAGCAAGCTAATACCAACTAAATTAACAAAACCAAATATACAAAGCTATGAATATAATTTAACATTAAATCCCTTCATTTACAAATCAAATAGTTAACCTTTACACATTAACAATAACTAACACAAATCTCAATATCAAATTCACACATAAGTCACTTTGGCAGAATACCTTAAATATACCTTAAATTACAATCTTACATATAGTTCACATGCTAATACTTGAACTTTTATACGATGCATTAAACATATAACTTACCTTACTTTTCATAACAGAGTTTATATGCGTACCTGAGTTCTTTTAATTTGAATTTCACATTGGCCTTCACTTACACATGCCCGTTGAACCATTCGGAATTCAAAAGGATACGCGGATAGTCGGAAGCTCGTACAATGCCAACGTCCCAGACGTGGTCTTACATGTAATCACATATAGATGCCACTGTCCCAGACAGGGTCTTACACGTAAACACAAGTCGATGCCAACGTCGCAGATGTGGTCTTACATGATAACACATATTGGATATCCTATGTCATGACATATGTATCCTATCTATTCCTAAGGTTCGTACGGGCTTACGGACGTTGAAACTCGATCGAATCAAGCTCGAAATATAGCCAATCACCACAATCACATTCGACCATAGCATAAATAATTCAAATAATTCATTTTGATTATGTAACAAATATATATTCATAGATATAACAACATTTAAATGCTTATTGACTTACCTCAGACGTCGATGACTATGAAATCGGCTATTCGACCACTTTTGTCTTTCCCCAATCCAAATCCAATTTCTTTAATTCTTGATCTAAACATATTCAAATTAAGCTTATTTAAACACCATTCTATTCAATTTAGCCTAAAAACACATAAATGGGCAAATTACAATTTTGCCCCTAATATTTCACACTTTTTACAATTTAGTCGTTTTTGCACAAAACACAAAATACACAAAATTTGACTACACCATACAAGGGTTGAATATTCCTAGTCCTCATACAAGCCCACACATTTCATTTATTTCAGATTTTAGTCCTTCAAAAATTATTTTTGCAATTTAGTCCAAATTACTCAATTTCATCAAATATTCAAAGACAAAACTTGTTAATCTAACACATATTTCATATTTCATCATCAAACATAAAAAAACACAAGGTATCATCAATGGAAAAACACAAAATCATCATCAAAATCACAAATTGAAACATGGGTTTTGAAGTACACAAAGCAACGATCTCATAAACATAAAAATTATCAAAAACCGAACAAAAACGAACCTTTAATCAAGCTTGGAGATGGCCGAACTTAGCTAGGTTTTAATTCTTTTCTTTTTCTACACTTTCGGCACCAAGAAGATGAACACAAAATGCTATTTCATGACTTTTTATTATTATTATTAACTTAATTAATAAATTACTTAAATAACCTTTACATTTTAATATATAAAACAATAATAATAAGGTTAATCTTGACATATGCCGTCCACTAACTTTTAAAATGGGCTAATTGCCCATTAAGGACTTCATATTAAAAAGCCACTATCAAATTAGCACTTTACACTATATTTTTTAACTTTTATACTTTACGCGATTAAGTCCTTTTATTTAATCGGACACCTAAACGACAAAATTAAGTCACGAAAATTTAACACAAAAAAATTCACACATAATAAACACAAAAAAAAAATTTAAAACATTTTTTAGACTCAAATTTGTGGTCCCGAAACCACTTTTTTGATTAGGGTCAAAATCGGGGTGTTACATGTGTGATGGCTAAGTATAAGTGTGGTTATACATGATGAGTATGGTTATTAAATGGTGCATGAATGCTTTTAATGTGGACAAATAGATGTCTAATAATAGCATGTTAAGTTTGGTTAGAAGTGGTATAAGTGTGGATGCTTATCAGGGTGGCAAAAGGCTTGGTAAATAGCCTTATAATTGTCCACACGGGTAGACACACGGGCGTGTGTCTAGGCCGTGTGTGACACACGGTCTGTCTCATGGGCATGTAGCCTGGCTGTGTGTCCCCTGCACCTGATTTGTGAAAAATTAAGTTCATCACACGGGCTAACACACGGGCATGTGCCTTAGTCGTGTGACCTAAATTGTGTGCTGACGTCATAAACAGAATACCTAGGGTTTTGCACACGGGCAGAGACACGGGCGTGTGTCTCGGCCGTGTGAAGGACACAGCCTAGGACACAGGCATGTTCTCGGCCGTGTGAAAACCCCTATAGGTTTGAAATGAAAAATAAAACCATATGGGCTGGGGACATGGGCATGTGCAACCACACGGCCTTCCCACACGGGCGTGTCCCTGTGCCACACGGGCGTGTGCCCAATTTTTTTATTTAAATTTTCTAAATGTTTCTAAAGTTCTCAGTTTGATCCCGGACCATTCCCAAAGTATGTTTTGGGCCTCGTAGGCCCATTTTAAGGACTTTATGATTGAATATGAAAATTTTTAAATTGAAGGAAATTTTATGGCCCGATTTTGCATGAATGTTTGTGTTATTGTCCGATAATTCCTCATACCCTGTTCCGGCATTGAACACGGGTAAGGGGTGCCTCATACCCTGTTCTCGGACTACCGTAGCGTGTGAGAGAGTCTAGCTATACATGCCATAAATATATTATGATAGTGTGGTGACTCCTAACAAATTCAAACTATGTTTTCATATAGTAAATGGATCCCGATCGAGCTGTTGCTGATAATGGTGCAAGTAATGCACTGGCTCCTGCCCAAGGGACTGCGCCAGTAGAAACTAGACCTGAGACCTTGAGTTAGGGAGAGGAGGCTTAGGAAGCCTTTCTCCATATGATGAGTAATTGGTATACTGAATTTGTTCGAGCAAATCCTATACCCCAGTTGATAAGTTTTGAAAACAAGGGGCCGAAAAATTCAGAGCCAACATAGATGATGATCCCGAGAAAGTAGAGTTCTGGCTTGAGAATTCTATGCGGGTATTTGACGAATTCTCTTGCATGCCCAAATAATTCTTAAAATGTGCTGTATCATTATTGAGGGACTCGGCATATCGCTGGTGGATGACGCTAATATCTGTAGTTCCGAAAGAGAGAGAGACATGGAATTTCTTCCTAGAGAAGTTTCGAAAGAAATATATAAGTCAGCGGTTCATCGATCAAAAACGGAAAGAGTTCCTCGAATTGAAGCAAGGTAAAATATCTGTGGTAGAGTATGAACGTGAATTTGTCAGACTCAGTAAGTATGCTCAAGAGTGTGTGTCTACCGAAGCTATTATGTGCAATAGATTCGAAGATGGGCTGAGCAAGGATATTAGATTGTTAGTTTGGATCTTAGAGTTGAAAGAATCCGTGGTATTGGTCGATAGAGCTTGCAAAGCTAAAGAGCTGAATAAATAAAGGAGAAAATATATGATTGAGTCCCGAGATGCAAGAAAGAGACCGATGAGTAAGTCATTCCAATCCCAATCAAAGAGGTCCAAAGAAACAAATCCTCGGATAACGGTTTTAGCTGGGTATTCACAACGAGGCCGTGGTAATACAAATTTAGGCTCTAGAGTTCAAGCTACTTCGATGGCAAGTGTGGGTAATGTGAGGTCTAATAAACCCGAGTGTCAGAATAATGGTAGACAACATATCAGAGAGTGTTGGGGAAACAACCGAGATTGCTTCAAGTGTGGTTCTCGAGATTTATCTGAGACTGTCCTGAGAAAGTTGAAAAAGAGAAACTTCAGAGTGTTAGACCGAGTAACACTGCTAGCAGAGGTAGACCTCCGCGAAATGCCAGAAATGGAGCTAGTAGTAAAAGTATAATGAAGGATTTAGCTGTAAGGTGAGAAACGAGAGCACCTGCTAGAGCTTATGCCATACGTGCTCGTGAGGATGCGTCGTCTCCCGATGTGATTACTGGTACATTCTCTCTTTATGATACTAATGTTATTGCATTAATTGACCCCGGATCCATTCATTCTTATATTTGTGTGAATTTGGAAAATAGTAAGAAAGTGCCTGTTGAATTGACTGAATTTATGATTAAAGTGTCAAACCCTTTAGGCAAGTATGTGTTAGTAGATAAGGTTTGCAAGAATTGTCCTTTGACGATTCAAGGTAACTATTTTCTGGCTAATTTGATGTTGTTGCCATTTGACGAGTTTGATGTTATTTTGGGCATGGATTGGTTTACATTACATGTAACACCCCAAACTCGGCCTAGACGTTATGACCGGATCTAGCATATCACATAGAAGGGTTGCTTAAAAATTGCGCGTTCGTTAAAAAAAGTTCGTATTCTTTTTGAAACCTCGAGCTTTGTTGTTTGTGAAATTCAGATTTGCTTTTATGGTTTACTTGTAAAAACATTTATTATTATTATTATTTTTGAAAACTTGTTGTTAACAGAAATCAGATTCAGTAAATTTCGGAGATGTGATGTTTTAAAAACAGTTATTGTCGTTTTAAGAAAATCCCGAGTTAAATCATTTATAGTTTGAGTAGAACTGAAATGAAAGTTTAAAAGAAAAAAATAAAAATCCAATGGCCTTATTACATAAAATTAAACCCAATTTAAAATAATCTTAAATGAAGCAAAACTGAAATTTAATAAAGTTTGTGAGAAGTACTCCGATGTATGGCCACCACAGAGTCCTCCGCACCTCCAAATCCTTTAACGCTGGGGATCACCTGCAAGGTTAAAGCAGAGGGGTGAGTTACGAGAACTCAGTGTGTAATCCCCGAATTGGTCATTAACTGGGCCCTAGCCCATACGGAAGTAGACTGGGCCGAAGCCCTATTCGGTAACAATCTCGGCCTTAGCCCTATAAACATGATAATGCAAACAGAGTATGCAGCCCAACCCAACAACCCATCTGCTACACACCCCCGTACCAGCCCTACACACCTGTGGGGAACAAGTCAACCCACCCAGCCCTACACACCAATATGGCAGACAAGCTGCAATTCACAGAATTTGTGGCGGAGCCACCAGAATATCAGAATATACGTGGCATAGCCACTACACAGAATGTGGCAGAGCCACCAGAATAACTTCCTCAAATCGGCAGTTGCTCCAAGGTTCGGCTTCCACACAAAAGAGAGAACAAACGAGACTCTAGATGGAGAAGAGTACTCAGGTTCGGCCTTGTGATCACAGATTAGGCAATGAAGATTCAGCAGACAAAAGAACACCTAGCTTCTGCCTACCAAGTATTCGGCTAAAAGAATCAAAGTAGAAGTAGGATGGCTATCGACTTATGAAGAGAGAAGAAGTGGATGAAAGGAGAGAATAGGTGAGTAGTAGAGGATTCCACTACTAACAAAAGAAAAGAGAAAGCGATTCAAATGAGAAAAAGAGGGAATTTGGCTTATGGAGAAAAAGGGTAGAAAAGAAATGGAGAAGAAGAGAGGGAGAAAATGAATTGACAAGTAGGAAAAGTGCAACCAAAATGACCCGAAATGCAACAATGCCAAGAAATCACTAGAGAGTTTCGGCACACACACAAAAGGTTTTGGTTTCTCTGCTACCCCCTCCCAAATGCCGAATTTGCTACTCAAAACTAACCCCTAGCCGAAATTCTCATCCCCCACACACTCCACATTCGGCCAAACACTTCCACACTCCCCTATCCCCTGGTTTTCTCCTCTTTTTTCTCCACAATTCACTCTCCACCCCCCATTCAAACCATTTCACCAAGTCTCCATCCTTCAAGGCAGAGTTTGATCTCAACTCTGCTTCCTCCTTTCCTGATCACAAAATAATAGCCACCCAAAATGTCACTTGTGAGATTCAAACCTCCAACCTCTTTACACTCCCATTGACGCCACACCACCTTGCCACAAGCTCCTCTTGTGCTAGCAAAACACCAACAAATTTCCTTAAGTCTAACTTCCAACAGTCCTCTCCACTAAAGGGCCAAAAATGAAAATTTTCCTTTGACCTAACTTGAACCCGGGACTTCATAGTAC
The DNA here is from genome assembly GCA_025698515.1 of Gossypium sturtianum. NCBI lineage: Eukaryota > Viridiplantae > Streptophyta > Magnoliopsida > Malvales > Malvaceae > Gossypium > Gossypium sturtianum. Next base: position 127,708,405 of record CM046953.1, on the reverse strand, counting down.
CCTCTAAACACTCCAAAATCCCATGCCTAATAAGTCCCACCTGCATTAATGCCGTTCTCATATTCTCAAAAAAAAATTTAAACGCTTCTACGTCCAAGGCCCAATAGACCCAATTCTACTAGGCCCAAATTCGGGTCGTTACAAATCTACCCCCTTAAAGAAATTTTGTCCCCGAAATTTCCAACTAACAGGGTAGTCATGTAACCACTACCCCACTACGCTACCGCTATGCACTCTCATACTAATAAAATTAATACACTTCTGACTTATTTTAGAAACCTCTTCACACAGCCAAATATCTAACCACAGAAGCAAACAGATATTTATCACTCATACATACAATTTCTAGAATCAAACGTCACCTCCAAACAAACACACACAAAATAAATACCAAAAATACAGTCATTTTATCATAAAAGCTATAAAGTAAGAAAACTTACGGATTTGGTGCCGGAGACTCAATGTGCCATACGTCCAGTAATAGTATACATTTTTAAACCACATTTTAAACTATTTTGGAAAAAATTTCAAATCCATTCCACAGCCGAGTTTTGCAACTCGGCTCTGATACCATGATCGTTATTTTCGCGATGTCAAAGTCTTAAAATTTATAAAAAGAATGATCGAACCTGGAAACTAACTATGACAATGATTTGAGGCAAGTGCACCTATCGAACAGTAGTATAGTTTAGTGGCAAGACCGGAATGTCGAACCCAAAGGAACTAAAAGTACTAATACTAACTCTCTTTTTATTATCTAGCCTAAAATAAAGGGAATTTGTTGTTTAATCTAAATTAATTAACTACTAAACTAAAGACTCTAAGACAAATAAGAATGAATTTGGGAAAATAACTTGAGGAAAAACCAATTGATTAAGACGACACCCAAGGAAGAATCCACCTAGACTTCACTTGTTATCTAACTCTTAACCAGACGATTTATTCATTTGACTTGATCCGTAAGATTCCCTAATGTATATTAAACCCTCTCTCGAAGCGAATAACATCTAACCCTAGGTTGATTAATTGAAATCTCTTTCTAATTAAAACCCTTAGAATTGCATTAACTCGATTTATGGAATCCCATATTAGGTTTCACCCTAATCCGGCAAAATCTCGTCACCCTATCTCTAGGCGCGCGATCAACTCCGCTTAACTATGCTAGATCTACTCTTAGGCAGGGACTTTTGCTCCTCCACCTAAGCACATCAAACTTGGATCAATATCCCAGAAATATCAACACAAGAATTAAGAACACATAATTAAGAACAAGTCAAATATTTATCATATAGTTCAGTAAATGATAATAAGATTCATCTAAGTTTCATCCCCCTCAAGTATCTGAGGGTTTAGTTCATAACAATAAAAGAAAACATCTCAGAAGAAAAGATAAAACAAAATATAAGAAATCCCTAAAACTCCCTGAAGGAATTGAAGGAGAGATCCTCCGTCTTGAGTATAATTCCGGCTTCTAGAGATGAATCAACTGGCTATCCTCAAGTGAATCCCCACAAATCTGCCTTCTCTGGCCTAGCAAGACGCCCCTAGACGATAGCCTTGGGCTCTCGACAAAAGCCCTAGCAGAAGGCTTCTGCCGAACTCCCATTTTTAGGTCATACTTACGGTGTATATATAGGCTTTTGGAATGTGTTTCTTTGCCCCTAAGTATCCCAATCCGAATGAAACTTCTCTTTGCCACGGCAGGGGCACGGCCATGGCACACGCCCGTGTGAATCGTGGCCAGGCCGTGTTGGACTTCATTAATGAGGGACGACCGTGTGGTCTTGGGTCTAGGCCGTGCCGATTTCGCGATCTGGCCCATTTGGCCCATTTTAAGCCCGTTTCTTGTTCTTTTCATCCTCCGGTGCTTCCCTGAGTATAAAACATGAAAATAAAGGATTAAGAGCACCAAATTACATAAAATAAGGGCAATTCATCCAAAAGCATGCTAAATGTGGGATTAAAATATGTTACTTTTACGGTTTATCATACCACTAAATGTAACACCCCAAACCCGGCCTAGACGTTATGACCAGATCTAGCATGTCACATAGAAGGGTTGCTTAAAAACTGCGCGTTCGATAAAAAAAGTTTGTATTCTTTTTGAAACCTCGAGCTTTGTTGTTTGTGAAATTCGGATTTGCTTTTATGGTTTACTTGTAAAAACCTTTATTTTTATTATTATTTCTGAAAACTTGTTGTTAACATAAATCAGATTCAGTAAATTTTGGAGATGTGATATTTTAAAAATAATTATTGTCGTTTTAAGAAAATCCTGAGTTAAATCATTTATAGTTTGAGTAGAACTGAAATGAAAGTTTAAAAGAAAAAAATAAAAATCCAATGGCCTTATTACATAATATTAAACCCAAATTAAAATAATCTTAAATGAAGCAAAACTAAAATTTAATAAAGTTTGTGAGAAGTACTCCGATGTATGGCCACCACAGAGTCCTCCGCAGCTCCAAATCCTCTAATGCTGGGGATCACCTGCAAGGTTAAAGGAATGGGGTGAGTTATGAGAACTCAGTGTGTAATCCCCTACTCGGTCATTAACTGGGCTCAATCCCATACGGAAGCAGACTGGGCTGAAGCCCTATTCGGTAACAATCTGGGTCTTAGCCCTATAAACATGATAATGCAAACAGAGTATGCAGCCCAACCCAACAATCCATCCGCTACACACCCCCGTACCAGCCCTACACACCTGTGGGGACCAAGTCAACCCACCCAGCCCTACACACCAATATGGCAGACAAGCTGTAAATCACAGAATTTGTAGCGGAGCCACCAGAATATCAGAATATACGTGGCATAGCCACTACACAGAATGTGGCAGAGCCACCAGAATAACTTCCTCCGATCATTAAAACCCAACCCATGCAACATATTAGGAATGCAATGCATCATACATACAAAAGTGTAAATAAAACATATACATGCTAACCAACTAATCAAGGGTATAACGGTCACTTACCCTCCGGGGGTATTTCAGTCATTTTGCGTTTAACGACCTTTTCGAAGGCCTCCTGTCGCCTCGAGTGACACAGGACCCTTTTTGGGTCTCTACAGAACTATCGGGCCTAAAATCCAATTATGGCCCAAAGGGGCCCACACGCTCGTGTGGCCCATTACATGTAGTTCTGATTTCAAATTTTTAGATTTTGCAACTGCACTTATCCATTGACAGTTTTACACCAATTTCACCCAAGTGGGCCGGTTAGCCCATTGGGCCTATTCAGACTGTTTCGGCCCGATTTGGATCGTTGCAGCCTCGATTTCGCGAGAGCGCTTGTGACACTCTCAACTAGGAGCGCTCGCACGCTCGAGCAGTCATGTTTACCGATTTTCCGGCTTTTCAGCATTTGGTCGATTCACAAAACATCACATGTAATCATTCAGAGGGGTGTGAGATTACATACTTGATTTGGAATACGTATCACGATACTCTCCGAAGCACCTAAGGACATAATCAGCTATCAGTTAGTCTTCTTGTTCGATAATCTCAAAATTGAATTTGATAACACAATCCACAACACTTACGAAGAACGACGGCAACTCCTTGCTATGCTTGAATGTTTGGTTACTCCCTTCGATTACAAACTTGAGTCCCTAATTAAAAGCACGAGTTAGTGATGTTGTTCCAAAATAACAAGAAGACACACTTCAGGTCTAAACGAACCTAAAATAGAGAACAACCATCCACCCCCCTTATTTGGCCATAGCTATACCTACCAAACTGCCACAAAATCGGCAGTTGCTCCAAGTTTTGGCTTCCACACAAAAGAGAGAAAAAATGAGACTCTAGATGGAGAAGAGTACTCAGGTTCGGCCTTGTGATCATAGATTAGGCAATGAAGATTCGGCAGACAAAAGTACACCCAGCTTCCGGCTACCAAGTATTTGGCTAAAAGAATCAAAGTAGAACTAGGATGGCTATTGACTTATGAAGAGAGAAGAAGTGGATGAAAAGAGAGAATATGTGAGTAGTAGAGGATTCGGCTACTAACAAAAGAAATGAGAAACCGATTCAAATGAGAAAAAGAGGGAATTCGGCTTATGGAGAAAAAGGGTAGAAAAGAAATGGAGAAGAAGAGAGGGAGAAAAGGAATTGACAAGTAGGAAAAGTGCAACCAAAATGACCCGACATGCAACAATGCCAAGAAATCACTAGAGAGTTTCGGCACACACACAAAAGGTTTCAGTTTCTCTGCTCCCCCTCCCAAATGCCGAATTTGCTACTCAAAACTAACCCCTAGCCGAAATTCTCATCCCCCACACACTCCACATTCGGCCAAACACTTCCACACTCCCCTATCCCCTAATTTTCTCCTCTTTTTGCTCCACAATTCACCTTCCACCTCCCATTCAAACCATTTGACCAAGTCTCCATCCTCCAAGGCAGAGTTTGATCTCAACTCTGCTTCCTCCTTCTTGAGCACAAAATAATAGCCACCCAAAATGTCACTTGTGAGATTCGAACCTCCAACCTCTTTACACTCCCCTTGACGCCACACCACCTTGCCAAAAGCTCCTCTTGTGCTAGCAAAACACCAATAAATTTCCTTAAGTCTAGCTTCCAACAGTCCTCTCCACTAAAGGGCCAAAAATGAAAATTTTCCTTTGACCTAACTTGAACCCGGGACTTCATAGTACCCTCTAAACACTCTAAAATCCCATGCCTAATTAGTCCCACCTACATTAATGCCGTTCTCATATTCTCAAAAAAAAAATTAAACGCTTCCACGCCCAAGGCCCAATAAACCCAATTCTACTAGGCCCAAATTTGGGTCGTTACATTACATGATGCCAAGGTAAATTGTAGACAGAAAACTCTTGAGTTGAAATGTGAAAATGGTGAGATTCTTTGGGTTGAAACAGATGACTCAAATAAGATGCCTGTGGTGATTTCACACATGTCTACTCAGAAATACATGAGAAAAGGGTGTGAAGCTTATCTTGCTTATGTGTTGCATACTGAGATGTCCGGGTCGAAGCTTGAATCAATGCCAGTAGTCTGTGAGTTTCCAGATGTATTTTCAGAAGAATTGCCTGGGTTACCTCCGATTAGAGAGATTTAATTTTCTATTGATCTATTGCCTGGGACTGCACCGATCTCGATTGCTCCGTATAGAATGCCTCTGACTGAATTGAAAGAATTAAAAGCTCAGTTGAAAGAGTTGGCAGATAAGGGATTTGTGAGACCGAGTTTTTCTCCTTGGGTGCTCTCGTATTGTTTGTGAAGAAAAAGGACGGATCTATTAGACTTTGTATTGACTATTGACAGCTCAACAAGGTGACCATAAAGAAAAAGTATCCATTGCCGAGAATTGATGATTTGTTTGATTAATTGAAGGGAGCAACAGTGTTCTCAAAGATAGATTTGAGATCCGGCTACTATCAGTTGAGAGTCAAAGAATTTGATTTGTCGAAAACTACTTTTAGAATGAGGTATGGACACTATGAATTTCTTGTGATGCCTTTCGATTTAACTAATGCACCAGCTATGTTTATGGATTCGATGAACCAAATTTTTCGGCTATATTTAGATAAGTTTGTGGTAGTGTTCATAGATGATATATTGATTTAGTCCCGAGATGAGTCCGAGCATGGCGAACACTTAAGAACAGTATTGCAGATTCTACGAGAGGAGAAATTATTTTCTAAGTTCAGTAAAAGTGAGTTTTTGATTCGTGAAGTCAGATTTCTGGGACATATAGTTTCAGGTGATGGTATTTGGGTTGATTCGAGTAAAATTCCAGCGATTATTGATTGGAAACCACCAAATAACGTATCTGAGGTTAGAAGCTTTTTGGGCTTAGCTGGGTATTATAAATGTTTTGTCGAGGGATTCTCGATGATTACTTCTCCTATGACTAAGTTGCTTCAAAAGAGTGTTAAGTTCGAATGGACTGAAAAATGCCAGCAAAGTTTTGAGAAGTTGAAAGCGAGATTGACTGAAGCACTAGTGCTAGTGCAACCTGAGTCAGGGAAAGAGTTTGTGATCTATAGTGATGCTTCATTGAATGGTCTTGGGTGTGTATTGATGCAAGAAGGCAAAGTATTAGTGTATGCCTCAGGACAGCTAAAATCGTATGAAAAGAATTATCCGACGCACGATTTGGAGTTGGCTGCCATCGTCTTTGCTTTGAAGATTTGGCGTCATTATATGTATGGTGAAAAATGCCAATTCTATACCGATCACAAGAGTTTGAAATATTTGATGAATCAAAAGGAATTGAATTTGTGACAATGGAGATGGCTTGAATTGTTAAAGGATTATGAGCTAGTGATTGAATATCATCCCGAAAAGGAAAATATGGTTGCAGATGCTTTGAGCAGAAAATCCTTGTATACTTTAAGAGCTATGAGTACAAGTTTGACATTGTCTGATGATGGTTCTATATTGGTCGAGTTGAAGGCTAGACCGTTGTTTCTTCAGCAGATTTGTGAAGCTCAAAAGAATGACAGTGGAATACAAGCTAAGAGAGCTCAGTGTGAATTGGAAAGTAACTCTGATTTTTGGGTTGGTTCAGATGATTGTTTGATGTTTCGTTATAAAGTTTGTGTATCGAAAGATAATGAGTTGATTCAGAAAATTTTACACGAGGCACACAGTGGTTGTTTGGTTGTTTGTCAGTACATCCGGGAAGTGCAAAAATGTATAATGATTTGAAGAAGTTGTATGGGTGACCGGGTATGAAAAGAGACATCTCTAAGTTTGTGACAAAGTGTTTGATCTACCAACAAGTGAAAGTCGAGCATCAGGTGCCTTCGGGTTTACTTCAGCCAGTTATGGTTCCCGAGTGGAAATGGGAAAGAATCACAATGGATTTTGTGACAGGTTTACCTCTGACTCTGAAAAAGAAAGATGCCATTCGGGTTGTGGTTGATAGACTGACGAAATCGGCTCATTTTATACTAGTACGTACCGACTACTCACTTGATAAGTTAGCTGAGTTGTATATTGATGAAATTGTGAGATTGCACGGATTACCTATGTCTATTATTTCAGATAGAGGTCCGAGATTTACTTCGAGGTCTTGGAAAAAGTTGCAAGAAGCCTTGGGTACGAAATTGAATTTTAGTACCGCGTTTCATCCCCAAACTGATGGTCAATCCGAAAGAGTAATTCAAGTTCTTAAATACATGCTCCGATGTTGTGTTTTAGAATTCGAAGGTAGTTGGGAGAAATATTTACCTTTGGTGGAATTTGCCTACAATAACAGTCATCAGTCGAGTATACAGATGGCACCGTACGAAGCATTATATGGTCGCAAGTGTCGAACTCCTTTGTTTTGGATTGAGCTCAATGAGAAACAGATTCACGGGGTTGATTTAGTTAGAGAAACTGAGAAAGTGAAAATAATTCGTGATTGTCTGAAAATTGCTTCAGATCGACAAAAGTCGTACGCGGATTTGAAAAGAAAAGAAACTGCGTTTCAGGTGGAAGAAGATTTTGAGATTTGGTCGAAAGGTCAAATTGAGTCCGCATTTCATTGGGTCGTATGAGATTATTGAGAGGATTAGACCAGTAGCTTACCGGTTAGCTTTGCCGGCGGAGTTGGAGAGAATACATAGTGTGTTCCATGTGTCGATGTTGCGATGATATCGTTCCGATCCTTCACATGTAATTCCTCCAACAGTAATTGAGATACGACCAGATATGACATATGTTGATGAACCAATTAAGATTTTGGCTCGGGAGGTTAAGCAATTGAGGAATAAAAGTATAGCCTTAGTAAAAGTGTTGTGGAAAAAACATGGTGTAGAAGAGGCTACGTGGGAACCGGAAGAGGCCATGAGAAAATAGTACCCAAACCTATTTACCGGTAAGATTTTCGGGGACAAAAATCCCTAAAGGGGGAGAGTTGTAGCAGCTTGAATTAGGGCCTAAACGGAACAGTAGTTTTGAAACCATGAATTCGAGGTCAAAATATTTATTTTGATTGAGTTTTAGTGTTTATTGATTGATTAAATGTTTGTGTGAAATTTCGGTTGAGAAATTTTATTGTTTGAATGTCTAATTTGATAAGTTGGACTAAATTGCAATGGGTGAAAACTGTGTATTATAATACAGAAAGGTACTTGATTGAGATGGGTTTTTAAATTGAGGGTCCTTAGTTGGTAATTAGATCATTATATTATAGTTTGGACACAACATGCCCATAGAGGGATAAAATAACTAAAGGATTAATGAAGGGTAATTTGGTCATTCGGCTAATAAAAGAAATAAAAAGGAAAATAAGGCTAAAATTTTGTCCATCTTCATCATCCATAGCCGAAATTTGTAAGGAGCCATAGTTAGGGTTTTGTCTCACTTTCAAGCATGATTGTAAGTACCTCCTAGCCCCGTTTTTGATGTTCTTCGTATTTTTAAAATCCTCGTAACTCGATCTAGCTATTTCTACCACTATTTTTAGCTAAAGTGTGTGTTTAAATTTTTACCCATGGATGACATACATGTATTTTGATGTCTAGTGGTAGAATATGAAAGTTTGAAGTGTGATAAACAACTTTTGTTAGATGCTTTTTGGTGAAATTGATAAAAAGGACTTATTTGCAAAAGATGAAATAATGTGTGTATAAAATGTAAAATAGTTAAAATTGTGGGCTGCTATAAGAGAGAATATGAATCGGCTAGGCTTGGGTGTGTGAAAAATGAACACATTTCATTTTACGAGCCTAAGGACTAAAGTGTAAAAATTGAGAAGGTTAGGGGCTAAATTGTAAATTTTTCCATAGAAAGGTTTTTGACTGATTTGAATAATGTGTATATTAAATAAGCTAAATGTGTCATTATAGATCAAGAAGAACGTAGAATCAATCTTGACCGAGGAAAAGGCAAGGTTTCGGACTAAATTGCAAATTGACACATTTTGTATCGATGTAAGTATATATGTAAACGATACATCCTTTCTATTTATGTTTTTACATATTAATGTCTTATGTGAAATGTGAGTGAATATTATTGATATTTATTAAAATGATGAAAAGTGAGGAAACTCCCGGATGAACCTTCGGAATAGAAAAAGGATACGGATGAACACCGTGTTTATTATTATTGGTGGGCTGTGTGCGATACCACCGTGTTTATTATTATTGGCGGGCTGTGTGTGATACCACCGTATTTATTATTATTGGTGGGCTGTGTGCGATACCATCGTGTATATGTGATTATTGGTGGGCTGTGTGCGATACCACCGAGTATTCGGTATTATTCTGAAGTGTTCATTAGGAAAATTTGATTAAGTGAAATTACGTGTGACAATGTGGTGACAAGTGCAAGGTTATAAGTGCATGTAATTGTGAGCAAAGTCTATGATATGTATTTGGAATGTGGTAAGGTTTGAAATGAGTAAGTGGAACTACAAGGATCTGAATTGTTCTTGATTAGTATGTAATGTTCTTGATTGATAAGTATATGGTATGATGCTCATTGTTTACATATAGACTTACTAAGCTTAAAGCTTACTCCCTTCTCTTTTCCCTTGTTTTATAGTGTCGCCAAGCCAGCTCGGGATACGGAGATCGTCGGAGGATCATCCACACTATCCATACATTTTGGTATATTGAGATTTACATTGAATTATGGCATGTATAGGAATTTGGTTATTTTGTAAGTGTCATAATTGATTGGCTAATAATTTGGTCTATGTCATTTGATATATCATTTTGTATAAGGCCATGTGATGTGGCTAGTATAGGTTGCATTATAAGTCTATGATGAGGCCTTTCATGAAAGAGTTTGCTTGCCAAAGTGGGAATGAATGATAGCGTGAAATTGAAGTGTGGGAAGTGTGACATGTGAATGGTTGTGTAGGTGCATGTGTGATGGCTAAGTATAAGTGTGGTTATACATGATGAGTATGGTTATTAAATGGTGCATGAATGCTTTTAATGTGGACAAATAGATGTCTAATAATAGCATGTTAAGATTGGTTGGAAATGGTATAAGTGTGGATGCTTATCAGGGTAGCAAAAGGCTTGGTAAATAGCCTTATAATTGTCCACACGGGTAGACACACGGCCGTGTGTCTAGGCCGTGTGTGACACACGGTCTGTCTCATGGGCGTGTAGCCTGGCTGTGTGTCCCCTACACCTAATTTACGGAAATTTAAGTTCGTCACAAGGGCTAACACACGGGCATGTGCCTTGGCCGTGTGACCTAAAATGTGTGCTGACGCCATAAACAGAATACCTAGGTTTTTGCACACGGGCGTGTGTCTCGGTCGTGTGAAGGTCATTGCCTAGGACACGGGCGTGTGCTCGGCCGTGTGAAAACCCCTGTAGGTTCGAAATGAAAAATAAAACCACACGGGTTGGGGACATGGGCATGTGCGACCACATGGTCTTCCCACATAGGCGTGTCCCTGTCCCACACGGGCGTGTGCCTAGTTTTTTATGTAAATTTTCTAAATGTTTCTAAAGTTCTTGGTTTGATCCCAGACCATTCACAAAGTATGTTTTGGGCCTCGTTGTCCCATTTTAAGGACTTTATGATTAAATATGAAAAATTTAAATTGAAGTAAATTTTATGGCCCGGTTTTGCATGAATGTTTGTGTTATTGTCCGGTAATGCCTCATACCCTGTTCCGGCGTTGAACACAGGTAAGGGGTGTTACATCATCCACAAACCAATGGTCAATCTGAGAGAGTGATTCAAATTCTCAAAGATATGTTTCGCTGTTGTGTTTTAGAGTTCAAAGGTAGTTAGGAGAAATATCTACCGTTGGTCGAATTTGCTTATAACAATAGTTATCAATCGAGTATATAGATGGCACAGTATAAAGCATTGTATGGCCTCAAGTGTCGAACTCCGTTGTACTGGACCGAGCTCAGTGAGAAACAGATCACGGGGTTGATTTGGTTAGAGAAACAGAAGAGAAAGTGAGGGTAATTCGTTAATGTTTGAAAGCAGCTTCGGATCGACAGAAATCATTCACGGATTTGAAACGGAAGGATATTGAATTTTAGGTTGGTGATAAAGTGTTTCTGAAAGTGTCACCGTGGAAGAAGATTCTTAGATTTGGTCGCAAAGGCAAGTTGAGTCCGCGTTTCATTGGTCTGTACGAGATTATTGAAAGAATAGGGCCAGTGGCATATCGACTAGCTTTGCCATAGGAATTAGAAAGCATCCACAATGTATTTCATGTATCGATGCTGCGGCAATATCGATCAGATCCATCGCATGTAATCTCACCGTCAGAGATTGAGATTCGACTCAATATGACATATGGTGAAGAACCGATCAAAGTGTTAGCTCGAGAGGTTAAATAGTTGAGAAATAAAACCATAGCTCTAGTGAAACTTTTGTGGCAATGACACGGGGTCGAAGAGGCTACGTAGGAACCCGAGGAGGCTATGAGAAAATAGTACCCTAACCTCTTTTCTAGTAAGATTTTCGGGGACAAAAATCCCTAATGGGGAGAGTTGTAACAGCCCGTTTATGGGTCAAATCAAAACAGTGGTTTTTGGACCACAAATCTAAAGTAGAAATATTTATTTTATTATTTTTTTAAGGTCTACAGCATGATAGAATAATTGCGTGAAAATTTCGTTAAGAAATTTTGTCGATTGAGTACTCAATTTAGCTAAAAGGACTAAATTGCAATAGGTGCCAAACTTGAGTTCCCTTAGCTAAAGATGTTTAAATTGTTATAAATTTTAAATTGGAAGTCCTTAAATAGTAATTAGACCATTATACTTTTGGGTGGACAAAAATGGACATGGCCAGGTGAAATTTTAAAGTCATGCATTAAGGTTATTTTAGTAATTTGGTAAATAAAGACAAAATTAACTAAAATAAAGGTGTCCATCTTCTTCAATTTCATCCCCCTAGCCGAAATTTTCAAGGAGACATAGCTAGGGTTTTGGCCAACATTCAAGCTCGATTGTAAGTCCGTTCTTATCCTGTTCTTAATGATTTTTATATTTTTGAGATCATGGTAACTTGATCTAGCTATTTCAAGGACTAATTTGAGAGAAAGCTAAAATCTAAAATTTTACCCATGTTGAATATGCTTGTATTTTGATGTTAGATGGTAAAAAATGCATGCTTGTTGTTAGTTAAACACCATTTGTAAAGTGATTTTCGATAAAAATGTCAAATAGGGACTTATTTGTAAAGTGTTGTAAAATGTGTGGTAAAGTGTGAATAAATGAAAAATGTGGGCTGTTATGAGTAAGGGTAAGGTTCGACTAGGCTTGGGTTGTGAAGAAATTGAAAGAAATTCATTTTACGAGCCTAGGGACTAAATTGTAAAATGTTGAAATGTTAGGGGCAAAAATGTAATTTTTTCCATAATATGATTTTGGACTGAATTGAATAGCTTGATGATTAAATAAGTTAAATGTGGTATTATAGATCAAGAAAAACGAAGTTCGGGTGTAGATCGAGGAAAAAATAAAGTACTTGACAAATAGATCCTTTTTGCCTTTTTTGTAACCGAGGTAAATTTGTATGTTAAATAAGCATTATTATTGTAACAGCCCGATTTAGGGCCTAAACAGAATAGTGGTTTCGAAACTACAAATCCGAAGTAGAAAAAATTATTTCGATTGAGTTTTAATATTTACTGTGTGATTGAATGATTGTGTGATATTTTCGTTGTGAAATTTTATCGATTGGGTGTCCAATTTGGCATTTAGGACTAAATTGAAATAGGTGAAAAATGTGTGTTTTAGTTCATAGAGGTACTTGTGAGTAATCAGTTTTTAAAGTTGAGGTCCTTAGATGGTAATTAGACCATTATACTCAGATTGGACAAAAATAGCCAATGAGGGATAAAATACCAAAGGTTTTTAATGAAGGGCATTTTGGTCAATTGGTAATTAAAAGAAATAAAAAGGGAAAATAGGCCAAAAACATGTTCATCTTCTTCATGTGTTGGCCGAATATTGCTATGGACACCATGGCTAGGGTTTTCAAGCTTTCAAGCTCAATAGTAAGTGTATCCAAGCCTCGTTTTTAATGTTCTTTACATATTTGAGATCCCCGTAACTCGGTTTAGCTATTTCTACCATTATTTTGAGCTAGGTTTTGTGTTTAAAAATTTACCCATGGATGACATGCATGTATTTTTATGTTTTATGGAAGAATATGAATGTTTGGAGTGTGATAAACAATTTTTACTAAGTGATTTTTGATGAAATTGCATAAAAGGACTAGTTTGTAAAAAGTTGTAAAATGTGTGTAAGTGTGTGAATAAGTGCAAATTATGGACTATCATAGTTATGAAAATGGTTCGGCTAGTCAAAAATTCAAGGAAATTGAATAAAAATTATTTTACGAGCCTAGGGGAAAATCGTAATTTTGGGAAACTTTAAAGGCAAAATTGTAATTTTTGCGATAGGATGTTTTTTGGCTGATTTGAATAATGTGAGCATTGAATAAGTCAAATGTGTTATTATAGATCAAGAAAGACGTGGAATCGACCTTGATCAGAGAAAGGAAAAGATTGTGGACTAAATTGCAAAATTACTATATTTTGCACCGAGGTAAGTTTGTATGTAAATAATACATCATTTTTATTTATGTTTTAATATTTTATTATATTATATGAGATATGGTTGAATATGGAGTAATTATTTGATGTAAATTATGAATTGTGATTGATTATGGATGAATTGGTAAAATGTTGAAAAGTGAGAATTCCAAGTTGAGCCTTCAGAATAGAAAGATACGAATGGGGTAGCTAGGTCACATGTGTGGTACTAAGTGTAGGCCACTATGTGTACAAGAGAGCTACGAGATGATTTCAGGTCACGTGTGTAGTACTAAGTGCAGGCTACTACGTGTACTAGACGGATAGGTCGCATGTGTAGTACTAAGTGCAGGCTACTATGCGTACCCGATAGTTTCGATCACAAGTGTGGTACTAAGTGCTGGCCACAATGTGTAAGTGATGGTTTTGGTCACATGTGTAGAACTAAGTGTAAGCTACTATGTGTACCAGATAGTTTCGGCTACAAGGGTGGTACTATGTGCAGGCCACTGTGTATCTGTTATTATTCTGATGAGTTCAACGGGAAATTGACTAAGTGAAAATACATGTGATCATGTAACGACTAAGTGTAATTGAATATGACTATGTGATGGATAAGTACAGGTATAAGTGTGAAAATTTAGGAACAATGTGCTCGATATTTGAGCGAACCTTCGGTAAGATGAAATGGAGTAAGTGAAATTATGAAAGAGTAAATTTAGCAACAAAATAGTTTTAGACAGCAGCAGTTGTGTGACTTTGAAATATCACCAAAAATGGTGGAAATCAATTTAGAGGTTGTATAAGATATGAAATTAAAGCTGAATGAGTCTATTTTTACATAAAAGAAATGGTGTAAATAAAAGAATTTCATATTCTGTGATATTCGAAATTTTGTGAGACAGGGTCAGAATGATTTTGGAATCCCCTGTTCTGACTTTGGAAAATCATTAAACATTTTATAAAAAAAATTATGGTTTATAATTTATATCCTTAAATTTATTAATGAGTATACTTTCAAGAGAAACAAACGGGAACATTATCCAAATTCTGTATGATGAGATAATTAATTTTTAGTGTAGAGGGGTCGAAACTGTCTGACAGTGAAATAGGGGAAACTTTAAAGAATAAACTGTACTTATTGGCTAAACCAAAAATTCTTGAAATTTTATGGTAAGGATATATGTAAGTCTAGTTTCAGGGAAAATTATCAGATCTTAATTTGGAGTTCTATAACTCCAGATGAAAAATAATTTAGTGACTGTAACTCGAGTAAATAGCTCAAGATGAACATATATGAATTGTGAAATTTTGTGCAATAATGATGGTATTATCTTGAGAGCTTATATTGAGGATTGTTAAAAGCATGGTAATCAATTGTTTATTATTAACATACGTACTTACTAAGCTTTATAGCTTACTCCGTTGTTTTCCGTGTTTATAATGTACTCAGGTTAACTCGGGTTGGAAGTCGCCAGAGAACCTATCACACTATCAAGCTTACAATTTAGGTATCGATCATTTTATACTTAAGGTTATGGCATGTCTAGGGAACTTGGTCATGTGTATATGTTACTATGAGTTGTCCTAGAATAATGACCCATGATATTCGGAGTTCATTGTTGTATAAGGCCATTTAATGTGGCCAATAAATTGGTTATGCTATAAACTCATGATGATGCATTCCATGGTTGAGTAAATTGTATGCTATGACTTGTTACGTGTGTGTGGTGGATGTCTTGGTAGCTTTAATATGTCATGAAATGTGTCATTCAAGTTATACTCAAGTATGGGCATGATAGGGTAAAAATTGGCTTTGAAAATAGCCAACTTCTTGGTCACACAGGCAGAGACATGGCCGTGTGTCTTAGCCGTGTGGAGGACATGGCCTGCCCACACGAGCGTGTCACTCTCCAAAATAAGAAAATTTTCTAAATGTTCCAATAGTTTTAAAAGTTCTCAGTTTAGTCCCGAATCGTTCCCAAAGGATGTTTTGGGCCCCGTAGGCCCGTTTTATGGACTTGATGATATAAGATAAAAGTTTTAAATTTTAAACGAAAATTTGTGCCTTGAATTTGTTCAGTTGCAAGTGTTATTGTCCGGTAATGCCTCGTACCCTGTTCCGGTGTTGAACACAGGTAAGGGGTGTTACAATTATAATTGTATTTTAAATACTTTAATATTACATAAATTGTATGAACGACTCTATGGACACGTTCGTCGATGATTCATCAATTGAGAAATCCCGATTGAACCTCAGGAATAGATTAGGATACAAGTGACATGTCACTAGGGTACCATGTTATGTGATTCGGGTGCTGGTCCTGTACGTCCTACCGGTGGCTGAGTATACCGGCATATGTTGCAGTTACTTGACAGCTTGTGTGAGCAACACCGTGTAGCTACGTCTTGACTGACAGCTTGTGTGAGCAGGCCCGTTCATGGCTCGAGAGCGAGCACATATATGCGTATTGAGAAAGAGGTAGCAATGGCTACATATGTGGCACTTTGGGTGTGAGATTTCTCGGGTATCCGATATTATTCCAAGTAGTTCAACGGGTATGTCAAAGATGAGGATAAGTGTGAAATTATTATAATATGGTACAGGTATGTACATAACACTTGTGATGGTTAAACTCATGAAATGGGGAATTCTTGGTAAGATGTGATTTAGTGAATTACGGCCATGAGATTTATTGCGATTTACATTATCTTATATTATATTACTTGCATGGGAATGTATGGTAAGACTTGCTTATTTCTTGTATACGAGCTTACTAAGCTATATAGCTTACTCCGTTTTATTTTTCCATGTTTTATAGTGTTACCAAGCTAGCTCGGATTGGAGATCGTCGGAGATCGCATCACACTATCAAACTGTCATTTTGGGTATCGATGATCTTAAACATTTTAGTATATGGCATGTATAGGGACTTGGTCATTTTGTTATATGTGTCATCATGATTTTGGCCAAATGTATTGGCTTGTAATTGTCAAAGGCTTGATTTGGTATTTGGCCATGTAAATTGGCTCATTTTGGTTAAATTGATTATAAGCTTATATATATGCATGTATGTGCCAATGCCCCTTTGGTCATGTGGTTTACATTGATTTGCTAAATGTTGATTGTGGCTTAATGACTTATTGTGAAATGGATGAGTTTGGTTCATTGGTATGTTGGATTATCTTGATAAGTTAATTCAACTTAAAAGTAGTCTTAGTGGTGTTTTTGAATGTGACATTGGTATGTTTGATTTGGCATAATGAAATGTCATGAGCATGATAGATGATGGTATTGCATTGACATGTGTTTGCCATGATTGTGGAGGTTTTGGGTTGCCTAAGTATACCAAGATTTATGCCATTGAATTTGTGTATGTGTATGTGTAAATGATGGTGGCAAATGGCTTGGTAAATAGCATTTATTTTGTCCACATGGGTAGACACACGTGTGTGTGTCTAGGCCATTTTTGACACACGGCTTGTCCCATGGGCATGTGTTTTGGCCGTGAGTCCCCTGTACCTAAATTTTTAAGAAATAGAATGTTCAGAACTGAGCACACGGGCAGAGACACGAGAGTGTGTCCCAGCCGTGTGAGGGACACGGCCTCAAGCACGGGCATGTGTCCTGACCGTGTGAAGTCTACACCTATTTTATGAAAATTAAATTAACCACACGACCTAGCACACGAGCGTGTGACTTGGCCGTGTGACTTCAATTTGTTCATGCCTTGCAAGTCTGAGAGTTACACGGGTTAGGGACACGGGTGTGTGTAACCACACGGGCGTGTCCCAAACCCAACGGGCTTGTGACCCCTGTACATGGAAAAAAAATTCTAACTTTTGTAAAAATTTCTTAAGTTCTTGGTTTAGTGTCGAACCTTTTTTAATGCATGTTTTAGGCCTCGTAGGCTCGTATTAGGGACTATATGATTGAATGCAAATGGTTTTTTAATTTGGTTGCAAATTTAGGACTCGGAATTGTATGATTATTGTGATGTAAGTATGGTAATGCCTCGTAACACTGTTCCGGCGTTGAATACGGGTGAGGGGTGTTACACCGAGGGGTAGACCACCACGGTATTCTAGAAATATGGGTGGTAGTCGTAGTGCTGCAAAACATTCAACAGTTGAATCCGAGGCTTAGGCTCCGGCAAGAGCATATGCGATACGTGCAAGAGAAGATACCTCAGCACCAAAAGTTATCATTGGTACATTCTCTCTACTTGATACTGATATTATTTCTTTGATTGATCCTGGTTCTACGCATTCATATATATGCATGAAATTTGTGTCTGATAAAAATATGATTGTTGAATTCACCGAATTTGTGGTTAAATTTTCAAACCCCTTGGGTTAGCATGTTATGGTGGGTAAAGTTTGTAAGAATTGTCCGTTGATAATAGAGGGCCACTATTTTCCGGCTAATTTGATGTTGTTACCTTTTGATGAATTTGATGTAATATTGGGCTGAACACCCCTGTATTGGATTCTTTTTCGTAAGTACCGAACGGCCCTGTTTTAGAATAAACTCAGAGAGAATCAGATTCTCGGGGTAGATTTAGTCAGATAAACTGAAGAGAAAGTAAGGGTGATTCGTGACTGTCTAAAAGCTACCTCAGATAGACAAAAGTCCTACACGGATTTGAAATGAAAAGAAATTGAGTTCCAAGTTGGTGATAAGGTATTTTTGAAAGTGTCACCATGGAAGAAAGTTCTCAGATTTGGCCGGAAAGGCAAGTTGAGTTCGCGCTTTATCGGACCGTATGAGATTACTGAGAGGACAGGACTGGTAGCCTATCATTTGGCATTACCATCTGAGTTGGAAAAGATTCATGATGTATTCCATGTATCTATGTTACGATATTATGGATCAAACCCTTCGCATGTGATTGTACCGACAGAGGTTGAAATTCAATCGGACATGACTTATGGTGAAGAGTCGGTTAAGATTTTGGCACGAGAAGTCAAATAGTTAAGGAATAAAAGTATAGCTCTTGTGAAAGTATTGTGGCAAAGACATGGGGTAGAAGAGGCTACATGGGAGCCCGAGGAGGCTATGAGAAACCAATATCCCAACCTTTTTACCAGTAAGATTTTCGGGGATGAAAATCCCTAAAGGGAGGAGAATTGTAACAACCCGATTTAGGGCCTAGTCGGAATAGTGGTCACGGGACCACAAATCTGAAGTAGAGATATATGTTTTATGATTTTTATGATGCTCATGCTATGTTTGCATGATTTTGTGAAAATTTCATGAAGAAATTTTATTAATTAGTGATCAATTTATTCATTAGGACTAAATTGCAAAGATTGGAAAATATGAGATTCTAGAAGATTCAAGTATGAAATAGCATTAGGAAAATTATTAGAGGTCCTTATTTAGCAATTAGACAAATATATGTCAAGATGGACAAAAATAGACATGGAAAGGAAAAATATCAAAAAAGGGGCCTTAAGGGCATTTTTGTCATTTGGTTAATAAAAGAATTAAAAGGGAAAAAGAAGTCAAAATTCATGTCCATCTTCTCCATGCTAGCCTAAATTTTCAAGCTATCCATAGCTAGGGTTTCTTCAACTTTCAAGCTTGATTGTAAGTACCTCCCAGCCCCGTTTTTAATATTCTTCATATTTTTGAGATCCTCGTAGCTCGATTTAGCTATTTCTAGCTATATTTTGAGCTAGGGTTCATGTTCACATATTTATCCATGTATGACATGCATGTGTTTTGATGTTTAGTGGAAAAATATGAAAGTTTGATGTATGATAAACATCTTTTTCTAAGTGATTTTCATGGAAAATTCATAAAAAAGACTAAGTTGTAAAAGTTATGAGATTAGTCATAAAAGTGTGAATTAGTGGAAATTGTGGGCTATTGTAGTTATGAAAATGGTTCGGCTAGGCTTAAAATACAAGGAAATTGAATAAAAATCATTTTACGTGATTTGGGGCAAAGGTGTAAATAAGAGAAAATTTAGGGGCAAAACCGTAATATTGCCAAAGTATGAGTCATGAGTTATTTTAACCAATGTGATCATTAAATAAGTGAAATTCTCATTATATATCAAGAAACACGAAGTCTGGACCAAAACCGAGGAAAGAACAAGGTTGTGGACTAAATCGAACATCTATACACATTTTGAGTACCGAGGTAAGTTTGTGTGTAATAATCCATTTTCGTGTTATTATGTTTTAAAATGTTTGCCATTGGATGAAGATGTATATTATTTTATGAAATCGACCATTGATATTTCCACGTGAATACGATGAAGAATTATGAAATTAAAGTCTCTGTTGAACCTTAGGAATAGTAAGGATACCAATGTCACAATATGAGAAAGGAAGGTCCCGTATAAGAACATGTCTGCGACATAGCATCGGCACCAAAAGCAAGGAAGGTCCCGTATAAGACCATGTCTGGGACATGGCAACGACACCGAAAGAAAGGAAGGTCACATATAAGACCATGTCTGGGACATGGCATCGGTACCGAAAGGAAGATCTCGTGTAAGACCAAGTCAGGGACATGGCATCGACATCTAGATAAAAAATCCCGTATAAGACCATATCTGGGATATGGCATCGGCATCAACATGTGATCCCATGTAAGACCATATCTGGGATATGGCATTGGCATCGTGTTACATGTATGATGAGTTTAAGTATCCTTCAATATTCCAAATGGTTCAACGGATAAAGAGTTAAGTTTATGTTAAAGATGACAAAGAGTTAAGTTCATGTTAAAGATGATAAAGAGTTAAGTTCATGTTACAAGATGATAATGATCTAAGTTGTATTCATGATTACAAAAGTGCTAAAGTTATGTGATAAGTGATACAGGTATTCATGAGTAATGCATGAGAAATAAGTTCGATGTATGATGTATGATTGGTAAGAGTAAGCATGAGTAAGTATACCAAGTGTTTGAGAACTTGTATTATAACTCAATGAAATGTATGAATGCTATCATAAGATTTATGTTGCTATTTATTGCATACAAACTTACTAAGCTTTATGCTTACCCCTCTCATTTCCCTTTTCCTTGTAGTATTGCCAAGCTAGCTCGAGGATCGTAGGAGGTCGAAGTTCGGATCACACTATCAACTATTCTTTTGGTATAGTAAAGTTGATTAATTTTGGGTATGGTATGTATAGGAACTTGGTCATTTTGTGATATGTCATATTTGTTAGCCAAGGTGTTGGCTATTAGTACTACTCATTCATTTTGTAAATGGCCATTGTGAATTGGCCCGTACTTGTTAAGTTTTTATATATTCAATGATGATGAAGTTCATGAAATGCATGCTTGTATGAATGGATGAGTAATGTGTAAAGTATACACATGATGAATGTAGTGTGAACTCATGTGTGGATGTCTTGATTTTTGGTATTAGAAGTGCCTAATGGTCATGATGTATGTTGCATTGAAGTGATATAAATGTGGTTGGTTTTCAGGGTGGCAATTGGCTTGGTAAACAACCTTCTAACTGTCCACGCGGGTAGACATACGGGTGTGTGTCTAGGCCGTGTGTGACACACGGTCAGCCTCATGGGCGTTTTGATAGGCCGTGTGTCCCGTGCATCAAATTTGCAAAAATTCAGCCCGTCACATAGACCAGCACACGGGCATGTGACTAGGCCGTGTGCCTCTAAGTGTTTGCTAACGTCATAAAAAAATACCAAGGTATTCACACACGGGTGAGGACACGGGCGTGTCTTAGCTGTGTGAGGGACACGGGCCATTGACACGGGCGTGTAGCCCTGTTTTGAGTAAAAATTTTCTAAGTGTTCAAAAGCTTCCGCTTTAGTCCCGAACCAATCTATATGTATGTTTAGGGTCCCGTAGACCCATAATAGGGACGTTATGAGTATGAATGAAAAAGTTTTAAGTTGAAAAAAAAAATTATGGCCCGATGTCGTATGTTTGAGCAAGTTGAGTCATGTAATGGCTCGTATTCGGTTCCGGCGTTGAATATGGGTAAGGGGTGTTACACCTTGTGCCAGGGACGACGCCGGTATCTATAACAACATATAGAATGGCTCCTACTGAATTGAAAGAGCTAAAGGTACAGTTGCAAGAGTTGATTGATAGAGGATTTGCCCGACCCAGCTTTTTACCATTGGGTGCACTGGTATTGTTTGTAAAGAAGAAAGATAGATCATTGAGATTATGCATCGATTACAGACAGCTTAATAAAGTCACCGTAAAGAATAAGTACTCGTTGCCTCGTATAGATGACTTGTTTGATCAATTAAAAGGTTCCACTGTATTTTCAAAAATTGATCTACGATCTGGTTACTATCAACTACGGGTAAAATATTCAAATGTGCCGAAGACAGCTTTCAAAATCAGATATAGGCGTTATGAGTTTTTGGTGATGCCATTCAGATTAACCAATGCCCGACGATATTTATGGATTTAATAAACATAATTTTCAGACCATACCTGGACAAGTTGGTGATTGTTTTTATTGATGATATTTTGGTTTATTCTCGGGATGTGAATGAGCATGCTGAGCATCTGAGAATTGTATTGCAAACTCTGCGTGAGAAACAGTTGTATGCTAAATTCAGTAAATGTGAATTCTGGCTACGGAAAGTTAGTTTCCTTGGACATGTTGCATCTGCAGAGGGTATTCGGGTGGATCCGAACAAAATTTTAGCTATTGTAAGTTGGAAGCTACCGAAGAATGTTTCAAAAGTCAGAAGTTTTCTTGGACGAGCAGGATATTATCGGAGATTTGTTAAAGGTTTTTCAATGATAACTTCTTCAATGACTCGATTCTTGCAAAAAGAAGTGAAATTCGAGTGGACTGATAAATGCCAACAGAGTTTTGATAGATTGAAAGCATTATTGACGGAAGCGCCAATATTAGTCAAACCTGAATTGGGTAAGGAATTTATAGTCTATAGCGATGCCTTATTGAATGGTTTGGGATGTGTATTAATGCAAGATGGTAAAGTAGTGGCTTATGCATCTAGGCAGCTAAAACCACATGAAAGAAATTACCCGGTACATGATCTCGAATTAGCAGCCATTGTATTTGCACTGAAAATATGGCGACATTATCTTTTTGGTGAAAAATGACACATCTTTACGGATCACAAAAGTCTGAAGTATTTGATGACACAAAAAGAATTTAATTTGAGACAACGTAGGTGGTTTGAATTATTGAAAGATTGTGATCTCGTTATTGATTACCATCAAGGGAAAGCTAATGTAGTGGCGGATGCCTTGAGTCAAAAATATTTATTTGCCTTACGGGCACTGAACACCCAGTTGACTTTATCTGATGATGGTTCAATCATAGCTGAGTTGAAAGCTAGATCGACGTTTTTGCAGCAGATTTCTGAGGCTCAGAAAGATGATAGTAAGTTACAAGCAAAACGGATGCAGTGCGAATTGACTCCTGACTCAAAATTTCAGGTCGGGACCGATGGTTGTTTGCTATTAAGAGGTAGAGTATGTGTACCGAAAAGTTCAGACCTGGTACAAAAGATACTGAATGAAGCTCATAATGGTAACATGTCTATTCATCCTGGTAGTAATAAGATGTATAGTGATCTGAAAAAGATGTACTGGTGGCCAGGAATGAAACGGGATATTTCTGAATTTGTATCGAAGTGTTTGATATGTCAGCAAGTGAAGGCTGAACACCAAGTACCTTCGAGATTATTACAGCCAATTACAATACCGAAATGGAAATGAGAAAGAGTTACCATAGACTTTGTAACGGGATTACCCTTATCACTGAAAAAGAAAGATGTTGTTTGGGTAATCGTTGATCGTTTAACGAAGTCTGCACACTTTATCCCAGTACGTATGGAATTTTCATTGGGTAGGTTGGCTGAATTATATGTCTCTGAGATTGTGAGGCTACATGGAGTGCCAATCTCCATTATTTCAGATAGAGATTCTCGGTTTACATCCCGATTTTGGAGTAAGTTGCAAGAAGCTCAGGGCACTCGTTTACACTTTAGTACTGCATTTCATCCTCAAACAGATGGAGAATCTGAACGTGTGATACATATTTTAGAAGACATGCTTCAGTGTTGTGTACTTGAATTTGGAGGTAATTGGGAAAAATACTTGCCTTTGATTGAATTTCCTTATAATAACAGTTATCTGTCCAGTATTAAAATGGCTCCGTATGAGGCTCTATATGGTCACAAATGTAGAACTCCATTGTATTGGACAGAGTTAAGTGAGAAAAAGATAAACGGAGTTGACTTAATCTGAGAAACCAAAAACAAAGTAAAGATGATTCGAGATAGTTTGAAAGCGGCCTCAGATCGTCAAAAGTCTTATGCTGATTTAAGGCGAAAAGAGATAGAATTTCAGGTTGGTGATAAAGTGTTCTTAAACGTGTCACCTTGGAAGAAAGTTCTCCGATTCGTCCGTAAAGGAAAATTGAGTCCACGGTTCATTGGGCCATATGAGATCATTGAAAGAATCGGGCCTATTGCATATCGGTTAGCATTACTATCGAAACTTGATAAAATTCATAACGTGTTTCATGTATCCATGTTGCGACACTATAGATAAGACCCTTCACACGTTATTACTCCAACAAAAGTGAAGATTCAGCCCGATATGGCTTACAATGAAGAACCGATTAAAATACTGACATGCGAGACGAAATAGCTAAAAAATAAAAAGGTGGCATTGGTAAAAGTCCTCTGGCAACGACATAGGTTAGAGGAAGCTACCTGGGAACCGGAGGATACTATAAGGAGGCAATACCCTAACCTCTTTTCTGGTAAGAATTTTCTAGGACAAAAATTTCTAATGGGGCGAAAGTTGTAACAGCCCATTTTCGGTGAGATCGGAACAGTGGTTTTGGGACCACAAATTCGATGCCAAAAATAAATTTTATTTTATTTTTATTTTATGGTTTGCATCATGTTAGGAAGGTCACATGAAAATTTTGATATGAAAATTTTATCGATTGTGTGGTTAATTAGGTAAAGGACTAAATTGCATAAAATGCAAAAGTTGGATTCTAGTAGCTATAGGTATCAAATAGCTATGAAATTCAAAACTTAAGGTCCTTATATGGTAATTAGACCATTGAAGAGTAGTTAGTAGATATTTTAATGACTCATCCATGGAAAAATTAGAAAAGGCAAGGGACTAAATTGGAAATTAATAAAATTAATAGATGACAATTAATTAAAAAGATAAAATCATCTATTTTCATATCATCTTCCCCGAAGTTTCTATGGAAACTCTAGGAGAGAGGATGACAACTTTTCAAGCTTAAAAAGGTATGAAATCAAGTCTCATTTTTAATTATTTTTATATTTTTGAAATCGGGATAGTCTAATCTTTCTATTTAAGGGATTAATTTGAAAAGTTATCATGGTAAGAAATTTGGGTCATGGATGAATATGTTTAAAATTAGAAATTTATGGTAGAAAATGAAAGGTTGTTCATAGATAAACAACTTTTACAAAACAATTTTTGATGAAAACTTAATTTAGGGACTAAAATGAAAAAGTGGTAAAACCCATAGAAAATTCTGAAATTTGTGAAATGTATGTGTTGTAAATGTAGTATATAAATTTTTGCTAGGCTTGGAAAGAAGGTTAAATTTCATGAATTTCATTTTCCGAGCCTAGGGATGAAATCGGAATTTTTGAATAGGATAGGGGAAAATGGTAATTTTGCCTAGGAAGTAATAGAATGCAAATGTATATGAAATGTGATTGATTAATAGTTAAATTTATCCATATAGATCCGGAAATACCAACTACGGAACTAGATCGAGGAAAGCAAAAGGTTTTGGATTAGTTGAAATTCAAAAACGAACTATTTTCAAGGTAAGTTCGTGTAACTTAAATATGTATGTTAAATGCTTGAATCGAATTGTATGATTGTGTTGATATGTATGAGATGATATACATAATGAAATAATCATAAGTTGTGAAATGCGAACAAACTGTCATATTCCAGTTGAACGTGGAAATTCGATGGATTAAGGTGATATTCTTGAACGAGAATAATAATACCCATGTTGTATAAATGATTTAGCCCAGACGGGTAATCCTGATGTAAGCCGCTCGAGCATATGCTATAGGTTGGATTTAGCCCAGACGGGTAATCCAAATTAAGCTCTTCAGAACATATGATATGAAAAGGATTTAGCCTGGACTGGTAATCCTATAACATAATATGTGGCTCGAGAGTGCGCTCGTTAATTTTGTGCCCTAATGGGTACTTTTGGGTATACTAACTGGATGTCCATCGACATTTCAATAGCTCAACAGAAAAGATTTTCGAAATGTGAAAAGGTGAAATTAAATGAAAGCTTATTTTATGAATAGCTCATCTATATTTATTTGATATTCATATGAGATTATGTGACTAACTTGTTCGAATAAGTGTATGTGCTTAGGTAACTTACTCAAAATTGATGGATTGTGTATTTGTGTATGCTTGTATTAATAAATATAACCGGTAAGTTTATTTCCCGTTATACGAACTTACTAAGCATAAAATGCTTACTCCGTTTAATTTTCCCTGTTTATAGTGCTCAAAGCTAGCGAAGGTTTGAAGTCGATCGGAGCAATCATCACACTATCCACTATCTCATTTTGGTACAAATAGAAATCTCATTTTGGTATAATGACATGTATAAGCTTGTTTGGCCAATGATGGCTTGTAATTGTTGTTTTGTAATCTAGCCATTGGAGTGGCTAGTGATAATCTATTTTGGTTATCTTAAAAGTTATGTTTTGGTAAACACATAAGTGCCTATTGTGTATTAGTTTGATGGAATTATATCAAGTATATAGGTTTATGACAAGAGTAAGTTTATGCTCATGAATACGTGAAATGATCCAACATGGTTGATGGCTATTTGTATGTGATTATTATGTTTGGATTGCTGGATATATGTTAGTTAGTTTTGGTGCAGGAAAATGGTGAGTTTTGGGTGACAAATGAGGCTAGAAAATGGCTTTATTTTGTCCACACGGGTAGGCACATGGGCAGGCACACGGGCGTGTGTCTTGGCCGTATGTCACACACGGCCTGTCCCATGGGCATGTGGTCTAGCCGTGTGTCCCCTGCATAAAAATAAGAAACAGAATGCTAAGAATTGGGCACACGAGCAGAGACACGGGTATGTCTCAGCCGTGTGGTTAACACGGCCTTGAACACGGGCGTGTTACACGGCCATGTGAAAACTGCACCTAAAATTAGAAAATTAAAATTCGCCACACGGCCTGGCACACGAGCGTGTGACTTGGCTGTGTGACTTCAATTTCTTCATGCCTTAGAAGTTAGAGAGTTACATGGGTTAGGGACACGGGCGTGTGTAGTCACACGGCCCGACCACACGAGCGTGTCCTTAGACCACACTAGCGTGTGAGCCCTGCAACTTAGAAAATTTTTGTAATTTCGCGAAAAATTCTTAAAGGTCCCGATTTAGTCCCGAATAGTTTCAATGCTCGTATTGGGCCTCGAGGGTCCATTTAAGGGACGATATGATTGTTTTCAAATATGACTAGTATTTTTACTTGATTTATCTATGATGGTTCTGTAAACTCCGGTAATACTCCGTAATCCTGTTTCGGCGATGAATACGGTTAGGGGTATTACATTTCGTGTGGTTTCAACTGTCTAGAAGCATACGCTATCACTTTTCCCTCTTCCTTCAAAAGACAGCCCAAACCACTCAATGATGCATCACTATAAATTACAAATTCTTTATCGGACTCTGGCTTAACTAACACAGGTGCCTCGGTTAATAGTGCTTTCAACTGATTGAAGCTTTGCTGAGATTTCTCGGACCATTCGAACTTAACATCTTTTGCAACAATCTCGTTAATGGTGTAGTAATCATCGAGAATCCCTTGACGAATCTTCTAGAATATCTGGACAAACCAAGAAAAATTCTAACCTCATATACATTTCTCGGAGGCTTTCAATCTACCACAGCTAAAATTTTGCTCGGATCAACTCTAATGCCATCGACCGATACAACATGTCCCAGAAATTTGACTTCCCGAAGCCAGAACTCACATTTGATAAACTTAGTGAACAATTGTTTTTCGCGCAAAGTTTGTAAAACAATTCTCAAATGCTCGACATGCTCTGACTCATCTCATGAATAAATCAGAATATCATCAATGAATACCACAACGAATCTATCTAAATACAGTCTAGAGATTTTTTTCATCAAGTCCATAAATACTGCAGGTGCATTTGTCAAACCAAATGACATCACAAGAAATTCATAATGTCCGTACTTGGTCCTAAACACGATTTTCGGCACACCTGAGTCATTAACTCGCAATTGATAATAACTAGAATGAATATCGATCTTTGAGAACACTGTCGCACTTTTCAACTGATCAAACAGATCGTCAATACGTGGCAATGGATACTTGTTCTTGATCATGCCTTTTTTGAGCTATCGATAATCAATACATAATCGCATGGATCCGTCCTTTTTCTTAACAAAAAACACTGGAGCACCCCAAGGAGAAAACCTGGGTCGAGCAAAACCCCTATCTGTCAACTCTTGCAACTGTGCTTTCAACTCTTTTAATTCTATAGGTGCCATTCTGTAAGGAGCTATCGATATCGGAGATGTTCCCGGCATTAACTCAATAGCAAACTCAACCTCTCTGATCATCAGTAACCCTAGTAATTCATTTGGAAATACATTTGGATACTCACATACCACCAGAACCAATTCTAGCTTCATCTCAGTAAGTCTAGAATAAAATATGAAAAGTAGGCTAGATGCATTGTGTTTAAACCTGAAACAACCGCCAAGAAATTTAAAAATTGGGAAATTTGCCTATTGGCCACGCCCACATTTCCCTTAATTTACTATTTAATCCTTTCCTTCCAAAATTCCAAAATTTTAAGGTTTATTCACCATATAAATACTTTAATTTTTTCCTTGTTTTACAATTAAATCCAATTTAATTAATATTTAAATTTAACTCAAATTAACCCAAAAAATATTTTAAAATTCTGTTTCGACCTAAATTAATTATTTTCGCTAATAATTATTTAATTACTTTAACATTAATTTTTCAAAAATATTTTTATTTTTTCGGGTTATTGTTTAATCGATTTTAGATGAAATTAACCTCCTACATTAAATTAAAAATGACTAGAAACCCTTTAAATTCCTAGTTTCTCACACAGAACTCGAAAGTAATATACCTGAAACTACTAGACCCGATTTAGGGATATTACAACTCTCCCCCACTAAAAAGAAATTTTGTCCTCGAAATTTACCTAAATCAAACAGATACGGATACTAATGTCTTATCACATCTTCCGAGTCCCAGGTGGCTTCCTCAGTCTTGTGGTTGCGCCATAAAACCTTCACCAATGGAATTTTCTTATTGCGGAGCACCTTGACCTCACGATCTAGGATTGCAACTGGTTCCTCCTTGTACGAAAGATCAGATCTGATAAACCATAATTTACACATATTTTAACCCCATGCTTGGCTTAATTTTGGATGAATATTCATTAGATTTGATGAATTCGATGCTTCTAATCTCTTGATTTCATGTTTTACAATCAGGAGAGCTTAGGAAATCAAAAAGAACGAGAAACAAGCCAAAAGGGACAAAATAGGCCAACCTTAGAGACTCACATGGCTTGGGCTATCACCCACGGCCGTGTGTTTCGAGCAACAATCGAGACACGGCCTGGATCAACGTACACGGCCAGATCACACAGCCGTGTGTGGTGAGCAGGATCGACCACGGCCAAGAGAGTCGACCACGGGCATGTCCCTGCCTTGGCCAAGATGAGTTTCATTCGGATTAGGATGCTTTTGGGCCAAGTAAGGCATCTCCAAGCCTATATAAACACCCTAGGGGGCAACCAAAGAGGGAGCTCAACAGGACGTCGAATAGACGCCGATTAGAAGGAGAAAATACTCCAAGACAGCCGTCGAGAACAGCTTAGAAGAATGATATTCATCAAGACGGAGTATCTCCCATCAAGTTCTTTAGAAGTTTTTGGGTTTTCTTATGTTTTGTTGTTTTTCCTCTTTTATGATGTTTCCCTCTTTTAGTATGAACTAAATCCCTTAGATACCTAAGGGGATGAAACCTAAGACAGATCTTATTATTATTTGATTTATGAGATAAATACTTGTGCTTATTCTTAATTGTGAGTTCTTATTCTTGTTTTGATAATTTAGGTTATTGATTCAAGTCAAATGTGCTTATTCAGTTGAGAAAAAGTCCATGTCTAAGAGTAGATCAACACAATTAAGCGGAGTTGATTGCAACCCTAGAGATAGGGCGACGAAAATCTACCGAATTAGGGTCAAACCTAATAAGGGAATCCATAGATCGAGTTAATACGACAATAGGGGTTTTAATTAGAAAGAGATTTCAATTAATCAACCTAGAGTCAGTTGTTAGTAGCCTCAAGAGAGGTATTAATATAATTTAGGGATTTCTACGGATTAAGCCAAGTGAATAAATCGCATGAATCAAAAGTAATAAGTAAAGTCTAGGTGGATTCTTCCTTAGGTATTGTCTATCTCATATAAGTTATCCAAAAGTATTTTCCCCAATTTACTCTCTGTCGCATTCATAGTTAGTTAAATTAGTTAGTTAATTTTAGATTAAAAATAAATCCCCTTAATTAATAGGCTAGATAATGAAAAGATAGTTACTACTATTACTCTTGGTCCTTGAGGATACAATATTCCGGACTCACTCACAGCTATACTACTGTTCAATAGGTGCGCTTGCCTTTGTCGAAATAATAGTTAGTTTCGAGCTCCATCAAGATCAAACCTCAATCTCCTCAACAGGAACAATGTGAAAAGGACCAGACATGTACTTCCGTAACATGGAGACATGGAAAACGTCATGAATACACTCTAGCTCAGGCGGCAACAACAAATAATAAGCAATCGGTCCAATCCGCTCGACAACCTCGTAAAATCCAATGAATCTCGGACTGAGCTTACCCTTCCACCCAACCTCAAAACTTTCTTCCATGGTGACTCCGTCAAAAATACCTTATCACCAACCTGATATTCGATGTCTTGACGTCTTAGGTCAATGTAGGACTTTTATCGATTAGAAGCAACCTTCAACCACTCGCAAATAAGTCTCGCCTTATCCTTAACTTCCCGAACCAACTCCGGACCTAAATTCCTCTTTTCCTCTATATCGGACCAACACAAAGGAGTCATACACTTCTAACCATACAAAGCCTCAAACGGTGCCATATGAATACTCTTTTGATTGCTATTATTATACGCAAAATCGACTAACAGCAAGTGAGGATCCTAGTTACCTCCGAAATTGATAACACAACTGCGAAGCATGTCCTCAAGAAACTAGATCACCCTCCCAGACTGACCATTGGACTGTAACTGATAAGCTAAACTGAAATGAAGACGAACAATCTCTAAGATGTAGAGCTCAGCTAACTGATGCAGAGTAAAAGTTGCATGAACTGTCAGAAAATGTGCAGACTTCGTAAATCTATCCACAATCACCCAGATCGAATCCTTACGTGTCGGAGTAAAAGGCAAACCCGAAGCTAAGTCCATCATAATCTGTTCCCATTTCCACTACGGAATCTGAATAGGCTGACGCAAACTCGATGCTGATGTTAGACTTTCACCCTCTGGCAAACCAAAAATCTCGCAACAAAGTCGGTAACATCCTTCTGCAACCCAGGCCACCAATACAGAACCCGAAGATCCTGAAACATCTTATTCCCATTGAGATGCATAACAAAAGGATTGCAATGAGCCTCAGCAAGAATCAAGCGCCTCGGATCCTTGTCTTCTAGAACACACAAGTGACCTTGGAACCATAGAGCACCATCATAGTTGAGATTAAAATCCCCTTGAACACCTTACTCAACCTAACAAATCCGATGAGCCAAACTCTCCTCAAAAGACTAACGCTCACGAATCTGTTGCAAAAGATCCGATTGATCGCTGTAAATCAGAGTTTTAAAATTTATAAAAGAATGATCGAACCTGGAAAGTAACTCTGACAATGATTGAGGCAAGTGCACCTATCGAACAGTAGTATAGCTTAGGCAAGACCGGATTATCGAACCCAAAGGAACTAAAAGTACTAATACTCACCGTCCTTTTATTATTTAGCCTTAATATAAAGTGATGGTTTTTAAACTAAAAGTAATCTACTTACTAAGCTAAGACGCAAAGACAAAAAGAATGAATTCAGGAAATAACTTTTGGAAAAACTCAGTTGACTCAAGCGATACCCTTAGGAAAAATCCACCAAGACTTCACTTGTTATCTAACCTTGAACCATATGATTTATTTACTTAGTTTGATCCGTGAGACTCCCTAACGTATATTAAACCCACTCTCGAGGCGAATAACGTCTAACCCTAGGTTAATTAGTGGAACTCTCGTTAAACTTGTAATAACCCCTAGAATAGCGATAAAAATCGATCGTGGACTCCCATATTAGGTTTCACCCTAATCCGGCAAAATCTCGTCACCCTATCTCTAGGCGTGCGATCAACTTCGCTTAATTATGTTGGATCTACTCTTAGGCAGAGTCTATTCCTCCTCCACCTAAGCACATTAGATTTGGATTAAGTTCACACAATTAAGAACAAAATAAGTTATTATCATATAATTCAAAAATCAAATAACAAGATTCATCATAGGTTTCATCCCCTTCGGGTATCCAAAGGTTTAGTTCATAACAATAAAGGAAAACATCTCAAGAGAAAAGATAACACAAAACATAAGAAATCCCTAAAACCCCCTGAAAGAATTGAAGAAGAGATCCTCCGTCTTGAGTAGAATTCTGGCTTCTTGAGATCGATCAACCGGCTATCTTCGAGTGATTCCCACAAATCCGACCTTTTAGCTTGGCTTTTAGCCTAGCTTTCCGCCCCTTTCACCGGGTACCTAGGTGTATTTATAGGCTTTTGAAACGCGTTTCTTTCTCCCTAAGTATCCTTTCTCGACGCAAATTCCTCTTCTCCACGGTAGAGGCACGGCCATGGCACACGCGCGGTGTAATCTCGTCATCGCGCCGCCGTGTTCAAAATCAAGAATGAGGCACGGCCGTGTAAGTCGTGGTCAAGGCCGTGTTCTAGTAGGAATGGTGGCAGGGCCGTGTAGCTTGGAGTCCAGGCTGTGCTGATTTCGTGGCTTGGCCCAACTTGGTCCATTTTAAGCCTGTTTCTCGTTCTTTTCGTCATCAGGTGCTTTCCTGAGTATAAGACATGAAAAGAAAGGATTAAGAGCACCCTTTTGCATAAATTGGGGCTTAAATCATCCAAAAGCATACTAAATGTGGGTTTAGAATATGTTACTTTTACGGTTTATCAAATACCCCCACACTTAAGCTTTTGCTTGTCCTCAAGCAAAATTCTCAACTTACAATTAAAACGAATTTCCTGTAATTCATAATTCCTATTGATAGTGTCTCATCATTATTCATAGATAATTTGTACATCGATAATTCAATTCAAAGTGTCCTAAAAATTCAAACAGTATAAGTCATAGATTCTGTAGCACAAAACATAGGCATTTCCCTTCATCTAAATAATTACCTCTGATTCGAAATCGACAAGGATTGACATCCTCTCAAAAGATTCGCTCAAATCACTCAAAGTGTTTAAGGTTCAGAATTTAGGCACCCAAAAGTCAAACATGAAGAGTTAATCCCATAGACTTGCATGAAAATCGAATCTCCACCACTGAAATATGAGATGAAACACAAATCAAAAGGTCTTTGTTAGGGTTGTAACGGGGCTAGGGTTAAGGTGTGGAGTAAGGTTGAATTAGAGTGTTAGAATCGAGATTAAATCAACAAATTACCTAACTAAGAACTAATGAACTAATAATAATAAATACATCAATTGAAAACTAATAATACTAATAATACGAGCTTCTTCTTCGATATTTGGAATCCAAACGTATAAGCTCATTTAATCACAACTAATAATGAATAATGGATATACTTCGTTTTTTTTTAAGAACAAACTAAATACATAATAAAGGATAAACTACTAAAATTCATAATTAGGCAACTAATCAGATCAAATCTCGATATAAGGGTAGTCAAAAGGAATGGTGATAACAAAAACAAAGGGGTTCTGGGTTAATATTAGTGGGTATGTCAATAAAAATGGTGTCCGGTTAAAACGGGGTTAACTAGGGGTTAATTTGTGACGGTAGGCTTTTTAGGGAATTAGCGGGTTAAATCCTAGGTGCCTTTATCATCTTTGTGAATCAAATCATAAAATGTGGTCTCAACATGTATAATCGATGCAAGTTCTAGAATAACAAATCAGTGTTGACATACTCATAATCAATAAAGTGAGCAAGAAAAAGAATTTATGCTCTATAAGGCTCAAAAACTCACAAAAATTATGGGTATTTTGATGTCAACCTCGTAAATTTCAAACTTCAAAGTAATATTTAAACTCAGTTCGACAACCTAGAAAAAAATTTTAATTTCTGAAAAATAGACTTATCATGCTTGATTCTCTAGTATTCTTCAAATTTAATTATCAATGCACAATTATCAATGACTTAATCTAAAACATATCAATAAAAATCATAAATCATCAGAAATTTCATCCTAATTAGTAATATGATTAATTTACTTTCAAACAAGACTAAATTCAGGGTTTTTTTGTTAGGTATCTTCTTAGGTTGTTCACCCCCCACACTTAAGATGTACATTTTCCTCACTATACAAAGATATATAATGAAAATTAATATGTAAAATCAAAAGAGAGGGAAGAGAGTGACACTCTCTGAATTGGATGATTTCCTAGAGTTGGCAGTGGTCGTGGTGAAAGATAAGTTGGAGGGCTCGTTTTTGGATGTGGTGGATGCTCACGAGTTCTGCGCTAGATGAAGAAATTGGGGAACTTGTGGAGGATTAGCCAGGATTTTTTAAGACAAATTTAAAGTAAACTAAATATATAATTAAAGAAAATAAAAGTAAAGAAAGAGGAAACAAAAATGTAAACGAAATAAAACTAAAAGATAAAGGGGCTTGAGAATCCTTATTGGTGTATGGTTTGCAAGGTGGATGTGACTTCTACGGTCACGGAGGTGCTGGTGGTGGTGAAAGTGGCGTGATTCCCAAGCAGCCTTTAGCTCCTAAGTCAAAGAAACTAAGATAGAATAAAATAATTTAAGCGGAAGAGAAGTGTAGATAAGGAAACTTAAGAAAAAGAGAATAATGAAATAAAAACTAAATAACCTTAAATATCCTTGGCTTGTTGCTCAGATGAAGCTGCCGGAATGAACTCGTGTGAATCGGTCTCCTTTGGGGAGATTGGCCTCTTACGCTTCCTTGCCATGGATATGATATTGTTGTGGCTCAAGAGTCTAAGGATTTCTTAGGGAAAAGGAAAAAGAAAGGAAAGAATGGAAGAAGGAATGAACAAAGAAGTGGGTTAAGAAGAAAAATGAAAAGGGTATGATGTTTAAATAGAATTTCAAGTCTGGCGGTTTCCCACGCCCGTGGGTTGAGGGTGTGTTGATTCACACGGCTGCCTCGCACGGCCGTGCTCTAGGGCGTGTTGATTCCCCATGCTCGTGTCTAGCCTGTGTTCGACAAGTCAGTATATTAGCACGGTTAGCTGGCACGGGCGTGTTCAGCCCGTGGTTGGCAAGTCAGTAGCCTCACACGGCCGTCAAGTACGGCCGTGTCACTTTGTCGGTGCCCGTGGGGGAGTGGTTGAGTCCGTGATTGCCAGAAATTAGTTCATTCTGACTTGTACCGCCCTGCCATATTAGTACCAAGATTCTTGAGGTACACACGGCCACGGCCACGCCCGTATGCAAAGCCGTGTGTCCTGGAATTCTGCACCCCTTGTTAGTTTATAACTACGTGTTCAGAAAGAAAAGAAGAAAAGAAAAATGAATTGAAAGAAAAATGTGAGAATAATTTATGTTAGTGCTCGGGTTGCCTCCCGAAAAGCGCTCGTTTATAGTCTTAAGCTAGACTCTCTTCTCATTTTCATCTTCAGGGTGGTTTGAGGAGTTGGAAGTCCTTCCTCATGTTATTATCTGTATCCTCGTGAACAATTTTAAGTCGAGATGCGTTTATAGTAAAAGTACAAAAAATTGGATTACTTACCTCGACTGTTTCGTATGGGAAAACACTGGTTACCCTAAAAGGTATTTCTTTGTTTGTGTTAGGGTCTGGAGGAGATATTCGAGGATCTGCTTCTTCTAACAGTACCTTGTCCCCTATTTTGAAGTAGTTTGCTGTTCCTATAAGCCCTTCTGGGGACTCTTTCGATTTTTCCTCGTGTGGTTCTGGCTCTTCGTCGTGTATCCCTAATTTCTCCTTAAAATGTGTCTTCCACTCGTCTAGATCATCGATCTGAATTCCTCGATCTTCATGAGTTATTTCTTTGTTGGGGTTGGGGTCAGGATCGGGTTCAGTTGTATTCTTCGGTGGTGTTTCCTGAAAAGAAGA
Source organism: Gossypium sturtianum (assembly GCA_025698515.1). Lineage (NCBI taxonomy): Eukaryota > Viridiplantae > Streptophyta > Magnoliopsida > Malvales > Malvaceae > Gossypium > Gossypium sturtianum. The sequence goes on along the minus strand of CM046953.1, from coordinate 127,672,466 downwards.
GTTAACCGAATGGTTATTAGGGAAATTTACGTTCTCACCTTGATTACTCGATGTTCTAGCCGAATCGAGAGCCTTGATGGTGACGGTCTCATTACCTACGCAAAGTATGAGTTCTCCTGCATCAACATCAATTTTAGTCCTGGCAGTGGCTAAAAAGGGTCTTCCTAAAATTTGGGGGATCAAATTATCCTCATCCATGTCTAAGACAACAAAATCTACTGGAAAACGAATCTGTCAATTTTTACAAGAACATCTTCGATAATACCCCTAGGAATTCTAACAGTTTTATCAGCTAATTGAATGCTCATCCTAGTTTGTTTGGGTTTCCCTAGACCTAATTGTTTAAACAATTTATAAAGCATGACATTTATGCTTTCCCTTAAATCAGCTAACGCATTATCAACAGTAAGTCTACCAATTAAACATGGAATTGTAAAACTCCCTGGATCTTTTAATTTTTGTGGTAGCTTATTTTGCAAGATTGCTGAGCACTTTGCGTTGAGTTCCACATGCGAATCTTTGTCTAGTTTCCGCTTGTTTGTCAGAAGCTTCTTTAAGAATTTCCTGGAATCAGGCATCTGCGAAAGAGCTTCGAGGAGTGGTAAGTTAATGTGTAATTTCTTTAAAAGTTTAAGAAACTTACCGAACTGTTCCTCTGTGTCGTCTCTCTTTAACGCTTCGGGATAAGGTATGCGAAGTTGGTACTCCTTGATTACCGGTTTTGGCTTGTCTTGTGTTACCTCATCTTTACCTTTTTCTACCTTGTTTCCTTATGTTGAGATGGATTCATCTACCCTTGTATTCTCCTGAGCTGTTATGGCTTGGATTTGCTCTTTAGCATTAATTTTAGTGTTACTTGGTAGACGCCCTTGCGATCGTTCGGATAATAGCTTTGCAATTTCTCCGACTGACTGGGTAATTTTCCCAATTGCCTTTGTAAGTCCTCCAACTTGGTTCTCGATCATTTTGATCGATGTTTGTTGGGTGTTGAGCGTTACCTCATTTTTTTAGAGACGGGCTTCTGTGGATGCTATGAATTTGTTCAACGTCTCTTCAAGACTCGGCTTCTTTTCCTGTGGATAGGGCTGATTTTTGAAATTTTGAGGAGGTTGTTGTCTTTGATTTCCTTGATTTCCTTGTCCTCCCCACGAAAAATTTGGGTGGTTCCTCCAACCTGGATTATAATTATTACTATATGGGTTATTATTAGATCTGAAATTGTTACCTATATAGTTCATCTGTTCGCTCTCTGTAATTGGTTGGTAGGGTGGGTACTCAGAATTCGCCACAGTTCCACTTGTGTCGCACTGCATGACTGGATGTACCTGCGAAGAACACAAACTATCAATCTTCTTATTCATCAACTCTACCTGATTTGATAGCATGGTTACTGCATCGAGGTTGTAAACTCCGACTGTTTTTGTTGGCTTTGTTCTTGTAACTTGCCACTGATAGTTATTCAACGACATCTCTTCAATAAACTCGTAGGCTACCTCAGGAGTTCTATTATTCAGGGTTCCACCGGCGGTTGAATCAATTAATTGCCTAGTTGAAGGATTCACACCGTTGTAAAAAGTTTGGACTTGGAGCCACAATGGTAATCCGTGGTGTGGGCATCTCCTGAAGAGATCTTTGTGTCTCTCCCATGCGTCGTATAATGTCTCTAAATCCATCTGCACAAAAGAAGATATATCATTACGTAACTTGGCCGTTTTGGCCGGTGGAAAAAAATTTAATAGAAATTTTTCGGTCATTTGTTCCCATGTAGTGATTGACCCTCGTGGTAATGAGTTTAACCACTGTTTTGCTTTATTCCTTAATGAAAAGGGAAATAACCGAAGACGTATGGCATCATCAGAAACGTCATTTATTTTGAAGGTATCGCAGAATTCTAAAAAGTTAGCTATATGAGTGTTTGGATCTTCATCCTGCAAACCATCAAATTGAACAAATTGTTGAATCATTTGAATAGTGTTAGGCTTTAATTCAAAATTATTAGCAGCTATAGCAGGCCTAACAATACTCGATTCTGCCCCTGTTAAATGAGGTTTAGCATAATCATACATAGTACGAGGAGCATTCTGATCCGCCACATTGTTTTTTGGTGGTGGATTATTTCCGTCCATCCCTTCAGTAGGATTGGATCGGTCTTCTCGCTCTCCTTGGTAATTTAGGGCTCGCCTAATTTCTCTGCGATTTCTTCGAGCGGTGGCTTCAATATCACTGTCGTATTCTAAAGGTCCTCTCGGGTTCCTTCTAGTTATAAACTAGAGGTACCTGCTCTGAAAAGAAAGAAAGAAAATTTAGCAAATTTAAAATTAAAACTAAAAATAAAAATAAATTGCGAAAAAAATAAAAATAATGGCTAAAGTAATAAAAATAAAGTTTTTTTAATATTTTAGTTCCCCGGCAACGTCGCGAAAAACTTGATCGCTGTAAATCAGAGTTTTAAAATTTATAAAAGAATGATCGAACCTGGAAACTAACTCTGACAACGATTGAGGCAAGTGCACCTATCGAACAGTAGTATAGCTTAGGCAAGACCGGATTATCGAACCCAAAGGAACTAAAAGTACTAATACTCACCGTCTTTTTATTATTTAGCCTTAATATAAAGTGATGGTTGTTAAACTAAAATTAATATACTTACTAAGCTAAGACTCAAAGACAAAAAGAATGAATTCGGGAAATAACTTTTGGAAAAACTCAGTTGACTCAAGCGATCCCCTAAGGAAAAATCCACCTAGACTTCACTTGTTATCTAACCTTAAACCATATGATTTATTTACTTAGTTTGATCCGTGAGACTCCCTAACATATATTAAACCCTCTCTCGAGGCGAATAACGTCTAACCCTAGGTTAATTAGTGGAACTCTCGTTCGCTTATAATAACCCCCTAGAATAGCAGTACATCTATTTGTGGACTCCCATATTAGGTTTCACCATAATCCGGCAAAATCTCGTCACCCTATCTCTAGGCATGCGATCAACTCCGCTTAATTATGTTGGATCTACTCTTAGGCAGGGTCTATTCCTCCTCCACCGAAGCATATTAGATTTGGATTAAGTTCACACAATTAATAACAAACTAAGTTATTATCATATAATTCAAAAATCAAATAACAAGATTCATCATAGGTTTAATCCCCTTCGGATATCCGAAGGTTTAGTTCATAACAATAAAGGAAAACATCTCAAGAGAAAAGATAACACAAAACATAAGAATTCCCTAAAACCCCCTGAAGGAATTGAAAAAGAGATCCTCCGTCTTGAGTAGAATTTTGGCTTCTTGAGATGGATCAACTCGCTATCTTCGAGTGATTCCCACAAATTTGACCTTTTTGGCTTGGCTTTTTAGCCTAGCTTTCTGCCCCCTTTCAGCTGGTACCTAAGGTGTATTTATAGGCTTTTGAAACATGTTTCTTTCTCCCTAAGTATCCTTTCCCGAATGGAATTCCTCTTCTCCATGGCAGAGGCACGGCCATGGCACACGCCCGTGTAAATCGCGGTGAGGCCGTGTTCGAAACTGTTGAATGAGACACGGCCGTGTAAGTCATGGTCAAGGCCGTGTTCTAGTAGGAATGGTGGCACGGCCGTGTAGCTTTGAGTCCAAGCAGTGCTGATTTCGTGGCTTGGCCCAACTTGGTCCGTTTTAAGCCCGTTTCTCATTCTTTTCGTTATCGGGTGCTTTCCTGAGTGTAAGACATGAAAAGAAAGGATTAAGAGCACCCTTTTACATAAATTGGGGCTTAAATCATCCAAAAGCATACTAAATGTGGGTTTAGAATATGTTACTTTTACGGTTTATCACCGACCTCACCTAAACTTCAGCCAAGAGACCCCCATCATCAGAGACAGACAACCTCACAAACATAGCCCTCAAATCAACGAGAGACTTGCGACTCAAAGCATCTACAACTATGTTCGCCTTCCCCGGAATGTACTCGATCACAAAATCATAATCTTTCAACGACTCGATCCAGCGCCTCTATCTCAAGTTCACTCCCTCTGGGTTAGGAGATACTTAAGACTCCTGTGATCGGTGTATATCACGTACCTCTCACAGTACAAATAGTGACGCCAAATCTTGAGGGCACATTCATCACCCATTTGACATTCAAATTACCTATTATCAACAAGCATCATGAATCCAACCTTAATCATCCAACACATTTCACAAAACATAGACACATATATATACACATGATTCAACCATACCAAAATAACCTAAAATAAGCCATTACTCATGGCTATATATACAAACCAAAACATATACATTTACAAGCCAATTCAAATGGCCAAAGTCATTACCAAAACATAACTAACATGACCAAAGTCCCTATACATGCCATATACTCAAAACATAAGCTTAAAATTACCAAATCGAAAATAGGATAGTGTGATGGAGTCTCCGAGGATCCTCAAATCCAAACTGGCTTTGAAATCACTATAAAACATGGAGAAATAAACAAAGTAAGCTGTAAAGCTTAGTAAGCTCGTATGTAATTATGAAATAAACTTCACTATTCATTAACATTTCCAAAATAGATAACATAAATAGCATTAAAGAATCAATCACTAAGTTAACATAAAGTTTAACCACATGATTAATCATAAGTTCTCAACTTCTTTTAACTCGTTACTCGAACAGTTTTCGTACATACCTGTATCGATACATATCTATTTCTCACCAGTTCACATCTTCAATATACCCGTTGAACCATTCGAAATAGAAGTAAGATAATCAGGAGTCTCGCACACTAAGTGCAAATATCATGGCCTGAAGCCAACTCAATATATCTCGCACCCGAAGTGCTAATATCATGGCCCGAAGCCAAATCACTGAAGTTCCCTAATGACATGTCACTAGTATCCTAATCAATTCCTAAGGTTCAACCGGGATTTCAAATGCTGAATTACCATCGAGTCATTGTCGAACTTATATGAAGTCTTGTATTCACAACTTATACAATATCAAAGCATTTAAAATATGTAACATCCCAAAATTGGGCCTAGTAGGATTGGGCCGATTGGGAATTGGGCTTTAGGAAAATTAGAATATTATTTATTTTTGTGTTGGCTTGGGTATGAATTTTTTGTGTTAGCATAGTCTTGTGAAGGCTTGATTCTATTTAGGAAGATAGAATAATTTTTAGTATGGTTTATTTAATGAAGTAGGATTAAGTGAGCTTGACACTTAAGTTAATTAAGTGTTCATTTAAAGCACAAGAGGAGTAAGTGGCAAGATGGTTAAGGAGCTTGAAAGGTTGTTTGAGATTAGAGGTTCGAGTATCAAGGAAAGCATTTTGAGGATTTTTATTTCATCCTAGCATTTATGGACGGTCAAACTTATTTATGATAGGTTGGACTATTTCTTTTGGTAAGTTGAATAGAAATTTAGGAAAGCTTGAACTTTGGGAAAGAAATCCTATGGATTAAGGAAAGATAGGGGACATAAGGCTTGGTTTAAGGTAAGGATTTTGGAAGCTCTTTAATGGCTATTTGTCCATGAATATGGACGGTTTCATGGACTATGGGGATTGGCTTAAGTGTTGTGAGTGAATAGGAGGAAATAGGGAGAAAATTAGGAGTATGTTTAATTCAAAATTGTTGACAAGAGGCTTGAATTTTGGAGAACGTTTTGGAAACTCTTTGATGGCTTTTAGTGGTTGAATGTGGACGGCATGTGTGGAAAAGGGGATGGCCGAATGTGTTAGGTAGCTTGGGGGGGGATATTTGGCCAACTTTGGCATTTAGGCACCATTTGGCATATTTTCTTTCCCTCTCCTAGCAAAATCCTCTTTGGCCGAATGCACCTAGGCATTTTTGTGCAAGATTGTTTTGGATTTTAGCCTCATTTTTGGTTTGAAACAAATACCATTTCTTTTTCTCTCATCATTCTTTTGACACAAAACTACCTTTTTACTTTGTGCATTTTCTTTTGGGGCAAACAAGGTGTGGCCGAATCTCATCTCTCCCATCTCTCTCTTTTCTTCCTTTGATTTGTGCTCAAACACAAATCCCTTTTCTTTCATTTGGCCGAACCTCTTTCTTCCTCAAATCCTCTTTTCTTTTCTTTCTTCCATTGTTGATTAAACCGAATCCCCATTCACTCATTGTTATTCTCTTTTCTACTTACATTCCCTCACTTTTATTCACATATTTTTCTCCTTTCATTACTATATAGCCGAAATCTTTCCTTCTCCATTAGAGTTACTTTGGTCGAATATCAAGGGAGAACAAGATCCTTTTTGGGATTCTTTTTCAAGCATTAGTAAGAGGGAAGCCATAGCCATTGAGGGAAGCTTTTGGGATTTATTCTCCTAAGGAAAGGTGGTAAGTAACATTCGGCTATAGGCTTTGGTTATGAATAGATGTGCAAGCTAATTATTATCAAGTGTTTTGGTAGGAATCTCGATAGGACAAGTGATAAATACGGGAATTCGGTGAATTGGAGGAAACAACGTCTCGAGATTTCGCTAGTATATTCGAGAATTGCTAGAAAATAGGTGTGTAAGATCTCTATACACACTTTATTAATTTACGTGCTATTTTTATTTGCCTTAGATCTTTTGGTTGTGATTTGCTTATGGCTAAGCATGGAATTCGAGTAAGTCCCTAATTTGTAATTTTTGATATATGATTTGTATGCCATTACATGATGTTAAATGCTATGACATGAAACATGATAATTGATATATAAGCATGTGATGGTGGGATTGATGAGAGGAGGGGATGAATTATGGACTGTCGTCAGTGGTTTTGACCACAAGATGGGTTGGCCCCATCAGATTATTTGTGACCTATGGTCATCAGTGGTTTTGACCACAACGATTGATTAATTTGCGACTAAGTCCCAGTGGTTTGGTACCACCAGTGGTTTTGACCACACTTGATTATTGTGACCTATGGTCATCAGTGGTTTTGACCACACGATGGGTTGGCCCCATCATCTGATTTGTGACTCTAAGTCATCAGTGGTTTTGACCACCAGTGGTTTTGACCACACGGGGTAGAAAAGGAGTATGGATGGCTAGTTGGGTTGCATGTGCATGTTTATTAATGACTTGTGTATGAGTTACTTTACCGGGTGGGGGATTACACACTGAGTCTTGGTGACTCACCCCTTTCCCTTAACATTTTGCAGATGAGTAGATCGCGGAAATGGAGCCGGATGGACTCGAGGTGGCCATGCAGTGGAGTTTTTAATAAATGAATTTTGGGTTTTATTATCTTTCTTTTGGATTTATGTTGTTTAATTGTAATAAGGCCTCCTAGGATTATTTTATTATTGCTGCATGTTTTGAATGTTTTGTTTAAACTATTCGATGATGTTAAAACGGATGCACATGTTTTCTCAAATTAAACGCAAAATGTTTTAAGGTACCATCGGGTACATTTGAAATTTGTAAACAACTCGACTCAACAAATATTTATTAAGTATGGTTTTTAACAAAGAAATTTAATTTGGAAGGCATTTCGACAAATTTTAAAATCAGTCTTAAAATGGTTTTCAAAATGTTTTCTCTGTAGCAAACCAAATTCGGTCGTAATGTTTGGGCCGGGTTTGGGGATGTTACAAAATTGGTATCAGAGCCCAGTTAAAAGCTCGGCTGTGGGGGCCCAAGGCCCAAAAATGTTTTAGTAGGCCTTTGAGAAATATTTTTGGTTTTGAATAGCATGGCACCGAGTCTCCGGCACCTATCCGCCCAGGTAAGTACTCCTAACTTCCGTATGATTTATTTTCTGTAGAAGGGTAGGAAGCATGGAACGTAGATAGTAATAAGTACTTTAAACCTTAGGATTAGTTTACCCCAACAATGACATAAAACTTTAAAAGCCTAATTAAACAAACCTAGGACCAAGTCGCCGAGTTAGGGTGTGGTAACCCTGGTGCGCATGTCTAGGATTGGATCCGGAAGAGCTTGGTACTTAAGCAGTCCTCGTGACTCACCTCCTCTTCGCAGGAATCCTACCTGGTGCGTAGCTTCGGTTCACCCTAACCAAGAGGACTCGGTCATAGGCAAAATCCTAAATAAAACCCGAAAGGGATTAGCCATGTTTTCATGAAAACTCGAGTTTTAAAATTGTTTAAGTACTCTCTAGATATTAGGAAAAAAAAAATTTATTTTGGAAAAATCTTCAAAATATTCCCTGTTTATCAAAATTACCAAAATGCCCTTAGTGGCAAAATTACCAAAATACCCCTGGTTTTCAAAATTTTGCTGTACCTTTAAATTGCGAAATTTACAAGGAATACTCCTCAGTTTTAGAAGTTACAAAATGTTTTGATTCATTAAAATTTTAAAATTTTCTTGATTTATTACTGAAAATACCCTTCTCAGAGGAAAATGACGAAAATACCCTTGGGATAGAAACTGACAAACGTCCAAGAGTGAATAGGAATGAAAGGTATTAGGGAATGGATGTTCTTCTCTGTGTGAACTAGGACAGAGGACTTAAAACCTTATGTGATCGAAAGAATCTCTATTAAACTCTTTTCATAAAAATTTCTTCGCGAATAACCAAGTGAAACAAAGTACTAATCTATAAAATTTTTCTAAATAGATTAAAAGCGCGATAGTTAGAATGAGCTCTAGAGGACGGGGTCGTCGTGGACGCGGAAGGGGAAGGATGACCGTGTCTGAACCCGTTGGGTCGGGTCAAGGATCTGAGAATGAAATACCGCCATCACCACCCCCAACCTTTGGAGAATGTGTTTAGAAATATGATAATTCTTTAAGATCAGAGTGCGCAGTAGGAGCGTAGTGTGGCGAGATAGGAGGTACGACTGTGAGCTAGTTGGAAATTTCGAGGACGAAATTTCTTTAAGGAGGGTAGAATTGTAACATCCCAAAATTGGGCCTAGTAGGATTGGGCCGATTGGGAATTGGGCTTTAGGAAAATTAGAATATTATTTATTTTTGTGTTGGCTTGGGTATGAATTTTTTGTGTTAGCATAGTCTTGTGAAGGCTTGATTCTATTTAGGAAGATAGAATAATTTTTAGTATGGTTTATTTAATGAAGTAGGATTAAGTGAGCTTGACACTTAAGTTAATTAAGTGTTCATTTAAAGCACAAGAGGAGTAAGTGGCAAGATGGTTAAGGAGCTTGAAAGGTTGTTTGAGATTAGAGGTTCGAGTATCAAGGAAAGCATTTTGAGGATTTTTATTTCATCCTAGCATTTATGGACGGTCAAACTTATTTATGATAGGTTGGACTATTTCTTTTAGTAAGTTGAATAGAAATTTAGGAAAGCTTGAACTTTGGGAAAGAAATCCTATGGATTAAGGAAAGATAGGGGACATAAGGCTTGGTTTAAGGTAAGGATTTTGGAAGCTCTTTAATGGCTATTTTGTCCATGAATATGGACGGTTTCATGGACTATGGGGATTGGCTTAAGTGTTGTGAGTGAATAGGAGGAAATAGGGAGAAAATTAGGAGTATGTTTAATTCAAAATTGTTGACAAGAGGCTTGAATTTTGGAGAACGTTTTGGAAACTCTTTGATGGCTTTTAGTGGTTGAATGTGGACGGCATGTGTGGAAAAGGGGGATGGCCGAATGTGTTAGGTAGCTTGGGGGGGGATATTTGGCCAACTTTGGCATTTAGGCACCATTTGGCATATTTTCTTTCCCTCTCCTAGCAAAATCCTCTTTGGCCGAATGCACCTAGGCATTTTTGTGCAAGATTGTTTTGGATTTTAGCCTCATTTTTGGTTTGAAACAAATACCATTTCTTTTTCTCTCATCATTCTTTTGACACAAAACTACCTTTTTACTTTGTGCATTTTCTTTTGGGGCAAACAAGGTGTGGCCGAATCTCATCTCTCCCATCTCTCTCTTTTCTTCCTTTGATTTGTGCTCAAACACAAATCCCTTTTCTTTCATTTGGCCGAACCTCTTTCTTCCTCAAATCCTCTTTTCTTTTCTTTCTTCCATTGTTGATTAAACCGAATCCCCATTCACTCATTGTTATTCTCTTTTCTACTTACATTCCCTCACTTTTATTCACATATTTTTCTCCTTTCATTACTATATAGCCAAATCTTTCCTTCTCCATTAGAGTTACTTTGGTCGAATATCAAGGAGAACAAGATCCTTTTGGGATTCTTTTTCAAGCATTAGTAAGAGGGAAGCCATAGCCATTGAGGGAAGCTTTTGGGATTTATTCTCCTAAGGAAAGGTGGTAAGTAACATTCGGCTATAGGCTTTGGTTATGAATAGATGTGCAAGCTAATTATTATCAAGTGTTTTGGTAGGAATCTCGATAGGACAAGTGATAAATACGGGAATTCGGTGAATTGGAGGAAACAACGTCTCGAGATTTCGCTAGTATATTCGAGAATTGCTAGAAAATAGGTGTGTAAGATCTCTATACACACTTTATTAATTTACGTGCTATTTTTATTTGCCTTAGATCTTTTGGTTGTGATTTGCTTATGGCTAAGCATGGAATTCAGGTAAGTCCCCTAATTTGTAATTTTTGATATATGATTTGTATGCCATTACATGATGTTAAATGCTATGACATGAAACATGATAATTGATATATAAGCATGTGATGGTGGGATTGATGAGAGGAGGGGGATGAATTATGGACTGTCGTCAGTGGTTTTGACCACAAGATGGGTTGGCCCCATCAGATTATTTGTGACCTATGGTCATCAGTGGTTTTGACCACAACGATTGATTAATTTGCGACTAAGTCCCAGTGGTTTGGTACCACCAGTGGTTTTGACCACACTTGATTATTGTGACCTATGGTCATCAGTGGTTTTGACCACACGATGGGTTGGCCCCATCATCTGATTTGTGACTCTAAGTCATCAGTGGTTTTGACCACCAGTGGTTTTGACCACACGGGGTAGAAAAGGAGTATGGATGGCTAGTTGGGTTGCATGTGCATGTTTATTAATGACTTGTGTATGAGTTACTTTACCGGGTGGGGATTACACACTTGAGTCTTGGTGACTCACCCCTTTCCCTTAACATTTTGCGCAGATGAGTAGATCGCGGAAATGGAGCCGGATGGACTCGAGGTGGCCATGCAAAGGAGTTTTTAATAAATGAATTTTGGGTTTTATTATCTTTCTTTTGGATTTATGTTGTTTAATTGTAATAAGGCCTCCTAGGATTATTTTATTATTGCTTTGCATGTTTTGAATGTTTTGTTTAAACTATTCGATGATGTTAAAACGGATGCACATGTTTTCTCAAATTAAACGCAAAATGTTTTAAGGTACCATCGGGTACATTTGAAATTTGTAAACAACTCGACTCAACAAATATTTATTAAGTATGGTTTTTAACAAAGAAATTTAATTTGGAAGGCATTTCGACAAATTTTAAAATCAGTCTTAAAATGGTTTTCAAAATGTTTTCTCTGTAGCAAACCAAATTCGGTCGTAATGTTTGGGCCGGGTTTGGGGATGTTACAAAATACATTTATAATGAAATTTATCACATACGAACTTACCTCAGATGTGAAAACGATGAAATAGATCGATTAGTCGATAACTTTAGTTTTCCTCCGATCTAGATCCGAATTTCACTTTTCTTGATGTAAATATATTCAAAATTAACTTATTTAATAATCTATTTATTCAATTTAATCCAAAACACACATTTAAGCACATTTACACTTTTACCCCAAGAATTTTACAACTTTTACAATTTAATCCTTATTTCACAAAATCATAAATTCATGAATTTCAAGACTAACCCATGCTTGCCGAATTTCTATTATACCCCTAGAAGCCCATATTTTTCATTTATTTCACATTTTAACCACTAAATTTCCACATTTCATAATTTAATCCCTAATTTGCATTTTCACTAAAAATCACTTTATAAAACTTGTATATTTCACAACAAACATTCATAATCTATCATCAAACATCAAAACGTACATGTATTCATCAATGGCATCATTCAAAATCTTTAACAGTTTTGCAAAATAATCCATGGGCTAGCTAGACCTAGTTGCAACGATCTCAAAAACATAGAAATAATTAAAAATCGAGTCAGAATCACTTACATGCTAGCGATTGAAAGTGTCGAATGCTTCAAGCTCTCTAATGGCTTTTCAAACCCTTATTTTTGGTGGTGGATACTTAGTGAAGAAGATGATACAACATTTTCTAATATTTTACTAAGTTCTTTTATAATTTACTATTTTAACCTTTAATATTAATCACTTAAATCACTTATTTTAAGTCCATAAATGTCCATTTAGGAAACCAATGGTCTAATTACAACTTAAGGGCTTCTACTTTAATAAACCATAGCTATTAGACACTTTTAATTAATAACACACAATTTTACACTTTACGCGATTTAGTCCTTTTTAACGAATTAAGCACAGAAACAATAAAATTTCTTAACAAAATTTTCACACAAACATTTTATCATGCCACGGACATTAAATTAATAAAAAAATAAAAATTTTGACTTCAAATTTGTGGTCCCAAAACTACTGTTCGATTTGACTAAAAATGGGTTGTTACAAAGCATCACTATAGTCCACATACTCCTTACTAGATACCGGCTGTGTCAACATAGGCGCTTCAGTCAAAACTGACTTCAACTTCTCAAAAAACTTCTGCCTCTCATCAATCCACTCAAAGGCAATGTTCTTCTGAAGCAATTTCGTCAAAGGAGCAACAATGCTTGAAAATCCCTCGATAAAGTGCTAGTAATAACCAGCTAACCCCATGAAACTTCTGGCCTCAGAAATAGTCCTTGGCGGCTTCCAATCCAAAATTGCCTCAACCTTCTTCAGATCAACCCAAATTCCATCAGCTGAAACGACATGACCCAGAAAAACCACCTCACGAAGCCAAAACTCACACTTGCTCAGTTTTGCATACAACTGCTTCTCCCGCAAAACTTGCAGAACCACACTCAAGTGCTCATCGTACTCATCCTCTGATTGAGAATATACCAATATATCATCTAAGTAGGAATGGAATACTCGGTTCATCATATCCATAAATGCCACAGCTGCATTCGTCAACCCGAATGACATGATAAGAAACTCATAATTACCATACCGAGTCCTAAAAGCAGTCTTCAACACATCTGGGTCCAACCTTCAACTGATAATACCCAGACCTCATATCAATCTTTGAGAAAGTCGAAGCTCCTCGAAACTGATCAAAAAGATCACCAATCATCAATATCAGATACTTATTCTTAATGATCAACTTATTCTGCTGGCGATAATCAATGCAAAGCCTCAAAGTCCCATCATTCTTCTTCTTCACGAACAACACCGGTGCTCCCCATGGAGACACACTCGGACATATGAACCCACGATCTAAAAAATCTTGCAACTTGAGTTTCAACTCTTTCAGTTTCTTAGGTGCCATATGATAGGGTGCAATAGACATCGGAGCAGTATTGGGATAGAGCTCAATACCGAACTCAACTTCTCTAAATGGCGATAAACCATGCAACTTCTCAGGAAACACATCTGGAAAATCACAAATTGCTCGAATCTCATCCAACCTCATCTCCCTACTATTGGTATTCAGGATATAGGCTAGATAAGCTTCGCAACCTTTCTGGACCAACTTTTCAGCACGAAGTGAAGAAATCACATTTGACAACAACTCAAATTTCTCACCAAGAACAACAACTTTTGAGCCTCCAGTACCACATAAAGTCACCAACTTTGCCTCGTAATCCACCTTAGCCTGATGTTTGGATAACCAATATATACCTAGATTGATTTCGAAACCCCAAAATAGCAACTCAAGCAGATCAATCGGGAACACTTGCCCCTGAACTATTAGAGGATAACGATGATAAACCCAATCCACCACTACACTATCACCTAGAGGGCTCTTAACCGTAACACTTAATCTAGACATTTCTACGACAATCCGTAACTCTCTAGCTACGTCTCTCAGGATAAATGACCTAGTCGCACAAGAATCAACTAATGCTAGTAGAGGAAAAGACTATAGTGTTAAAGTGCCTGCGATAACATCAGTTGCCTCTCTAGCCTGGGGCTCCCTCGCTGCATAAACTCTAGCTAGACCACTATTACCACCTTGAGCAGCACCACACTTACTAGCACCTCTACCACAATCACCTCTGCCATGGCCTCTCCTTCGAGCCAGAACAGGTGCGGCAGCAATAGTTGAAACAGGCTGATCACATACAATAATGGCTCTCCTCGAGTAGTCACTCATACGGTGCTCTATCGAACCATAGGTAAGACAAGCACCCGTCATCCTCTAGCACTCACCACGATGACATCGACTACAATGCTCGCATATCGGTCATGCAGTAGCCCCCTGATCAACAGTACCAGCCTCAACTCTCGTAGCCTGTCTGTCTTGACCACGATCATCGGCAACACATCGCCCAGATCTACTAAAATGACCTCTCTTACCCTTACAACCAGAACCACTAGCAGCCTCAATTGACCTCTTAACAGCTCCAAATGAATCAACTTTAGGCTCCTTCCCCAAAGTCTCCTCTAACGCACGAGCCTTCTCAACTAACTCGTCAAAGACCTCGGTATTATGAGCACCAAGGTATAGCTTAATCTCATGATTCAACCTGAACATAAACCTCGTACAATGGTTCACCTGAGAAGACATCAACTTGGGAGCATACTGGCTCAACCGAAAAAACTCAGCCTCGTAATCGTTTACCGACTAAGTACCCTAAACAAGATCCATAAACTCTCATGTCCTAGCCTCGATATACTATTCACTCATAAGCTTCCTCCAAAATGATGCTAAGAAGAAGTCCCAAGTCAAACGATCTGGCGCAGTACCCCTCTCGATAGTCATCCACCATTTGTGAGCCTCTTCCATCAGCAGTGATACGGTTCAACCCAACTTATCCTCGTCAGAGCAACCCATCTAACTGAGAATATGAATGGCACCTTCCAACCAATACTCTGCACGTGTCGGATCACCGCCCCTAACACTACGAAACTCTTTACCCCCAAGAGCTCGTAAATGCTCCAGTCGCAAATCCTGACAAACTGGAGCAACGTTGGCACCAGCTATACGCTATAGTGCTCCTACCATTTCAGACATGAAGTGCTTGACGCGGACCATTTGAGCATCATACCGTGGTGGCGTATCGTCATCCATACTACCCCGATCACGACGTGGAGGAATAACAACTATCATATACTAATGAAAAAGAGTAAAGAAAATGTACCAGGAGTGAGTAGCGGTAAGAGATCCAAGATTTACTTAGTACAGTTCCTATAGGGCATTGTGTTCCCAATCCTACCCCAAGAACATCTTATAGCACGAAAATCATGCATAGACAAAATTACGAAATTTTAATCAACACAAGCAAGCAAATATCATAAATCTAGGATTATTAATATTCAAGCAACCTAGCTAGCCTAGGCTATCCTATGATTTTAAACTTGGCTCTGATACCACCAAATGTGACATCCCAAACTCGACCGGGATGGACCGGCCTGAATTCAAAGCGTTACATTAGCCACCTAAGTGTCTCTCCAACTAATGACCACCCAATACACACCCCGACCTTACAACACCTCAGTCTTATCTAATTAATAGTTGTTTATTAATGCAGAAGCAAATTATGAGCCAATTTTAAACTTTTCCTAGGTAATTTAACTTAAGGGCATTTTCATCATTTTACCACCTATGGTAAAACTATCCTAATTTTAGATCTAAGTGTTTACCAACCTTTTAGTCAAAATTATGCAAGCCTAAAAATTTTAGCTTAAATTGAGTTCGTTTGCTACGCCTAATTCAAGTTTTACTGTTAGGGACTAAATTGTGACAAATACAAACTATCAAGACCTATTTCAATTTACAAATTAAGTGCGTTTCTATCAAATTTTACCCATTACGAGACTAATCCTAAATTTTTTCCAAGTTTCCTTACCATTTAAGGCTCTAATTAAACTAATCAATTTTTAGGACCTAATTGTAACCTAAAGAAATTAGAATTACCAATTTAAAAAGATAAAAATTCAAACCCCTAGACTGTGTGTCATTAAAAGCCCATGTTCATACCGTGAAAAACTTTTTGGTAGATTGCAAATGTCCGTGTAGAAATCCCACATACCCGTGTGTGATAGCTCTAGTTTCCACACGCATGTGTCACTTACCCACAAGCCCGTGTGGATAGGCACACACCCGTGTGAAAACCACTGCACCTATTTTTGTGAAAAACTCATTTTAAAACCCGATTTTGCATATTTTAAAAGCCAATTAAACTCGATTTAGCTACGATTAATTAACATACATATACATACACCTTCCATTGAATTTATTGACATTAATTAAGCCTCAATTAAATAGAATTAGGCAATCAATTTCATGCCTAACAAACACCGAATAAATGAAACAAGTGACATACCTTAGTCGCTAGTAAACCACTCCATGGAAGCTTCATTTAAACAATCGTTAGTATAAATTTCATGCCTCATACACTGTGTTATCAATCACCATGTTATCAAGCAATAATACACCATAAATCATTCAATAATTAAGCTCAAACATGCCTCGAAATTATTATAAAGCCATCTAAAATAAAATGTCCAATGTCCAATGTCCATTTACAACCAAAATCATTACTGGAAGTACCACAATGACCGATTACATTCTGTAAAATGCATAATAAGGCCTCTACCAAGCCTAAATCTCTTGGAACTCTCTAGCTCGGCTCCTCAGCTCCTCAATCCTGACGATTCTCTGTACAAATGTGAGGGTGTGAGCTTTTAAAAAGCTTAGTGAATGTTAATAAAATTGACAAGTAAATCAACATTGAATTCATGCTTAACTCACAATCAATCATTGTATTGCCCTGAATTTTATTTTTTTGCTTCTGTAAAAATGTGACACAATTGAGTATCTACTTCAGTGGTTAAGTGTTCTAGGTGTGTGCGGGAGGTCTTGGGTTCAAGGCTTACCCTTGGCAAATTTTGTTATTTTTGGACTTAAGTTTTATCCTTGTTCAGCGGGATTATATTTAATTGCCTGTAATATCATATCAGAATGAGCCTGCTGGTTTCAGTGGTAAGGGAGTTAGAGTGTATAAGGTCCTGTGTTCGAATCCTTGCGTAAGCGTGGGTATTGATTTTTGCTTAGATTTGTTGATAGAGTTTCGTTTAAGTTGAATTTTCGAGGGAGTTTGAGTAGTGGGTTAGTAAAGATAATTTAGGGATATGAGCATATCTTTAGTTATTTTGTTTTGTTTTATTTTTTGAATTTTCTCTCTCCAACAAGAAAATTCCCAAATTCTGACGTTTCTTCCTCCCTCTCTGCCGTTTTACCTTTTTCCATTCAAGGGAATTTCTTTCCTTTCATTAATTCTTTCAAAATTACTCTTCCAAAATCTCAGTGTTGTAACTCTCTAAATATTTTGTGTGCCGGTAGGTAAGAGTTGTGAACTTGTTCGTTTTGGGGGTAGGTATTTTAACGACTATATCAATTTTTGGTCCTCACGTTAATATGATTCTAGGTTTTGGCAGCGAATCGTAACGACCGGAGTTCTGCCCCTGCATAACCGTAGGCGGGTTTGATCATGTAGTTGGTTAAGTAGCGTGTGCTTGAGTTCCTTCGTTCGTAATCTTCGTTGGCACAGTTCAATTGAGGTTTAATATTGATTTTTGGATATGATTATGTGAAATTTAGGTTTTGGTGGTCTCGGGAGTGTGTCTCATCAGAATCATACCAGGTGTATACCCAAAATGCGAGAAACTGAGTTTCGGAAAAAAGTTGAAAGTGACCACTGTACAACACCACACGGGCGTGTGGTCACCCGTGTTGTAGGCCGTGTGCAAGGACACAGCCGTGTGATTGAAGAAGGCATGGGCGTACGCATGACACAACCATATTGTGGCTTGAGTGTGGCCGTGTGGGCCACACGAACTAGGCCAAGTTGAGCGTGTGGGCCCACACGGGCATTTCACTCAGACGTGTGGATTATTGAGCCTGGCCGTGTAGACCACACGAGCAAGGCCAGTCTGGGCGTGTGGGCCACACGGGCATGTGGGCCCATTTTACTAAAATTCTCTGTATGGTCGCACGGGTTATCCTAATCGACTGTGGGCCAATCGTAGGGTCGGTAAAGGATAACTTAACCCTAAAACTGTGTGATTTGTTAGATTAAATACTGTTCTGAGCTTGTCTACGTTATGTATATCTGCTATTCATTTATATAAGCATGTTAAGCATGTTTTATTTGTTAACTCTATATGGATGATCTGTGTTTGTGTTGGGGTGGGATTTGTATATGAGGAAGAAGCATTTTGATCGGCGTTAAACGCCTATATTCTGGCAGCTTGACTGCATATTTTATCTGATATGTGTCTTAATGACACGACGTGGTGTGTAGGGATGGGTGGGTATTTTTAACCCCACATGGTGTAATGGGATGGACGAAGATGGTGTGTAGAGGATGGGGGTAGGATTATGCATATTTGTATCTAATTCTGCTACTGTATCTGAAAAGGACATGATGTCTGTATCTGTGTCTGTTCTAGTTCTGTATATGTTGATTGTATGCTTACATGCTTAATTCTGTTGGGTTACACACTGAGTTTTTGTAAACTCACATTTGGTTACTTTTCTGTCAGGTAATCCTCAGACTTAGGCGAATCGGTGCAGCAGGGACTCAGGGGTGACCACTCTTCTATGAAACGGTTTAGACTTGTTAAACTGAGTTTTATTTATTATTTTGGGATTATATTCTAAGAGTTTGTAATAGTTGGGACTATCTGGATGTTATGGTTTTTAACTGTGGTTTTTGGGTTTTTATTAGCTTCTGGCATGCCATGATAAATTATTTTACGAAATTGACGGTTTCTACGCAAACTATGGTTTCCCTAAAAACACGAAGGTATTTTCAAATTATAACGATTTTCAAACTTCCGCTGTAAATAAGAGTTTGACAAATGGACCAATTAATTAACATTTTTAAAATGGGGATGAAGCATTCGAGTTAGTCAACTGAAACTATTCTGCGAGATAATCTTCATTCTCAAAACCCATTCTATGTAACCTCACCAGATTAGGCCATAACGTCTAAGCCGGGTTTGGGGTGCTACATTTAGTGCTATCAGAGCCAGGTTGCAAAACTCGATTGTGAATTTTGGGTTCCAAAATTATGTTTTAAAAGTATTGGTTTTTAAATGATTTGGGTAATTGAGTAAGTATGTGGTTCACTGAGTCTCCGGCGCCGATTCTGTAAGTATTTCTGAAACTTAGATAGTTTATTCTGAAAACACTATAGATGTTATCTTCTGAGACTGTACTGAGATAATTAGAAAACTGAAAACTTTTGAAAACACTTCGGAACTACTGATAAATTGTGCATAAAATATCTGGTAATAAATATTGAAACTGATGCATAAAATTTTAATGTAGATAAAACTTGAATTAGACAATAAGTGCCTGTGGAATTCATGGACGTGGTACTCGTGGCCGTGGAAGGGGCCGTAGGGGGCTCGAGCTGAGTCTTCCTCTCTGGGCAGCATGCCAAATTTGGATACAAGTGAGACACCAGTTTCGCCTACTACCGAGACTGGGTCTCAGAGTCGCTCGGCTGGGGACGACGCACTGTCCCAAGCCATGCTAAGGAATTGGAGAGGGTCGCTGGACCCCATTCTGGATCTGGGGGCCGAGGGTCGGTAACTGAGCGACTCCAGTATAATGGAGCTGACCTGTTTAGAGGCGTCACTAGAGTCACCCCTAGTGTGGTCGAGTATTGGTTAGAGGCCACAGAGAGGATTATGAATGATTTAGACTACACCCCTGA
The DNA here is from genome assembly GCA_025698515.1 of Gossypium sturtianum. Taxonomy (NCBI): domain Eukaryota; kingdom Viridiplantae; phylum Streptophyta; class Magnoliopsida; order Malvales; family Malvaceae; genus Gossypium; species Gossypium sturtianum. Next base: position 127,652,690 of record CM046953.1, on the reverse strand, counting down.
GCAGAAACTGAAGGGTGCAGTTTTTTTACTTCACGATGAGGCTTATCAGTGGTGGCTGACGGTTGAGGAGGGTACTCAGCCTAATCGAATGAGTTGGGATTTCTTTAAGACCACCTTCCAGAGCAAGTATGTGGGTGCTAATTATGTGGATTCTGGTATATGTGAGTTCATGAATCTCACGCAGGGTGATAGATCTGTAGTTGAGTATGAGGCCGAGTTTCTGAGATTGAGCCACTGTGCTCAAGGCATGGTGGCATCTGAGTATGAGAGGTGTGTTCGATTTGAAGATGGGTTAAGAGACAGTCTGAGGGTACTGATTACTCCATAGAGGGAGCGAGAGTTTTTTGTTATGGTGGAGAAGGCAAAGATTGTTGAGGATGTTAAGCGCGTGGAGCGCCAGAATAGGGACCGAGAGAGGGGTAATAATATGAGGGATTCGGAGCCCTCTAGTTCTGTTCCTAGCTCTAAGAATAAGTCCAGATCACATGGGCCAGTTAGAGTGGGGGCTCCTACTATTCCAGCTGGGTTGCAGCCGTGTGGTGATTGTGGTAGGTGTCATCCGGGCTAGTGTTGGAGGATTGGGGCCTGTCTGAGATGTGGATCCTTAGAGCACCGTATTAGAGACTGTTCGCAACGGGTAGATCAGATGCAAGCTCCGGGTTTTATGCAGCCGCAGAGGGTAGTTCAGCAGCCATTTAGGGTCCGTGGACAGGCCAGAGGTGGTAATAGTTTGGGTCGTGGGCAGAGAGCATCGGGCAGAGGTGCTGGTCAGACAGAGGCGATGCAGCCTGAACTTGTTTATATTTCTCGACGCCGAGAGGACAGAGATGCTCCAGACGTCATCACTGGTACGTTCTTTATATTTGATGTATCTTACTTGGGTTTGATAGACATATGGTCTACTCACTCGTACATAGCTAGTAATGTATCCGAAACTTTGGGGATTTCTGTGGAGAGCACTTTTAGTGAGGTTACGATACTGAGTCCATTGGGGCAGTCTATTCGGGTTAGTAAACTCTATAGGGATGTTCCGTTAGAGGTGTAAGGGACGATTTTTCTGGCTAATCTGATGGAGCTTCCGTTCGGGGAGTTCGACCTAATTCTGGGTATGGACTGGTTAGTGGAGCACTAAGTTAGTTTGGACTGCACATATAAAAGGGTCATTTTGAGGACGAAGGATGATGTGGATGTGGTTATGATTGGTAAGCATAAAGACTATCTGTCACATGTGATCTCTGCACTAGTAGCTGAGAAACTGGTCCAAAAAGGGTGTGAGGCGTACTTGGCTTACGTAAGTGTTTTTTATTATAGGGATTCTTTTGTTGCGAATATCAGAACAGTGAAGGATTTTTCGGACGTCTTTCCTGAGGAGTTACCAAGATTACCTCCTAATTGGGAAGTGGAGTTTGGGATTGAGCTTCTTCCTGATATGGCTCTGGTGTCCATCGCTCCTTACCGTATGGCACCGAAAGAGCTTACTGAGCTTAAGGCTCAACTGCAAGAGCTTCTGGACCATGGTTTCATCCGTCCTAGTGTGTCTCCATGGGGAGCACTAGTTCTGTTTGTTAATAAGAATAATGGGACCATGAGGATGTGTATCGATTATCGGTAGTTGGATAAGTTGACTGTGAAGAATAAGTATCCGCTTTCAAGGATTGACGATTTGTTTGATCAGTTTAAAGGGGCTTTTGTGTTCTCCAAGATTGATCTTAGATCTGGGTATCATCAGTTGAGGGTTAAAGATGTGGATATTCTTAAGACCGCAATTAGGACTCGTTATGGACACTACGAGTTCCTACTTATGCCTTTTAGTCTGACGATTGCTCCGGTCGCATTCATGGATTTGCTGAATCGAGAGTTTCAGCTCTATCTGGATCAATTCATCGTGGTCTTCATCGACGACATTCTGGTTTACTCTAAGACTAAGGACGAGCATGATGAGCATCATAGAGTAGTGCTTCAGATTTTACGGGAAAAGCAGCTCTACGCTAAGTTGAGTAAGTGTGAGTTCTGGTTACGTGAGGTAACTTTCTTGGTCCATGTGGTATCTGCTGAGGGGATTTGTGTTGATCCTAGAAAGATCGAGGCTGTACTTGATTGGAAACAACCCAAGAACGTATCTGAAATTCGTAGTTTTCTGGGTTTGGCAGGTTATTATCGGTGTTTTGTAGAAGGATTTTCTCTCATTGTGGCTCGCCTTACTAAGTTTCTACGGAAATGTGTCCCTTTTGTCTGGACTGATGCACAGCAAGTGAGCTTTGAGAAGCTCAAGTCTGTTCTGAATCAAGCTCCTGTTCTAATATAGCCTGAACCTGGTAAGGAGTTTGTGGTGTACAATGATGCGTCGCACGTCGATTTTGGATGTGTTCTGATGTAGGATGGTAAGGTTGTGGCTTATGCGTCCCGTTAGCTTAAGACACACGAAGGGAATTATCATACACATGATCTCAAGTTGGCTGCAGTGGTCTTTGCATTGAAAATTTGGAGGCACCATCTGTATGGTGAGAGTTGTATCATCTACACCGATCACAAGAGTCTCAAATATCTCCTTACTCAGAAGGAGTTGAACCTTAGGCAGCGGCGATGGATTGAGCTGCTTAAAGATTATGACTGCACTATTGAGTATCATCCCGGTAAGGCCAATGTGGTGGTCGAGGCTCTCAGTCAAGGAGCGATGTCTGAATTAAGGGCGATGTTTGCTCGCCTTAGTCTGTTTGATGATGGGAGCCTTTTAGCTGAGTTGCAAGTTAAGTGGACTTGGATTGATCAGATTCGGGATAAGTAGTTAGGGGATGAGTCTCTGAGCTTGCGGTTTCGACAGATTGAGAGTGGTACTACTGCTAATTTTGGGATAAACAGTGATGGTGTGTTATGTTTTTGAGGACGGATTTGTGTGCCGAACGATTCTGATCTGAGGCAGTCAATTCTGAGGGAGGCGTATAGTAGCCTTTATGCTATGCATCCCAGTGGTAATAAGATGTATCAGGATCTTCGTGAATTGTACTGGTAGTCGGGTTTAGAGGGAGAGGTTACAGATTTTGTAGCTCGTTGTCTGACGTGTCAGTAAGTTAAGGCTGAGCACCAGTTGCCTTCGGCTTTGTTGTAGCCAGTTAAGATTCCCTTGTGGAAAAGGGAACGAGTGACGATGGACTTCGTTAGCGGGTTGCCCTTGACACCCACTAAGAAGGATTCTATTTTGGTCATCGTGGATCGATAGACAAAGTCTGCTCACTTCATTCCAATTCGGACAGACTATTCTTTGCAGAAGTTAGCGAAGCTCTACATTTCTGAACTGCATGAGGTGCCTGTTTCGATCATTTCTAATAGGGATCCTCAGTTTTGGAAAAAGTTGCACAAGGCTCAGGGTTCGAGATTAGACTTCAGTACTGCGTTCCATCCTTAGATCGATGGTCAATTTGAGAGGGTGATTCAGATACTGGAGGATATGCTTTGGAGTTGTGTGATTGATTTCTGTGGTAGTTGGGAGGATTATCTGCCGCTGGCTGAGTTCGCCTATAATAACAGCTTCTAGGCTAGCATTCAGATGGAACCTTACGAGGCTTTGTATGGTCGTAAGTGTCACACTTTGTTATGTTGGACTGAGTTGGGTGAGCATCGGGTTTTGGGTCCCGAACTAGTTTTCGATACTAAAGATAAGGTTAGACTGATTCAGGATCGTCTGAAGGTGACATCTGACAGAAAAAAATCTTATGCCGATCTGAAGAGGCGAGATATTGAGTACTCTGTGGGGGACTTCATTTTTCTAAGGGTTTCTCCGTGGAAGAAAGTTCTGAGGTTCGGTCGTAAAGGCAAGCTAAGCCCTAGGTTTATTGGATCGTATCGGATTCTGAAGCGTGTGGGACCGATCACTTATCAGTTGGAGCTACCTCTACTGTTTGACTGTATCAATGATGTCTTCAACATCTCGATGTTGAGGTGATATCGGTTTGATCCTTCTCAAGTCGTTTCTGTTGAGGAGATCGAGGTTAGACCGGACTTGACTTTCATGGCGGAGCCTGTAACAGCCCGATTTAGGGCCTAGTCAGAATAGTGGTGCGAGACCACAAATCCGAAGTAGAAATATGAGATTTAAGGTTTATGAGATGTTTGCATGATAGTATAATAGTTTCATGAAGAAATTTTATTAAATTGTGATCAAATGGTCCATTAGGACTAAATTACAAAAGTTGCAAAAGATGAGATTCTAGAAGCTTTTAGTATGAAATAGATTTGGATTATTAATTAGAGGTCCTTAAATAGCAATTTGCCCAATTTCTAATTTTTGGATAAAAATGGACATGAGTTAGTAACTTTTGAAAGTTTAGTAAAAAAGGGGATTTTGGTCATTTGGCTAATTAATGATTAAAAAGGATGAATTAAGTCAAAATTCATGTTCATCTTCTTCAAGCTTGGCTGGAATTTTGAAGAACTCCATAGCTAGGTTTTGTTCAATTTTTTTCAAGCTCATAGTAAGTGTATCCTAGCCTCGTTTTTAATATTCTTCGTATTTTTGAAGTCCTCGTAGCATGATTTAGCTATTTTTACCTATAGTTTGAGCTAAGATCCATGTTCAAAAATATACCCAAGTATGACATACATGTATTTTGATTTTTTATGGAATATTATGAGAGTTTGATGTAGAATAAACATCTTTTTCTAAGTGAATTTCATGAAAAATGCTAGTAAGGACTAATTTGTAAAAATTATGAAATTGGTCATATATGAGAGAAATAGTGAGAATTGAATATTGCTATAGTTGAGAAAATGAATCAGCTAAGCATGAAATACAAGAAAGTTGAATGAAAATCACTTTACGAGCCTAGGGGAAAAAGTGTAAATATGAGAAAGTTTAAGGGCAAAATGGTAAATTTGCCAAAGTATGAGTTATGAGTCAATTTAGTCAATGTGAGTATTAAATGAGTTAAATTATCATTATAGATCAAGAAAAATGAAGTCCAGATCGTAACCGAGGTAAGAATAAAGTCGTGGACTAAGTTGACTATCTTCATACATTTTGTATACCGAGGTAAGTTGTATGATTTAAAAGCTTTATAAGTATTTTTATTGAATTACTTATATATGTTGTTATTGTACATTATTTCCATGAAGTTGTTTAAATATGTTTAAACAAGGAAATTAATGAAAATTAAGTACATGAAAGTCCCGATTGAAGTAGGATTACTGAGGATGCTTAATCTACATCATGAGACAAGAAAGCCCGTATAAGACCATGTCAAGACATGGCATCGGCAGTAAAGCAAAGAGATCATGTAAGTCCAAGACAAGTCTTGGCATTGAAAAGTTATCATGAGATAAAGACCCATATTAGTCCAAGCCAAGGCATGGCATTGGTGAGTCTCTAAAGTGAAGACATCATGTAAGTCCACGAGAAATCTTGGCATTGAAAAGTTATCATGAGATAAAGACCCATATAAGTCCAAGCCAAGGCAAGGCATTGGTGAGTCTCTAAAGTGAAGACATCATGTAAGTCCAAGACAAGTCTTGGGATTGAAAAGTTATCATGAGATAAAGACCCATATAAGTCCAAGCCAAGGCATGGCATTGGTGAGTCTCTAAAGTGAAGACATCATGTACGTCCAAGACAAGTCTTGGCATTGAAAAGTTATCATGAGATAAAATCCCATATAAGTCCAAGCCAAGGCATGGCATTGGTGAGTCTCTAAAGTGAAGACATCATGTAAGTCGATGTCAAGACATGGCATTGACAAGTTTTATGAGACAAGAATACCACGTAAGTCCATGTCAAGACATGGCAATGGTAAGTTTCCGAGGAAACACCCAAGGAAGATTTCGTGTAAGCCCATGTCAAGACATGGCATTGACACCAAGTTAAGAGATAGCATGTAAGACCATATCTAGGATATGGCATTGGCATCGAGACACATGTGTGATAGATTTAGTATCCTCCGTTATTCCGGTTAATTCTTCAGGCAAAAGAGCAAAGAATGAATGAGATAACAAGAAAGTTAAGTATGCAAAGCTGTTATCAAGTCAAAGTTTAATAAGAGTATCATTCAAGTTAAGTAATATGAAGTTTGAGCTTATGCTTACATTAGCAAAGTATACTGATCTATATGATTAAGTGATACAGGTAACTTGTTTACATTACAAGCATGAGAAGAGTAAGTAAGCTTAAGCACTTGAGATTTGTGATGCTATTGTTTTATGATGGATGAGTCACGAAAATTAATTAAATTGCTTTATGCAATACATGCAAACTTACTAAGCTAAATGCTTACCTCTTTATTTCTTTCTTTCCTTGTAGTCTCGCCAAGCTAACTCATGGATCATTGACGTTGGAGCTCGGAACAAACTATCATTCACTATTTTGGTGTAGCCAAGTTGTTTTTATTAAGTATGGCATGTATAGGAAATATATCATTTTGAGTTATGTCTTAAGACGAGCCAAAGTGTTGGCTATCAAGTTTACTATTCTTTTTTTATATGGCTAAAGTGATTGGCCAATATTTACTAAGTTTATATATATCAATGTCGATGAATTATGCATCATTGTTCATGTTTTGGTGAAGTATTTGAATTGTTGAATTGGGTATAAGATTGATCTTGATTTTAGGGTGGCAATTGGCTTAGAAAATAGCCTTTAAGTGTCCACATGGATAGACACACGGGCGTGTGTCTAGGCCGTGTGTGACACACGGTCAACCCACATGGTTGTGTCAATGGGTCGTGTGTCCCCTGCATGTTAATGTTTAAGTCAGAATGGACCACGGGGTAGACACACGGGCGTGTGCCTATGCCGTGTGAACTGGTCAGTGTCCACCACGGGCTAGCTACACGGGCGTGTGCTTAGGCTGTGTGGAAACTCCAGTAGATTTGAAAAATGAATAAATTGTACACGGGCTAGAGACATGGGCGTGTGAAATCACACGGCCTGCATAACACGGGCGTGTCCCAAGTCACATGGGCGTGTGACCCCTGTCCAGGCAAAAGTTTTCAAAATGAGCAAAAGTTTCCAGTTGAACTTCGAAAGTTTTCGGATGTGAGTTTAAGGACTCGTAGGCCTATTGAATGTATGCTATGATTTAGAAAGAGAAGTTTTATATCGAATTGAAATTTTATAGCCCGTTCGTACAACTTCAAGCAAGTATTAAGTATGGTAATGTCTCGTATCCAGTCCCAGCTTCGGACTCAGGTATGGGGTGTTACATTTAGTGGTATCAGAGCTACGGTTTAGTCGATTCTAGGACTAACATAGCATAAGCATGAGTCTAGCTATACATGCCATACGTAATGATGTATTTATAATGATAGTGTGATGACTCCTGACGAGTTTAGAAAAGATCACTTGGGAATTTTTCCAAGGAGAGTTTAGAAAGAAGTACATCAGCCAAAGGTTTATCGACCAGAAAAGAAAGGAATTTCTAGAATTGAAGCAAGGCAAGATGTCAGTGACTGATTATGAGCGTGAGTTTGTAAGACTCAGTAAATACGCTCGAGAGTGTGTATCCACCGAAGCCATCATGAGTAAGAGATTTGAAGATAGACTAAATGAGGACATTAAATTGTTTGTTGCTGTCCTAGAACTGAAAGAATTCGTTGTGCTAGTAGAGAGGGCTTGTAAAGCTGAAAAATTAGTAAATGAGAAAAGGAAAGCCGAAATGAAGTCTCGTGACTCGAGGAAGAGGCAATGGAATAAGTCATTCCAATCTTCACTCAAGAAGCCAAGAGATTTTTCCACTCAATCGGCTACTTCCACCGGGTTTTCAAGTAAAAACAAGGGTAAACAATATTCGAGGAATAAGGCTCAGACTACCTCAGTCGCTAGTGTTGGGAACATTTGATCTAATAGACCGGAATGCCCACAGTGCGGCAGACATCATCTCGGCGAATGCCGGGCACATGAGAATGCTTGTTTCAAGTGTGGTTCCCAAGATCACTTTATAAAAGATTGTCTTGAGATGATGAAAGAAGAGAAGACTCAGAATGCGAGATCCGGGAGTATGGTTAGAGGTAGACCACAGAGGAACCCAAGAAGTGGGGCGAATAGTAGGGGTAACCCCAAAGAGCAGGCTGCGAGACCCGAGGGTAGGGCGCCTGCAAGGACTTATGCCATTCGCGCTCACGAAGAGGCATCCTCTCCTGATGTTATTACGGGTACCTTTTCTCTTCATGATACTAAAGTTATTGCTTTAATAGATCCCGGATCTACCCACTCTTATATTTGCATGAAATTAGTACCTATTATGAGTATGCCTATAGAGTCCATAGAGTTTGTGATAAAGGTGTCCAATCCATTAGGCAAAAGTATACTAGTTGAGAAGGTATACAAAGATTGTCCATTGATGATTAGAGGTCATTGCTTTAAGGTCAATCTTATGTTATTACCATTCGATGAATTTGATATTATTCTTGGTATGGATTGGTTAACCACTCATGATGTGATAGTAAATTTTGGGAAGAAATATATTGATATGAGATGTGAAAATGGAGACACTCTTCATGTAGAATCAAATGAACAAGATAGCTCGCCGGAAGTGATTTTCATATGTCAGCTCAGAGGTATGTAAGAAAAGGGTACGAGGCGTATCTTGCGTTTGTGATAAATGCCAAAGAGACAGAGTTAAAGATTGAGTCAGTACCAATAGTATGTGAGTATTTGGATGTTTTTCCTGAGGAATTGCCGGGACTACCTCAGATTAGAGAAGTTGAATTTGGCATTCAGCTAGCTCTCGGTACTGTACCGGTATCTATTACTCCTTACAGAATGGCTCCAACGGAGTTGAAGGAACTAAAGGCACAGTTGCAAGAGTTGACGGACAAAGGTTTTGCAAGATCAAGTTGTTCTCCATGGGGTGCTCTGGTTTTATTTGTGAAAAAGAAAGATGGCACCATCAGATTGTGCATAGATTACCGGCAGCTTAAAAAAGTGACAGTGAAGAACAAGTACCCATTGCCAAAGATTGATGATTTGTTCGATTAATTGAAGGGAGCCACTGTGTTCTCCAAGATAGACTTGAGATCGGGGTACTATTAGTTTAGAGTAAATGACTCGGATGTGTCGAAGAATGCTTTTCGAACGAGGTATGGGCATTATGAATTTTTAGTCATGCCCCTTGGTTTGACAAATGCTCCTGCGATGTTCATGGATCTAATGAACTGCATCTTTAGACCATACCTCGATAAGTTTGTGTTCGTTTTCATTGACGACATACTGATTTATTCTCGAGATGAGCTTGAGCATGCTGAGCACTTAAGGACAGTTTTACAGATTCTACGAGAAAACTAGTTGTACGCCAAATTTAGCAAGAGTGAATTTTGGCTCAAGGAAGTTGGATTTTTGGGACACATTGTCTCGGGATATGGAGTTCGAGTTGACCCAAGTAAGATTTCGGCCATTATTGGCTGGAAACCGCTGAAGAATATATCTAAGGTTAGAAGTTTTCTAGGCCTAGCTGGATATTATAGACGGTTTGTCAAAGGGTTTTCTATGATAGCGACTCCAATGACGAAACTATTACAGAAAAATGTGAAGTTTGATTGGACAGAAAAGTGCCAACAAAGTTTTGAGAAGGTGAATGCATTGTTGACAGAAGCTCCAGTTTTAGTACAACCCGAGTCGGGAAAACAATATGTGATCTATAGAAATGCGTCCTTAAATGGATTAGGCTGTGTACTTATGCAAGAAGGGAAGGTAATAGCATATGCCTCAAGACAGCTAAAACCTCATGAGAAGAACTATCCGACGCACGACTTAGAGTTGGCTGCCATAGTCTTTGCATTGAAGATTTGGAGACACCATCTATATGGTGAAAAATGTCGGATTTTCACTGATCACAAAAGTTTGAAGTATTTGATGACACAAAAGGAGTTGAATTTGAGGCAACAAAGATGGTTAGAGTTGATAAAAGATTATGAGTTGGTCATTGACTACCATTCGGGAAAGGCAAACGTGGTCGCCGATGCTTTGAGTAGAAATTCCCTATTTGCATTAAGGGCATTGAATTCGTGGATGACTCTATCTGATAATGGTTTTATTCTAGCCGAGTTGAGGGCTAGAACGATGTTCCTCCAAGAGATCTTTGAGGCTCAAAAAAATGATAATGAATTGCATGCTAAGAGAGCTCAGTGCGAGTCGGATGTTAAGTCAAATTTTCAGATTAATTCCGATGGATGTCTAATATTCAAAGATAGAGTTTGTGTACCGAGGAATGAGGAACTTATACGGAGGATTTTGCATGAGGCATATAACGGATGTTTATCTGTACATCTGGGTAGTACCAAGATGTATAATGATTTGAAGAAACGGTATTGGTGGCCGAAAATGAAGAAAGATATTTCTGAGTTTGTTTCCAGATGTTTAATTTGTCAGTAAGTAAAGGCTGAACACCAAGTACCTTTTGGTTGCTCCAACCTATTATGGTTCCCGAGTGGAAATGGGACCGTATCACTATGGACTTTGTAACGGGTTTTCCATTGTCATCGAGCAAGAAAGATGTTGTATGGGTTGTGGTCGATAGACTCACGAAGTCAGCCCATTTCATACCTGTACGAGTTGATTACTCACTCGACAAGTTGGCAAACTTGTATGTTTCAGAAATAGTAAGGCTTCACGGGGTTCCCTTGTCAATCATATCGGATAGAGATTCGAGATTCACATCCAGATTTTGGAAGAAGTTGCAAGAGGCCCTGGGTACAAAGTTGAGTTTTAGTACAGCTTTTCATCCCTAAATCGACGGTCAGTCGGAAAGGTTAATACAAGTACTCGAATTTCAAGGTAGTTGGGAAAAGTTCCTACCATTGGTAGAATTTGCCTACAATAATAGCTTTCAGTCAAGCTTAAAGATGGCACCTTCTGAGGCTTTATATGGGCGTAAGTGCCGAACGCCTTTATATTGGGCTAAACTCAAGGAAAACCAAATTCACGGGGTTGATTTGGTTAAAGTAACGGAAGAGAAGGTGAAGGTGATTCGAGAGTGTTTAAAGGCTGCTTTCGACAGACAAAAATCCTATTCAGATTTAAAAAGGAAATATATAGAGTATCAAGTCGGTGATAGAGTTTTCTTGAAAGTGTCTCCATGGAGAAAGGTTCTTAGATTTGGCCGAAAAGGCAAGTTGAGTCCACGTTTTACTGGACCATATGAGATCACCAAGAGGGTTGGGCCTGTAGCTTATCGTTTGGCCTTGCCGTCTGAGTTAGAGAAGATACATGATGTGTTTCACGTGTCTATGTTACGACGCTACCGATCAGACCCTTCGCATGTGATTACACCAACAGAAGTGGAGATTCAATCCGACATGACTTATGGTGAAGAACCAATTAAGATTTTAGCTTGGGAAGTCAAACAGCTAATAAATAAGAATATCGCCCTTGTTAAGGTATTATGGCAAAGACATGGGATAGAGGAAGCTACATGGGAACCAGAAGAAACCATGAGAAACCAGTACCCAAACCTTTTTGCTGGTAAGATTTTCGAGGATGAAAATTCCTAAGGGGGGAGAATTGTAACAGCCCGATTTAAGGCCTAGTCAGAATAGTGGTACGAGACCACAAAATCGAAGTAGAAATATGAGATTTAAGGTTTATGAGATGTTTGCATGATAGTATAATAGTTTCATGAAGAAATTTTATTAAATTGTGATCGAATGGTCCATTAGGACTAAACTGCAAAAGTTGCAAAAGATGAGATTCTAAAAGCTTTTAGTATGAAATAGATTTGGATTATTAATTAGAGGTCCTTAAATAGAAATTTGCCCAATTTCTAATTTTTGGACAAAAATGGACATGAGTTAGTAACTTTTGAAAGTTTAGTAAAAATGGCATTTTGGTCATTTGGCTAATTAATGATTAAAAAGGATGAATTAAGTCAAAATTCATGTTCATCTTCTTCAAGCTTGGCTGAAATTTTGAAGAACTCCATAGCTAGGGTTTGTTCAATTTTTTTTCAAGCTCATAGTAAGTGCATCCTAGCCCCGTTTTTAAAATTCTTCGCATTTTTGAAGTCCTCGTAGCATGATTTAGCTATTTTTAGCTATAGTTCGAGCTAAGATCCATGTCCAAAAATATACCCATGTATGACATACATGTATTTTGATGTTTTATGGAATATTATGAGAGTTTGATGTAGAATAAACATCTTTTTCTAAGTGAATTTCATGAAAAATGCTAGTAAGGACTAATTTGTAAAAGTTATGAAATTGGTCATATATGAGAGAAATAGTGAGAATTGAATATTGCTATAGTTGAGAAAAGAATCAGCTAAGCATGAAATATAAGAAAGTTGAATGAAAATCACTTTACAAGCCTAGGGGCAAAAGTGTAAATATGAGAAAGTTTAAGGGCAAAATGGTAAATTTGCCAAAGTATGAGTTATGAGTCAATTTAGTCAATGTGAGCATTAAATGAGTTAAAATATCATTATAGATGAAGAAAAATGAAGCCCGGATTGTAACCGAGGCAAGAACAAAGTTGTGGACTAAGTTGACTATCTTCATACGTTTTGTATACCGAGGTAAGTTGTATGATTTAAAAGCTTTATAAGTATTTTTATTGAATTACTTATATATGTTGTTATTGTACATTATTTCCATGAAGTTGTTTAAATAATTTTAAACAAGGAAATTAATAAAAATTAAGTACATGAAAGTCCTGATTGAAGTAGGATTACTGAGGGTGCTTAATCTACATCATGAGACAAGAAAGCCCGTATAAGACCATGTCAAGACATGGCATCGACAGTAAAGCAAAGAGATCATGTAAGTCCAAGACAAGTCTTGGCATTGAAAAGTTATCATGAGATAAAGACCCATATAAGTCCAAGTTAAGGCATGGCATTGGTGAGTCTCTAAAGTGAAGACATCATGTAAGTCCAGGAGAAATCTTGGCATTGAAAAGTTATCATTAGATAAAGACCCATATAAGTCCAAGCCAAGGCATGGCATTGGTGAGTCTCTAAAGTGAAGACATCATGTAAGTGACGACATCATGTAAGTCCAAGACAAGTCTTGGCATTGAAAAGTTATCATGAGATAAAGACCCATATAAGTCCAAGCCAAGGCATGGCATTGGTGAGTCTCTAAAGTGAAGACATCATGTAAGTCCAAGACAAGTCTTGACTTTGAAAAGTTATCATGAGATAAAAACCCATATAAAATGTGTAAATATGACATACATGTATTTTGATTTTTTATGGAATATTATGAGAGTTTGATGTAGAATAAAAATCTTTTTCTAAGTGAGTTTCATGAAAAATGCTAGTGAGGACTAATTTGTAAAAATTGTGAAATTGGTCATATATGAGAGAAATAGTGAGTATTGAATATTGCTATAGTTTAGAAAATGAATCAGCTAAGCATGACGTACAAGAAAGTTGTATGAAAATCACTTTACGAGCCTAGGGGCAAAAGTGTAAATACGAGAAAGTTTAAGGGCAAAATGGTAAATTTTCCAAAGTATGAGTTATGAGTCAATTTAGTCAATGTGAGTTTTAAATGAGTTAAATTATCATTATAGATCAAGAAAAACGAAGCCCGGATCATAACTGAGGCAAGAACAAAGTCGTGGACTAAGTTGACTATCTTCATACATTTTGTATACCGAGGTAAGTTGTATGATTTAAAAGCTTTATAAGTATTTTTATTGAATTACTTATATATGTAGTTATTGTACATTATTTCTATGAAGTTGTTTAAATAAGTTTAAACAAGGAAATTAATGAAAATTAAGTACATGAAAGTCCTGATTGAAGTAGGATTACTGAGGATGCTTAATCTACATCATGAGACAAGAAAGCCCGTATAAGACCATGTCAAGACATGGCATCGGCAGTAAAGCAAAGAGATCATGTAAGTCCAAGACAAGTCTTGGCATTGAAAAGTTATCATGAGATAAAGACCCATATAAGTCCAAGCCAAGGCATGGCATTGGTGAGTCTCTAAAGTGAAGACATCATGTACGTCCAGGACAAATATTAGCTTTGAAAAGTTATCATGAGATAAAGACCCATATAAGTCCAAGCCAAGGCATGGCATTGGTGAGTCTCTAAAGTGAAGACATCATGTAAGTCGATGTCAAGACATGGCATTGACAAGTTTTATGAGACAAGAATACCACGTAAGTCCATGTCAAGACATGGCAATGGTAAGTTTCCGAGGAAACACCCAAGGAAGATTTCGTGTAAGCCCATGTCAAGACATGGCATTGACACCAAGTTAAGAGATAGCATGTAAGACCATATCTAGGATATGGCATTGGCATCGAGACACATGTGTGATAGATTTAGTATCCTCCGTTATTCCGGTTAATTCTTCGGGCAAAAGAGCAAAGAATGAATGAGATAACAAGAAAGTTAAGTATGCAAAGCTGTTATCAAGTCAAAGTTTAATAAGAGTATCATTCAAGTTAAGTAATATGAAGTTTGAGCTTATGCTTACATTAGCAAAGTATACTGATCTATATGATTAAGTGATACAGGTAACTTGTTTACATTACAAGCATGAGAAGAGTAAGTAAGCTTAAGCACTTGAGATTTGTGATGCTATTGTTTTATGATGGATGAGTCACGAAAATTAATTAAATTGCTTTATGCAATACATGCAAACTTACTAAGCTAAATGCTTACCTCTTTATTTCTTTCTTTCCTTGTAGTCTCGCCAAGCTAACTCATGGATCATTGACGTCGGAGCTCGGAACAAACTATCATTCACTATTTTGGTGTAGCCAAGTTGTTTTTATTAAGTATGGCATGTATAGGAAATATATCATTTTGAGTTATGTCTTAAGACGAGCCAAAGTGTTGGCTATCAAGTTTACTATTCTTTTTTTATATGGCTAAAGTGATTGGCCAATATTTACTAAGTTTATATATATCAATGTCGATGAATTATGCATCATTGTTCATGTTTTGGTGAAGTATTTGAATTGTTGAATTGGGTATAAGATTGATCTTGATTTCAGGGTGGCAATTGGCTTGGAAAATAGCCTCTAAGTGTCCACACGGATAGACACACGGGCGTGTGTCTAGGCCATGTGTGACACACGGTCAACCCACATGGGTGTGTCAATGGGCTGTGTGTCCCCTGCATGTTAATGTTTAAGTCAGAATAGACCACGGGATAGACACACGGGCGTGTGCCTATGCCGTGTGAACTGGTCAGTGTCTACCACAGGCTAGCTACACGGGCGTGTGCTTAGGCCGTGTGGAGACTCCAGTAGATTCGAAAAAAGAATAAATTGTACACGAGCTAGAGACATGGGTGTGTGAAATCACACGGCCTGCATAATACGAGCGTGTCCCAAGTCACATGGGCGTGTGACCCCTATTTAGGAAAAAGTTTTCAAAATGAGTAAAAGTTTCCGGTTGAACTTCGAAAGTTTTCGGATGTGAGTTTAAGGACTCGTAGGCCCATGGGATGTATGCTATGATTTAGAAAGAGAAGTTTTATATCGAATGGAAATTTTATAGCCCGTTCGTACAACTTCAAGCAAGCATTAAGTATGGCAATGTCTCGTATCCAGCCCAAACTTTTCTGACTGTATGGGCATTCTTATTCTGAGCCTGCTCAGATTCTGGATTCCGATGTTAATGTTTTGAGGAAGAAGTGTATTGGGTAAAGGAAAATCGAAAACTGAGAAGTGTAGCTATACGGCTTAGAGGAAAAGGAAAGAAGACGAACGAAGTGTAAAGAGAAATAGGAAGAAGGGTAAAGATTCGGCCAACCAAATGTTTTTAAACGAAAAGATAAATTGAGTAACAAAAGTATATGAAAGGCTATTAGCAAGAAGAGAAAAATGCACAAAAGGTAAGAGAAAAATGCATGAAATGCTTCAGAGAAGAAATCCCGAAATGCTTCCCAAAAAACCATTCGGCCGAAATTTGCTTCATACAAATCCCCTAGCCGAAATTCTCTTCCTACCTAGACTCCCAATTTCGGCCAACACTCCCACACACATCCACTTCCCCGATTTTCTCCACCCCAATCTCCTAAAATTCCTCCCATCCTTCCATTTGAAATTTTTGACCAAGTCTTCAACCTCCCTTGTAGAGTTTGATCCAAACTTTACTTCTTCCACTCCCATGACATAAAATAAAAGCTCTCATTTGCTTTCCATGGGATTCGAACCCCACTCCCCCATACTACTTCATTGACGCCACAGCCACAAGTCACATGCTCATCTTGTGACACCTAAACGCACACAAATATACTTAAGTCCCATCACTGCTATGACCCTCTCCTCTTAAGGGCCAAAAACTAAAATTTTTCCAAAGCTCAGACTCGAACCCAGGCCTCCTTAAAACCCCCAAATACACTCAAATAGCTAGCCGTTCAAGCACAACATGAATTTTAAACAAAATTACAGCCCCTAATTTTTGGGACGTTACACTTTTTGACACACTCCAAATCTTGTCTTTAAAAAAAATTTATTATAGACAGTCCAAAAAAAGATTGAAAGTGATTTCGTCTTTTATATTTTGTAAAGAATTCATCTAATGATAATAAAAATATCATTACAACACACAAAAAGCAAAAAATAAAAATAAAAAACTTTATTCAAAATATATTTAAAAAATTTATGGGTCACAAGAATAAAGAATAAATCAACATGCAAAATCATTAATTCATCCTTTTATATGATTTTAGGTATAATGCTAATTCAAATCCAGGTTAATTTTGGTGTAGGTGAAACACCCAATCAATAGGTTACAACTTGGGTTTATTATTTTTTTCTCATAAATTATTTATAGTACATATAAATGCACGAGTTTAGAGAAACTATTGAACATATTAATTTTGCATTTGTTATTCATTATATTATTGAATTCACCATTTTAAATATTTTTTTATAATTTATAAGATTTATTATATTTATGAATAGGAATTCTAATTCTATTAAAATACTTTATTAAATGAAATTATATAATAAATAAAAAAGTCAAATTTTTTATTTAAATTATTATGTTTCGTTAACAATAAAAAGTAAAAAGAAAAGAAAATATATTACCTATTTTAAAATAGTAAATTCTATTTATTTAAATTAGAAATTATATCACACGTGATTGCCTACGAAAATCATGTAATTAAAATATAAAGATGTATTTGTAAATAACATATGGTTTGAAACTAATTAATAACAACACATGAAATATATATGATATTAAAATGGATTAGATTAAATTGTGAGTAAATTGAAATTTAATACATCATATTAAGAATACTAAATGAGTACAAACTGTTTATCATGATGTTGTCATCAATCTTGAGTTAGCGTCGAGTTAACTTGTAACACCAACACAATCAACAATATTATTAATATATAAAACTAATTAACTTAATAAATTATGTATATTAAAATAAAAATGTATAAAAAAATATGAAAATGATGCTTTGGTTGAGTGGTAAATTTAAGATTTTAGTAATCTAATTGGTGTGGGTTTAAATATCACAATATGCATTTTTTATCGGTTTTTTGTTAAAATAAAAATATTAAACCCTAAAATAATATAACTTATACCCTAAAATAATATAACTTATTTTAATTACGGAAGGACATGTCCGTAATTTTCTTAACAGAGTTGATGCTCGGTTGACTCATGACACCAACTCAATTAAAGACGTAAATACATTTAAAAATTAATAATTTATATATAATATAATAGTATAGTATAGATAACAAATAACATTATATTTCATATATGAAAATTTATAAAAATAAATTTTTATAGTCTAATATTTCTACAAATTATTATAATCAATTTTAATAGTGAAATGTTTAATTTACAACATATCAATTTTTATATTTTTAAAAAAGATGCTTCAATAACGATTAATTTTTTTTATTAGTACTACATTTAAATTATCAAAATAATTAATATATTTAATTGTGTTAATTACTTACTATTTTAAATAATATTACCTTACATTAATTACATAAAATAAAATTACATTGAATACGTTGATTTCAATCTTATTATAATATCTAAATTCTATTCGAACACAAAGAATATTATTTTAATTATGTTAAAAATGGTTTCCATGGTGGTAAATGGAGGATAATGAATTAGCGACCATTTCGACATTTTTCTAAGCGTGAGCATCCTCTATCATACTTGTTGGCGGGTTCTGGTACGCAATTAAGCGTCCCTGGTCTGCATGGCTTTTGCATATCTCCTCTTTCAACTGCTCCATAATTAAGGTTTTCAGCATTTACACCATTTTCCATCAACATTGAGCTCACCACCATTGCACAAATCCACACCACCATCATCTTCTTCTCCACACCCATTTTGTTTCAACAAACTTATTCAAATCTTTATTTATTTAAAACTTAGCACTATCTTTCAATCACAAGAGGTGGGAACTATATAGTTCACAATAGTTGTAGACTTAGTAAAATGTTTAACCAAAACTACAAGATTGGAGCATTTTCCATAGCATTTTTAGTAAATTAAGCTAGGAATAGCAAAAAAGGCCAAGTCTCTTTGAACCATATATATTCATCATTTCTAAAAATAGACATGCAATATTTGATAAAAAGAAAGAAATGTTAAAATCCCACCTTTTTCTTTTACTAACCCTTGCAACTTTAATCGGTAGTCACAATTATAGATACGACTTTGTCAATAAACGGAGAATTTACCAAAGTACTATATAAAATTAATGGAGAATTTACAACCTTTTCCAGGAAGGCATCACCACATAACAACTCTTGTTTGGAACAACCTCTATATTTAGAACAACTCATATTTGGAACAAGTCAAAATAATCATTATTCAAGAACAACTCTCATCCAAGAACAACCATCGTCTTGCGCTTCAAGATATGTTCCACAGAAGATGTACCACATGATATTATTTCATCGAAGTATAAGAAGGGTAAATAACCCAAAATATGGTAGGGTTTTGGGGTTGTCTTCCCTCTTGGGATGTTCCGGAGAGTTTGGCTTGATGGATCAAATATGGAGATAGTGAAGAGGTTTCCTCTTAACCTTTTCTTGTAACACTGACTGCTTCTCCTTTCTTTCTAAAACATAATTAATTCTTATACACTATTCACTATCACCTACAAAATCCTTTCGTAATAAAAAATCATCAATCTTTTTTATAATTGAAGAATATCTATCATTACTCTCATAATTACTAGCTTTGTAACTCTTATTCTTGGAACACTATCATAGGAGCCTTCACAATTGGTGAAGGGACTTTTTGGCACTTTGGCATTCTAACTCTCAAAAGTCTCTTTAAAATTTTCTCAACTTGTTTTCTTTGTTTAGCCTTATCATCAATCACATTTCCCTTTCTTTACCTTACTAACTACCACCCGTTGTTACGCTTAGTGTTACCGAATATGCTCTAATCTTCCTCTTCCTCTTCCTTTTCACTTTCTTTCGATACATCGCATTCACTTGTTTACATCACTTCTTCTCTCTGTCAAAGAACCCTCTATATGTTGGTGACTCCACTAGGGTGGAGAGATTGCATTAGGTGAAACTTTCTCGATTCATTTTTTACTTGAAAGTATGGACCCCTTCTTCTAGAACGAAAGGCACAATTGTTCCTGCCTACTTCCAAGAACTGGTGAACATGGTTCAATACTTTCATAAGAGCATGCAAACTTTGGGGGAGAACAACAGGAAATTGATGGAAACCATTTCCAAGCTTGCATATTCTTCTTCAGCTCCACAAGTGAAATATGTGATTGGAAGTGGAAATACTTATGATGGAACAACTCTTTTAATCATGTGCACCAACAATGGAGAGAACACACCCATTAATCCTTTGTCATCTGGAAACACCTAACCCATATTTCTAATCCTTCTTTCATTATTACTAGAACTATTTGTACTATTCCCAATGCTTCTACTGGTGTTGTTGGTGCCTCTACTTTGTTTACTTCTTAGGCTACTTCTTAGGGTTATGTCACTAAAGAGAAGCTTCAGAGGTTAATTGTGGAGAAGAACAAGAGCTTGAGGTTTTTCAAGTTTTATCTCACGTTACCAAACCTAGTTAGGGTAGCTACAAATCCCTATCTTAAGGACTACACTAGTCCAAAGTTCATGAAATTCAACGAGAGAAAAAGTGATGCTCGTGAACATGTGGAGAAGTTTGTGGAAACACTTCGAGTAGTTGAGTTGGATGATAACTTGATGTTGAAATAATTTTCCAAGTCTTTGACAGATAAGGCATACACTTGGTATGTTAACCTTACTCCTGGTTCTATTGAGTTATGGAGTTGAATGTGTAGGTTGTTTGGTAATAAGATATTTTCCACTCAGGAGTAGGCTACTTTGATTGATCTAGGAATAGAGCGCCAAAAACCAAGATAAGTTCTTATAGAGTACATTTGGCACTTTAGGAAAAGCATGTTTGACATCCAAGACTCTCATAATGAGGAGTTGATGAAGGTATGCATCCAAGGAAAGTTTGATGAAAATAGGGTATATTTTGAGAACTTACCTCTTCCAACTATTGCTACACTAGTTGAAGCTTCTAGAAGAACAAATAACACGCTTCAAAGGTAGAGAGGAGTTAATCAATTTACTAGGAGAATTACTCCTATAGTTAAAGTAATACAGGAAGGAAGAAGAGAAAGAAAAGGCCCACCACGACCTAATTTGTGTCCCAAAAGAGATAATATGAGAGGAATGTAGAATAGTGATATTGAATCTCCACCATTTCCTATTCCATTAGACAGAGTTAAAGCACTTCTCAAAGAATGAATCAGATATTGAAATATTAATCTACCTTATGTTTCATTACTGCGAACTGTTGGAGAGAAACCCAACCCCCAATACTGTAATTATCATTGAACGATTTCTCATCCATTTTTTGAATACAGAAATCTTCGTAAGATATTCCATCAAAGAGTGCAAGAAAGAGAAGTTTTTATAATGAATAATGAGGTGCAAAACAATCCTCTTCCAATTCACAAGAATCCTCGAGGACATGTGAATGTAATTAGTAATTCTATCCAAGATGACCATTTTCCTTCTAACACTCAATCTAAAGATCCTCAAAACGACCCTCTTAGACGCACAATCCAAACTGACTTTAATTGGTAGTCACAATTATAGATACGACTTTCTCAATTAATGGAGAATTTACCAAAGTACTATAATAAAATTAATGGACAATTTACAACCTTTTCCAAGAAGGCATCACCACATAACAACTCTTGTTCGGAACAACCTCTTTATTTAGAACAACTCACATTTGGAACAAGTCAAAATAATCATTATTCAAGAACAACTCCCTTCCAAGAACAACCATTATTTTGTGCTTAAATAAATGTTCCACCGAAGATGTATCACATGATATTATTTCATCGAAGTATAAGAAGGGGAAATAACTCAGAATATGGTAGGAGCCTGATTCAGGTTGGACTAGAATCGGAGCTTGCACCAGGACAGACTGCAGCTTTTCAAAACTAGACTGTTGTTCTTCAGACTACACAAATGGAACATTCTTATGTAGTATCTTCATCAGAGGTGACGGAATCAAAGAGAATATCTCGACAAACCTTCAGTAGTAACCCGCTAAACCTAGGAAACTTCAATGTTCAGGCACATTTGAGAAGTCACCACATGCCCTAGAAAAGAAACCTCTTGCAACCAAAACTCGCACTTGCTAAACTTAGCATACAACCGTTTTTCTCGGAGTGTCTGGAGGATAATATGAAGGTGGTCATCATGCTTAGACTCATTCTTGGAATAAATCAGTATGTCATCGATAAAAACCACCACAAACTAATCCAAATACGGTTGGAACACCCGATTCATTAACTCCTTGAATGCTGCAGGGGCATCCATCAAACCAAAAGGCATCACAAGAAACTCATAGTGTCCATAATGAGTCCTGAAGGCTATCTTGTACACATCAGTCTCTTTAACCTTAAGCTGATGGTAACCAGAACGAATATCGATCTTAGACAAAATAGAAGCCCCACGAAATTGGTCGAATAAGTCGTCAATCCTCGGTAGCGGAAACTTATTCTTTATCGTTAACTTGTTCAATTGTCGATAATCTATACACATTCTCATCAATCTATCCTTCTTCTTAACAAATAATAGTGGTGTCCCCCACGGACACTCACTCGGTCGAATGAACCCCCTATCAAGAAGTTCTTGGAGCTTAGCTTTTAGCTTCGCAAGTTCTTTCGGTGCCATGCGGTAGGATGCAATGGACATAGGGGCAGTACCTAGTAAGAAATCGATATCGAATTCAACCTCTTTATCCGGTGGTATTCCGGGCAGTTCTTTGAGAAAAAATTCAGAAATTCCCTCATAGTACAAATATCTCGTACAAAAAGCTTTGTAGGAACAAAGTCGGATATGTAGGTAAAGAATGCCTCACACCCTTTTCGGACTAACTTTTCAACTACCAGGGCAAAGATTACATTGGAAAAGGTAATCTCGATGCTCACCAACCATAACAACCTCGTTATTCTCATATATCCTTAGAGTAACACCCCTAACATGTCTCTATCGTCAAATTAAGGTTATGGGATGCTACGATGATTAACAAGTCTAATAATAAATCAAAATAGTTCAGATTTCAATTTCATCATCATAAATAATAGTATGATAGTAAATAAGCTCGATAATATCTTAAAATAGTTCAACAATCAAAATTAAATACCATAAATCATTATTCAATTATTAATCACATCTATGTGAAAACAAAACATAAATCGAGCCTACGGGACCTTAAAATCAATTTGGAAACTAACAGGGACTAATCTGAAACAAAATAGAAAATATAGGAAAAAACTAAAAACAAGGGTCACGCGGCCATGTGGCTAGGCCATGTGACAAAACCCAGGTTATGTGGCTAAAAAATATGGTTGTGTGGCCAAACCGTGTACAGTTTGAAATTAAGGGCACATGGTCGTGTCGCCAGGTCATGTACAACTCGACATAGGGTCACACAGCCGTGTAACAAACTGATGTTGTAACAGTCCGATTTAGACCTTAGTCGGAATAGTGGTTTCAGGACCACAAATTCAAGTCAAAAAAATATTTTAATATTATTTTTTGTGTTTGCAGTATGTCTTATGATGTAATTAAACCATTATGTATGATAATGGACATAAATGGTCTTAATGTATATAAATTTTAAATGTAATTAAAAGGCTAAATTAGTAAATGATTTAATAAGTTTATTATTATTATAACAAAAGCTTATAATTAAGCCATTATGTGTGTTCATCCAACAAAAATATAAAGAAAAGAAAAAGAAAAAGGATAGCTAGGTTTCGGCTATGTTCAAGCAAAATTAAGGTAAGAGTTTTGTTTGGTTTTTGATAATTTCTACGTTTTTGAGATCGTTGCTATGAAATCTACTAAGCCCATGCTTTAATTTTGGAATTTGATGAAGATTATGAGATGTGTCATTGATGAATGTTTAAGCTTTGTGATGTTAGTTGATGAAATATTAAATATATGTGTTAAATTAACATGTTTTGTTTTTGGATTTTTGGTGAATTTGAGTAATTTGGACTAAATTATGAAAATATTATTTTGAGGGACTAAAATGTGAAAAAAATGAAATGTGTAGACTTAGATGAAGCATATGAATATTCGGCTAAGCATGGGTACAAAGAAATTATGTTTATTTTGTGATTTTGTGAAATAAGGACTTAAATGTCAAAATGTAAAAATGTGAGGGCTAATTTGTAAATTGGCCTAAATGTGTGCTTTTGAATTGAATTATTTGACGAATAAAAGAGTTAAATTTGAATATGTATAGATCAAGAACCAAAAAAAAAATAGATTTAGACCGAGGAAAGTCGAAAGTGATCGAGTAGTCGAATCTGTCCGTTTATATCCGTACGAGGTAAGTCTATATACAAATAAATGTATTTGAATTGATTTATTTATGTTCATATGAAATTGATTTGTGATAAATGTTTACGGAAGATACATACATGAAATTCGAGAAAGAATCAACAAAGAGTTAATGTCTGAAAAGCCCCGTATGAACCTTAGGAATAGATATGATTCATATGTCATGACATAGGGTTTCGATATGTGATATCATGTAAGACCATGTCTGGGACGTTGGCATCAATTTGAGAATTACGGGTAAGACCATGTCTGGGACATTAGCATCCTAAATGATTTCGTGTAAGACCCTGTCTGGGACAGTGGCATCGATATTTGATTACATGTAAGACTAATTTGATTCCGAATGGTTCAACGGACAATTCCGAGAAATGAAAGACTATGTGAAATGGGCAACCGATTCAGGTACGTTTGAAATGTATACTATGTTTGAGTATGAAAGGTAAGTATATGTGAATTTGCAAAAGTGAGATATGTGCATAGATTTGTTGAGACGAAATGTGATATATGTATGAATGAGCTATGATCTAATGAGATACATAGAGATGTAATTTTTTGTCAAGCAAATGGTTATATACAATTGAACTAAAGAAGAAATATGAATATACTATTAAGATATGTTAAAGTTCTTGCATTTGAAATGGTTAAAAATGTTTATATGTTAAGTTTCTTTGTATATGGCTTACTAAGCTTTTGAAAGCTTACTCTGTGTGTGTTTGAATTGTTTTATAGATCGTTAAAGCTACGGAAGGCTCGAGGATCGTCGAGGATCATCACCACACTATCAAACTCTATTTTGGTACCTTTTGAATGTGTACATATTTAAGTATGGCATGTATAGTCTAGTTGGATTAGATGTTGTTTTGAGTTGTATATATAAGCTATGTGATATGGCTTGTAAATGGGATGTGAATATGGTAAATTTTAGTCTATGTTTTGTGACGTAAGATTGGTAGATTATTGATGAAAGGTTGTCATAATGAATTGGTAAGTTTTTGGATGGATTATACTTAGAAATGCTTGTGATGAGAATGAGATAAATGGTACATAAGTTGGTATGTTTGATATGCTCTTGAATGGTTAGAAAAGATGGTAATATTGGTATGTTAGGTTACTTTTGGTGCTTGAAATGATGCTTGATTATGCATGTAGGTTTGACCCTAAAATTGGTGACAAATTGGTCATGCAAATGGCCTATATTTGCTCACACGGTTAAGCACACGGGCGTGTGGCTCGACTGCGTCCCTGTAATTTTTAATTGGGTTCAAGTCAGGCTTGCACACGGGTTGGACACATGGGCATGTGACTGGCCGTGTGATGCAAGTTAGTTTCGACAACGGGCCAGACACACGGGCGTGTGACAGGCCGTGTGATGTAAATCAGTGTCGACCACGGCTTGGACACACGGGCGTGTCTGAGGCCATGTGAGGTACACGGCCTGCCCACACGGGCGTGTGACCTCTATAACTTTGAAAAATGTTTAATTTTTTTAAAAAAATTTATGATCTCAGTTTAGTCCCGACCCCATTCTAATGCATGATTAAGGTCTCGTAGACCTCATTAAGGGACTATATGCTTGTATTTTGCTATGGTATGATGATGATATACTTTATGATGTGATATGTTCGTAAAAGTTTCCGATTTGTCCGGTAATGCCTCTTAACCCTAGACCGGCGATGGTTACGGGTTAGAGGTGTTACATTTTATTGGTATCAGAGCTACGATTTAGTCGATTCTAGGACTAACGTAGCGTGTGAGAGTCTAGCTATACATGCCATATATACGAACTTTGATAGTGTGATGAATTCTGACGTATAAAATGTGTTTTTTGTATAGTAAATGGATCCCGAAAGAGCTGTAGCTGACGATGTTGAAAGTAATGCGCCTGCTCCTGCTCAAGGGACAGCGCCATCTGATTTGAGACTGGCTACTAGTGGTCAGGAAGGAGAGGCTAAACAAGCCTTCTTCCAAATGATGAATGAGTGGTTCACTCAATATATTAGAACAAATCCGGCTGTTTCACAACCTCCTCCCCCGCCCAATCCTCCTCAGACATCTGTTGTACCTCCGATAATGAATTTGAATCTGTTGAATAAGCCTTCAGTCGATAAAATTTGTAAGTACGGGGCCGAAGAGTTCAGGGCCACTAGTCATGATGATGCTGAGAGAGAGGAGTTTTGGCTCGAGAATACAATTTGATTATTTGATGAAATGTCTTGTACTCCTAAGGAATGTGTGAAATGTGCCGTTTCGTTGTTAAGTGATGCAGCATTAGTGGTGGAAGACTTTGATTTCTGTGGTTCCAAAAGAATGAGTTACATGGGATTTCTTTTAGTCTGAATTCCGGAGAAAATATATTAGTCAGAGATTTATAGATCAAAAATGGAAAAAGTTTCTTGAATTGAAGTGGGGTCGTATGTCTGTCACAGAATACGAATAAGAATTCGTGAGATTAAGTCAATATGCTCAGGAATGTGTTTCGACTGAAGCAATAATGTGTAAAAAGTTTGAAGACGGCCTGAATGAAGATATCTGTTTGATTGTTGGAATTCTGGAAATAAAAGAGTTTGTTGTGCTTGTTGATCGAGCATGTAAATCTGAAGCACTCGGAAAAGATAAAAGAAAAACTGAGTCAGAAGCAAGAGATGTGAGAAAGAGATTCTCAAATAAATCATTTCAGTCTGCATCAAAGAAATTCAGAGATGAACATAGCCGTTCAAGGGCTAATGTGGGGCATTCAAGCAGAGATCGAGTTAAATCGTAGTCGAGCTTCAAAGCTCTAGCTACTTCGATAGCTATGTTGGAACGCCGGCACCCCCATGGCACAGCAAAATAAAATTAATTCCGGTGATCCAAACCTTGAATCCATGTGTGAGGAACGAATCGGGGTGAAATAAAGGTTTCGAAATTACTGAAACTTCAATCTGAGTAGACAGCGACGCCTCGGCAACAAGAGTTTTGATCTCTGTCGAACCAAGCCGCAACCTTTTTCCGATGTCGGCCTCTACGTAATCCACCCGATTTAACTATGAAGGGAAGAAATCTCCAAAACTATTTTGGAGGTTTATTTGCTTGACGGCTGCTAGACCTCACAAACAATCTCTTAGGGTTTCTCTAAAGCTTTGCATCTTTTAATACCTTTTATAATTGGTATCTCTTGAATGTACCATAAAATTAAATAAATACAATAAAGTTTTTAACCGAAAATTATAATTACATTAATTATAACAAGGATTTCGATAAACTATATCTATTTAAATTTATATACGAATCAAATTCATATATTAATAGAACTATGTTGTCATTGTGTGTACAACATCCTTGTACATATAATATGTTCAATATTTGATTGCCCAATTAAATTAATTCTTTAATTAATTTAATTCATGTGACAATCAAACACAATACCAACTATGCTTTATTCAGTTCATTTCAACCATAGGGTGTGACCTTGTAGGTTCTTGCAACGTTAGCAGTAATACTAGAACGATTCTAATGTTAGAAACAATGAGTGGCATCTAGCAATGCATCATTGCTACCTAAACTAAAAGAAGTCATGATTCGACATAACCTTTTTGTGATTAACCTTTCATGCATTAATCCTTAAGTCCTTTATCTCTGGAACGGATACAAGTCATGGGATAGTCACACTTGCATAGTCCATCCCATGTTTCTTGATATCTTGAGTAGACTATGATATACAAATTAGTATGACATCTCATATCAACTTATTTGAGCATGGTCATGCATTTCTAGTCTCACTCAATCAAGTGGCCTAAGATATTACTCCTATTATGTAGGAGGGACTTATCCTATATTGATCAACCATATCCCTATACATAGATTGTGGTATATCCAACACCAGCCTTTATAGAACAACCTGTTACGGTGTACGTTTGACTGTATCAAAATATACAACTCACGATGTTGGGATAATGATGATCTCAAGTCTGAGGATCATATACATATTAATCACTATATTACATAATAATCCAAGAAACATACTCATAGCGGCTCAATCCAATATGTTGTTCTCTAACACACATATTCATGCATTGATTTTGATACTCTATATCAATCACAACTCTTTATCATCAATCAACTACATGTTAGTCTTAATGCATTATTGTTGTCCTAGTCAACAATAATACTTGACTAAGGATCTTTTAAGAATAATCATATTATTCTCAGGACATTATTATAAAACAGTTTATTTGTACACACGAAAGAAAAATTGAAATAGTAATTACAACGCTTTATATTAATAAACATGGTAAATTAGGTATGCTATTACAACCATATCATGATTGATCTTTGGGCATACTCTTACAAGCTAGTGTTGGAAATGTCAGATCTGAACGACCTGAATGTAGACATTGTGGTAAAAGACATCTGGGTAACTGTAGATTGAATGACCGAGCCTGTTTTAGGTGTGGATCATTAGACCATTTCATTCGGGATTGTCCTGAGTGTGTTGAACAAGAGATTGTACAGAATTTGAAGTCAGATAATGCTTCAGCTAGGGGAAGACCTCCTAGAAACACAAGAAATGTGAGTGGTATCCAGAGAGCTACGAAAGATACAGTTGCGAGATCTGAAGCTAGGGCACCTGCCAGAGCTTACGCCATTCGAGCCCGTGAAGAAGATTCGTCTCCAGATGTTATTACGGGTACATTTACTCTTTATGATACTTCTGTGATTGCATTGATAGATCCAGGGTCTACTCATTCGTATGTATGCATGAAGTTAGTATACAGTAAGAGTTTGTCTGTGGAGTCTACTGAATTTGTAATTAGAGTATCGAACCCCTTAGGTAAAAGTGTCTTGGTTGACAAAGTGTGCAAGAATTATCCGTTGATGTTTCGGGACATTTGTTTTCCGGCTGATCTGATGCTATTACCTTTTGATGAGTTTGATATAATTTTGGGTATGGATTGGTTAACATTGCATGATGCAATTGTGAATTGCAAAAGGAAAACTATCGATTTGAGATATCAGAATGATGAAATAGTTCAGAGTGAATCTAATGATGTGAATGGGTTACCGGCTGTGATATCAGTGATGAAAGCTCAGAGTTATGTGAATAAGGGTTGCAAAACCTATTTTGCCTATGTAATTGATTTGACAGTGACTGAAAAGAAAGTTGAATCGTCGCCAGTTGTTTATGAGTTCTCTGATGTATTTCCTGAAGAATTACCGAGATTGCCTTCGATACGAGAAGTTGATTTTGGCATTGATTTAGTACCGGGGATGACACCTATCTCGATAGCTCCGTATAGAATGGAACCAACAGAATTGAAGGAGTTGAAGTTGCAGTTGCAAGAGTTGACCGATAGAGGATTTGCACGACCGAGTTTCCCACCTTGGGGTGCTCCCATTCTATTTGTGAAAAAGAAAGATGGCACGATGAAAATGTGCATTGATTACCGTCAGTTGAACAAAGTGACTATTAAGAACAAATATCCTCTGCCTAGAATTGATGATTTCTTTGATCAGCTGAAAGGAGCCACAGTGTTTTCAAAGATAGATCTGAGATCGGCATATTATCAGTTGCCAGTAAAAGATTCAGACATTTCGAAAATTGCGTTCAGAACGAGGTACGGGTATTATGAGTTTTTAGTTATGCCTTTCGGACTAACAAATGCTCCTGCTGTTTTTATGGATTTAATGAACAAAATTTTCAGACCGTATTTAGATTGATTTGTTTTTTTATTCATTGACGACATTTTGATTTATTCGTGTGATGAAATTGAGCATGCTGAACATCTGAGAACCGTGCTACAAACTCTACGAGATAAGCAATTGTATGCAAAGTTTAGTAAATGTGAAATCTGGTTGTGTGAAGTTGGTTTTCTGGGACATATTGTGTCAGCATCTGTATACAAGTTGATCCGAGCAAGATTTCAGCTATTTTAGAGAGGAAACCTCTGAAAAATGTATCTGAAGTTCACAGTTTTTTGGGACTTTCTGGTTATTATCGACGATTCATAAAAGGTTTTTCGATGATTGCGACTCCGTTGACGAGATTGCTTCAGAAGGATGTGAAATTTGAGTGGTCTGAAAAGTGCCAGAAAAGTTTCGATCAGTTGAAAACTTTGTTGACTAAAGCTCTAGTGTTAGTACAGCCAGAATCAGGTAAAGAGTTTGTAATTTATAGCGATGCTTCGTTGAATGGTCTGGTATGTGTTTTGATGCAGGAAGGCAAAGTTATAGCTTATGCCTCGAGACAATTGAAACCGCATGAAAAGAATCATCCGACGCACGATCTTGAGCTAGCTGCGATTGTATTTGCTTTAAAGATTTGGCGCCACTATCTTTTCGGTGAAAAATGTCATGTGTTTTCATATCATAAAAGTCTGAAATATTTGACGACCCAGAAAGACCAGAATCTACGACAGAGAAGATGGTTAGAACTGTTGAAAGACTACGAGCTTGTGATAGATTATCATCCGGGTAAGGCAAATGTTGTTGCTGATGCATTGAGTCGGAAATCACTGTTTGCATTACATGCAATGAATGCTCATTTAGACTTGTCTGGTGATGGTTCAGTTTTGGCTGAATTGAAATCGAAACCATTGTTCTTACGGCAAATATGTGATGCTCAGAAAGTTGATAATGAAATATTAACGAAACTAGCTTAGTGTAATTTGAATTCTGATTCTGAATTTCGAGTTCATGAAGATGATTGTTTGAGATTTCGAGATCAGATTTGTGTTCCAAGAAACCCAGAGTTGATTCAGTTAATTTTGAATGAAGCTCATAATAGTCGCTTATCTGTTCATCCGGGAAATACAAAGATGTACAATGATTTGAAACGACTTTATTGGTGGCCCAGAATGAAAAGAGATATCTCTGACTTTGTGTCGAAATGTTTAATTTGTCAGCAAGTTAGAGCTGAACATCAGGTTCCATCTGGTTTGTTACAATCGATAATGATTCCCGAGTGTAAATGGGATAGAGTGATGATGGAATTTGTTTCAGGATTGCCTTTGTCTCCGAGAAAGAAAGATGCAATTTGGGTTATAGTTGACAGATTGACAAAAACAACTCACTTTATTCCGGTACGATCTGATTACTCACTTGATAAATTAGCTGAGCTATATATTTCCGATATTGTGAGATTGCACGGGGTGCCACTATCTATTGTGTCTGACAGAGATCCGAGGTTTACTTCACGATTTTGGAAGAAACTGCAAGAGGCCTTAGGTACTAAATTGCATTTCAATACAGCTTTTCACCCATAGACAGATGGTCAATCCGAGCGGATTATTCAGATTCTCGAGGATATGTTGAGATGTTGCATGCTTGAGTTCGATGGTACGTGGGAACAATATTTGCCTATGATTGAGTTTGCGTACAATAATAGTTTTCAGTCGAGCCTCAAAATGGCACCTTATGAATCTTTATACGGACGCAAATGTCGAACACCTTTGTACTGGACTGAGCTAAGTGAAAATAAGATACACGGGGTCGATTTGATCAAAGAAACTGAACAGAAAGTGAAAATGATTCGTGATAGTCTGAAAGCCGCACCAGATCGTCAGAAATCTTATGCAAACTTGAAATGAAAAGATATCGAGTTTGAGATCGGTGATAAAGTGTTCTTGAAAGTGTCTCCGTGGAAGAAAATACTTCGTTTTGGCAGAAAGATGATGCCATTGTTTTTATTATTTTAACTTACGATTAACTATAAAACCATATTATAAAATAAATATATTATTATTTTACTTAATTAATCACTAACCATGTAATACCCCAAAATTGGGCTAGCAGTTTTAAGGGTAAAATGAGAATTTTATCCCTTATGTGCACATAATTTCGCAAGCATGGTAACTGAAAATATTTTTGTCTATGGCTTTTAGAAAATTAAATCAATTTCTAAAAATGAGTTTTAAATACCTTGAATTTTGAAAATGGGACTGATTTGTATAAGAGTCAAACCTTAGAGTTTTTAAGAGGCAATTAGACCAGATTTTAAAATTCAACCTAAACCCCCCATTTATAGTTTTACTTCCATGTTAGTTATTCTCCATAACTTGTTCTTGTTGTCCCTTTGTTCTCCCAACTCTTTCATTGAATTTTCTTTGTCAAACCTAAATTCCTTTGATTCCTATCACTTTCCATATCATTAAACCTCCATAAAATCCAAGAAAATCATCCAAAAGCACCATAGATTCCTCTATTATCAAGCTTGTGAGTTTTTCGGGTTTTTGATCAAATGCTCAGTTTTACGTCAACTAAGGTAACGATTCAATTCCTAATTAGTTTGAAATGATATCTGGTCTTTTAAGTAGAATTTTTAGCCATTAAATTACATGACTTAAATAAAAGCCGAAAATTAGGTCATTAATGGTGGATTTCAGGATTTTGGGTAAAAACATGATTTCAAAGTGTTTTTTAACTTGTTTTAACATGATCAGAAGGTCTCTAAATTTACTTGAAAGTTTCTTTAAGAATTTCTAAGGTTTTAATGAGTTTTCATGAAAAATGCCTATTGTACGTCAAAAAAATTTCATACCTTGAAATGAGTAGTTTTGCGAAGTTTAAAAGTTGAGAATCAGTTGTAGGTGAATAATTAGATAAATGTAATTTGTTTTAGAAAAAAAGATTAAGTATAGACCAAGATATTCAAATTTTAAGTTTTCTATGTTGAAGGTTTCAATCAAAAGAGAACCTAGCTTAGGCTTGTGTTTTTGGATTGTTTGATGTGAGTCTTTGGCTAAATGTTGATTGTGTTGTGTGATTTACTTTTTTGAAGCATTGGAATCAATAGGTCCTTATACGAGTAGAGATAAAGGCATGGAAAACCTAGTTTGAGCTTTCAACTAAAGCGTAATTGGTGAGTGTTTGGAATAATTACTTGTGGACACGATTCAATGCGTTAATTAGGAATTTAATAGTAGCCTAGACCCCGACTCTAAATTCTGAGTGTAAGCTTCTTTGTGCTCATGTTTATCTTCTGAAATATGTGCTTGTGTTATTATAAAAATGTGAATTGAAATGAGATGTTATATATGTGTTATATGTTTATGATCATTACTGTGAAAAAGTATATGTAAGCGTGTCATACAAGCTAAATGACAGTGTAACACCCCTAACCCGTATCCGTTATCGGAATAGGGTTACGAGGTATTACCAATCAATACACAACATATAGTGTTCATTCTTATACATCATTCAATACAATCATATTGTCCCTTATAAGGGCCTATGAGGCCTTAAACATGCTTTAGAAATGGTTCGGGACTAAACCGATAACATACAAAAATTTTGGAAAACTTAGGAATTTTTCAATCATATAACGGTCACACGCCCGTGTGAACAGGCTGTGTGCCTCACACAGCTAGTAGACACGCCCGTGTCTTAGGCCATCTGGAAACAGGGCATATATGCTGACTTGCATCACACGGCCGAGGACACGCCCGTGTGCCAGGCAGTGTGAAAACTGGAGAGTATACTGACTTGGGTAACATGGCCAACCACACGCCTGTGTGTCTAGCCCGTGTGCCATTTAGGGGGGATACTAACTTATACCACACGCCCAGTCACACGCCCGTGTGTGAGACCGTGTGGAGCATACTGACTTTAATTCAATTTCAACACCAGGGGACACACGACCGTGTAACCTATCCGTGTGTCGCACACGGCTGAGACACACGCCCATGTCTCTGCCCCTGTGGACAAAAATAGGCCATTTGCAAAGCCAATTTGCCACCCTTTTTGCACATACCTAAGTAAACTCAATTGGTACCATTTTAAATCACAAACGTGTAGCAAAAGTTCATCAACCAATACATAATCATACTATATCATTTCAACTAAATTCAATACCAATCAATTTATCTTTCTTTACTAAGCATAATTCACATATATAATTCATCTAACTAAACCAATCCAAATATACATAATCACTTTAACCACATTCATTCAATATAGGGCTATTACCAACATTAAAATAGAACCATTGCACATTCATAAAACATCTTCACGTTTATCATCTTATGCCAACACAAATGGCCAAAATACACATCCATCAAACAAACCAAATTGACACAAGCCTAAACATGCCATATACCATATATATATAACTTCAAAAGTACCAAAATAGATGATCGATAGTGCAATGAAGTCTCTGAAGATCTCTGGATCCGAGCTAGCTTTGCAGAACTATAAAACATCAAAAATTAAACAAAGTAAGCTATAAAGCTTAGTAAGTTCGTATGTGAACATGAAATAATCACAACATTCATTAGCAATTCAAAATATATAACATGATAAACATTCAAAACATCAATTCATGAGCTAACATAAAATTTATCCATATCATCATTCATAAGTTCTCAACTTTCATTAGTTCGATACTCGAATAGTTTTCCCTACATACATGTACCGATATATTTCTATTTCTCATCAATACTTTTATCAAACCACTCCGGTTTACAAATGCTTACGATACAAATTCATCGATTTTCTAATGCCGTAGTTCAACTATGGTCTTACACATACATTACAAAGGCCCTACCGTGGTCTTTCGTTCACATGCCATAACCCGATTATGGTCTTATTATTCGATTGCCATAGCCCAGCTATGATCTTATTCGGGAACTTGCCTTACTCAATTCATACATTTCATTTAATATCTAAACATTTATCAAATAGAATAATTACCATCTCAATTTCATCCATCAACTAAATAGGTACACATTTAAGCTCAATTATATGAACTTACCTCGTATTCGGAATTGACATATAGGGTCGATTATTCGATAACCTTGCTTTTCCCTCGGTCTAAATCCTAATTCTTTCTTTCTTGATCTATATGAATTCAAAATTTACTTATTCAATCACATATTCATTCAATTTAGTCCAAAAATACACATTTCGGCATATTTTCATATTAACCCCTACACTTACTCATTTAATCAATTTAGTCCCTATTTCACAAATATAAAAAATTCACATAATTTCTTTAAACCAAAGCTTGGCCGAATTTCACATAAGTCCCTAGCATTCCAAAACTTTCATTTATTCCACATTTCAACCCCTCAATTATCATATTTCACAATTTAATCCCTATTTGACACTTTTGTCAAAAATCACTTTACAAAACATGTAAAACTATTATCAAGCTTTCATATTTAAACATTAAACATTAAATAACTCATAGATTCAACAATGGCAACTCTCAAAATCTAAGGTACGGGCTAGCTAGATTGAGCTGCAACGATTACAAAAACATAAAAATCATCAAAAATCGAGCTCAAACCGTACCTTAATCAAGCTTAATATGTGCCGAACCCTAAATGCTCTCCCTTGGCTTCTTCCTCTTTAAATTTCGGCAATAAAAAAGATGAATGCAACAATTTTTATGTTTTGTTTTATTATAATTAACTTTAATTATAAAAGTACCTATTTAACCTTAATGACAAAACATTAACATCATCATATTAATGTCCATTAATGTCCACTTAAACATTTAATGGCCTAACTACCATTGAAGGCCATCACATTTAAAAGCCAAATCCAATTGACACCTTTAACTAATAGCATGCAACTTTTGCATTTTACGCGATTAAGTTCTTTTTCTCAAATTGAGCAATTAAACGATAAAATTACTTCACGAAAATTTCACAAATTCATACTTTCATGCTATAAACACCAAAAATAATATTAAAAATAATTTTCTGACATCAGATTCGTGGTTCCAAAACCACTGTTCCGATTTAGCTAAGCCGGGCTATTACAACTCTCCCCCTTAAGGATTTTCGTCATCGAAAATCTTACCAGTGAATAGGTTCGGATAATGTTTTCTCATAACATCCTCGGGTTCCCAAGTAGCTTAATCAACCCCATGCCGATGCCATAATACTTTCAGTAATGCAATTCTCTTATTTCTCAGCTCTTTGATCTCACGAGCTAAAGTTCTAATCGGTTCTTCACCATAAGACATATCTGGTAGAATTTCAACCTCGGTCGGGGAAATAACATGTGAAGGGTCGAATCGATATCGTCGAAGCATCGACACGTGAAACACATTATGTATTTTCTCTAACTCAGATGGTAAAAAAAGTAGATATGCCACTGGTTAACTCGCTCAGTAATCTCATACGGTCCGATGAATCGCGAACTCAATTTCCATTTCCGACCAAATCGCAATCTCTTTTTCCACGGCGACACTTTTAGAAATACTTTATCCCCAATTTGAAACTCAATATCATTCCGTTCCAAGCTGCTTTTAAACTATCGCGAATTACTCACTTTCTTTTTTGTTTCTCTAATCAGATCAATCCCGTGAATCTTATTCTCGCTAAGCTCAGTCCAGTATAACGGTGTTCGACATTTACGACCGTATAGAGCTTCGTATGGTGCCATCTTTATACTCGATTGGAAGCTATTGTTGTAAGTAAATTCAACCAGTGGTAAATATTTCTCCCAGCTACCTTCAAACTCGAGAATGCAACAACGCAACATATCCTCAAGTATCTAAATAACTCATTCGGATTGACCATCCGTTTGCGGGTGAAATGAAGTGCTAAAATGCAGCTTTGTTCTTAAAGCTTCTTGTAATTTCTTCCAAAATTGCGAAGTGAATCTCAGATCTCTATCTAAAACAATAGATAACGACACTCTATGCAATCGGATAATCTCTGAGATGTACAACTCTACTAATTTGTCAAGTGAATAATCTATACGTACCGAAATGAAATGAGCTGATTTCGTCAATCCGTCAACAATGACCCAAATCACATCTTTCTTTCTCGGAGATAAGGGCAAACCCGATACAAAATCCATTGTTACTATATCCCATTTCCATTCAGAAATCATAATAGGCTGTAATAAACCTGACGGCACTTGATGCTCAGCTTTGACCTCATGACAAATCAAACATTTCGAAACAAATTTCGAGATATATAGTTTCATGCCATGCCACCAATAAAATTGTTTCTAATCATTATACATTTTTGTCCTTCCTGGATGTACTAATAAACAGCTACTGTGTGCTTCGTTTAGAATCTTCTGAATAAGCTCAGAATTTCTTGGTACACACATTCTATCACGAAACATCAAACAGTCATCAGACCCTATTCGAAATTCTGAATTAGGAGTTGGCTCACATTGAGTTCGTTTTGCTTGCAACTCATTATCATATTTTTGAGCCTCACAAATCTGTTTTAAAAATAACGGTCTTGCTTTCAACTCAGTAGCTAACAAACCGTCGTCAGACAAAGCTAATTGTGTGTTCAAAGCTCGTAAAGTGAATAAAGACTTTCGACTCAAAGCATCAGCAACTATGTTCGCTTTCCCCAGATGATAGTCAATCACTAATTCATAGTATTTTAGTTATTCTAACCATTTCCGCTGTCGCAAATTCAAATATTTCTGAGTCACCAGATATTTTAAGCTTCTGTGGTCAGTATAAATATGGCATTTCTCACCAAACAAGTAATGACGCCAAATTTTCAATGCGAACACTATTGCGGCCAACTCTAGATCATGCGTCAGGTAGTTCATTTCGTGCAGCTTCAATTGTCTCGAGGCATAAGCTACAACTTTGCCTTCCAGCATCAAAACACAACCTAGACCATTTGATGATGCATCGCTTGAAAACTACGAATTCTTTACCCGACTCAGGCTAAACTAACACTGGTGCCTCTGTCAATAATGCTTTCAACTGTTCGAAGCTCTATTGACACTTTTCTGACCACTCAAATTTAACATCTTTTTAAAGTAATAGTGTCATCGAAGTCGCAATCATCGAGAAGCCTTTCACAAATCGTCTATAATAGCCGGCTAGTCCCAAAAAACTACGGACTTTGGATACATTTCTCGAAGGCTTCCAATCTATAATCACAGATATTTTGCTCAAGTCAACTCGAATACCCGTGGCTGAAACTATATGTCCCAGAAAACTGACCTCTCGTAGCCAAAACTCACATTTACTAAACTATGCAAACAACTGTTTATCTCTCAAAGTTTGCAATACGATTCTCAAATGCTCGACATGTTCAGACTCATCACGAGAGTAGATCAAAATATTATCAATAAATACAACTACAAATCGATCTAAATACGGCCTAAAAATTCGGTTCATCAAGTCCATAAAAAAAGTAGGTGCATTTGTTAATCCGAAAGGCATAACAGGAAATTTGTAGTGTTTGTACCT
This sequence comes from Gossypium sturtianum, assembly GCA_025698515.1. NCBI lineage: Eukaryota > Viridiplantae > Streptophyta > Magnoliopsida > Malvales > Malvaceae > Gossypium > Gossypium sturtianum. The sequence continues at coordinate 127,614,708 of CM046953.1, read as the reverse complement.
TGTTCTAAATGTAGTATTTGGTACATCAGAGTCCTTAACTCGCAACTGATAATAACCCAATCTCAAATCAATTTTCGAAAATACTGTTGCCCCTTTTAATTGATTAAACAAATCATCTATTAATGGCAAAGGATATTTATTCTTGATCGTCACTTTGTTAAGCTATCGATAATCTATGCAAATTCTCATTGTGCCATGTTTTTTTTTCACAAATAACACCGGTGCACCCTAAGGAGAGAAACTCAGTCTAGCAAAACCTTTATCTGTCAGTTCTTGCAACTGAGCTTTCAACTCTTTTAACTCTGTTGGTGCCATTCAGTACGGAGCTATCGATATCGGTGTTGTTTATGATATTAATTCAATACCAAACTCAACTTCTCTGATAGGTGGTAAACCCGGTAACTCTTCGGGAAATACATTTGGATACTCACACGCAACTGGTATTGATGCAATCTTTCTTTCTGTCAATTTCGTATCAAGTACATAAACAAGATAAGCTTCACACCCCTTTCTCACAAATCTCTAAGCTAACATAGTCGAGATCACAATTGGCAAGCTATTCATATCATCAGATTCAATTCTAATAGTCTCATTGTTCAGGCATTTCAGTTCAATTGTCTTTCGTCTACAATTCACTATAGCACCATACATCGTTAGCCAATCCATACCCAAAATCACATTAATTTCATCGAATGGAAACAACATCAGATTAGCCGGAAAGTAGAAATCTCGATGCATTAACGGACAGTTCTTGCAGACTTTGTCAACCAAAACACATTTGCCTAAGGGATTCGACACTCTAATCACAAATTTAGTAGACTCTACAGGAAAAGTCTTACTGGATACTAAATTCATAGATATATAAGAATGAGTTGATCCTGGATCTATCAATGCAATCACATTAGTATCATGGAGAGTGAAAGTACAAGTGATAACATCTGGAGATGATGCTTCTTCGCGAGCGCGAATAGCATAGGCTCTGGCAGGTGCTCTAGCATCGAATCTCACAGCAGTATCTCGTGTCGCACCTCTACCACCACTCACATTTTCAACATTACGGAATGGTCTTCCTCTCACAGTAGGGTTGCTCGATCTTACATTTTGAGACTTATCTTTCTCATCTAGGTCAGGACATTCCCAAATGAAATGTTCATTCGGGCCACATCTAAAACATGATTTATCATTCAATCTACATTCTCCAAAATATCATTTTCCACATCGTCCACAATCAGGTTTATTTGGTCTAACATTACCCACACTTGCCACTGACACAGCTGGAGTTTTTGAACTCGTAATTTGCTTCCCACGATCTCTATTAGAGTATTCCACTGGTGCATTTGATCGACTAAACAAATCTCGAGATTTCTTTGATGAAGAGTGATACGGCTTACTCATTGATCTTTTTCTCGAGTCTCTAGCTTCTGATTCTGCTTTTCTCTTTTCTTTGCTAAGATCCTCAGTTTTACAAGCCCTTTCAACCAGAACGACAAATTCTTTCAACTCTAGGATTCCGACCAGTAGTTTTATATCTTTATTCAACCCGTCCACGAACTGCTTGCACATTATTTCTTCAGTAGACACATACTCTCGAGCATATTTGCTTAACCGTATGAATTCTCTTTCATACTCAGTGACAGTAAAGCGACCTTGTTTTAACTCTAAGAACTCTTTATGCTTTTGATCAAGGAATCGCTGACTTATGTATTTCTTTCGGAACTCCGTCTGAAAGAACTCCCAGGTCACTCGTTCTCTCGGTACTACAGACACCAAGGTATTCCACCATTGATATGCAGTGTCTCTCAGCAATGATACAACACATTTAATACATTCCTCAGGAGTACAAGACAATTTATAAAATACTCGAATCGTATTTTCGAGCCAAAACACGACTTTCTCAGCATCATCATCAACAGTAGCCCGGAACTCTTCAGCTCCATGTTTATGAATTTTATCCACTGGCGGCTTGATCAACCGTATTAGATCTACAACTTGAGGAACAACAGGGATTTGTTGAGGTATAGGTAGGGGTGGAGGTTTTTGAGTAGCCGGATTAGTACGAATGTATTGCGTGAACCATTCGTTCATCATCTGGAAAAAGGCTTCTTTAGCCTCACCTCTGTGACTACTCGACACGGGTCTAGATTCAATAGGCGTTGTCCCTTGAGTGGGAGCTGGCGCATTACTGTCTACATCATCCGCTATAGCTCGTTCAGGATCCATTACTATAAGAAAAGACAATTTAAGCTGTCAGGAATTATCACACTATCGCAGAGTATTTATGGCATGTATAGCTAGACTCTCACACACACTACGTTACTCTTATAATCGACTAAACCGTAGCTCTAATGCTAATAAAATGTAACACTCCTAACCCGTATCCGTTACCGGAATAGGGTTATGAGGTATTACTGATCAATACACAACATATAGCAGTCATTATCATATATCATTCAATACAATCATATTGTCCATTATAAGGGCCTACGATGCAACACCCCTAACCCGTATCCATCGCCGGACTAAGGTTAAGAGGCATTACCAGACATATCGAAACATTTTACACTCATTTCATAACATCAATCATACAACATCATTTCATAAAGATTCATACCCACATAGTCCCTTTAGAAGGTCTACGATACCTTGAACATGCTTTAGAGAAGGTTTGGGACTAAACCGATCTCATACAGAAACTTTGTGGAACTTAGAAATTTTTCTTTCAAAACAGGGCACACGCTTGTGTCGCTAGGCCGTGTGCCTCACACGGCCGTGCCTTAGGCCATGTCTCAGCCCGTGTGCAACATTGAATTGAATCACATGGCCTGTCACATGTTCGTGTGCCTGGCCCGTGTACAATACTGACCTGGGTCACACGGCCTGTCACACGCCTGTGTGTCTGGCCCATGTGCAAGTCTGACTTACTACAAATTGAAACAGTGAAAGACACGGTCGGGACACATGCATTCAACTTTGTGGGAAATTATAGGCCATTTGCAAGGCCAAATTGCCACCCATATTGGATCATACCTACAACCATCAAACAAGCATCAAATTAGGACTCAAAATCAGCCAAAACATGCCAAAATTGACCATCTCTTTTGGCCATTCAAGAGCACATCCAAACATACCAACTTTTACATCACATAGCATGAACTATATTCACCCATAATCACATTCATTATCAAAACATATCACATGGCTATATATATAAACATATCCCAAAACCTATCTTAACATTTCTAGCCTATACATGCCATACTTCAATATGTACATTTTCAAAAGGTACCAAAATATAGTTCGATAGTATGGTGATGATCCTCGACGATACCTGAGCTCTCAGTAGCTTCGATAATCTATAAAATGATCATTGGTATCGATAGTCTTAATATTTATATAATGAATGATCTAGCCTAGAAACCAACTATCACCACGATTGAGGCAAGTGCACCTATCGAACAGTAGTATAGCTTAGTGGCAAGACCGGATTGTCGAACCCAAAGGAACCAAAAGTACTAATACTGACTTTCTTTTTATTATTTAGCCTAAAGATTAAGGGATGTGTTATTTATTCTAAAATTAACTAACTACTAAGCTAAAGACGCTAAGACGAAGAGAATGAATTGGGGAAATACTTGTGGGAAAAACCAATTGATTAAGACAATACCCAAGGAGGAATCCACCTAGACTTCACTTGTTATTTAACTCAACTGACGATTTATTCACTTGACTCGATCCGTAGGATTCCCTAATTTATATTAATACCTCTCTCGAGGCTACTAACGTCTAACCCTAGGTTGATTAATTGAAATCTCTTTCTAATTAAAACCCTTAGAATTGTATTAACCCGATCTATGGACTCCCATATTACGTTTGACCCTAATCCGGCAAATTTTCGTCATCCTATCTCTAGGGTTACGATCAACTCCACTTAATTATGCTAGATCTACTCTTAGGCAGGGTCTATTCCTCTTCTGGCTAAGCACATCAATACTTGAATCAATATCCTGAAATATCAAAACAAGAATTAAGAACACATAATTAAGAACAAATCAAGTATTTATCATATAGTTCAGAAAACAATAACAAGATCCATCTTAGGTTTCATCCCCCTCAGGTATCTGAGGGGTTTAGTTCATAATCATAAAAGAATACATCTCAAAAGAGAAGATAAAACAAAACATAAGAAAACCCTAAAACCCCCTGAAAGAATTGAAGGAGAGATCCTCCATCTTGAGTATGATTTCGGCTTCTTGAGATGAATCAACTGGCTTTCTTCGAGTAAATCCCACAATTCTGACCTCTCTGGCTCGGCTCCTTGGCCTAGCTGGATGCCCCCTGACAAAAAGCACCTTTTAGGTTATTCTTAGGGTGTTTATATAGGCCTTGAAATGTGTTTCTTCGCCTCTAAGTATCCTAATCCAAGTGAAATTTCTCTTTTCCACGGCAGGGACACCCCCGTGCAACACGCCCATGTGAATCAAATTGTAGACCGTGGTTGGGTCTGCTAGGGAGGCACGGTCGTGTGGTGAAACCCCAGGCCGTGCTGATTTCCTACTTTGGCCCATTTGGTCCTTTTTTGGCCTGTTTCTCGTTCTTTTCATCCTCTTTTGCTTTCCTAAGTATAAAACATGAAAATAAAGGATTAGAAGCACCAAATTCCAAAATTCAGGGAATAAATCATCCAAAAGTATGCTAAATGTGGGATTAAAATATGAACATATTACGGTTTATCAAATACCCCCACACTTAAGCTTTTGCTTGTCCTCAAGCAAAATTCTAAACTTACAATTAAGAACTAACTTTCCTCAGTTCATGATTCTCATTAACAATGTCTCATCATAATTCATAGATAATTCATTCATGGATAATTCAACTCAAAGAGTCCTAAAGATTCAAACAATCTAAGTCATATATTTTTGTAGTATGAAAACATAGGTGTTTCCCCTCATCTAAATAATTACCTCTAATTCAAAATCGACAAGGGTTGACATCCTCACTAAAGATTCACTCAAATCACTCGAAGTGTTTAAGGTTCAGGAGAAAGCACTCGTAAGTCAAACATGAAAAGTTAATCCCATAGGCTTGTATGAAAATCAAATCTCCACCACTATAATATGAGATGATACACAAATCAAAAGGTCTGTAAAAAGGGTTGTAACGGGGCTTGGGTTAAAGGTGTGGATAAAGGCTGAATTAGAGGGTTAGAATCGAGATTGACTTGACAAAATTACCTAACTAGAAAAGTGAACTAATACTGAATAATTATATAAATTGAAAACTTAATACTAATAACATGAGCTTCTTCTAAAGATAATGAAATTAACTGCTTAAGCTCCAATAACAAAGAAGTAAAAATGAATATACTTCATTTTTTTAAGAACAAATCATCCAAATAATAATAAAGAACTTTTAACAACTGAAATAGAGAACATAGTTAGGCAACTACTCAAATCAAATGTCGACAAAAATGGTTAAAACAAGAAGGAAAATTTCTCAATGAATCAAAAAGAATGGGTCTTGAGTTAATATTAATAGGTGAGTCAATAAACGGTTTATTAGTCTCAAAGGGGTTCACTAAGGGTTAATTAAATGGGTAGGCTTTTAGTGGAGTAAGTGGGTTAAAACCTAGGTGCCTTTATCATCTCTGTATATCAAATCATAGGTGTGGTATCGACATGTATAATCGAAGCAAGTTCTAGAATACCAAATCAATGTTGACACACTCATAATCAATAAAGTGAGCACGAAAAGGAATGTATGCTCTAAAAGGCTCAAGATCTCACAAAAATTATGGGCTTTTGATGTCAACCTTGTAAATTTCAAATTTCAAGGTGATCATTAGATTCAGGTAAACAACCTAACAAATTTTTAATTCTGAAAATAAACTCATCATGCTTGATTCTCTAGTCTCCTAAAGTTAAAATCATCACTGCACAATTAACTATGACTTAATCCGAAACATATCAATGAAAATCATAAATTAAAAGAAATTTCATTCTAATAGTAATATGAGAAGATTTACTTAAGAATAAGACATAATTTAGGGATTTTCAAATAATACTGTAGTTAACCCCCCACACTTAAGATGTACATTGTCCTCAATGTACAAAGATAGATAATAGCAATATAGTAATAAAATCATAAGATAGGAACAGAAGTGAAACTTTCTGAATTTTGGATAGAGTCAATGAAAAGAAACGGTAAAGTTGGAGAGAGATGAAGGTGGGGAGGATACTCCGGTGGTGGTGTGCTCGTTCGTTAACAGCCCCTTGAACCTAAATTAAAGAAATCAAAATATAAAAATATAAATTAAAGACGAAAAGGATAAAAGAAAAGAAATTAGAAATGAAAATAAGAGAAAAAGAGAAAAAAAATAAATGGACTGAAATGTCACACAGGCGTATCGCACACTCGTGTAGATTTCTTATTTTCGACCACGGCCGAATCACACGACCGTGGCATTTTATCGCAGCCCGTGTTTTGGGGAAAAGTTTTGCCCTGTCTCTACACGGCCACAGCCACGCTCGTGTGCAAGGCTGTGTGGGTAGGGAAACCTGCGCCTAAAAATTTGGTTAGTTTTTAGTTAGATGCTAAAATTTGAAAATATGGACGTTAGTGGGGCTAGTGCTCGAGTTGCCTCCCGAGAAGCGCTCGTTTAAAGTCTTGAGCTAGACTTACCTGTTATTCATATGGCCATGGTGGTTCATGGAGTCGAAACTCCTTTTTCTTACTATCAATTCTATCAACATATGGTTTGAGTCGGGTAATATTTACCTTAAAAGTGCTAAAATTAGAATGAGTTACCTCAACCGTTCCGTATGGAAAGACCTTAAGTACCGTAAAAGGAGTTGCACTGTTTGTATTAAGTTCTGAAGCAGCTATTCGAGGGTCGGTTGTATCTGACAGTACCTAGTCCCCAACTTTGAAATGATTGGTTCCACCTTTAATACCCGATGTCCAAGCCGTTTCAAAAACCTGAAAAGTGACCGTTTCGTCACTTACACGAAATGTAAGCTCATCTGGTAGTTTATTTCGTAGAATTGCTTGGCACACTGCGTTTAGCTCCACATGCGACGTATCGTCTAACTTCCGTTTGTTTATCAACAACTCTTTTGAAAATTTCCTTTAATCAGGCCTCTGCAAAAGAGCTTCAAGAAAAGACAAATTAATATGTAATTTATTTGGAAGTTTAAGAAATTTACCGAATTGTTCCTCTGTGTGGTCTTTCTTTATCGCATTGGGCTATGGCACACGAGGTTGGTACTCTGTAATTACCAGTTTTGGTTTATCATGGCTTACCTCAACCTTACCTTCCTCTACCACATTCTCTTACTTCAATTTTGGTTCATCTAACCCTTCACTATCATGAGCAGTTATTGCTTGAGGTTGCTATCTTGGGTTAGGTTTGGTGTTGCTAGGCAAGATACCTTGTGATCTTTCTGAGATCAGCTTAGCTAGCTGACCTAACTGGTTCTTGACCCCTTGAATTGATGCCTGCTGATTTTTGAGCATTGTCTCGTTGTTTTGAAAATGGGTTTCTGACACCGCGATAAATTTTGTTAGCATCTCCTCAAGGTTCGACTTCTTTTCCTGCTGGTAAGGTGGTTGTTGAAAACCTGGAGGAAGTTGCTGTCTTTGATTACCTTGACCACCCCACGAGAAATTGGGATGGTACCTCTAACCTGCATTATAAGTGTTACTATAAAGATTATTTTGAGGTCTAGAATAGTTACCTATATAGTTGACTTGTTCGTTATCTGTGCTAGGGTTGTAGGATAGATATTCTGTGTTGTTCACCCCTCCTCCATTTGTATCGTACAGTTTTACCGGATGTACCTGCGTAGAACCATACTAACCATCAAATTTTTTATTTAAAAGCTCTACCTGGTCATATAACATGGTGACCGCGTCAAGGTTGAAAACACCGGCTGATTTATTAGGCATTGTCCTCATGTCTTGCCATTGATAATTATTCAGTGACATCTATTCGGTTTCTACGAGTGGTATGTTTTATTTCACTATCAAAAATTAAGGGTCCTGATGGGTTTCTTCTAGCCATAAACTAGAAATACCTACCGAAAGCAAAGAAAGAGAAAAATTAGCAAGTTAAAATAAAAAACAAATTGTAAATAAATAAAATGGCTAAAGTAATAAAATTAATTGTTCTTAATATTTTAGTTCCCCGGCAACGGCGCCAATAACTTGATCGTTGGTATCGATAGTCTTAATATTTATATAATGAATGATCTATCCTAGAAACTAACTATCGCCACGATTCAGGCAAGTGCACCTATCAAAAAGTAGTATAGCTTAGTGGCAAGACCGGATTGTCGAACCCAAAGGAACCAAAAGTACTAATACTGACTTTCTTTTTATTATTTAGCCTAAAGATTAAGGGATGTGTTATTTATTCTAAAACTAACTAACTATTAAGCTAAAGACGCTAAGATGAAGAGAATGGATTGGGAAAATACTTGTGGGAAAAACCAATTGATTAAGACAATACCCAAGGAGGAATCCACCTAGACTTCACTTGTTATTTAACTCTCTGAACGCACGATTTATTCACTTGACACAGTGCAGTAGGATTCTCTAATTTATATTAATACCTTTCTCGAGGCTACTAACGTCTAACCCTAGGTTGATTAATTGAAATCTCTATCTAATTAAAACCCCTAGAATTGCATTAACTCGATCTATGGACACCCATATTAGGTTTGACCCTAATCTGGCAGATTTTCATCATCCTATCTCTAGGGTTGCGATCAACTCCGCTTAATTATGCTAGATCTACTCTTAGGTAGGGTCTATTCCTCCTCTGCCTAAGCACATCAATACTTGAATCAATATCCTGAAATATCAAAATAAGAATTAAGAACACATAATTAAGAACAAATCAAGTATTTATCATATAGTTCAGAAAACAATAACATGATCCGTCTTAGATTTCATCCCCCGCAGGTATCTGAGGGGTTTAGTTCTTAATCATAAAAGAATACATCTCAGAATAAAAGATAAAACAAAACATAAGAAAACCCTAAAACCCCCTGAAGGAATTGAAGGAAAGATCTTCCGTCTTGAGTATGATTTTGGCTTCTTGAGATGAATCAACTGGCTTTGTTCGAGTAAATCCCACAATTCTGACCTCTCTGGCTCGGCTCCTTGGCCTAGCTGGACGCCCCCTGACAAAAAGCACCTTTTAGGTTATACTTAGGGTGTTTATATAGGCTTCGGAATGTGTTTCTTCGCCTCTAAGTATCCTAATCTGAGTGAAATTTTTCTTTGCCACGGCAGGGGCACGCCCGTGCAACACGCCCGTGTGAATCGAATTGTAGGTCGTGGTTGGGTCTGCTAGGGAGGCACGGGCATGTGGTGAAACCCTAGGCCGTGTTTGTAATATCCTTAAATCGGGCCTCTGCATTTTGTATGTGTTTGCATGTGCTGATGTGCTTACTGTGCTAGTTTAGCTTGTTTTGGGGTCCAAGCATGACCTCGGGTTAGGCTTGGGTCATGGCTAAAATTTTTTGTTTTAGTGCTTACGAAGAGGGAGCTAAGGAAGTTAGGGGTTAAAAGAAATTCTTGGAGTGTTGTGACACAAAGAATCTAGTGGCAGAGTGGCAAAGGAGGCGCCACTAAGGTGCCAGGAAGGTGACGCCACATGCAGGGAAGGGGAGCTTGGGTTGAGCTACGAAAAATCCTTTCACCTTATTATTTTTTTTTTTTTTTCACGTCAAAGGAGGGAAGGTGGAGTGCTCGGTAGGACTCTGTTGGGAAGATATGGATCAAGGCGATGATTTAAAATATGTGGAGAAGAGAGATTTTAGTGGTGGACTCATTCAAACGAGTTTGAATGAGTGGAAGAGAGGTTTTTGTGGAGAAAAAGGAGGAGTTTGAGATGGGGAGAGTTCAGCCGAATATGGGAAGGTATTTTGGGCAAGTGCAATCGATTTTGGGTTCTTTGGAGGGTGGCCAAATATGCTATGGGAGCTAGCTAGAGTCGGCTAGCTTAGAAGGTCTTTTTCTTTTCGTTTAGTGTCAAAGCTGAAACCCCATTTGCTTTGGCTTTCTTTCTTTTTCGGCAACTCTTGTAATTAGCAGAACCACTTGTGCCATTCTTTTGAAGAGCCTAACTTGGTAGCCATTCTCTCCCTTTTCTTTTCGGTTCACTCATTGTTAGCCTACCTTGCCGAATCCACCATCTTTGTTCACTTCTTCTTCTCCCTATTTTGCTCAAAGCCAAAACCAACTTTCATAGTTTCATTCGGCATCTTTCTTCCCTCTTTTAAATCTCCTTGTGCCGAAACTTCTTTCATTCTCCTTTGCCAAATCCCTTCAATCCCATTCTATCTTCTTATCCATCTCTACCATCTTGAAAAGCCGAAAGCTTTGTTGTCTCTCTTTCGTTTCCATCAAGAACCTTGGCCGAATACCCTTAGCCTCATTCTCTTCTCTTCTCACGTATTCTAAACTCCATTGAAGTGTCGAACGTTGGTGCTTGGTGGCCGAAACTGTCAATAAGGTAAGGTGGTAAAAATCTCTTTTGGTTTCGGGATTCATGCTTGGCCGAATGGCTTTTAGATTCCTAATGATGTGTTTAAGCCGACTGTAGGGAGGAGTGTAGCCGAATACAGTGGGTCTTCAGCATTTGGTTGCCGATCTAGGTAAGGGTTCTAGCATTTGGATCTGTTTCTTATTCGTTCAAAAGCCGAAGGCTAATCATTTTTGTGTGCTAGTGCCTGGCCGATTGCAAGGGAGGTTCATCGCATAGCTTCGGGATTTGGTTGGAAACCAAATCGGCATTAAGGTAGGTGTTACCTTCATGCGACATATCTTTCAGGATTTCTAGTTGAGCCGAATAGGCTTTTGGTCATTAACAAAGTGTTGGCCGATTGTAGGAAGGGGGAAACCAACCGTTTTGGGATCTCGTTAGTTTCGTGTAGTTTCGGTATTTCGCTTAGATCTACGAATAGTCAGGTGTGTAACGCTTACATACTTCATTAGTATTATATGTTTATTGTGTTACTGCTAAAAGCCGAGTAGCCATTGAAACCGGTAATTTTGCCTTGTGGGCATGAGCGTGGACTCCGGGTAAGTCCCTTGTTATATGGATCTCGATATATTCTATCATGTCACTGTTTAATGCTATGCCATGTGTTATTTGCATCATCATATGTTACTATGCCACGATTGATATGGACATGATGGTGGGATTGTTGAGAGGAGGGGGAACAATTATTTGGACTGTCACCAGTGGTTTTAACCACACGACGGGTTGGCCCGTCTTTGATATTATTATTTGTGACTAAGTCCCAGTGGTTTTGACCACCAGTGGTTTTGACCACATTGATGATATTTGTGACTACGGTCACCAGTGGTTTTAACCACATATAGATATTGTGACTCGTCCCAGTTGTTTGGTACCACAGTGGGTTAGCCCCACATGTTGATTACGGGATTGTCATCAGTGGTTTTGACCACACGATGGGTTGGCCCCATCACTTGACTTGTGACTACAGTCACCAGTGGTTTTGACCACACTTATATATTTGTGACTTCGGTCACCAGTGGTTTTGACCACCAGTGGTTTTGACCACACGGGGTAGACACAGGAGTTTGGATGGTTAGGTGAGGTGCATGATTTGTATGTTTTACTGATGATTTGCATAAGTGCTTGTTCTATCGGGTTGGGGATTTATACACTGAGTCTCGGTGACTCATCCCTTCCCTTACATTTTGCAGATGAGTCATAGATCGCGGATATGGAGCCGGGGAGAACTCGAGGTGGCCATGCATCTTAGTTTCGGGTTTATCTTTAAATTACTATTTCGGTTTTTATTTTCTTTAAATTTGGTTTTGGACTTGTAATAAGGCCGCTAAGTTATTATTTTGGGTTTTTGATTACTTGATTTTATGTTAGATATATTATGCATATGTTAAACAACTTTGCATGTTTAAATAACCGGTAAAAACCAACATTTTAAAACTATACTCCTTATCGGGATTTTCAAACCTTACTATCGGGTAACAATATTCACAAGATGATAATAAAGTAAACTTAAATGATTTTTAAACCTAAGTTTTCCAAGCTCAAATACAGACGATTTTAAATTAACTAAGTTTAATTCACTCGGGTTTTAATAGACTTGAATGTTTTTCTAAAGTTAAGAACGACAAACAATTTTTCAAAAAGAGATTTCTGGGTTTTCAAGGCAACATAATGTTTTCAACTATGCATACACAGGATTTCTCCAAACTCAAAGCGATAAAAGAGTTTTCAATGAAAATAACTTATTTTCTTCAAAACGTTATCACTCTGTAACATGCCAGATTCGGTCGTGGTGTGTTGACCGGGTTTGGGGTGTTACAATTTTGGTATCAAAGCCTGGTTCAACAGCTCGGCTGTGGGCTCGAGGCCCAAAAATGTCTTAAAATGTATTATGAAAAGCTTTATGGGAAAAAGGATGGTTGGGAAAGCATGGCACCGAATCTTTGGCACCGATCCGCCCAGGTAAGTATCCCAAATTGTTGCTTATGATGTTATGATTATGATAATATGGGCATGATTAAATAGTAGTAGGAACTACTTTAGAGATCTGAACTGTAGGATGGTATGAATTTGCGAAACAATCCCTGTAGTAAACTTCTGATAAAACTGTGCTTTAATAAACAGTGGAATAAAGTCTAATGCATAAAACTTGTAGTCAGATCAATTCGTATCGGTAATCATGAGTGCACGTGGACATGGGCGTAATACACGTGGATGAGGTAGAGGTAGGATGATAGTGTCAGAACCGGTCGGGTCTAGACATGGGTCAGAAAACGAGGTACCACCGCCGCCAGCTGTGGGCGCAGAATTTCAGGATCAGACGGGTGGTGATGACGCAGTGTCACAGGCAATGTTGTGGGTTCTAGAGAGAGTCACGGGTGTAGGCGTTGGAACGGGAGCTAGGAAATCTGTTTTCGAATGACTCAGGGCTAATGGTGCAGAGGTATTCAGAGGTGTATCCGGCGTGGCACCTAGTACGGCAGAATATTGGTTGGAGGCGACGGAGCGCATCATGGATGACCTGGACTTCTCGGCTGAGGAGAAGCTGAAGGGTATAGTATCTTTGCTTCGAGATGAGTCATATCAGTGGTGGCTCACGGTTAGGGACGGAGCGATGGCGGATGACATTACTTGGGAATTCTTTAGAGCAGCCTATCAGAGGAAGTACATTGGGGCTAGCTACATTGATGCGCAGCGCAAGGCGTTCCTGAACCTGGTCCAGGGAAGTAAGACTGTATCGGAATATGAGGCGGAATTTCTTCGACTGAGTCGGTATGCACGGGGTATTGTGGGCACGGAGCATGAGCGTTGTGTCAGATTTGAGGATGGGCTGAGAGACGAGCTGCGGATGTTAATTGCCCCACAGCAGGAAAGAGAGTTTGCGGTCTTAGTGGAAAAGGCCAAAGTTGCTGAGGAGGTGAAACAGTTCGTAAGGCAGAATCAGGATAAGGGTTAGAATAAGAGGAGTTCTGGATCATCAGGGTCTGTCGGGGATCAGCAGAAAAGGGCTAGGTATGGTGGGCCGAATCAAGCTGCTAGGCCTGCTGTTGCTAACAATCAATGGCCATCACGATGTGCTCGGTGTGGGAAATCTCACACGGGAGAATGTTGGACTGGAAACAGAGGATGTTTCGAGTGTGGATCGATGGGGCATCGAGTGAGGATTGTCCTAAGAGATCGGCTAGGTCATGTCTCGGGATCGAGAATCGTACGCATCGGGAGGGATAGTCGGCGACCACGGAGGGCCGTGGGTGGTTCGACCAGGGGAGGTAATGGCTCTGTAGAGGCCGTGGAGCACCGCGCGAGGTGCGGTGGTATAGAGGCAAGACAGCCTAGATTGGTCTCGCAGCGGAGGCGTCGAGAGGAGGGCAACGCACTGCACGTCATAAGCGAATGCGTTCTTAATCTTTGGTCTACCTTATAATGCTTTGATTGATGTGGGTTCGACGCACTCGTATGTTGCCGATAGCATAAGCGGAAACAATGAACTTAGACTTTGAGATTACTTCTAGGAGATGACAGTAATAAGCCCTCTAGGTCACTCTGTAGAAGTAAATAAACTATATAGGGATGTACCCTAGAACTTCAAGGGGTCGTGTTTTTGGCTGACTTGATGGAACTGCCATTTGGGGAGTTCGATCTGATTCTCGGGATGGATTGGCTAGTAAAGTATCAGGTCAGTTTGGATTGCGCAGCTAAGCGCATGGTGTTTAAAATAGTGGAAGGCGAAGAGGTAGTGATGATAGGTAATAGGAGAGATTACCTATCCAATGTGGTCTCTACTGGCGGCGAGAAAAATGGTTAGGAAAGGTTGTGAGGCATTTATGGTGCATGTCTGTGCTTTGGAAGCCAAGGATACAGCTGTGGAGAATGTCCGAACTGTAGGGGAATTTGCTGATATATTTCCAGAGGAACTTCCGGGTTTGCCTCCTGACCGCGAGGTTGAGTTTGGTATAGATTTGTTACCCGGAACCGCGCCAGTATCTATTGCCTCGTATAGGATGGCGCCGAAAGAATTAGTGGAGTTAAAGGCTCAAATTCAGGAGTTGTTGGACAGAGGTTTCATCCGACCGAGTGTATCACCTTGGGGAGCACCTGTGCTTTTTGTTAAGAAGAAAGATGGTACAATGTGGATGTGTATAGACTACCGCCAGTTGAACAAGTTGATGATCAAAAACAAGTATCCGTTGCCCAGGATAGACGACTTGTTTGATCAACTCAAGGGTGCGTCAATTTTCTCTAAGATCGATCTTAGGTCGGGATATCATCAACTCAAGGTGAAGGAGGCTGATATTCATAAGACGGCGTTTCGTACTCGGTATGGGCATTACGAGTTTCTCGTGATGCCATTCGGGTTGACCAATGCACCGGCAGCATTCATGGACATGATGAATCGGGTGTTTCAGCCGTATTTGGATCGATTCGTCATGGTGTTTATAGACGACATTTTGGTGTACTCGAAATCTGAGGAGGAACATGACGCGCATCTTCGGGTGGTTCTGCAGGTTTTGAGGGAGAAGCAGCTATTCGCCAAGTTTAGTAAGTGTGAGTTCTGGCTTAAGGAGGTGACTTTCTTGGGTCATGTAGTATCAGCTGAGGGGATTAGGGTGGATCCTCGTAAGATCGAGGCAGTGTTGGATTGGAAACCACCTAAGTCGGTCGCAGAGATTCGAAGTTTTCTGGGTTTGGCAGGATACTATAGGAGGTTCGTGGAAGGTTTTTCTTTGATCGCAGCGCCGCTGACTAAGTTGTTGAGAAAAGGGGTTCCGTTTGTATGGTCTGAGAAATAGCAAGAAAGTTTTGAGAAGTTGAAGAAGATTCTGACTGAAGCTCCGGTTTTAATTCAGCCTGAGGCAGGGAAGGAATTCATGGTCTATTGTGATGCATCACATACTGGCTTAGGGTGTTTGCTGATACAAGATGGAAAGGTGGTTGCTTATGCGTCTCGGCAATTAAGGCCTCATGAGGGTAACTACCCGACACATGACTTGGAGTTGGCTGCAGTGGTTTTTGCCTTGAAGATTTGGAGGCATTACTTGTATGGGGAAAAGTCGATAGTCTACACGGATCACAAGAGTCTAAAGTACCTCTTGACTCAGAAAGATTTAAATTTGAGGCAGCGGAGGTGGATTGATTTGTTGAAGGACTACGACTGCTCGATTGAGTACCATCCGGGTAAGGCTAACGTAGTAGCTGATGCATTGAGCCGTAAGGTGGTAGCAGACTTGAGAGCGATGTTTGCCCACCTTAGTCTATATGATGACAGGAGTCTTTTGGCAGAATTGTAAGTAAGGCCGACTTGGATTGATCAGGTTAAGGAGAAACAGCTGACAGATGAGGTTTTTACTGCTCGGAGGTTACAAGTGCAGAATGGCGAATCGGAGGGTTACAGCTTGGGCAATGATGGAGTACTGTGTTTTCAAGGGAAAGTATGTATGCCCAAGGACGTTGAGTTGAGACAGCGGATTCTTCAGGAAGCTCATAGCAGCCCATATGCTATGCATCCTGGAGGCAGTAAGATGTATCGTGATTTGAGGAAACAGTTTTGGTGGCTAGGGATTAAGCGGGAAGTAACGGAGTTTGTGGGAAGGTGTCTGACATGCCAGCAAGTTAAAGCTGAGCATCAGTTACCGTCAGGACTGTTGTAGCCGGTAAAGATCCCGCAGTGGAAGTGGGAAAGGATTACGATGGATTTTGTCAGTGGGCTACCCCTTACGCCTAGCAAGAAAGACTCAGTTTGGGTAATTGTGGATCGTCTGACTAAATCGGCTCATTTCATACCAGTCCGAGTTGACTTTTCGCTCCAGAAGTTAGCCAAGTTGTATGTGGCAGAGATAGTAAGGTTGCATGGAGTGCCAGTGTCAATTATTTCGGATAGGGATCCCAGGTTCACGTCAAGGTTCTGGAAAGCTTTGCGTCAGGCGTTGGGTACGAGGTTGGATTTCAACGACTTTTCACCCGCATGATCTAATGGACGATCGAGAGGGTAATCCAAATTTTGGAAGATATGTTAAGGGCCGTGTGTTCGGATTTCAGCGTAGTTGGGAAGAGTATCTACCATTGGTAGAGTTCGCTTATAACAACAGTTATCAAGCGAGTATTCAGATGGCACCATATGAGGCACTATATGGATGGAAATGTCGTACTCCAACGTGTTGGATAGAACTGAGGTGAGCAGCGGATGTTGGGTGCAGAGTTGGTGACGAAAACAGAGGATAAGGTTAAGGTGATTCGGACTCGTCTTAAGGAAGCATCGGACGAGGCGAAAGTCTTACGATCTTAAGCGTAGGGATATAGAGTATGCAGTGGGTGACAAGGTCTTCCTGAAGGCATCGCCATGGAAAAAGGTGTTGAGATTTGGGCGAAAAGGCAAGCTAAGTCCTAGGTTTATTGGGCCGTATACGGTGTTGAGGCGAGTGGGACCAGTAGCTTATCAGCTCGAGTTGCCAGCAGAGTTAAGTCAGATTCACGACGTGTTCCATGTCTCAATGCTCAGGCGCTATCGATCAGATCCGTCACATGTTGTGCCAGTTGAGGAGATAGAGGTGAGCTCAGACTTGTCTCTCGAGGAGGAACCGGTACGGATTTTGGATCGGGATGTCAAAGTTCTGTGTAGGAAGTCAGTTCCCTTGGTGAAAGTATTATGGCGGAACCATGGTACGGAGGAGGCCACGTGGGAACCAGAGGATGTGATGCGGCAGCAATACCCTCAACTCTTCTGACCAGGTAATTTCGAGGCCGAAATTATTTTTAAGGGGGTGGAACTGTAATATCCTTAAATCGAGCCTCTGTATTTTGTATGTGTTTGCATGTGCTGATGTGCTTACTGTGCTAGTTTAGCTTGTTTTGGGGTCCAGGCATGACCTTGGGTTAGGCCTGGGTCATGGCTAATTTTTTTTTGTTTTAGTGCTTAGGAAGAGGGAGCTAAGGAAATTAGGGGTTAAAAGAAATTCTTGGAGTGTTGTGACACAAAGAATCTAGTGGCAGAGTGGCAAAGGAGGCGCCACTAAGGTGCCAGGAAGGTGACGCCACATGCAGGGAAGGGGAGCTTGGGTTCGAGCTGCAGAAATCCCTTCCTGCTTATTATTTTTTTCTTCTTTTTTCACATCAAAGGAGGGAAGGTGGAGTGCTCAGGTAGGACTCTGTTGGGAAGATATGGATCAAGCTGACAGATTTAAAATATGTGGAGAAGAGAGATTTTAGCTGGTGGACTCATTCAAACGAGTTTGAATGAGTGGAAGAGAGGTTTTTGTGGAGAAAAAGGAGGAGTTTGATATGGGGAGAGTTCAGCCGAATATGGGAAGGTATTTTGGGCAAGTGCAATCGGTTTTGGGTTCTTTGGAGGGTGGCCGAATATGCTATGGGAGCTAGCTAGAGTCGGCTAGCTTAGAAGGTCTTTTTCTTTTCGTTTAGTGTCAAAGCTGAAACCCCATTTGCTTTGGCTTTCTTTCTTTTTCGGCAACTCTTGTAATTAGCCGAACCACTTGTGCCATTCTTTTGAAGAGCCGAACTTGGTAGCCATTCTCTCCCTTTTCTTTTCGGTTCACTCATTGTTAGCCTACCTTGTCGAATCCACCATCTTTGTTCGCTTCTTCTTCTCCCTATTTTGCTCAAAGCCGAAACAAACTTTCTTAGTTTCATTCGGCATCTTTCTTCCCTCTTTCAAATCTCCTTGTGCCAAAACTTCTTTCATTCTCCTTTGCCGAATCCCTTCAATCCCATTCCATCTTCTTACCATCTCTACCATCTTGAAAAGATGAAAGCTTTGTTGTCTCTCTTTCGTTTCCATCAAGAACCTTGGCCGAATACCCTTAGCCTCATTCTCTTCTCTTCTCACGTGTTCTAAACTCCATTGAAGTGCCGAACGTTGGTGCTTGGTGGCCGAAACTGTCAGTAAGGTAAGGTGGTAACAATCTCTTTTGGTTTCGGGATTCATGCTATGGCCGAATGGCTTTTAGATTCCTAATGATGTGTTTAAGCTGACTGTAGGGAGGACTGTAGCCGAATACAGTGGGTCTTCGGGATTTGGTTGCCGATCTAGGTAAGGGTTCTAGCATTTGGATCTGTTTCTTATTCGCTCAAAAGCCGAAGGCTAATCATTTTTGTGTGCTAGTGCCTGGCCGATTGTAAGGGAGGTTCATCGCATAGCTTCGGGATTTGGTTGGAAACCAAATCGGAATTAAGGTAGGTGTTACCTTCATGCGACATATCCTTCGAGATTTCTAGTCGAGCCGAATAGGCTTTTGGTCATTAACAAAGTGTTGGCCGATTGTAGGAAGGGGGAAAGCAACCGTTTCGGGATCTCGTTAGTTTTGCGTAGTTTCGGGATTTCACTTAGATCTACGAATAGTCAGGTGTGTAACGCTTACACACTACATTAGTATTATATGTTTATTATGTTACTACTAAAAGCGGAGTAGCCATTGAAACCGATAATTTTGCCTTGTGGGCATGAGCGTGGACTCCGGGTAAGTCCCCTGTTATATGGATCTCGATATATGCTATCATGTCACTGTTTAATGCTATGCCATGTGTTATTTGCATCATCATATGTTACTATGCCACGATTGATATGGACATGATGGTGGGATTGTTGAGAGGAGGGGGAAGAATTATTTGGACTGTCACCAGTGGTTTTGACCACACGACGGGTTGGCCCGTCTTTGATATTATTATTTGTGACTAAGTCCCAGTGGTTTTGACCACCAGTGGTTTTGACCACATTGATGATATTTGTGACTACGGTCACTAGTGGTTTTGACCACATATGGATATTGTGACTCGTCCCAGTGGTTTGGTACCACAGTGGGTTGGCCCCACATGTTGATTACGGGATTGTCATCAGTGGTTTTGACCACACGATGGGTTGTCCCATTCACTTGACTTGTGACTACGGTCACCAGTGGTTTTGACCACACTTATATATTTGTGACTTCGGTCACCAGTGGTTTTGACCACACGGGGTAGACACAGATGTTTGGATGGTTAGGTGGGGTGCATGATTTGCATGTTTTACTAATGATTTGCGTAAGTTCTTGTTCTATCGGGTTGGGGATTTATACACTGAGTCTCGGTGACTCACCCCTTCCCTTACATTTTGCAGATGAGGCATAGATCGCGGATATGGAGCCGGGGAGAACTCGAGGTGGCCATGCATCTTAGTTTTGGGTTTATCTTTAAATTACTATTTCGATTTTTATTTTATTTAAATTTGGTTTTGGACTTGTAATAAGGCCGCTAAGTTATTATTTTGGGTTTTTGATTACTTGATTTTATGTTAGATATATTATGCATATGTTAAACAACTTTGCATGTTTAAATAACCGGTAAAAAGCAACGTTTTAAAACTATACTCCTTATCGGGATTTTCAAACCTTACCATCGGGTAACAATATTCACAAGATGATAATAAAGTAAACTTAAATGATTTTCAAACCTAAGTTTTCCAAGCTCAAATACAAACGATTTTAAATTAACTAAGTTCAATTCACTCGGGTTTTAATAGACTCGAATGTTTTTCTAAAGATAAGAACGACAAACGAGTTTTCAAAAAGACATTTCCGGGTTTTCAAGGCAACATAACGTTTTCAACTATGCATACACAGGATTTCTCCAAACTCAAAGCGATAAAAGAGTTTTCAATGAAAATAACTTGTTTTCTTCAAAACGTTATCACTCTGTAACATGCCAGATTCGGTCGTGGTGTGTTGACCGGGTTTGGGGTGTTACAGTGTTGATTTCCTACTTTGGCCCATTTGGTCCACTTTTGGCTTGTTTCTCATTCTTTTCATCCTCCTATGCTTTTCTAAGTATAAAACATGAAAATAAAGGATTAGAAGCACCAAATTCCACAATTCAGCGAATAAATCATCCAAAAGTATGCTAAATGTGGGATTAAAATATGAACATATTACGGTTTATCATATAACAATGCAAACATCTATAAAACAATGCAAACACATACAAGGTAAGCTTTCAAAAGCTTAGTAAGCCATATACAAATAAACTTACCACATAGAACATTTATAAACCATTTCATTCATATAAACTATGGCATAACACAATAATAAATTCATATTTCTCATTTGGCTCAATTGTTCTTAACCACTTCTTTACAAACATATCACATTTTCATGTAGCTCACATATCAAATGATCATATTCATACTTATCTTCCATTCCCAAATTTCATATACATTTCATACGTACATGAACGAATACATTTTCACATACTCAATCATATCTCGGAATGCCCGTTGAACCATTTGGAATCAATTAGGATACTCGGATAGCTCGTAAAACTCGTACAATGCAAACATCCCAGACGTGGTCTTACATGTAATTAAATATCGATGCCTCTGTCCCAGACAGGGTCTTACACGAAATCTTATACGATGCCGATGTCCCAGACATGGTCTTACACGTAAACCTCAAACCGATGCCAATGTCCCAGACGTGGTCTTACACGATAACACATATCAGAATCTTATGTCATGACATACGTATCCTAACTATTCCTAAGGTTCGTACGAGACTTTTCAGACATCGGCACTTTCTCGAATTCAACATATTCAGCTCAAATAGACATATATCACAATTCATTTATATTTAAGCAATATTAATTCAATTCAAAAACATTTATTTGTATATCGACTTACCTCGTATGGGAAAGAACGAAAATGAACGGTTATTCCACTAATTTCGATTTCCCCCGATCTAATTTCGTTTTCTTTGGTTCTTGATCTATACACATTCAAATTTAACTTATTCATTCACCAAATCATCAAATTCAATCCATATACACATATTTAGGGCATTTTACAAATTAGCCCTCACATTTTAACATTTTGACATTAATGTCCTTAATTCACAAAATCACAAAATATACAAAATTTCATTACACTATAACTTGGCTGAATATTCACTTGGCTCAAATAAGCCCACATATTTCATTTATTTCACATTTTAGTCCTTCAATTTCTCATTTTCACAATTTAGCCCATAATACTCAAATTCATCGAAATTTCAAAGACAAAACATATTAATCTATCACATATCTTTCATATTTCATCAACTATCATCACAAAGCTTACAAAATCATCAATAGCATAACTCACAATCTTCATCAATTTCATGAATTAAGGCATGGGCTTAAGAGAACACGAAGCAACGATCACAAAAACGTAAAATTTATCAAAAACCAAACAAATTACATACCTCAATCAAGCTATACCAAGGCCGAATGTACAAAACCTTTAAAACTCCCTTTTTATTTTCTTATTTTCGGCAAAGATGATGAACATAATGCATGGTTTTATGTCTTATTTTATTTAATTTCATTTTAAAACATAATTTACTATATTACCCTTTATAAAAATAATATGAAAACATTATAACTTAAGCCCCAAACCGTCCATGCTATTATCCAATGGCCAATTTACCACATAAGGACCCCATATAATAAAAATCATAGCAATATATCACTTTAACAAATAGGAAGTCACTTTTGCATTTTATGGGATTAAGTCCCTTTTTATCAAATCGAGCATTTAAACGATAAAATTAAATCACAAAAAATTTCACACATATAAATTAACATACTGTAGACGCAGAAAATAATATTAAAATATTTTTTCGACTCAAATTTGTGGTCCCGAAACCACTATTCCGACTAGGGTCTAAACTGGACTGTTACAACTATCCCTCCCTTAGGGATTTTCGTCCTCAAAAATCTTACCATTGAACAGATTCGGATATTACTCTCTCATAGCATCTTCAGGTTCCCACGTAGCTTCTTCAACACCGTGTCGATGCCACATTACTCTTACTAACAAAATTCTCTTATTTCGCAATTCTTTAACCTCTGGAGCTAAGATACTGATCGGTTCTTCTTCATAAGTCATATCGGACTGAATCTCTATCTCAGATCGAGAAATCACATGCGAAGGATCTGATCTGTATCGTCGAAGCATCGATACATGAAATACGTCATGAATCTTTTCTAACTCGGGTGGCAATAACAATCTGTAAGCAACCGGCCTGATACGCTCAAAAATCTCATACGGCCCAATGAATCTCGGACTTAATTTTCCTTTATGATCGAATCGGAGTATTTTCTTCAACGGAAATACTTTCAAGAACACTTTATCTCCAATCTCAAACTCAATATTTTTCTATTTCAAGTCTGCATAAAATTTCTGACGATCTGACGCTGCTTTCAGACTATCGCGAATCACTTTCACTTTCTGTTCAGTTTCTTTGATCAAGTCAACCCTGTGTATCTTATTCTCGCTAAGCTCAGTCCAATACAAAGGTGTTCGGCATTTGTGACCGTACAAAGGTTCGTAAGGTGCCATTTTTAAACTCGATTGAAAGCTATTATTATTCGCAAATTCAATCAATGGCAAGTATCGTTTCCATGTACCTTCAAACTCAAGAATGCAACATCTCAACATATCCTCGAGTATCTGAATAATCCGCTCGGATTGACCATCCATCTGAGGGTGAAAAGCAGTACTGAAGTGCAATTTAGTACCTAAAGCCTCTTTCAGTTTCTTCCAAAACTGCAAAGTAAACCTCGGATCTCTGTCAGACACAATAAATAGTGGCACTCTGTGCAATCTCACAATATCAGAAATGTATAACTCAGCTAACTTATCAAGCGAATAATCCATTCTCACCGAAATAAAATGAGCTGATTTTGTCAATCTATCAACTATAACCCAGATTGCGTCTTTCTTCCTCGGAGTTAAAGGCAAACCTGAAACAAAATCCATCGTCAGTCTATCCCATTTCCACTCGGGAATCATAATCAGTTGTAAAAAACCAGATGGCACCTGATGTTCAACTTTTACTTGCTGACAGATCAAACATTTCAAAACAAAATCAGAGATATCCCTTTTCATTCCAGGCCACCGGTAAAACTATTTCAAGTCATTATACATCTTTGTACTTCCCGGATGAACAGGTAAGCGACTTCGATGTGCTTCTTTCAAAATCAACTCTGGATTTCTTGGAACACAAATCCAACCTCGGAATCTCAGACAATCATCATCATCAACTTGAAATTCTGAATCAGAGTTCAAATCACACTGAGCTCATTTCGTTAGCATTTCATTGTCAACTTTTTGAGCATCACAAAGCAGTTGTAAGAACATCGGTCTTGCTTTGAATTCAGCCAAAACTGAACCATCATCAGATAGAACTAAATGAGCGTTCATCGCACTTAGCACATGCAGTGATTTCTGACTCAAAGCATCAGTAATCACTTTGCTTTTCCCGGATGATAATCAATCACAAGCTCGTAGTCTTTTAACAATTCTAACCATCTTCTCTTTCACAGATTCAAATCTTTCTGAGTCATCAAATATTTCAGACTTTTATGATCTGAATATACTTGACATCTTTCACTGAACAGATAGTGACGCCAAATTTTAAAAGTGAATACAATCGCAGCCAGCTCAAGGTCGTGAGTCAGATAATTCTTTTCATCCGTTTTCAATTATCTCGAGGCAAAAGCTATAACTTTGCCTTCCTGAATTAAGACACAACCCATACCATTTAACGAAGCATCAGTAAAAATCACGAACTCTTTACCCGATTCTGGCTGTACCAAAACTAGAGCTTTAGTCAAAAGGGCTTTCAACTGATCAAAGCTTTTCTGACACTTTTCAGACCATTCGAATTTCATATCTTTCTAAAGCAATCTCGTCAACGAAGTTGCAATCGTCGAAAAGCCTTTTACGAACCGTCGGTAATAACCAGCAAGTCCCAAAAAACTGTGGACTTCAGACACATTTTTCGGAGGCTTCCACTCTAAAATAGATGAAATCTTGCTCGGATCAACTCGTATACCGGATGCTGACACAATATGCCCCAAAAAGCCAACTTCACACAACCAGAACTCACATTTACTAAACTTTGCATACAATTGCTTATAATGCAGAGTTTGTAGCACAATTCTCAATGTTCGGTATGCTCAATTTATCACACGAATAAATCAAAATGTCGTCAATGAATACAACAACAAATCGATCTAAATACAGTCTGAAAATTCTGTTCATCAAGTCTATAAAGATAGCAGGAGCATTTGTTAGTCTGAAAGACATAACTAAAAAAAATAGTGTCTGTACCTCAGTCGGAATGCTATTTTCGGAATGTCTGAATCTTTTACTATCAACTGATAATAGCCTGATCTCAGATCTATCTTTGAAAACACAGCAGCACCTTTCAACTAATCGAACAAATCATCGATTCTAGGCAGAGGATATTTGTTCTTAATAGTCACTTTGTTTAACTGACGATAATCAATGCACATCCTCATCGTGCCATCTTTCTTTTTCACAAACAAAACGGGAGCACTCCAAGGTGAGAAACTCGGTCGTACAAACCCTCTATCAGTCAACTCTTGCAACTGAGACTCTAATTCTTTCAATTCTGTCGGAGCCATTCTATACGGAGCTATTGAGATAGGGGTCGTCCCCTGCACTAACTCAATGCCAAATTCAACTTCTCGTATCGGAGGTAATCCCAGTAATTCTTCAGGAAACAAATCAGGGAACTCACGAACCACAGGAACATATTCAACTTTCTTTTCTATCGCTTTCAAATCAATCGCATACGCAAGATAAGCTTCACATCTCTTTTTCACATAATTCAGAGCTTTCATTGAAGTTATTACTGCCGATAGCCCATTTAAATCACTGGACTCAATCCGTATTATCTCATCATTCTGACATCTCAAACCAATAGTCTTTCGTTTGCAGTTCACAATAGCATCATGCAAAGTTAGCCAATCCATACCCAGGATTATATCAAATTCATCAAAAGATAATAACATCAGATCAGCCGGAAAACATATATCTCAAAACATCAACGGACAATTTTTGCACACTTTGTCAACCAGGACACTTTTCCCTAAGGGGTTCGATACTCTAATTACAAACTGAGTAGACTCTATAGGTAAAGTCTTACTGGATACTAAGTTCATACATATATATGAATGAGTAGACCCTGGATCTATCAATGCAATCACAGAAGTATCATAAAGAGTAAAAGTATCGGTAATGACGTCTGGAGACGAAGCTTCCTCACGAGCTCGAACAGCATAAGCTCTGGCAAGCGCTTTTGCCTCAGATCTCGCAACTGTATCTTTCGTAGCTCTCTGGCTACCACTTAAGTTTCCCGTGTCTCTAGGAGGTCTACTCCTAGCTGAAGCATTATTCGACTTCAAATTCTGTACAATCTCTTGCTCAACAGACTTAGGATAGTCTCGAATAAAGTGATCTAAAGATTCACATTTGAAACAAGCTCGATCATTTAATCGACAATTACCTGGATGTCTTTTACCAAAATATTTAAACTCAGGTCGCTCAGATCTAACATTTCCAACACTTGCAATCGAAGTAGCTGGAGCTCGGAAGCTCGAATGTGATCTTGCACAATCTCTATTCGAATGTCCCACGTTAGTCTTTGAACGGCTATAATCATCTCGAAATTTCTTTAATACCGACTGATATGGCTTACTCTTTGTTCGTTTTCGCACCTCTCTAGCTTCCAAATCAGCTTTTCTTTTCTCTTTCCCGAGTTCCTCAGCTTTACACGCTACGTCAACAAGCACAACGAATTCTTTTATTTCCAAAATTCTGAATAACAAACGGATATCTTCATTCAAGCCGTCTTCGAACCTTTTACACATTATTGCCTCAGTCGGGACACATTCTAGTACATACTGGCTCAGTCTCAAAAATTCTCGTTCATATTCTGTAACAGACATATGGCCTTGTTTCAATTCAAGAAACTCTATTCGCTTTTCATCAATAAATCTCTCACTGATGTATTTTTTTCAGAATTCAATCTGGAAGAAATCCCAATTGATTTGTTCTCTCAGAACAACAGAAGTCAGAGTTTTCCACCATTGGTAAGCTGTATCTCTCAACAAAGAAACGACACATTTAACACATTCATCAGGGGTACATGACAACTCATCAAATACCCGAATTGTATTCTCAAGCCAGAACTCGGCTCTCTCAGCATCATCATCAGTGGTAGCACGGAATTCTTCAGCCCCATATTTTCTAATCTTATCAAGTGGAGGTTTATTCAGATGAATCAGATCTATAACTTGAGGAGCTACAGGAACTTGCATGGAGCGGAGGTTGAGGAACAGTCGAATTTGCTCTAACATACTGAGTGAACCACTCATTCATCATTTGGAAGAACGCTTGTTTAGCCTCTCCTTCCTAACCGCTAGTAACCGGTCTAGAATCAGACGACGCTGTCCCTTGAGCAGGAGCAAGCGCATTACTTTCAACATCGTCAGCTACGGCTCGTTCTAGATCCATTTACTATACAGAAAACACATTTTATCTGTCAGGATTCATCACACTATCACAGTTTGTATATATGGCATGTATAGCTAGACTCTCACACGCTACGTTAGTCCTAGAATCGACTAAACCATAGCTCTGATACTAATAAAATGTAACACCCCTAACCCGTATCCATCACTGGACTAAGGTTAAGAGGCATTAGTGGACATATTGGAAAATTTTACACTCATTTCATAACATCAATCATACAACGTCATTTCATAAAGATTCATACCCACATAGTCCTTTTAGAAGGTCTACGAGACCTTGAACATGGTTTAGAGAAGGTTCGGGACCAAATCGATCTCATACAGAAACTTTGTGGAACTTAGAAATTTTTCTTTCAAAACAGAGCACAAGCCCGTGTCGCTAGGCCGTGTGCCTCACACGGCCGTACCTTGGGCCATGTCATAGCCAGTGTGCAAAACTGACTTGAATCACACGGCCTGTCACACGCTCGTGTGTAATACTGACTTGGGTCACACGGCCTGTCACACGCCCGTGTGTCTGGCCCATGTGCAAGTCTGACTTACTACAAATTGAAACAGTGAAAGACACGATCGGGACACATGCCCGTGTGTTCAACTGTGTGGGCAATTATAGGTCATTTCCAAGGCCAAATTGCCACCCATATTGGGTCATACCTACAAGCATCAAACAAGCATCAAATTATGACTCAAAATCAGCCAAAACATTCCAAAGTTGACCATCTCTTTTGGCCATTCAAGAGCACATCCAAACATACCAACTTTTACATCACATAGCATGAAATATATTCACCCATAATCACATTCATTATCAAACCATATCACATGGCTATATATATAAACATATCCCAAAACATAGCTTAACATTTCTAGCCTATACATGCCATACTTCAATATGTACATTTTCAAAAGGTACCAAAATATAGTTTGATAGTGTGGTGATAATCCTCGACGATCCCCGAGCTCCCAATAGCTTCGATAACATATAAAAAAAATGCAAACACACACAAGGTAAGCTTTCAAAAGCTTAGTAGGCCATATACAAATAAACTTAACACATAGAACATTTATAAACCATTTTATTCATATAAACTATGGCATAACACAATAGTAAATTCATATTTCTCATTTGGCTCAATTGTTCTTAACCACTTCCTTACAAACATATCACATTTTCATGTAGCTCACATATCAAATGATCATATTCATACTTATCTCCCATTGCCAAATTTCATACACATTTCATACGTACCTGAACGAATACATTTTCACATACTCAATCATATCTCGAAATGCCGGTTGAACCATTCGAAATCAATAAGGATACTCGGATAGCTCGTAAAGCTCGTACAATGCCAACGTCCCAGACGTGGTCTTACATGTAATTAAATATCGATGCTTCTGTCCCAGACAGGGTCTTACACGAAATCTTATACGATGCCGATGTCTCAGACATGGTCTTACACGTAAATCTCAAATTGATGCCAATGTCCCAGACGTGGTCTTACACGATAACACATATCAGAATCCTATCTCATGACATACGTATCCTAACTATTCCTAAGGTTCGTAAAGGACTTTTCAGACGTTGTCACATTATCGGCAATTTCCCGAATTCCACATATTCAGCTCAAATAGCCATATATCACAATTCATTTATATATAAGCAATATTAATTCAATTCAAACACATTTATTTGTATATCGACTTACCTCGTATGGGAAAGAACGGAAACAAACGACTATTCCACTACTTTCAATTTCCCCCGATCTAATCCCGTTTTCTTTGGTTCTTCATCTATACACATTCAAATTTAACTTATTCATTCACCAAATCATCCAATTCAATCCATATACACATATTTAGGGCATTTTACAAATTAGTCCTCACAATTTTACATTTTGACATTTATGTCCCTAATTCACAAAATCACAAAATATACAAAATTTCATTACACTATAGCTCGGCCGAATATTCACTTGGCTCAAACAAGCCCACATATTTCATTTATTTCACATTTTAGTCCTTCAATTTCTCATTTTCACAATTTACCCCATAATACTCAAATTCATCAAAAATTCAAAGACAAAACATATTAATCTATCACATATCTTTCATATTTCATCAACTATCATCATAAAGCTTACAAAATCATCAATGGCATAACTCACAATATTCATCAATTTCATGAATTAAGGCATGGGCTTAAGAGAACACGAAGCAACGATCACAAAAACGTAAAAGTTATCAAAAACCGAACGAATTACATACCTCAATCAAGCTATACCAAGGCCGAATGTACAAAAGCTTTAAAACCCCCTTTTTCTTTTCTTATTTTTGGGAAAGATGATGAACATAATGCATGGTTTTATGTCTTATTTTATTTAATTTCATTTTAACACATAATTTACTATATTACCCTTCATAAAAATAATATGAAAACATTATAACTTAAGCCCCAAACCGTCCATGCTATTATCCAATGGCCAATTTACCACATAAGGACCCCATATAATAAAAATCATCGCAATATAGCACTTTAACAAATAGTAAGTCACTTTTGCATTTTATGCGATTAAGTCATTTTTATCAAATCGAGCATTTAAATGATAAAATTAAATCACAAAAAATTTCACACATATAAATTAACATACTATAGACTCGGAAAATAATATTAAAATATTTTTCTGACTCAGATTTGTGGTCCCAAAACCACTATTCTGACTAGGGTCTAAACCGGAATGTTACATACGAGGCCTTAAACATGATTTAGAAATGGTTCGGGACTAAACTGATAACATACAAAAATTTTGAAAAACTTAGAAAATTTTCAATTATATAAGGGTCACACGCCTGTGTGAACTGGCCGTGTGCCTCACACGGCTAGTAGACACGCCCGTGTCTTAGGCCATGTGGACACAGGGCATACATATTGACTTGCATCACACGGCCGAGGACACGCCCGTGTGCCAGGCCGTGTGAAAACTAGAGAGTATATTGACTTGGGTCACACGGCCAACCACACGCCCGTGTGTCTAGCCCGTGTGCCCTTCGAAATGGCCACACACGCCCGTGTGCTAGACCGTGTGCCATTTAGGGGAGGTATACTGACTTATACCACACGGCCAGTCACACGCTCGTATGTGAGACCATGTGGAGCATACTGACTTTGATTCAATTTCAACACCAGGGGACACACGGCCGTGTAACCTAACCGTGTGTCTCACACTGCTAAGACACACGCCCGTGACTCTGCCCGTGTGGACAAAAATAGGCCATTTGCAAAGCCAATTTGCCACCCGTTTTGCACATACCTAAGTAAACTCAATTGGTACCATTTTAGATCACAAATATACAGCCAAAGTTCATCAACCAATACATAATCATACTATATCAATTCAACTGAATTCAATACCAATCAATTTATCTTTCTTTACTAAGCATAATTCACATATATAATTCATCTAACTAAACCAATCCAAATATACATAATAACTTTAACCACATTCATTCAATATAGGGCTATTACCAACATTAAAATAGAACCATTGCACATTCATAAAACATCTTCAAGTTTATCATCTTATGCCAACACAAATGGCCAAAATACACATCCATCAAACAAACCAAATTGACACAAGCCTAAACATGCCATATACCATATATATATAACTTCAAAAGTACCAAAATAGATGATCGATAGTGCAATGAAGTCTCGGCGATCTCGGATCCGAGCTAGCTTTGCAGAACTATAAAACATCAAAAATTAAACAAAGTAAGCTATAAAGCTTAGTAAGTTCGTATGTGAACATGAAATAATCACAACATTCATTAGCAATTCAAAATATATAACATGATAAACATTTAAAACATCAATTCATGAGCTAACATAAAATTTATCCATATCATCATTCATAAGCTCTCAACTTTCATTAGTTCGATACTCAAATAGTTTTCCCTACATACCTGTGCCGAGATATTTCTATTTCTCATCAATACTTTTATCAAACAACTCCGGTTTACAAATACTTATGATACAAATTCATCGATTTTCTGATGCTGTATTCCGACTATGGTCTTACACATACATTGCCAAGGCCCTGCCGTGGTCTTTCGTTCACATGCCATAACCCGGCTATGGTCTTATTATTCGATTGCCATAGCCCAGCTATGGTCTTATTCGGCAACTTGCCTTACTCAATTCATACATTTCATTTAATATCTCAACATTTATCAAATAGAATAATTACCATCTCAATTTCATCCATCAAGTAAATAGGTACACATTTAAGTTCAATTATACGAACTTACCTCGTATTCGGAATTGACATATAGGGTTGACTATTCGATAACCTTATTTTTCCCCCGATCTAAATCCTAATTCTTTCTTTCTTGATCTATATGTATTCAAAATTGACTTATTCAATCACATATTCTTTCAATTTAGTCCAAAAATACACATTTGGGCATATTTACATATTAGCCCCTAAACTTACTCATTTAATCAATTTAGTCCCTATTTCAAAAATATACAAAATTCAAAGCTTTGTCGAATTTCACGTAAGTCCCTAGCATTCCAAAACTTTCATTTATTCCATATTTCAACCCCTCAATTAACATATTTCACAATTTAATCCCTATTTGACACTTTTGTCAAAAATTACTTTACAAAACATGTAACACTATCATCAAGCTTTCATATTTCAACATTAAACATCAAATAACTCATAGATTCAACAATGACAACTCTCAAAATCTTTAACAGTTTCAAAATCTAAGGTACAGGCTAGCTAGATTGAGCTGCAACGATTACAAAAACATAAAAATCATCAAAAATTAAGCTCAAATCGTACTTTAATCAAGCTTAATATGTGTCGAACCCTAAATTCTCTCCCTTTTCTTCTTCCTCTTTAAATTTCAACAATAAGAATAATGAATGCAACAATTTTTATGTTTTGTTTTATTATAATTAACTTTAATTATAAAATTATTGATTTAACCTTAATGACAAAACATTAACATCATCATATTAATGTCCACTTACACATTTAATGGCCTAATTACCATTGAAGGCCATCATATTTAAAAGCCAAAGCCAATTAACACCTTTAACTAATAGCATGCAACTTTTGCATTTTACGCGATTAAGTCCTTTTTCTCAAATCGAGCAATTAAACGATAAAATTACTTCACGAAAATTTCACACATTCATACTTTCATGCTATAAACACCAAAAATAATATTAAAAATAATTTTTCAACATCGGATTTGTGGTTCTAAAACCACTGTTTTGATTTAGCTAAAATCGGGTTGTTACAGACAGTGATAATATTGATGCAAATATGCTATGATAGCAAACAAAAATCGGTAAGTAATATGTGTTTAAATATAGATATTTGGCTTTTGATTCTTGTGACTGTTGGATATAGTTGGCATGCCATAGGATTGTGAGTACTCACCTATATGTTTATGTGATTTGGGAGTTGAGACCCTGAGACATGTTTGGAGAGAAAAAGGAATGTGAGCTAACCTCCATTCAACGGGACATGTTTGTTGTGTTGGAGAGTGTTAGCTTTATGCTTCACTTTTGAGACATGTTTGACTCTATGAGTTTATGTGGTCTGCTGGAGATCCATGTATTCGATGAGTGATGATAATGCCCACTTTTATGTTTCATAGCTCAATTGTCAAATTATCTATAAATATGTTTGTGTGTATTGTGATGTATGCATGAATATGTATGTATTGACTCGGTAAATAAACTATCGAATATGCATGTGAGGTAAAATATGTCAACTGAGTTAAGGCTGCTATAATTATGCTACATGTATGTTTCACTAATGCTTGATGATCTGTTTGCATTGTAGTTGCTCTACGCATTCACCGAGCTTGTTAAGCTCACCCACTCCCTTTTTAAACCATTCCAGATTAGTCGTGTGCCGACGTGAGTGGTATGGTTTCGAGGGGTGATCCAAGCAAGTCCATTTCGCTTTCGTAGGTGTTTATTGTATATTCAGTTATGTTTTGGGAATAAGGCAATTTGGTAGACTTTGTGCTACTTTTTTCCATGATGTTTTGTACATTCAATAGCTTAATTACTCTTAGGATTTTGAGATTTAAATCGTGTAATGTTGATTATTACTCAGACTAATTTTCGATGTTGAAACTATTATTATGGTCATTTTGACGTTTATTTGATAATGTGATAGTAGCATGATGAATTGGTACAAGTTAGAGTGATCTTTATTCTTATGCATGTTGTATTTTTCTGGTCTGAAGTAGGGGAATTGATATTTGTGTTGAAAAAATGATACCTCTGTGATTTTGAAATGTGCAGGAAATCAGAATCGCAAATTGGTTTCGATACCCTATCACGAGTATCGATACTCGGGGTAATTTACTGATACTTTTTCAATTGTACTATAATTTCTTGTGTTTTGCAATTAGAGAAAAAACAAAATGTAGATTTCGTACCAATTTTCCATACGGTATCATTATCGTGCAAGGAAAATATCGATACCCGTGTTCTAGTATCAATACCTGCACAACTTGTTTTGGAATTTTGCTAAATGGACCTTATGCGTGTTTAATTATTTGTATAAGACTATTTGATGTATGATTAGCATGTAACGATGATCACTAAAGAGTAAGATTGACTTAAAACCTATATGAATGACAATATGAAAGATATTTCTTTTAAAATGGACTTCTAATTGTTGTGAATGACTTGAGACGGTGGTGTGGCATCCTGATATTCAGGCTTGGCGACCGGGCTGGGTATAGGGTGTTACAAACCATCCATTTACATCAATTAAGGTCTAATTATAATTTAGATCTTCCCCTTTTCACTAATTAAGCTTTTTAATCAATAAAATTCAATAGCGGTTAAGTTTTACATATTTTACAATTTAGTCTCTTTTTTCCTTAATTAACTATCCAAACATCAACATTTCTGGATCAAGTTTCAACATACCTATATTGTACCACTTGAATTTCGGGACAAACCACTTGTACCTAACTATTTGTTCACTTAGTAAAAATAATCAAATAAAAATTCAATATATTATTATAATTTATTCATAAATATTAAATAATAATATTTATGGACTTACTCGTCAGATTTGTGTCTTCGAAACCACTATTTTTTAAACCACTGAAAAGGGGCTATCACACCCCAAATAAGGATTATTGGAATTGAAGGTGTATAGACGTGAAGTTATCTGTTTTGGCGCACTCTGGTAGCTAGTTTTTCAAATTGTAGCTTCTGAAAAGTTTATGTTTTGGTGAATTGAGTATCAAACCATGGAGATATATCATGATTTAATTCTTGGCATGTTCTTCAATAAAAGAAAGAATTCGATAAAAGAAAAGTAGACCTTGTGTAGGTTACCGCCAAAGGTATAGTATCCCTAATTGTTCAAGCACTGTGAAGAGCAAGTGTTGGTAACTAGATCTAGTTATAAACCAACTAAATTGACTGGTCAAATAACATATGGAAAAGACTCTCATTTATGTTCCTTCGGGTTTCCGTAGGCCATTAAGAATGGCATATTATGAAATTTCTAGACACTTGTCAAATTACACTACACGAAAGTAGATTATATGTGTGTTTGAGAAGGGTTCAAGAGAAGGTTTCTTTTTCTTTCAGAATGACTCTTTAATTCTTTTTTTTTCTTAAGTATTAAATGTTATTTGTTGGTTGCTCTTATTATATAAGCTAGAAGCTAAGGAATCTTGGAAAATACAAAGGAGTTCCATCTCTTGGTAAGTCTGATAATTTTGCATGTTAATAGTAAGGATGCTATGAAGTATATGGGTCGTAAGTTACGAATAAGAAGCCTTTTATGGGGATTTTTTTGTAAAAAAGAAAAGCTAGCAATCTATTTGTAAAGAGGTTTAATAGTGAATTCAGGTTCTTTAAGTAGTTGTTGTTGCTGGTTCGACTTGGATGTCTGAGGCTAGAGCTGGTAGCTGCGGTAGGTGAGTATCAGGTGAGTCCCTAATCTTTTCCTACAAATTTTTTTAGATAAGTCTCTTATGATCGATGTTCCAGAAATGGTGAATGAGTACATGAATGATAGTTGGAAAATAATATTTACTCCTGATATATGTTATTGTGAGTCTAGAAAATGATGAATTGTGTGTATGGGTGTATGTGGTTCTGCGAAACAACTATGGATCTGTGTGCCTAGAATGAATATTGTGTGATGTGTGTAACCTCCCCAACTCGGCCCAGACGTTACGGCCGAATTCTGAAGACTACAATATTCACCAGCGTGACCAAATGACCCTATCGTTCTTTAAAAACCTTAGTTACTCTCTTTCAGGGAAAACCACGGTTTGCTCTTGAGTTAATTTGGAAAACGTTCATTATTTAAGTCATCCATCCTTAAGTCATTTTATTAGTGATAGCATGGTTTTAGGAAACACATTATTTATAGTTTTGCTTTGCAAAAATCTTATTATCTTGCATTGCAACGGAAAACTCAGTTTATGATAGATTTTAGTTAAATTAGGCAACATGCATTGTTTGGTTTCGAGATAAGTATTTAAATCTGATCTATGTGTTCAGTATGCATGCATGAAAACCCCAAATCAAAGAAATCCCAAACCACAGTCCAAAAAACTTACTACAGTCCAGAACTCAAATAAACTTAATAAAAAATTAATAAGTGTCTAGTCCAAAGTCCATCGTATGTCTACATGTCGGGTCCGATCCTAGTCTCAAACATTACTTATAACATCCCAATTTAGGGCCTAGTCAGAATAGTGGTGCGAGACCACAAATCTGAGGTTTATGAATGAGTTTTTGAAGTTTATGCTATGTTTGCATGCTAGTGTCAAAGTTTCATGAAGCAATTTTGTGAAATTTCGGTTGAATTGTCCAAAAGGACTAAATTGCAAAAGTTGAAAAATGTGAGATTCTGGAAGCTATTTGTGTCAAATAGGTTTAGAATATTAATTAGAGGTCTTTAAATAGCAATTTTCCCAATTTCTAATTTTTGGACAAAATTGGGCATGGATGAGTTAAAATAGAAAGTTTGTCAAAAAGGACATTTTGGTCGTTTGACAATTAAATGTTTTAAATGGGAAAAGATGATAGAAATTCATTCATCTTCTTTTCCAAGGCTACCGAAAATTCAAGGAGCCATTGTTAGGGTTCTTCAAATTTTTCAATCTTGCTTGTAAGTGCAACCAAGCCCCGTTTTTTATATTCGTCGTATTTTTGAAGTCCTAGTAGCATGAGAAAGCTATTTTTAGCTATATGTTGAGCTAAGATGGATGTTCAAAAATGTACCCATGTATGACATGCATGTATTTTGATGTTTTATGGAATAATATGAAACTTGATGTAGTAGAAACATCTTTTGCTAAGTGATTTTCCATGAAAATGCATGTAGGGACTTGTGTGTGAAAGTCTTGAGATTGGTCATACATGTATGATTTAGTGAGAATTGATGATAGCTTTAGTTGAGTAAATGGTTTGGCTAAGCATAAAAGGCTACAAAGTTGAATAAAAATCACTTTACGAGCCTTAGGCAAAAGTGTGAATATGAGAAAGTTAGGGGCAAAATAGTAATTTTGCTAAAGTATGAGATAAGGGTCAATTTAGTCAAAGTGTGTATTGAATAAGTTGATTTATTCATTATAGATCAAGAAAGACGGCTTGGGATCGAAACCGAGGCAAGAGCAAGGTGGTGGACTAAATTGCACATCTCTATACTTTTGAGTGCCGAGGTAAGTTTATGTGTAAACAATTCATTCATACTTACAATTTTGTTAATGCTAGCTAGTGTGTAGCATGATTGAGAATGATTAAGAACCTATGTGGAATGAATGTGGTAGAAATTGTGAATGGATGTATGATTGAGTAAGTAGATATGTGGATGTGTAGTGATAATGCTAAATGGTGGGCTAAGTGCGATACCATCCTAAGGCATAACGACGATGAGCTGGCTAGGTGCGATGCTATCGTTAAGTATATTGTCTAGTGGGCTATGTACGAAACCACTACGATTACCTTTGTGATAGGCTAAGTGCGATACTACCTTATTATTTGATTGTGGTGGGCTAAGTGCGAAACCTTCGAGACATTAGCTGTGTGGATTAGCTGTGTGGATTAGTTGTGTGGATGTATTATCGAGAAATAATGATATGTTGTATATTGTGTAAATGTGATATTGAATGCAGGGATGCATGTCAATGGTTATGAGTATGTGACTCATGATGTGTTGAAAAGGTGGTAAAGGATAGAAAGAGTAAGCATAGTTGTACATTATATGTTAGTATAATGCTAATTGTTGTTGAGCTTATACTATGATGCTTAATTGTTTATGTGTAAACTTACTAAGCTCAAAGCTTACTCCCCTTATTTTCCCTTGTCTTATAGAGCAAAAGTGTTGAATCGAGATACGTGGATCAATTGGAAGATCGCCCACATTATCAGCACACTCTGGTACATGAGACTTAGTATTTTGTAAATGGCATGTATAGGGGCTAGACGAGTTAGTGAATTTTGTTGTAAATGGCCAAGACATGTTGGCTTTTAGATGGATAATCTATTTTGTATAATGCCATAGTTGTTGGCTACTTTATTATATGAAAAGATGTAGTTATCCATGTGAGATTGTAAGATTATGAGTTGGTTATGGATGTGTTGAATGAGTACTCGTTGTGTATGATTGATGAGTGAAAAGAACTTGACAAATAGCTTTGTTCTTGTCCACGTGGGTAGACACACGGGCGTGTGTCTAGGCCATGTGTGACACACGGTCAACCCATAGGCGTGTGACTTGGCCGTGTGTCCCCTGTATGTTAGTATTTTAAGTCAGAATAGACCACGGACTAGCCACATGGGCGTGTGCCTAGAACATGAGTGTTAATCAGTGTTGGCCACGGGCTAGCCACATGGGTGTGTGTCTAGAGTCTAGACCGTGTTAAGGTAGTCAGTGTGCCCCACGGGTGGAGAGCACGGGCGTTTTCCCTAACCGTGGGGCATTGGTAAAATGCTTGAGTTTTCATGCACGGGCGTGCCAAATCTTACACGGGCGTGTGAGCCCTGTATAGATGGAAAATTTTTAAAAATAGTAGAAGTTTCGGTATGGCCTCGAGAGTCCTCGTGAGTATGAGTGAGGCCTCGTAAGTCGAGAATGAGGTTGTTGAGGTGACTTAAGAGAGTAGTCACAATGAGCCTAAGTGGCGATATTGAGGTTTTTGTTATGGTAACGCCTTAGGCCTGGTTCTGGCTAAAACCTGGGTAAAGGGTGTTACATTTAGTGGTATCAGAGCTATGGTTTAGTCGGTTCTAGGACTACCGTAGCGGGTGTAAGAGTCTAGCTATACATGCCATAAGTGTACAATGAAAGTGTGGTGGCTTCTGATGATTTTAAATCTTGTTTTATATAGAATATGGAATCCGATCCATTGACTGTTGATGAAGCAGCTAGTAATGCACCGGCTCCTGCGCAAGGAACCGTGCATATTCAAAGTGGACCCGAGGCTAGGGGTCAAGGGGAAGAGGCACAGGAAGCCTTTCTCCAGATGATGAGTAATTGGTACTCGAATTACGTCCGAGCGAACCCTATTGCTCAACCTCCTCCACCTCCTCCCATACCTCAGCCAATTCCAGTGGCTCCTCAAGGTATTGATGTAGTGAGGATATCGAAACCCCCGAGGGATAAGATTAGGAAACACGGGGCTGAGCAGTTTAGAGCTAAGGTAGATGATAACCCCGAGAGGGCAGAGTTCTGGTTAGAGAACTCAATGAGAGTATTCGATGAACTCTCTTGTACACTTGAAGAGAGCTTTAAGTGTGTCGTGTCTTTGATGAGGGACTCGGCATACCATTGGTGGAAGATGTTGATGTCAGTGGTCCCGAGAGAGTGGGTGACGTGGGACTTCTTTCTAGAAGAGTTCCGGAAGAAGTATATAAGCCAGAGGTTTACTGATCAAAAAAGAAAGGAATTTCTTGAGTTGAAGCAATGAAGAATGTCAGTAGCAGAATATGAGCGCGAGTTTGTTAGGCTTAGCAAATACGCTCAAGAATGTGTGTCGACAAAGACCATCTTGTGTAAGAGGTTCGAAGATGGACTGAATGAGGATATCAAACTCCTAGTTGGTATTTTAGAGTTGAAAGAGTTTGTTGTGTTGGTCGAGAGGGCAAGTAAGGCCGAAGAGTTGGGTAAAGAAAAGAGAAGGGCCATGAGTGAAGCCCGAGATGCGAGGAAGAGGCTGATGGGCAAGTCGTACCAAGCCCATTCGAAAAGATCCAAGGAAGTGAATCCTCAGACGACAGCATCACTAGGTTATTCGCATCGAAACTTGGACAACACTCGTTCGGGTTCGAGAGTTCAAGCCACTTCGATGGAAAGTGTGGGCAATCCGAAGAACAAACCGGAGTGTCCAAGTTGTGGTAGATATCACACCGGAGAGTGTTGGGGTAACAGTTGAAACTATTATAAGTGTGGTTCCCCCGACCATTATATCTAAAATTGCCCCGAGAGGGATGATAAGGAAGAGAAGCAAGAGATGAGATCCGGTGATGTGTCTGCAAGGGGTAGACCACCAAGGAACCCGAGAGGTGGGGCTAGTGGTAGAGGTGCGTCCAGAGACTCTACTGTGAGACCGGAGGGTCGGATACCTGTGAGGATGTATGCCATTCGCGCTCGCGAAGAGGCGTCCTCCCCTAATGTGATAACGGGTACTTTTTCTCTCTTTGACACCTTTGTTATTGCTTTAATAGATACAGGGTCTACTCATTCTTACATCTGCATGAGACTGTCATCTAGTTTGAGTATGACCGTTTTGCCTACGGACTTTGTTGTTAAGGTGTCAAACCCGTTAGGAAAGCATGTGTTAGTGGACAAGATGTGTAAGAATTGTCCTTTAATGTTTGAGAGTCAATGTTTTCCGGCAAATCTTATGTTGTTGATGTTTGATGAGTTTGACTTAATCCTTGCCATGGATTGGTTGACTACCCATAGTGTCTTAGTGAACTATGGTAGTAAGTATGTCGAATTGAAATGTGAGAGTGGAGATGTTGTTCAGGTTGAATAAGGTGGATCGGATAGTCTACCAGTGCTGATTTCTTCCCTAGTGGCTGAGAAATGTTTGAGAAAAGGGTGTGAGTCCTATCTTGCTTTTGTGTTGAATACTCGAGAGGTTGGGGTAGAGTTTGAAACAGTGTCAGTGGTATGTGAGTATCCGGATGTATTCCCGGAAGAGTTACCCAAATTGCCTCCAGTGAGAGAGGTTGAGTTTGGGATTGAGTTAGTTCCGGGAACTGTACCTATTTTGATTGCTCCATACAGAATGGCACCTTTAGAGTTGAAAGAACTGAAGGTTCAATTGCAAGTGTTGACAGGTAAGGGTTTTGCAAGACCGAGCTACTCACCATGGGGTGCTCCGGTATTATTTGTAAAGAAGAAAGATGGGTCTATGAGGTTGTGTATAGACTATAGACAGCTTAACAAAGTGACGGTTAAGAATAAGTATCCTTTACCAAGGATTGATGATCTTTTTGATCAACTGAAGGGAGCTATAGTGTTCTCCAAGATAGACTTGAGGTCTGGCTATTATCAGTTGAGAATGAAGGAGTAGGATGTGCTGAAAACTGCATTACGGACAAGGTATGGCCATTATGAGTTTTTTGTTATGCCGTTTGGCTTGACGAATGCACCAGCGATTTTTATGGATTTGATGAACCGTGTCTTCTGATCGTATGTGGATAAGTTTGTGATTGTCTTCATTGACGATATATTGATCTATTCTCGGAATGAGAACGATCATGAAGAACATTTGAGAATTGTCTTGCAAACTTTAAGAGATAAGCAGTTGTATGCTAAGTTTAGCAAGAGTGAGTTTTGGCTCCGAGAGGTCGGATTCCTAGGACACATTGTGTCTGGTGATGGTGTCAGAGTTGACCCAAGTAAGGTATCGGCTGTTGTGGATCTGAAACAGTCGAGGAACGTGTCGAAAGTTAGAAGCTTCTTGGGATTAGCTGGATATTACAGACATTTCATAAAGGGGTTCTCTATGATTGCTACCCCGATGACGAAATTGTTGCATAAGGATGTCAAGTTTGATTGGACTAGGGCATGTCAACAGAGTTTTGAGAGATTGAAAACATTGTTGACTGAGGCGCCAGTTTTGGTTCAACCAGAATCGGGGAAAGAGTTTGTGGTTTACAGTGACGCGTCGTTTAATGGTCTCGATTGCGTGTTGATGCAAGAGGGTAAGGTAGTCGCATACACCTCAAGGCAACTAAAACCGCACGAGAAGAATTATCCGACTCATGATTTGGAGTTGGCTGCGATTGTTTTCGCGTTAAAGATTTGGCGACATTACTTATATGGTGAGAAGTGCCGAATCTTTACGGATCACAAGAGTTTGAAGTATTTGATGGATCAGAAGGATCTGAATTTGAGACAGAGGCGGTGGCTTGAGTTTTTGAAAGACTATGAGTTAGTCATTGATTACCACCCAGGAAAAGCGAATGTGGTTGCGGATGCCCTTAGTAGGAAATCCTTGTATGCTCTAAGAGTTATGAGGACGAGTTTAGCATTGTCTGATGATGGTGCTATTCTGGAAGAGTTGAGAGCTAAGCCACTATTTGTTCAACAGATATGTGAGGCTCAGAGAAATGACAGTGAGATGCTAACTAAGAGAGCTAAGTGCGGATCAGAAAGTGATTCTGAATTTTGAGTGGGCTCGAATGGATGTTTGTTGTACCGTAACAGAATTTTTGTACCCAGAGATGAAGTGTTAATCCGAAAGGTTTTGCACGAGGCACATAGTGGTTATTTGTTAGTACATCCGGGCAGTACGAAAATGTACAATGACTTGACGAAGTCTTATTGGTGACCGGGTATGATGAGAGATATCTCCGAATTTGTGGCAAGGTGTCTGATTTGTCAACAAGTGAAAGCTGAGCATCAAGTGCTTTCGAGATTGCTTCAGCCAGTGATGGTTCCCGAATGGAAGTGGGATCGGGTTACCATGGACTTTGTGACGGGGTTGCCTATGACTCCGAAAAAGAGAGATGTTGTCTGGGTTATTGTGGATAGATTGACGAAGTCGGCTCACTTTATTCCTGTACGTGTTAATTATTCACTGGATAAGTTAGCTGAATTGTATGTGGCAGAGATAGTGAGGTTACATGGTATACATGTGTCTATTATATCGGATAGAGATCTGAGGTTTACTTTGAGGTTTTGGAAGAAGTTACAAGAAGCTTTGGGAACAAAGTTGAATTTCAGTATTGCGTTCCATCCAAAAACAGATGGTCATTTTGAAAGAGTGATTCAAGTTCTCGAAGATATGCTTCGATGCTGTGTGTTAGAATTCGAAGGTAGTTGGGAGAGGTATCTACCTTTGGTCGAGTTTGCCTACAACAACAGTTATCAGTCGAGTATACAGATGGCACAGTATGAAGCTTTGTATGGTCATAAGTGTCGGACTTGATTGTATTAGACCGAGCTTAGTGAAAAATGGATCCATGGAGTCGATCTAGTGAAAGAGACTGAGGAGAAAGTGAAAGTAATCCGTAATAGTCTGAAAGCTGCTTCGGACTGACAGAAGTCATACGCGGATTTGAAAAGAAAAGAAATTGAGTTTAAGGTGGGTGACAAAGTGTTTTTGAAAGTGTCCCCATGGAAGAAGATTATGAGATTTGGACGAAAAGGGAAATTGAGTCCAAGATTCATAGGACCGTATGAGATTACAGACATAGTTGGGCCAGTAGCTTACCGGTTGGCTTTGCCGGTAGAGTTGGAAAAGATACATAATGTGTTCTATGTGTCGATGTTGCGACGGTATCGCTCTGATCCTTCACATGTGATTCCTTCAATGGAAATTGAGATAAGACCGGATATGTCTTATGAAGAGGAGCCGATTAAGATCTTGGCTCGAGAAGTGAAATAGTTGAGAAATAAGAGCATAACACTAGTGAAAGTGTTATGGCAGAAACACGGTGTTGAAGAGGCTACGTGGGAAATGGAAGAAGCTATGAGAGAGCAACATCCAAACCTCTTTACTGGTAAGATTTTCGGGGGCAAAAATCTCTAAAGGGGGGAAGAGTTGTAACATCCCGATTTAGGGCCTAGTCGGAATAGTGGTGCGAGACAACAAATCTGAGGTTTATGAATGAGTTTTAGAAGTTTATGCTATGTTTGCATGCTAGTGTAAAAGTTTCATGAAGCAATTTTGTGAAATTTCGGTTGAATTGTCAA
This sequence comes from Gossypium sturtianum, assembly GCA_025698515.1. Taxonomy (NCBI): domain Eukaryota; kingdom Viridiplantae; phylum Streptophyta; class Magnoliopsida; order Malvales; family Malvaceae; genus Gossypium; species Gossypium sturtianum. The sequence continues at coordinate 127,571,577 of CM046953.1, read as the reverse complement.
AAAGGACTTAATTGCAAAAGTTGCAAAATGTGAGATCCTAGAAGCTATTTGTGTCAAATAGCTTTAGAATATTAATTAGAGGTCCTTAAATAGCAATTTTCCCAATTTCTAATTTTTGGACAAAATTGGGCATGGATGAGTTAAAATAGAAAGTTTGTCAAAAAGGGCATTTTGGTCATTTGACAATTAAATGTTTTAAATGTGAAAAGATGATAGAAATTCATTCATCTTCTTCTCCAAGGCTGCCGAAAATTCAAGGAGCCATTTTTAGGGTTCTTCAAATTTTTCAATCTTGCTTGTAAGTGCAACCAAGCCCCGTTTTTGATATTCTTCACATTTTTGAAGTCCTAGTAGCATGAGAAAGCTATTTTTAGCTATATGTTGAGCTAAGATGGATGTTCAAAAATGTACCCATGTATGACATGCATGTATTTTGATGTTTTATGGAAGAATATGAAAGCTTGATGTAGTAGAAACATCTTTTGCTAAGTGATTTTCCATGAAAATGCATGTAGGGACTTATGTGTGAAAGTCTTGAGATTGGTCATGCATGTATAATTTAGTGAGAATTGATGATAGCTTTAGTTGAGTAAATGGTTCGACTAAGCATGAAAGACTAGAAAGTTGAATAAAAATCACTTTACGAGCCTTGGGGAAAAAGTTTGAATATGAGAAAGTTAGGGGCAAAATAGTAATTTTGCTAAAGTATGAGATAAGGGTCAATTTAGTAATAGTGTGTATTGAATAAGTTGATTTATTCATTATAGATCAAGAAAGACGGAGCCCGGATCGAAACCGAGGCAAGAGCAAGGTGGTGGACTAAATTGCACATCTCTATACTTTTGAGTGCCGAGGTAAGTTTATCCGTAAATAATGCATTCATACTTACAATTTTGTTAATGCTAGCTAGTGTGTAGCATGATTGAGAATGATTAAGAACCTATGTGAAATGAGTGTGGTAGAAATTGTGAATGGATGTATGATTAAGTAAGTAGATATGTGGATGTGTAGTGATAATGCTAAAAGGTGGGCTAAGTGCGATACCATCCTAAGGCATAACGACGATGAGCTGGCTAGGTGCGATGCTATCGTTAAGTATATTGTCTAGTGGGCTATGTGCGAAACCACTACGATTACCTTTGTGGTAGGCTAAGTGCGATACTACCTTATTATTTGATTGTGGTGGGCTAAGTGCGAAACCATCGAGACATTAGCTGTGTGGATTAGCTGTGTGGATGTATTATCGAGAAATAATGATATGTTTTATATTGTGTAAATGTGATATTGAATGCTGGGATGCATGTCAATGGTTATGAGTATGTGACTCATGATGTGTTGAAAAGGTGGTAAGGGATAGAAAGAGTAAGCATAGTTATACATTATATGTTAGTATAATGCTAATTGTTGTTTAGCTTATACTATGATGCTTAATTGTTTATGTGTAAACTTACTAAGCTCAAAGCTTACTCTGTAACACCCCAAACCCGGCCTAGACGTTACGACCGGATCTAGCATGTCACATAGAAAGGTTGTTTAAAACTGCGCGTTCGTTTAAAAGTTCGTATTCTTTTTGAAAACTTCGAGCTTTGTTGTTTCTGAAACTCGGATTTGTTTTTATGGTTTTTCTTGTAAAAATGTTCTTAATATCATTATTTCCGAAAAACTTTGTTTATAATAGAAATCAGATTCAGTGAATAGCGAGGATGCGATATTTTGAAAACAGTTAATGATGTTTTAAGAAAACTCAGTATTCAATCATTTATCAATTTAAAAGTAACCGAATTGAAAGTTAAAAGAAAAATAAAATCCAATGGCCTTATTACAAACATTTAAACCAAAATTAAATTAAATTTAAAATAGAGCAAAACGAAAGACACTAAAGTTCATGAGAAGTGTTCCGATGTATGGCCACCACAGAGTCCTCCGCTGCGCTAAATCCTCTAATGCTGGGGATCACCTGCAAGGTTAAAGGAGAGGGGTGAGTTACGAGAACTCGGTGTGGAATCCCTTAAACGGTCATTAACTGGGCTCGAGCCCATACGGAAGTAGACTGGGCCGAAGCCCATACAGAAACAGACCGGGCCTTAGCCCTATAAACATGATAGTGAAAACAATGTAATGTAGCCCAACCTAATAATCCATCCGCTACACACCCCCGTACCAGCCCAACACACCTGTGGGGACCAAGTCAACCCACCCAGCCCAACACACCAATATGGCAGACAAGCTGCTCATCACAAAATTTGTGGCGGAGCCACCAGAATAACAGAATATACGTGGCATAGCCACCAGACAGAATTGTGGCAGAGCCATCAGAATAACAGAATATACGTGGCATAGCCACCAGACAGAATTGTGGCAGAGCCACCAGAATAACACTTCCTCCGATCATCAATATCCCAATCCCATGCAGAATGTCATGTATGCAAAGCATATATCAAAAATGATGTGTGAAGTAAATTACCATCATAACCAGTTAAACAGAATACTCACAACATACTAATCAAGCCATCAAGGGTATAACGGTCGTTTACCCACCGAGGGTATTTTAGTAATTTACCCACCAAGAGTATTTAAGTAATTTTACCCACCAATGGTATTTTGATAATTTACCCTCCAGGGGTATTTTGGTAATTTACCATCTAACTGTCTTTCTGAAAGTCGACTGTCGCCTCGAGCGACACAGAACCCTTTTTGGGCCTCTACGGAACTATTGGGCCAAAAATCCATTTCAGGCCCAAACGGGCCCACACGCTCGTGTGGCCCATTACTCTTAATTTTGGTCTCAGATTTTTATATTTCGCAATCGAACCTATCATTTGATAGTTTTCCTACAATTTTGCCCAAGTGGGCCGGATAGCCTATTGGGCCCATTTGGCCCGTTTTGGCTCGGTTAGGCCCGTTACAGCCTCGGTTTCATGAGAGTGCTCGTGACACTCTCAACGACTTAAAATCATCATTTTTATCTCGATTTATCACTACGAGCGCTCGCATGCTCGAGTGGTCAAAGTTACCAGTTTTTCGGCTTTTCGGCATTTGGCCGATTCGCAAAACATCTCATGCCAACATTCAGAGAGGTGTGAGATTACACACCTGCTACAAGCGTAGATTGGAACCCTCGAGATTACGCACCTATGGAATCAAATCATCCCAATCCATTAGTCTCATCACCGATAAAACATAGTTAAGACTTGAATCCAAATAGTCACCAATCACCACTTACCACAAGATGTGACCTTCTACAACTGAGTGACCACTTTTCGGTTTTGCTTCCTCTTGGCTAGAGCAACCAAATTCCTAAACCGATTGGTGCACAAAGGGGGGTTAGCATCCTTCAACATTCGACATTAGGGAGAGATTTAACAAGATTAGTATTACCTACCCTTAGATTCGGCAACAGCAGATTCTTGAGCAATCAGAAGTTGAGCACCCACAACCCTCAGGAACGATAATCAACTGGAAAGGAGAAGAAAAGATTAATTCGGCTTGACCAAGTAGGGAACGACAGAAGAAGTATTAAGGGAGAATGGATTCGGCCTAACCACAAAAGTCAAGATGAGAGTTTCGTTTTTAGAAGAGAACCAATAGAGAAAAGAAAGAAAGTAGAGAAAGAAACAACCATTACCTTAGATTAGAGGTAAGCCGAATGGGAAGAAGAGATTTAGCAACCAAACGAAGAAACTGAGGATCACTATGGAACAATTCGACACTTAGCAACCAAAGCAAAAGGTTCAAATTCGGCTATGGGGTTAGACTGGAATGAAAAATCTAATGATGAGAAAGAAAAGAAATAAGCCAAACCAAGACTAGAAGCATAGGGGTTTCGGCTATGGTGAAATACAAGAGAGAAAAGGTGAGAGGAAAGTAGAAAAGACTAGATGAAGAGAGATAAAAGGAAGAGTTTCGGCTCAGTGGTGTTTAGGTAACAAGCAAAGAAAAATGCATGAATACAAAATGGGAAAAAGAGGGAGAGAGAGAAGCTGACAATTCGAAAAAGAACACTTTAGGAGAAAAAGGATCCGAAATGCACTAGAAAAACAAAAGAAAACCCTCCAATGACACACACCAAAGGTTCGGTTTCCACACTTACCTCTCAAAAAACCAAAAATGCTCTCTTAGACCCCTTTTCAGCCGAAATTCTCCCTCTCACACACCCACTCACGTCCAACTCTCCAACTCCTTGATTCACTCCATGATATTCTCCTAGAATCCCTCTTTTCCACCCATTCAAAAGATTTGACTGAGTCTTCAACCACCCTAGCAGAGTTTGAACTCAACTCTGCTTCTTCCTCTCCCAAACACAAAATAATAGCCACCAAAATGCAGCTTGTGAGATTCGAACCTCCAACCTCCTTGCACTCCCCCTTGACGCCACACCACCTTGCCACATGCCCAACTTGTGCTAGCAAAATACCAAAAAATTTCCTTAAGTCATGCTTCCAACAGCCCTTCTCCACTAAAGAGCCAAAAACCAAATTTTTTCCTATGGCCTAACTTGAACCCGGGATGTCATAGAAGCCCCGTAACCTTCCAAAATCACTTACCTAATAGGTCCAACTTGCAATAATGCCATTCTCCCATTCTCAAAAATTCTAAAATGCTTCTACGCTCGGGGCCCAATAGGCCCAATTCTCCTAGGCCCAATTTTGGGGCGTTACATACTCCCCTTCTTTTTTCTTGTCTTATAGAGCAAAAGTGTTGAATCGAGATACGTGGATCAATTGGAAGATCGCCCACATTATCAGCACACTCTGGTACATGAGACTCAATGTTTTGTAAATGGCATGTATAGGGGCTAAACGAGTTAGTGAATTTTGTTGTAAATGGCTAAGACATGTTGGCTTTTAGATGGATAATCTATTTTGTATAATGTCATAGTTGTTGGCTACTTTATTATATGAAATGATGTAGTTATCCATGTGAGATTGTAAGATTATGAGTTGGTTATGGATGTGTTGAATGAGTACTCGTTGTGTATGATTGAGGAGTGAAAAGAACTTGACAAATAGCTTTGTTCTTGTCCATGTGGGTAGACACACGGGCGTGTATCTAGGCCATGTGTGACACACGGTCAGCCCATGGGCGTGTGACTTGGCCGTGTGTCCCCTGCATGTTAGTATTTTAAGTCAGAATAGACCACGGACTAGCCACACGGCCGTGTGCCTAGAACGTGTGTGTTAATCAGTGTTGGCCACAGGGTAGCCACACGGGCGTGTGTCTAGACTCTAGGTCGTGTTAAGGTAGTCAGTGTGCACCACGGGTGGAGAGCACGAGCGTGTGCCCTAACCGTGGGGCATTGGCAGAATGCTTGAGTTTTCATTCATGGGCGTGCCAAATCTGACACGGGCGTGTGAGCCCTGTATAGATGGAAAAGTTTTAAGAATAGTAGAAGTTTCGATATGGTCTCGAGAGCCCTCGTGAGTATGAGTGAGGCCTCGTAAGTCGAGAATGAGGTTGTTGAGGTGACTTAAGAGAGTAGTCACAATGAGCCTAAGTGGCGATCTTGAGGTTTTTATTATGGTAACGCCTCGGGCCTAGTTCCGGCGTGGAACTCGAGTAAGGGGTGTTACATTAGTTGAATGTAAACACACATTCATTCATACGAATACCATTCATTAACTCAATACAATACAAAATGTAGCATAAATCAATAACATTTGAGTATTTCATGAGCATGATGCAATGCATAAAGGTCCCTACCCATCTATCCGTTACACTCCATGAGTTCCCCAGAACCTGTCTGCCAATCTCCCAAAAATGCGAGTTGAGCTCGATGTGGTTAAACCACCAATATAAATGACACAGTTATACTGCCACTCAATATGCAGACAAGCTGGCAATTTTAGGGACAAGCCACTAGTACAATAAATTCAATTTAGACCAATCAGTATGCGATATAATCGCCAATCTCCTAAGTACTCATGGTGCAGTGCACTACCAACAATAATGCAGACTTTCACTATCGCCTGTACTCCATGGAACTCCTCCGTCGTCCATAATAACCCACCCCATGCACATGCATTATGTCATACAAGCATTAAGTAAGTACATGCTTCCATTTCAATCTCAATTCAGTGGCATGTTTTACACACTTCCAATATCTCATTCAATGCAATTCAATGGCATACCTGATTCGACCACCTTTAAATCACTTATTTAGAAATTTTAAAAAGCCCAATAAGTAAGCTTAATTATTAATCTAAACACTAAAAATATAATTTTAGCACTTAATTTTACATGTTTGAACCCACACCTTGAAATCGCAAATTCACATTACTATTTTGTGAAGTCCGCGATTCCTCCTTTCGACTTGGATTGTACCTAAATTAAAATATAGAAGTAACTGAGTTAGGATACTACTAAACCAGCCTTGAAACACCCTTTAAGAGTTTGACAAAATCAGTGCTACCATATCTTAATTAGAAACCCAAATCGGTTAGTTCACTTCACAAATTTGGTACGATTACAGTGTGAGAAAGGTGAATGTCTTCACTGCTGGTCTGGGTGATAAACCTTAATTTATACATATTTTAACCCCATGCTTGGCTTATTTTTGGATGAATTTCTCATTAGATTTGATGAATTCAATGCTCCTAATCTCTTGATTTCATGTTTTACATCTAGGAGAGCTTAGGGAGTCGAAAAGAACAAGAAACGGGCCAAAAAGGGACAAAATGGGCCTACCTTAGAAACCAACACAGCCTGGGCTATCAAACATGGCCGTGTGTGGTGAGCAGAAGTGAGCACGGCCCAAGACTATCAAACACGGGTGTGTCATATGGGCGCGTCCCTGCCGTATCAAAGATTAATTCTATCCGAAAAAGGTTACTTGTGGGCAAAGAAAGACGTTCCAAATCCTAAATAAACACCCTAGGGGGTGACCTAAAAGAGGACGCTGAATAGAACACAGAAAATATTCGAAGACAGCCATTGGAAGCAACTCGGAGGAAGGATCTCCATCAAGACCGAAGATCTCCCATCAAGTTCTTTAGAAGTTTTGGGGTTTTCCTATATTTTGTTGTTTTCCTTATTTTGAGATGTTTCCTTCTATCAGTATGAACTAAATCCCTTAGATACCTAAGGGGATGAAACCTAAGGCGGATCTTATTACTATTTGATTTAGAAGATAAATACTTGTTCTTATTCTTAATTGTGAGTTCTTATTCTTGTTTTGATAATTCAAGTTATTGATTCAAGTCGAATGTGCTTATTCAGAGGAGCAAAAGTCCATGTTTAAGAGTAGATCAACACAATTAAGCGGAGTTGATTGCAACCCTAGAAATAAGGCGACGAAAATCTGTCGGATTAGAGTCAAATCTAATAAGGGAATCCATAGATCGAGTTAATGCGATAATAGGGGTTTTAATTAGAAAGAGATTTCAATTAATCAACCTAGAGTCAGTTGTTTTTAGTCTCGAGATAGATTTTAACATAAATCAGGGATTTCTACGGATTAAGTCAAGTGAATAAATCATATGAATCAAAAGTAATAAGTGAAGTCTAGGTGGATTCTTCCTTAGGTATTGCCTCCATCACATAAGTTGTATAAAAGTATTTTCCTAATTCAATCTTTGTCGTGTTTTAATTAATTAGTTTTAGTTTAAAATGAAATCACTCCAATTCTTAGGCTAGATAATAAAAAGATAGTAACTACTAGTACTCTTGGTCCTTGTGGATACGATATTTTCGGCCTTACCATAACTATACTACTGTTTGATAGGTGCGCTTGTCTTTATTGTGATCATAGTTAGTTAGAGACACATCAAGTTTTTGGCGCCGTTGCCGGGGACTAAGATATTAGGAACACTAAAAATTTATTACTTTAGCCATTTTTATTTTTATTACAATTTATTTTTGTTTTTAGTTTAATTTACTAAATTTTATTTTATTTGCTTCTGGCAGGTATTTTTAGTTTATGACTAGAAGGAACCCATCAGGACCATTGATTTTTGATAGTGAGATTGAACATACTGCTCACAAAAACCGAAGAGAAATAAGGCGAAGTCTACAATACATAGAAGAAGAGCAAGAAGATGAAACTAATACTACAGAAGAGATTGCTGATAATAATTCGCTACCTCCCGTGGTTGCCGCGAATCCGGTGAATCAAAATCCTGCTCCTCGTACTATGTATGATTATGCTAAACCAAATTTAACAGGAACCGAATCAAGTATTTTTAGACCTGCTATTGCTGCAAATAATTTTGAACTGAAACCTAACACTATTGAGATGATTCAACAATTTGTTCAATTTGATGGTTTGCAGGATGAGGATCCAAACAATCACTTGGCAAATTTTATGGAGTTTTGCGACACTTTTAAGATTAATGGCATTTCTGATGATGCCATTCGCCTTCGGTTGTTTTCCTTCTCGTTGAGGAACAAAGCTAAACAGTGGTTGAACTCGTTACCACGAGGATCAATCACTACATGGGACCAAATGACCGAAAAAAATTTACGTAAGTATTTTTTGCCGGCTAAAACAGCTAAGTCGAGGAATGATATCTCTTCTTTTGTGCAGATGGATTTAGAGACACTTTACGATGCATGGGAGAGATACAAGGATTTACTAAGAAGGTGCCCTCACCATGGGTTACCTTTGTGGTTACAGGTTCAAACCTTTTACAATGGTGTGGACCCTCAACTAGGCAATTGATTGATTCAGCCGCCAGTGGAACCCTAAATAACAAGACCCCTAAAGCAGATTTTGAGTTTATAGAGGAGATGGCACTGAATAACTATCAGTGGCAAGTTATGAGGACAAAGCCAACAAAAGCCGCCATTGTTTTCAACCTCGACGCAGTGACCATGCTATCAAACCAGGTAGAACTGTTAAATAAAAAGATTGATGGTTTGTGTGGTTCGCAGGTACATCCAGTGATGCAGTGCGATACAAATGGAGGAGGGGGGAGCAATACAGAATACCTGTAACACCCCATACCCGAGTCCGAGACTAAGACTGGATAGGAGACATTACCATGCTTGAACTCACTTAAACATGTACTTACAGGCTATAAAATTTCGTTCCGAATTAAAAAATTCTCTTTCTTAGTCAAATCAGACATTTCATTGGCCTACGAGGCCGCAGACTTACGTCCCAAAACTTTCGAAACTCATCTGGAAACTTTCTCTCGAAACAGGGGTCACACGTCCGTGTGACTTGGGACACGCCCGTGCACCCCTAAAACATGCCCGTGTCTTTCACCCATGGTGGATACTGGCAAATTACACACGGCCTGGACACGCCCGTGGCCCTGGCCCGTGTACCAAACCTTGGCATTCTGACTTATTCTCACGGTCTATACACACGCCCGTGTGCATTAGCCGTGTGACAATTCAATTACTAAGTGTAAAGTGCAGACTTCACACGCCCAGGGCACACGCCCATGTGCTAACTGTGTGGTACACACGGCCTAAACACACGGTCATGTTATTAGCCCGTGGTCTATCCTGACTTAAAACACTAATGTGCAGGGGACACACGGCTTAGACACACGCCCGTGTGTCAATCCGTGTGGGTACTTAGAGGTTATTTACCAAGCCAACTGCCACCCTGAAATCAAGACCAAACCCATGCTCAATTCAGCAACTCAAGTATTACATCTAACATGAACAAGGATGCATACTTCATTGATAGATTAAATCATACATGCATAATCATTCATGACTCATCTCTTTGGCCATATACAAAAAGAGTACTAATCCTGATAACCAAAACTTTGGCTAATTTTAAAACATAACTCAAAATGAAATGCTTCCTATACATGCCATACTTAATATAAACACCTGGCTAAAATATCGATTGATAGTGTGCTCCGAGCTCCGATGACGATGATCCACGAGATTAGCTAGGCGGGACTACATGGAAAGAAAGAATAAAGGACGTAAGCATTTAGCTTAGTAAGTTTGCATGTAATTCTCAAAGCAATATATTTGCTTAACATTAACCATTCATCATAAACAATGGCATTATGAATCTCAAGTATTTAAGCTTACTTACTCTTACTGATTCTTACATATCTCATGGTACTTACTATTCTCATGCTTGTACGGTAAACAATATACCTATATCAATTGATCACATAGATCAGTATACTTTACTATGATAAGTATAATCTCAACTTCATCATTCATATCATGAATAATACTCTTAACTAGCATAACTTGATAATAACTTTACTTACTTAACTTTCTTACTATATCATTTGAGCTTTACTCTCTTGCTCGATGAATTTCTATGAATAACCGAGGATACTGAATCTCATCCCACATAACTCGATGCCAAAGCCATATCCTCGATATGGTCTTACATGGGATCTCTCATCTTGGTATTGATGCCATGTCTTGACATGGACTTACTCAAAGTCTTCCTTGTGTGTTCCCTTGGGAACTTACAATTGCCATGTCTTGACATGGTCTTACTTGGTATCTTTACTCATGAACTGGTCAATGCTGAGCCTTGGCTTGGACTTACATGAAATCTTTCTTGTTACTCACCAATGCCATGCCTTGGCTTGGACTTACATGGATTCTCTACCTCATGATAGCTTTTCAATGCCAAGACTTGTCTTGGACTTACATGACATCTTTGCTTGGAGACTCACCAATGCCATGCCTTGGCTTGGGCTTACATGGGTCTTCATCTCATAATAACTCTTCAATGCCAAGACTTGTCTTGGACTTACATGATAACTTGCTTGATTGCCGATGCCATGCCTTGGCTTGGTCTTATACGGACTTTGTTATCTCGTGTGGTAGATCGAGTATCCTAAGTAATTCAACTTCAACCGGGACTTTCTCATGCTTAATCTCATTAATTTCTTTATTTAACATAACAATAAGCATTTCTATGGTAATAGTGTACATTATACTAAGCAATTCAATGATAATAATCATACAGCTTAGAAATCATACAAACTTACCTCAATATACAAAATGTATGTAGATATGCAATTTAGTCCTCGACTTTGTTCTTGCATCAGTTTCAATCCGGGCTTCGTTTTTCTTGATCTATAATAATAATTAGATCATTTAATACTCACATTGACTAGATTGATTCTTAACTCATACTTTGGCAAAATTACTATTTTGCCCCTAAACTTTCTCTTATTTGCACTTTTGCCCCTAGGCTCGTAAAATGATTCTCATTTAACTTTCTTAAACATCATGCTTAGCTGATTCATTTTCAATACTATAACAATCATCAATTCTCACTATTTCTAATAGGTATGACCAATTTCATAACTATTACAAATTAGTCCATGCTGTCATTTTTAATGAAATTCACTAAGGAAAAGATGTTTATCTAACATCAAACTCTCATAAACTTCCATAAAATATCATTTTACATGCATGATACACATGGGTAGATTTTTGAACATGCTTCTTAGCTCATCTTATAGCTAAAAATAGCTAATTCATAATACGAGGACTCCAAAAATACGAAAAATATTAAAAACAGGGCTAGGATGACTTACTTGCAAGCTTCAAAATTTTGAAGAACCCTAGCTATGGAGTCTCCCAATTTTCGGCACAAGGAAGAAGATGAATGAAATTTTTATCATCTTTTTCCTATTTTAATCATTTAATTGGTAAATGACCAAAATTCCCTTCTCTTTAAAAATTTACAATTTACTAACTCATGTCCATTTTTGTCCAAAACTTATAATTTGGGAAAATTGCTATTTAAGGACTTCTAATTTATATTCTAAAGCTATTTCATACAAAAAGCTTCTAGAAACTCATATTTTGCAACTTTTGCAATTTAGTCCTATTTGATCATTCCATGTCAATTTCACAAAATTTCTACATGGAACTTTAATACTGTCATGCAAACATGTCATAAACCTTAAGAACTCAATTTACTAACTCAGATTTGTGGTCTCGCACCACTATTCTGACTAGGCCCTGAATCGGGATGTTACAATACCCACCCTACAACCCTGGCATAGAAAACGAACCACCCAAACTTCTCATGGGGTGGCCAAGGAAATCAGAGACAACAACCCCCTCTAGGCTTTCAACAGCAACCCTACCCACAAGAGAAAAAGTCGAACCTTGAGGAGATGCTAACAAAATTTATCGCGGTGTCAGAAACCCGTTTCTAAAACACCGAAACAGCACTTAAAAATTAGCAAGCATCGATTCAAGGGCTCGAGAACCAATTAGAACAACTTGCTAAGCTCATATCTGAACGACCACAAGGCAGCTTGCCAAGAAACACTGAAATTAACCCAAAGGAGCAAATTCATGCCATTACTGCTCACGATAGTGAAGGGTTAGATGAACCAAAATTGAGGCAAGAGAATGTTGTAGAAGAAGGTAAGGTTGAGATAAGCCATGAAAAACCAAAACTGGTAAGTACAGAATACCATCCTCGTGTGCCATATCCCAATGCGACAAAGAAAGACCGCACAGATAAATAATTTGATAAATTTCTTAAACTCTTAAAAAATTACATATTAACTTACCGTTTATTGAAGCTCTTTCGTAGATGCCCAATTCAAAAAAAAATTTAAAAGAGCTTTTGACAAAAAACCGAAAGTTAGACAAGGCGTGGCATGTGGAGCTAAATGCAGCGTGCTCAGTAATCTTAGAAAATAGACTACCACAAAAGTTAAAAGATCCATGGAGTTTTACGATTCCTTGCTTAATTGGTGGTTTTGCTGTTAATAATCCTTTAGCAGATTTAGGGGAAAGGATAAATGTTATGCCTTATAAAATGTTTAAACAGCTAGGTCTTGGGAAACCCAAACACACTAGGATGAGCATTCAATTGGCTGATAAAACTATTAGAGTTCCTAGGGGTATAATCGAAGATGTACTAGTAAAAGTTGATAAATTTATATTCCCATTAGACTTTGTTGTTTCAGACATGTATGAGGACAATAATGTTCCTTTAATTTTAGGAAGACCTTTTTTAGAGACCTTTTTTAGCAACTGCTAAAACTAGAATTGATGTTAGTACAGGTGAACTCAAACTTTGTGTAGGTGATGAAGCGATCACTCTTCAGGCTCTTGACTCGGCTAGGACATCGAGTAATAAAGGTGAGAACATAAATTCTATTAATGATCATTTGGTTCAACATTCTTTTCAGGAAGCACCACGAAATTGCACAACTAAGCCATATCCTAGACCTCGTGCCAACAAAGAAATAACTCATGAGGAGCGAAGGCTTTAGATCGATGAAGTAGACGAGTGGAAGACCCATGTTAAGGAGAAACCAAGAACACACGAAGCAAAACTGAGGCAACTCCATAACGAACCTAAAGATGAAGCAAACTACTTCAAAGTTGGAGACCAAGTTCTAATGGATATTACAGATCCTCGTGTTGCCACTTTTGAACCTAATGGAATAACTCCTTTCATGGTACTTAATACTTTCCCATATGGTACAGTCGAGGTAACTCATTCTCAATTTGGCACCTCCAAGGTAAATCGTACTCGTCTAAAATCGTATTTTAATACAATTGATAGCAAGAATGAGGAGTTTCAACTCCTCAAACCACCATGATTATGCGAATGAAAGGTAAGTCTAGCTTAAGACTTTAAACGATCGCTTCTTGGGAGGCAACCCGAGCACTAACCCCTTTAATTTTCATATTTTTTATTTTTAGCAACTAACTAAAAACTAACCAAATTAATAAAGCGCATGTTTTCCTACCACACGGCCTTGCACACGGGCGTGGCTGTGGCCGTGTGGACACCACAAATATGCATATCGGCGTGGCAGAGATTGTACGAACCAAGGACGACAATTTTCCCAAAACACGGGCTGTGATAAAATGCCACGGCTATGCGATACGGCCATGGTCGACACTGAGAAAGTAACACGGGTGTGCGACATGCCCGTGTTCGTAGGTCGTGGTCGACACTGATTAATCAACATAGGCGTGAAAACATCTACACAGGCGTGGGAGAAACGAACGAGGCACCACACGGCCATGCGATACGACCGTGTGACCTACCACGCCCAGGGCACACGGGCATGGGAAGCAACCAGATGCCCCAAATTATATTTAAACCCTCTTTTTCTACTCACTTTCTTCCCCATATCCCTTCCTCCCCAACCCTAGCCACCACAGCTTTTCTCCCTTTTTACCACCCCTTTCCCTTACACCATGACTAATACTAGCGACAAGACCAAAGTCACCATCTCCGTGTCGAAAAAGCGAAAGGCTCCTAGAACGGTCTCCCCATGCGCGACCACTCCACATAAGTTCATGCCGGACGCTTCATTTACTCGACAAGACAAGGACCTTTGAGTCTATTTATTTTTTCTTTTTTTTTATTTTCATTTTTAAATTCTTTCCTTTTATCTTTCTTGTCTTTAAGTTATATTATTACATTTTGATTTCTTTAATTTAGGTTCAAGGGGCTATTAAGGAACGACCACACCACCACCGGAGTATCCACCACCCTTGCCCAACTTTACACCGTTTCTTTTCTTTGACTCCATCTAAAATTCAGGAAGTTTCACTTCTCTCCCTCTCTTATGATTTTCTTACTACGTTGTCATTATTTATCTTTGTACATTGAGGACAATGTACATCTTAAGTGTGGAGAGGTGTCAACAATACTGAATTATGCCTTGTTCTTAAGTAATTTTCTCATATTACTATTAGAATGAAACTTTTATTGATTTATGATTGTCATTGATATGTTCTTGGATTAAGTCATAGGTAATTGTGCATTGATGGTTTAAACTTTAAGACATTAGAGAATCAAGCATGATAAGTCTACTTTCCGTAATTAAAATTTTTTTTAGGTTGTTTCCCCAAATTTAAATATTACTTTGAAGTTTGAAATGTGCAAGATTGACATCAAAAACCGTAAATTTTGTGAGTCTTTGAGCCTTTTAGAGCATATATCTTTCCTTGCTCACTTTATTGATTATGAGTGTGTCAATATTGATTTGTTATTCTAGAACTTGCCTCGATTATACATGTCGAGACCACACCCTTGATTTGATATACTGAGATGATAAAGGCACCTATGTTTTAACCTACTCTTTCCATAAAAAACCTACCCTCATAATTAACCCCTAGTGAACCCTTTTTAGCCTAATTAACCATTTCTTGACTCACCCATTAATATTAACCCAAAACCAAATTTTTACTTCTCCTACTTTGACCTCCCTTATGTCGAGATTTGATTTGATCAGTTGCCTAACTATTTTCTTTATTTCAGTTGTTAAATTCTATCTTATTATTCTATGTACTTATTCTTAAAAAAAAAAGAAGAAGAAGAGTGGAAATTTATTCATTATCAGTGTTATGAGCTTAAACTTTTAATTTCATATATTTAGAAGAAACTCGTGCTATTAGTGATAAGTTTTCAATCGACATAATTATTCAGTATTAGGTCATCTTTTCTAGTTAGGTAATTTGTCAATTCAATCTTGATTTTAACTCTCCTTTTCAGCCTTTATCCACACCTTTAACCCAAGCCCAATTACAACCTTTTTTAAAGACCTTTTGATTTGTGTATCATCTCATTTTATAGTGGTGGAGATTTGATTTTCATGCAAGCCTATGGTAATAACTCTTCATGTTTGACTTTTGAATACTTAAATTGAACTTTAAACACTTTGAGTGATTTGAGTGGATCTTTAGTGAGGATGTCAATACTTGTCGATTTTGAATCAAAGGTAATTATTTAGGTAAGGGGAAACACCTATGTTTTCATGCTATAAAAATCTATGACTTAGATTGTTTGAATCTCTAGGACTCTTCTAGTCAAATTATAAATGTATGAATTATCTGTGAATTATGATGAGACATTATTGATGAGAGTTATGAATTAAGGAAGTTGATTCTTATTGTGAGTTGAGGATTTTGCTTGAGGACAAGCAAACGCTTAAGTGTGGGGATATTTGATAAACCTTAATTTATACATATTTTAACCCCATGCTTGGCTTATTTTTGGATGAATTTCTCATTAGATTTGATGAATTTGATTCTCCTAATCTCTTAATTTCATGTTTTACATTCAGGAGAGCTTAAGGAGTCGAAAAGAACAAGAAACGGGCCAAAAAGGGGCAAAATGAGCCTACCTTAGAAACCAACACAGCCTGTGCTATCAAACACGGTCGTGTGTGGCGAGCAGAAGCGAGCATGGCCCAAGACTATCGAACACGGGCGTGTCACACGAGCGTGTCCCTGCCGTATCAAAGATTAATTCTATCCGAAACAGGTTACTTGTGGGCAAAGAAAGACTTTCCAAAGCCTATATAAATACCCTAGGGGGTGACCTAAAAGAGGACACTGAATAGAACACAGAAAATATTCGAAGACAGCCATCAAAAGCAGCTCGGAGGAAGGATCTCCATCAAGACTGAAGATCTCCCGTCAAGTTCTTTAGAAGTTTTTGGGTTTTCCTATGTTTTGTTGTTTTTCTTATTTTGAGATGTTTCCTTCTATCAGTATGAACTAAATTCCTTAGATACCTAAGGGGATGAAACCTAAGACGGATCTTATTACTATTTGATTTATAAGATAAATACTTGTTCTTATTCTTAATTTTGAGTTCTTATTCTGGTATTGATAATTCAGGTTATTGATTCAAGTCGAATGTGCTTATTCAGAGGAGAAAAAGTCCCTATTTAAGAGTATATCAACACAATTAAGCGGAGTTGATTGCAACCCTAGAAATAAGGCGACGAAAATCTGCCGGATTAGAGTCAAATCTAATAAGGGAATCCATAGATTGAGTTAATGCGATAATAGGGGTTTTAATTAGAAAGAGATTTTAATTAATCAACCTAGAGTCAGTTGTTTTTAGTCTCGAGATAGATATTAACATAAATCAGGGATTTCTACGGATTAAGTCAAGTGAATAAATCACATGAATCAAAAGTAATAAGTGAAGTCTAGGTGGATTCTTCCTTAGGTATTGCCTCCATCTCATAAGTTGTCTAAAAGTATTTTCCTAATTCATTCTTTGTCGTGTTTTAATTAATTAGTTTTAGTTTAAAAAGAAATCACTCTAATTCCTAGGCTAGATAATAAAAAGATAGTAACTACTAGTACTCTTGGTCCTTGTGGATATGATATTTTCGGTCTTACCATAACTATACTACTGTTCGATAGGTGCGCTTGCCTTTATTGTGATCGTAGTTAGTTAGAGACACATCACTGGGGAATTTAGATCAGAACCTAACATGACATAATACTGAAAAATCAGTAGCTTATCATCAATTAAGACCCCAAATTTATCCATCCAATACATCCCCCAATTAATGCAATCAAAACTACACATTAACCCAAAAATACTCACACTTACGCTTTATGATTTGACAAATTTGAGTTGCCGAACAATGGGGATCGAGTATTCCTAAATCACAAAAGATTAAAGGCTGATTTTAGAGTGGTATTATAGATATAAACCTTTCAAGAAAAAAGGTGGAAAAATAAGAAAAATTGGCACCCCTAATAGTGGTTCAAGGGACGACACACCACTCTTATCAGCCACAAGGGGGCTATTTTGACAAACACCAAAAAGAATTATTCAAGAGCTTATAAGGGACCATTTTAGGATTCAAAAAAAAGGGAGATCAAGCATGGAATCATTGGTACAAATTAGCATTAAGTCTCAAATCGGCAGCCAATAAAAAAGGGGAGCTTTAGGGGCGACAACCACCACCAACGTTGGTGGTTTTAAGGACTATTTTGGACAGCTAAAAGTTTGAGTTTTAAAGGCTGAAAAATGACAATTCAAATCAGAAACCAACTCAAAAATTCCATATCTAGAACGGTGGATTTTCTACAGAAAAAATTGAGAAGGAAAAACGGAAGAAGAAGTCACTTACTCGAGAGATATGAAAGGGCGACAATAGTGCTTTTGAGGCAGCAATGGAGGCTTAATTTCGAGTAGTAAAAGTGTAAAATTTGAGGTTAGGAAATAATGAAAAATGAAACCAATAGAGAGGAGAAAAACATTAAAAAAATCCACCACTAATGAAGGAGGGAAGGGAAACAACAGAAGAGGGTTTGATAAGTGGCATAATGAAGGAAAAGAGGAGAAAACTAAGAGAGGGAGAAGAGAAAAGAGGAGAGGATGACTAGGGAAATAAAATGAGCAGAGAAAAGAGTTGAAAATAGAGAAAAAGTGGTATTTATACCTAGAGTTACTAGGCTTGGGTGACATAAAATAAGGGGAAGGAGAAAAATAAAAAAATTTAAGCCAATTTACAAGGGAATCGAACTCAAGTCCCTAAGCTAATTGCACTGTCTGCTTATTTTCATTAAACCACTACCTTTGTTGCGTATTCTGTCTAGCCCTAGTGGCGTACTCTGGTAAGTCTATGCTAAGGATATGATATGTAACAACACGTTTCTAGTGGTGTCGAAAATAGTGGTTTTAGGACCACAATTTTGACCAGTGAGTCAATAATTTTTATTTATTAAGTTGTTTCGTATTAAAATCTAGTTAGAAAATTTTAATGTTTAGATAGTTAATTATGTAAAAATGATTAAATCGTACAATATGCAAAAGTCAATTGCTATTAGTTTAATTGTACTGAATGATTATGGAACCATAATTTGAGGGCTTTAAAAGGTAAATATACCTTCTCTATCATAGTAGACGGTTTAAAGGTGTTAATTTATGAAATTTTAGTTAAATTAAAAGGTTAAAATAGTAATTAAGTTAATAAATAATTTAAACAAAAGATTAACAAAGTCTGTAATATCCGAAAAATTAGGGGTTGTGGTTTTTGCTTAAATTCATGTTGTGCTTAGTTGGCTAGCTATTTGGGTGTGTTTGGGGGTTCTAAAGAGGCCTGGGGTCGAGTTTGAGCACTGGAAAAATTTTGGTTTTTGGGCCCTTTAGTGGAGAGGGCTGGTTGAGGTTGGACTTAAGTATATTGAGTGTGTTTTGATAACACAAGTTGGCCATGTGGCAAGGTGGCTAGTGGCGTGGATTATGTTACAAGGGGGCTTGGGTTCGAAACCCTTTGCATGCAAAATGTGATTATTTTTGCTCAGGAGAAGACAAGAGGTTGTGTTGGAATCAAATACTAATTGAGAAGTATTTGAATTGGTCAAGGTTGTTGGGTGAGTTTGAATGGGAGGTGGAGAGTAAATTAAGGAGGGATTCATGGAGAAAATCATGGGATTCAAGTGGGGGAAGTGGTATGGCAGAATAAGGGGTCTTGGGTAGGAAAATTCAGCTAAGGGGGTTGTGTTAGGCATTTTGGCTAGTGGAAAGTGTGGGTGCCGAATTTTTGTTCTTCTTTTCCTCTGAAATTGCCGAATCTACTTGTGAATTGACCACTCGTGCATCTTTTCTTCTCTTTTTTCAAATCATTTTTCTTCTCTTGGCTCACTCTCTCATATACTTCTAGCTTTGGGAAAAATACGGTTCTCTTCTCCCTCACTGTTGTCCTATTTGGTTCTCTCTAGTAGTCGACACCCTTTCCTCTCTTTAATTGAATCTATTTCTTTAGTTTTCCTGCATTTCTGACCTCTTCTTCCAATAGCCGAATCTATCCTCCACCAACACTTCATCTCGTGTTCTCTAATTGGTAAGCCTCTACTCTCACTTTCTTTCTTTCCTCTTTGCACTATTCTCCTTTCTTTGGCCGAATACAACACTCTCTTATCCTCTTTTTATTCTTTCTCCTCTCCCTGCTTAGCATAAGCCGAAGCACTTCTTCTTTGGTGTAGGCTGGACCTATTGGAGTTTAAGGATACCCTCCTCACCGTTCATTCAGCCTTCGAATATCGGGAAGTGGTCGGTAAGTTGTGGCTATGGCCAAATGTGTGGGGTGGTTTTCTCTCATTAGCATTTTGTGTTATTCAAGGCCGAAAGGCTGTTTTTCTGTCTAGTTGCCTTGTTCTAACGGGTTCTTTTTCGTTAGGGACATGTTTCCTTAATCAGGGGAGGTAGGTCAAACTCCCTCCCACTGTAAGGAGTCTTCATTCTCTGGTAAGTAATGATAGTGGGTAAGGTACTCCGATATTTTGGGATTACCAAGGATGGAGACTAATTATTGGTTTATTCTTTATTTTAGGGGTCACGGATAGCGTCTTGAACCGCAAATCATCACAGGTGTGTAATCTCACACCTCTGTATAAATTACTATTGCTGTGAACCATGAATCGGGTAAAAGCCGAAATACCGAAAAGCCAAAATACCGGCAATTGAGATTACTCGAATGTGCGAGCACTCGTGGTGATAAAATGAGCCACTAGTGATGGCGATAGACTGCTGGGAGTGTCACGAACACTCTTTCAGAACTGAGTCCATAACGGGCCTTGTTGGGCCGAAGCGGGCTAAATGGGCCCAACGGGTTAATAGGCCTATACGAGCAAGAATGATGAAAATTGATAGTTGATTGATACAGCTGCGAAGTCTGCAAAACCGAGACCGAAAATGAACTGAGTGGGCCACACGAGCGTGTGGGCCCGTACGTGCCGAAATTGGGTTTTAGGCCCAATAGCACTGTAATGACCGGGAATGGAAACTTTGTCGCTCAAGGCGATGGTAGGCCTTCAGAAAGGCCGTTGTAGGGGTAAAATTAATGAAATACCCTTAGTGGGTAAATTACCAAAATACCCTTGTTGGGTAAATTATTGAAATACCCTTGATGGGTAGATTACTGAAATACCCTTGATGGGTAGATTACTGAAATACCCTTGATGGGTAAATTACTGAAATACCCTTGATGGGTAAATGACCATTTTACCCTTAGTGGTAGGATCATCGATGTATGAGTAGTAACTGTATGATTGATGTTTATAATGATGCACTGCTTACATGATTTAATTGTGACATGACATACTGCGTGGGTTGGGTTATGGACTTGGAGGAAGCGACTTGGAGGAAGCACTGTACTGGTGGCTCTGCCACATTATACTGATTTAGTGGCTTTTTCCACGTTATACTGATTTAGTGGCTCAGCCACGTATACTACTTTTGTAACACCCTGATTTAGGGGCTATGCAATTTGAGTATAATTCAGGTGTTGGAAGATTTTTGGGGTGTTTTTGGATGTGCTTTTAAAGTTTTAAGAATGCTCGGATGAAAGGGGAAGGCTTTGGAAAATTTTGGATTTTTAGTGTAAAAAGGGGAAATAGGGCAGGAAGGCCTTAAAATAATTTTTGGAAGGTTCTGGCACAAGAAAGGCATTGGCAAAGTGGCTCAATGCGTTGCTAAAGGGGTGGAAGTTGCGCCATTGAGGGCTGGTTCGAGTCAAGCGGCAACAAAAACTGATTTTAATTTTTGGATGTTGCCGTTGCAAGGTAGGAAGCCTTAAAAGGAGTCAGGGCGTGTTTTTGACACAAGCAACAACTTGGCCAAGTGGTTCTCGTGCGCGGCACATAGGAGCTAGAGGTGAGCGGGGCGCTGGTTCGAGGCTGCAGCAAAGATTTTGGGCGTGTTTTATTTTTATATGCGGTTATGGGCTGGAGTAGGAAGGGTTTAAAGATAAATGTTGGGGCTTTTTGGCATGAAAGTCAATGTGGCCGAGTGGCACAGGCGTTGGAGGAGAGGCGTGCAGCGATAAGGTTCTGTGTTCGAACCTTGGAGGCCGCAATTGGTTTTTAGTTTTTTCTTTGGCTTTTTGCTAATTGGACGGCACACATGGGAGCTTCATTGGATAAGGATTAAACCAAGGTTGTTTAATCATTTTTGAATTCACTGGTGGATAGCTTTGTTAGTTTATTATTTTAGATAAATATAGGATTATTTTAGTTAGTTTTAAACTAGAGAATAAGAGATAATGGCTGCTATTATATTGTTTTTTTTATAGGATTAGGTGATAAAATATGAGGAAAAATAGGAGAGAAATATGTGGATTGGAGGAGTGTAGCAGCAGTGGCCGAATGTGGGATTCTTAGGGGGGCAAATTCGGTTTGAGGTGTGTGGTGCCGTATAGTATAGTATAAATAGGGGGAGCACCCTTTTAAAATTCTTTTTCTCCTTTTGCTTTGCAAGCCGAAATTCTTCCCTTCATCCCACTCTTGTGTGGCGATTTTCATTGTGAGAAGTCACCTATTCAATTCCCATTTTCTGTGCCGTGTGACCGAAACTCTAAGGTCCCATAAAGATACTTTTGTTTTCTTCTTTCCCTTCCCTATTTGCGCTTTGACCGAACCCCCATTCCTTTCTCAAACTCTTTTCAAACTCCATAACAGCACCTTGTGTTGGCCGAATGCTCCAACTTCATTTGGTAGTGAAGTCGAAACCTTTTCTCTTCTATTTAGCCAAGCTTGGTGCCGAACCTGTGAAGAGTAGTGCTGTCGACATTTAGAGCTTGTGGGTAAGTGTTCTAGCTCTCTGTTTTGGTGGCCAAAACCGAATGGTTGGCCTGAGTTTGGTTGGCCGAATGTCTCTAGGGCCAGGGTGATGTTGTGTTTTGCTTGGTTGCAGCCTGCGCCAAGGAGCTTAAAAGGAGAGTCTCGAGTTTAGACTCATCAAGGTAAGGGTTAGGTGCTATTCGGCCATAGGGGTCCTCTTTTCATAGATTTTTGTTACAAGCCATATTTGGCATTTGTGGTAACCGATTCTGACCTTGACCATTTAGGAGTTTTAGCAGTGATTAAGGAGCTTTCGGGATTTCAAGACTCTGTCGGTAAGGATGAGTAGTTTATGATTATTCGTTTGAGATCTGTATTAACCAAGTTTTGATTAGTATCGTCGATGGATGCGAGTACCAGTAAGGGTGGGCAAGGGAAAGCTCCCATCCCAAGGTTCAAGAAGAGATCCGTTTCTGCTGTACGAGATTGGCCACCAGGGTGTGGGCCAACAACAGAAAACGTTAGGCAAATAGCCGTAGTCTCACTAAACGATAGCGTCGAGGATCGAGAGTCTAGAACTCCAAGTAATAAGGTGTGTGGTTAGACCATTGTTTCTGGGATTTGTATGATCTCTGTTGTGCTATATGTTTACTAATGAATGCAATTGCCATATGTGTAATGGATACCCTAAAGGGGGTATGATGATGACGACAGTTAGTAGCAAATTGGCTAATATGTGATAAATGATTTTAACTATGTGAGCATGCCTATGATTATGAATATCATGTACATGCATCATCTCAAAGATCATATTATGTTACATGTACATGGGTGGCTTTTGAAAGAAGGTACGGGTGTACTTGATGCGTGGTTGATGTCGACTTTGTGCTACATCGTGGATTGGCGCCGATCGAGGTCGCGTTGTGGATCTTTGCGATTTAGTTCGCGTGGTTACCTTGATTGATATGGGCTTTATGCCATATCGTGGCTTGATGGATTGCTGTGTGCTCCATCGTGGTTTGATGTTAGCTATACGCTACATCGTGGATGGCATTGGTTGCCTTTATGGAAGGAAAAGGAGAGGGTGACTCGATAGTCCCCTGGTGTGTGGTAGGCTGGATAAGGGGGTGTGTAGTGGATGGACCTTAGGATTGGGTTGGGTATTCATGTTGCATGGTTTCATTATGAATTGATATGGAAATGGGCCAAGCCCAATATGACTTGTGGATTTGTATGTTTTGAGAACATACGTGGAAATGGGCCAAGCCCAAATTATCGATGGATTGATGAGAAAAGGGCCTAGCCCAAAGATTTGATATGATTTGATTGTGGGCCAAGCCCCGTGTTGTGGTAATGTTTAAATGATTATATTTATATGTTGCATTTGATATTTGGGTTGATTTGTGGCTAGCATGTGGGTGGATATCAGTGGTTTAATTACACACTGAGTCTGTATGACTCACCCAATTATTTATCCAACATCGCAGGTGAGTCGTGAGTAATGGACCGTGTCGGAGAGGCTGCAAGGTGGCCCATGCAGAAGGAGACGTTTTAAATATTTTCTTTATGCATTTTAGTTTGAAGTACTTGGATTAATTATTTTGTAATAAGGGCCACTTTTGATTAAAGTACTCTATTTATAGTTGATAAAGGTTTCATAGTATTTAGTAATATTTTTTTACAAAGAATTTATATTATAATAAATTATAATAAAGTTTTAATTCAAACCAAGCTTATATTATTTAATAATTTTTAATGGACTTACTTCCCGAAAGTTAACAAAATTTTCAAGTTTTACTCTAAAGACAAAGATTTTTAACCATCATTCCGCAGTGACATAACCAGATCCGGATGAGACTTGTGGGCCGGGTTTGGGGATGTTACAAATTGGTATCAGAGCCCGGTTCAAAACTCGGCTTTGAGGGTTTTGGGCCCAAAAACATTTTCAAATGGGCTTTTTAAAAATATGGGCTTTTAAGAAATTTTTTTTTCAGGTTTTTCTGGCATGGCACCTGTACCTCCGGCCCGAGTCCACCAGGTAAGTACTTCGGACTTTTGAAGTGATTTGTTATATGTGAATTGTTATGGGCTTATTTGGGCTCGTAGATTAGAATATTAGGGCTATTGAACCCTAGGATTAGTTTACTCAAACATTGAACACATAAGACTTAAGGACCACTAAACAAACCTTTGATTAAGTCGCGAGTTAAGGTGTGGCAACCATTGTGCGCATGTCTAGGAGTGGATCCTAAGAGCACAGGTACTTAAGCATCCTCGTGACTCACCTCCTCTTCACTGAATCCTACCTGGTGCGTAGCTACGGTTCACCTTAACCAAGAGGACTTGTTCATAGGCTAAACCAATTATTAAAACCCGAAAGGATTTGCTTCAACTGCTTTAAAATCCTTAGTTTTAAAATTTCCAAAATTTACCCCTTTGGTTTGTAAACTCTAAATCTGATTTTGAAAGATGTTTTCTCGATTTACAAAATTACCAAAAATACCTGGTAGGAAAATGACGGAAATACCCCTGGGGTAAAAACGGGCAGAAATGTTTGGATAGTGAATGTGTGTGGTGGATACCACCGAATGTGCCTTTAATGAGGAAGGAATGTGTTTTGTTGATGAATGGATGTGTCCTTATGGATGAACGTGATATTCTGAAATAGAATAGGGAACTTGAACTGAAAATTTGTGTGATCGAAAGAACTACCTCTAGAAATTCTTTTCATAAAATTGTTCGCGGTTAAACAGTGGAACAAATACTAATTCATAAAACTCCTTAATCAGATTAAATCGCGATGATAGAGATGAGTTCTAGGGGACGCGGTAGAGGTAGATTGGCAGCACCGGAACCGATAGGGTCTGGCCATGGGTCAGAAAGTGAAGTGCCGCCACCAGCAGTGGGCGCAGAGGAACAAGATCAGATAGGTGAAGATGACGCAGTGTCGCGGGCCATGTTACGAATTCTAGAACGTGTAGCGAGGAGCTAGTAGGGAAACGGAACTCGGAAGTCGATGATCGGAAAGCTTAGATCGAACGAGTGAGATCTTTAGAGGGTATCTGGAGTAGCTCGAACGTAGCGGAGTATTGGCTAGAAGCGATCGAAAGAATCATGGGCGAATTGGACCGCACCGATGAAGAAAAGTCGAAGGGTCTTGTTTTCGTTGCTTCGCGCGACGAAGCTTATCGTTGGTGGCTCACTGTCAAACAAGGTGTACCGCGGATCGATTGGATTGGGACTTCTTTAAGGTTAAGTTTGAAGGAAAGTACGTAGGAGCCGCTTATTTGGACTCGCATGAGGAAAGCGTTTCTAAATCTAGTGCAAGGAAGTAAGTCGATAGCCGAGTACAAAGCGGAATTTGTGCGCGTTAAGCCGGTATGCTAAGGGAATTGTGGCCACCGATTATGAGAGGTGCGTCCGGTTTGAGGACGGATTGCGAGATGAACTTCGAATCTTGATTGCTCTCGCAGAGGGGAGAGAGACTTCGCGGTGCTAGTGGAGAAAGCTCGTATAGTGAAGAAGTTAAGAAGACTATAAGGGAGAACCGAGAAAAGAATAGGAACAAGAATAAGAGAAGGGTTGGACCGTCGGCGATCGCTTGGTAATGTCCGAGAAAAGACCAAGGACCGAGAACCACAGTAAGTGCACTTGTACCATGGATCGGAATCGTTCTTGTGCTCGATGTGGAAGACCTCACACAGGAGAGAGTGTTGGGGAAATAGTAAAGAATGCTTTCGGTGTGGATCTAAGGCACATCCAGTTAAGAATTGTCCTCGGCGACGAGGGTCGTGGTTCAAGTCATGGAAGGAATGGTTCTAGTGAGAGTCAACCAAGGATGTGATATCGTAAGCTCCTTTGCTTTGGTACATGTTTTAACTACTTTGCTTGCTCGTGAATTAGTTTTAGTGTTTGCTAAGAGAGGTGCTTGAATTTTGAGCGAACTTAGAGATTGTGTAGGTACGATAGCCTTAGTAAGATCAGTCACGCGACATAAAGCGTAAGGTGGTAAGATAGGTTGTATGGACGTTTGTTAGTAAAGTAATTTCGAGGACGAAATTATTTTTAAGGAGGGTAGAATTGTAACACCACGATTTAGGGGCTATGCAATTTGAGTATAATTCAGTGTTGGAAGATTTTTGGGGTGTTTTTGGATGTGTTTTTAAAGTTTTAAGAATGCTCGGATGAAAGGGGAAGGCTTTGGAAAATTTTGGATTTTTAGTGTAAAAGGGGAAATAGGGCGGGAAGGCCTTAAAATAATTTTTGGAAGGTTATGGCACAAGAAAGGCATTGGCAAAGTGGCTCAATGCGTTGCTAAAGGGCCGGAAGTTGCGCCATTGAGGGCTGGTTCGAGTCCAAGCGGCAACAAAACCGATTTTAATTTTTGGATGTTGCCGTTGCAAGGTAGGAAGCCTTAAAAGGAGTGGGGCGTGTTTTTGACACAAGCGACAACTTGGCCAAGTGGTTCTCGTGCGGCACATAGGAGCTAGAGGTGAGCGGGGGCGCTGGTTCGAGGGCCTGCAGCAGCATTTTGGGCGTGTTTTATTTTTATATGCGGTTATGGGCTGGAGTAGGAAGGGTTTAAAGATAAATGTTGGGGCTTTTTGGCATGAAAGTCAATGTGGCCGAGTGGCACAGGCGTTGGAGGAGAGGCGTGCAGCGACAAGGTTCTGTGTTCGAACCTTGGAGGCCGCAATTGGTTTTTAGTTTTTTTTCTTTGGCTTTTTGCTAATTGGACGGCACATGGGAGCTTCATTGGATAAGGATTAAACCAAGGTTGTTTAATCATTTTTGAATTCGGCTGGTGGATAGCTTTGTTAGTTTATTATTTTAGATAAATATAGGATTATTTTAGTTAGTTTTAAACTAGAGAATAAGAGATAATGGCTACTATTATATTGTTTTTTTTTATAGGATTAGGTGATAAAATATGAGGAAAAATAGGAGAGAAATATGTGGATTGGAGGAGTGTAGCAGCAGTGGCCGAATGTGGGATTCTTAGGGGGGCAAATTCGGTTTGAGGTGTGTGGTGCCGTATAGTATAGTATAAATAGGGGGAGCACCCTTTTAAAATTCTTTTTCTCCTTTTGCTTTGCAAGCCGAAATTCTTCCCTTCATCCCACTCTTGTGTGGCGATTTTCATTGTGAGAAGTCACCTATTCAATTCCCATTTTCATGTAGTGTAGATCAAAACTCTAAGGTCCCATAAAGATACTTTTGTTTTCTTCTTTCCCTTCCCTATTTGCGCTTTGACCGAACCCCATTCCTTTCTCAAACTCTTTTCAAACTCCATAACAAAGACCTTGTGTTGGCCGAATGCTCCAACTTCATTTGGTAGTGAAGCCAAACCTTTTCTCTTCTATTTAGCCAAGCTTGGTGCCGAACCTGTGAAGAGTAGTGCTATCGACATTTAGAGCTTGTGGGTAAGTGTTCTAGCTCTCTGTTTTGGTGGCCAAAACCGAATGGTTGGCCTGAGTTTGGTTGGCCGAATGTCTCTAGGGCGGGGTGATGTTGTGTTTTGCTTGGTTGCGCCTGCGCCAAGGAGCTTAAAAGGAGAGTCTCGAGTTTAGACTCATCAAGGTAAGGGTTAGGTGCTATTCGGCCATAGGGGTCCTCTTTTCATAGATTTTTGTTACAAGCCATATTTGGCATTTTTGGTAACCGATTCTGACCTTGACCATTTAGGAGTTTTAGCAAAGTGATTAAGGAGCTTTCGGGATTTCAAGACTCATCGCCGGTAAGGATGAGTAGTTTATGATTATTCGTTTGAGATCTGTATTAACCAAGTTTTGATTAGTATCGTCGATGGATGCGAGTACCGAGTCCAAGGTGGGCAAGGGAAAGCTCCCATCCCAAGGTTCAAGAAGAGATCCGTTTCATTGCATGCGAGATTGGCCACGTGGTGTGGGCCAACAACGAAAAATGTTAGGCAAATAGCCGTAGTCTCACTAAACGATAAGCGTCGAGGATCGAGAGTCTAGAACTCCAAGTAATAAGGTGTGTGGTTAGACCATTGTTTCCGGGATTTGTATGATCTCTGTTGTGCTATATGTTTACTAATGAATGGTCGATTGCCATATGTGTAATGGATACCCTAAAGGGGTATGATGACAACCAAAGTTAGTAGCAAATTGGCTAATATGTGATAATTGATTTTAACTATGTGAGCATGCCTATGATTGTGAATATCATGTACATGCATCATCTCAAAGATCATATTATGTTACATGTGCATGGGTGGGTTTTGAAAGAAGGTGCGGGTGTACTTGAGTACGTGGTTGATGTCGACTTTGTGCTACATCGTGATTTGCGCCGACCGAGGTCGCGTTGTGGATCTTTGCGATTTAGTTCGGCGTGGTTACCTTGATTGATATGGGCTTTATGCCATATCGTGGCTTGATGGATTGCTTTGTGTGCTCCATCGTGGTTTGATGTTAGCTATACGCTACATCGTGGATGGCATTGGTTGCCTTTATGGAGGGAAAAGGAGAGGGTGACTCGATAGTCCCCGGTGTGTGTGTAATTTGGATAAGGGGGTGTGTAGCGGATGGACCTTAGGATTGGGTTGGGTATTCATGTTGCATGGTTTCGTTATGAATTGATATGGAAATGGGCCAAGCCCAATATGACTTGTGGATTTGTATGTTTTGAGAACATACGTGGAAATGGGCCAAGCCCAAATGATCGATGGATTGATGAGAAAAGGGCCTAGCCCAAAGATTTGATATGATTTGATTGTGGGCCAAGCCCAGTTGTGTAATGTTTAAATGATTATATTTATATGTTGCATTTGATATTTGGGTTGATTTGTGGCTAGCATGTGGGTGGATATCGGTGGTTTAATTACACACTGAGTCCGTATGACTCACCCAATTATTTATCCAACATCGCAGTGAGTCGTGAGTAATGGACCTGGTCGGAGAGGCTGCAAGGTGGCCCATGCGAATGAGACGTTTTAAATATTTTCTTTATGCATTTTAGTTTGAAGTACTTGGATTAATTATTTTGTAATAAGGGCCACTTTTGATTAAAGTACTCTATTTATAGTTGATAAAGGTTTCATAGTATTTAGTAATATTTTTTTACAAAGAATTTATATTATAATAAATTATAATAAAGTTTTAATTCAAACCAAGCTTATATTATTTAATAATTTTTAATGGACTTACTTCCCGAAAGTTAACAAAATTTTCAAGTTTTACTCTAAAGACAAAGATTTTTAACCATCATTCCGTAGTGACATAACCAGATCCGGACGAGACTTGTGGGCCGGGTTTGGGGATGTTACAATTTTTAGCAGCTAGTCTGCGTTATTGGTGTGCTGGTTGGGTGGGTTGACTTGGTCCCCACAGGTGCAGGGGCGAAGCCAGGATAATTTTTTAGGGGGGGCCGGATGAAATTTTAATTTTTTATAGTTTATATCTTTCTAATTTGTAAAGGATTAAATCAAATTTTTATAATTTTAGGGGGCTAAAGTGTAATTTTACTTTTACTAAATTAAAATTTTTAAAAAATTTAAAGGGCTTAAATAAATATTTTACCTTTTAGGGGGGCCGGGGCCCATGCCAGCCCCTCCTGGATTCGCCACTGCACAGGTGTGTTGGTTGGTACGGGTCGTGTGTTGGTTGGACTGGGATGGGCGCATTTTTATTTGGCATATCATAGGCTTCACCCTGCATCATCATCGAATAGGGCTTCACCTGCATCGATCATGTATGGGCTTTGGCCTAAATTTTGGGTGTAATAGGGGATTACACACTGAGATCTCGTAACTCACCCTTTATCCTTAACTGTGCAGGTCATCCCCAGTCTTAGAGGATTTGGAGCTGCGAGGGACTCGGAGGTGGCCACACGCGTCCTGTATGTTCAAGATGGTTAATTTAGTCCTTTTACTTTAGTTTACTTTACTTTAATTTTAGGGTTAATATTTTCTGTAATAAGGCTATTGGATTTGCTTTAACTTTTATTTAGGATTTCTTTAATTACTGCAAGTTTATTTAACATGGGTTTTTAAAACAATAACAACTATTTTTTAAAATATCACGTTTCCGCAACTGTATAGAACAAATTTCTAAAACAGACACGGTTTTTAAGAAGCAAGATAATACATGCATTTCTGAAAGGGTATTAATTCGAGTAAACTTCTTTTGTTAACAAGCAACGAAAAAACGAGATTTTGGACGTTTAAAGTTTTGATTTGAAAGTAAGTTTTCCAACGATTACAAGGTTTTCAAACAACACCTGATGTGGCACACTAGATTCGGTCATAACGTCTAGGCCGAGTTTGGGGTGTTACAAAGTCATCATCTTCCTCTTTTGTCTTTGGAAAGTTGAAACTCCATTTTTGAGTAAGGAAGCATTCGGCCAAGCATGAAATCTCTTGCATGGTATGTGTTTTGAGTTCGCTTTTAGTGATTTTTATGTTTTTGAAATCATTGTAGCTTAATCTAGCTAACAGAGGGATTAATTTGCAAAATTGTTAAATGTTTTTATTTATACCATTGATGAATTTGTGATGTTTTTAAATTTTAATGATAGATTTATAAGCTTGATAGCTAAATAGGACCATTCTATAAAGTGGTTTTGGTCGATTTAAGTTTAAGGACAAAGTTGTTCAAATAGTAAAGTTAGCATGAAATTATTGTGAACATTTCAATAAATATGGGTTATATAAGGACAATAGAGAATTTTTCTAGCCTAGGTTGGGTTCAATTGTGATAGATTTTAAAGTTTTAAATTTGGGGACTAAATTGAATAAAAGGTAAAAGTTTAGGCTAAAATTGTAAAATGTTGATAACGGGTCAAATACATGAATTTAAGTATGTTAATTTTTTAATTGGTTAATTCAATTAAATTATTATATTAGATTAAGAAACAGATCAGTTGATTGAGAATCGCGAGAAAGGAAAAGTTATTGAATATTCATCGTCAAGGTGTTGTTAGCTATTGTGTGTTGGTAAGTTTGTAATATGTTTATTTTGTTTGATAATAGCTTAATTTAATTATGTTTATGATCATATAATTATGTATAATTATGTGATTAATTGAAGTAGTTTTGAAATGGAAAGGTAACGGATTGAATTGAAAAGTATGGTGTGGTAAACAGTTACATGGATATAAGTTACTATGTGAAATGTATGAAATCAATGTTATCTTGGTTTAATATTTGAATATGTGATGACCACAGAAAATAGGATAAGCCCGTGTGAACTTAGTGAATAGCTAGGATACAAATGACATGTCATTAGGGCATTCCAGGCACTAGGTGCCGGTGATTACAGTCTCCAAGTACTGTGTACCAGTGTTTCAATTTCAGGCACTCTGTGCTAGTGATTACAGTTCCAAGTACTATGTATCGGTGGTGGATACCATACCGATGGCTAGAATCTAGCATATGTTGTAGTTTCTTGTTAGCTTGTGTGAGCAACATCGTGTATTGGTTAATGTCTTATTTGTCAGCTTGTGTGAGCATTATCTTCCCACATATCCGAAGTTACTTTACTAAAGTTATTCGGGCAAAACAACAATCGAAAAGTTCAAGAAAGAATCTTGTGACATAAATGGTTGTATATTTTTGAGATAGTGAATTTGGCATGTGAACAAGTAATTTGGTATCTTGCAATGTTGTATATACATGTCTAACCATGTGGTATGATAGGGAACATGAAACAAGGCTTTGAAATTCTAGTTATGTTTTATTCAAAATGTATGATTAAAATGGCAGGTATGTGATGTTTTATTTTATAAACATACTAAGCTTTACGTAAGCTTTCCCTATTCGATTTTCTTCATTGTAGTTGTTGGACTCTTGTTGTCGACTGGAACATTGTTGGAGATCACACTATCCGTCAAATCTTTCGATAGCTATTTGTTTATTTTGGCCCAGTTACAAGTGGCATGTAGATAGGAATTTTGGTATATGTATGTTTGTGATCATTTGGTTATTTTGTGCCATTTGATATCTGAATTAATGTATAAGCTTGTAACCTAAAGTGCTTGTTTTGATGCTATGTAATGATATGAATATACTTGATATTGAACATGTTTTGTGGCTATGAAATATACTTTATGATGTGGTTAGTTGAAGAAATTTGGTTGATCATTTTAGTCATGATAAAATGGGGTATAATTGAAGGTTGAATAAGAATGAAATGTTAAGTAGTTGTACTTTAATGGTTTATGTTTTAATGTTTGATTTGTAGTGCCAATGAAGGCATATTGGTTAGACGCTTAGGTTGGATTAAATGAGTTTTATATACATGTTTTAATGTTAATGTTACTATATGCATCTATGAGATAAGTTTTAGGTTTGGGCATGAATTGGACTTTTCTACTTGTGATTTTTGACCATTTTTATAAAAGTGTCGATAAAATGGACCAAAGTATCGATACCAGACCATATGAACAGTTTTAAAATTGACAGAATTCAATTTTGTTATTGATAATCTTCTTCGTATCGATATTTTCTAATTTTTATCGATACATTGAAAATAATATTGATACCTTAATTTAGAAAAATGCAAAAATGGTATCGATAAATATTTTTTTATCAATACTTGTTATAAAATATCGATACTTATTTACTTGGTATTAATATTTTTCCAAAGTTTAAAAGTTTTAAAATTTAATCCATATTCAAGCTTGAATCTAGTTTTTACATAGTTTAAAGCTCGAAATAGTCATGTTTTCATTATTATTTTTTATGTTTAATTTGAACAAGTATATTCTATTTTGTTCGTAGCATCTTATAACTCAGGTTCGGTGACCAAACTGGGTATGGGGTGTTACATGATATGTCTGAAGTTTTAGTGTGAAAACTTCTGTGATAGAATCGAATAAGTCTTAAAAGAGGTTTCTTATGAAGAAGTAAGATTCAATATTTTCAAAGAGGGTATCCACGAGGTTATCTGTTAGCGTAGTATATGGGTGTATCCGATATAAGAGTCTATCAGTTTGAGTTACCGAGTTATCTGTATAGTATTATGTCTTATTTTGAATTGTAACGCCCTAAATTTTGGGCCTAGAAGAATTGGGCCTTGGGCATGGGAGCTTTTAAAATTTTTGAGAATAAGAGAACGACACAATTGCATGTTAGATCTGTTGGGTGAGTGATTTTGGAAGGTTAGGGGGCTTCTATGAAGTCCTGGGGTCAAGCCATGTCATAAGGAAAAATTTTATTTTTAGCATTAGGGGAACCATTGCCCTTGGTTTAGGCCTTTTAAATTATTGTTTTAAAAAATGACACAAGGAAGCATGTGGTCTAGTGGTTGTGGCGTCATTAAGGTTGCAAGGGAGCCTGGGTTCAAGTCTTGGCTCTTGCAAATTGTTTTGGTTTTTCTTTTAAAGGAACCTGGACTTTGGCCTTTAGACCTTTTAATTTATTGAAGGTAGAATGTGACACAAAGAGAGTGGGTAATCTAGTGGCAAGGGGCACTACATCTGTGGCAAGGAGTTTGAGGTTCGAGGCATGGCGTGCGAAATTGTATGTTTATTTTGCTGCTTGAGCTGGGGAGGTGTTGGAACTGGATTGGAACTCTGTGGTTGAATTTGTCATAAGAATTTGAATTGAATTTGAATGGGGAGTTGGAGTAAATCAAGGAGAAAATTCGGTGGAGGGGTTGGTGGAGATTTTTTAAGGAATTTGAAAATGGGAGAAGTTGTAGCCGAATTGGGTAGCTGGTATGTGCATATTCGGCTAGGGAGTCCTTTTGTGCATTTTTGGCAATTGGAAGTGCTTGGAAGGGATTTCTTTTCTCCTTTTGGCAAGTGGTGGCCGAATCTTGTAGGTCAGTTTTGGCGCTTTTCTATTTTGAGTTTTGGCCTCTTCGACTTTGTGTTTTCCTCTTTTCTTAAGTGGCCGAATACTTTATTTTTTCCCTAGCACTATCTTCTTTTTTCTGTTTTCTTTTTACTGTGGAAACTGAATGCCTTGGTAGTCAATAACCTTTTTTTTCTTCTCTTCTCCTTAACTTTTCTCTTGGTCGAATACCCCTTTTTTTTCCTTTTTCTCTCTTTTCCTTCGACTATTTTCGAGTGTCCCTCCTTGTATTGCTAAAACTGAATATTCTTTCCCTCATTTCGTTCTGTCGGTTCTCTACGTTTTGTGTTAGCCAAACATTCCATCTTAGGGGTGCGATTATTCCATTTTGCCTCTATCATTCTCTGTACTTTCAGCTTTTGTGTGGGGGTGGCGATTGTTATTTTCTTCTTGTAACATCCCGAATTTGGGCCTAGGAGAATTAGGCCTATTGGGCCCTGTAACAGTCTGGTTTACACCCTAGCCAGAACAGTGGTTTCGGGACCACAAATCTGAGTCTGTATAATATTTTAATATTATTTTCTGTGACCATGATAAGTGATTATGCATGTGCTAAAGTTTCGTAAGATAATTTATCTGTTTGTGTGCTTAATTTGATAAAAGGATTAAATTTCATAATGTTTAAAAGTGGCTTTTCATTTGATTAATGATCATATTGATGTGGCTTTATTATTGTGAAGTCTTTAAAGGGAAAATAGCCCATTTTTACTTATAGTGGACGGCAACATGCAAAGTCATATAATGCTTTTATATGTTTAATTTATAAATTTATGTTATATGGTATTTTATATTTATAATAAAAGAAACATGTGTAAGTGGCTTTGTTTTTATCATCTCTTTGCCGAATTCATAAAAGAAAGAAAAGAAAAACAAAAGCAAGGGTTCGGCCATGGTTTTGGTTTGATTCAAGGTTAGTTTGTGGTCCATTTTTGATAATTTCTACGTTTTTGCAATTGTTGCTTTGAGAGCTACAAAACCCATGTTTTAAATTTGTGAATTAATGATGTTTGTGTGATATGCCATGGATGATATGTTGTGCTTTATGATGATTTATGGTGTTAAATAAAAGATTTGAGCTAGATGAACATACTTTGTTCTTGAAATTTTGATGAATTTAGCTAATTAGGGCTAAATTGTGAAAATAGTAATTTGAGGGACTAAATTGCAAAGTTGATGGAAAATATGGGCTTGTATGATGTACATAAGCATTCGGCTAAGCTTGGATGTGTGGTGATTTTGTGAATTTAAAGTTTTGAGAAAAATGGACTAAATTGATAAATTGTGCAATTGTGAGGGTTAATTTGCAAATAGCCCTAAAGGTGTGTCTTTGGATTGAATTGAATGAGTTAGTGAATAAAATGGTTTAATTCTGAATATATTTAGATCAAGAACCGAAGAAAACGGACTTAGATCGTGGGAAAGCGAAAGTAATCGAGTAGCCGTTTCCATTCCTGATAAATCGAATCCGAGGTAAGTCATTATGCAAATAAACGTACTTGTATGAAATTAAAATTGTTCATATGACTAATGTTGATAATGGATGCTTACGAGAGGTTATGTATATGAATTCCGAGATAAGTTCTATATAGTGAATAAGTCCGAGAAGTCCCGTACGAACCTTGGAATAAATAGGATTAGCTATGTCATGACATAGGTTTCTGTTCTATTTTATCATGTAAGACCACGTCTAGGACGTTGGCGTTGATTTGAGATTTTGTGTAAGACCTCGTCTGGGACGTAGGCATCGACATGAGTATTACGTGTAAGACCACGTCTGGGACGTTGGCATCGATATGATCTTTATGTGTAAGACCATGTCTGGGACATTGGCATCGTATTTATTCGTGTAAGACCCTGTCTGGGACAGTGGCATCGATATCCGATTACATGTAAGACCTCATCTGGGACGTTGGCATTATACGACCATTCCGAGCTTTCTAAGTATCCTACTAGATTCCTATCGGTTCAACGGGCAAGTCTGAGATACGAATAGCAAATCCGAGTTTTGATAAGTTAAGTGAATGAATATCCGTTGCAGGTACGTTGCTTATATACTAATTGTGTATATAAGGTAAGTATCCATGTGAGCATATTATAATGTTAAGTATATGGAATTGATAATGTGATATGTAAATTCTTGACTAGATGAACTATATGCATATATGTTATGTGATTTGGAAATATGGCAAGTTATAGCTAAGCATATGAGCTCAAGAAAGAATGAGGTGATTTTGTCATGAGAACCATATTGGTTATCTTATTAATTCTGTTATGTGCAATTCATGCTAAGTTTGTTTGTATATTGACTTACTAAGCTTTTGGAAAGCTTACTCTCTGTGTGTGTTTTCTCCGTTTTATAGGTCGTTAAAGCTACTGAAGGCTCGGGACCGTCACGGATCGTCATCACACTACTAAACTCTTTTTGGTACATTATGGAAATTTTTGTATCTAGATATGGCATGTATAGGCTAGTTTTTTATATAAGTTGATGTATAGACTTGGTCATGTGATGTGGCTAGTATTTTGATATATGTTGTTATATAAATTTAGTTATGGTATTTGGCTAAGATAAGTTGAGAATATGCATTATGATCATGATATGTGAAGCATGTTTTGGCATGGCAGATGATTCATGAAATGGTCAAGCTTTTGAGTTAAGTAAATGAATGTATTATGCTTTTGTTATATAGGTTTTGTCTTGAAAGTTGTCATGAATGAAATGGGTATTGAATGTGTAAATTGAATGGTCAATTTAGTATGTTTTTGGGTTGTCATATTTGTATGATATGTATTGGTAATTGTTGCTAATTGGTGAGACCCAAATGGGCGGCATATTGGTCTTGGAAATGGCCTATAATGTCACACGATCATGGCACACGGGCGTGCCTTCTGCCTAGTAGTCGTGTGATTTTTGGCAGAATCGACCACGGCCTGAGTACACGGGCGTGCTTGGTGGCCATGAAAGGTAAGTCAGTTTCGACCACGGCCATGGAACACGGGCGTGCTTGGTGGCTGTGGAGCTTAAGTCAGATTCGACCACGGGGAGGACACGCGGGGGTGTCTAGCAGCCGTGGAGGGCACACGGTTTCCTCCCACGAGCGTGTATCCCCTGTACTTTAGAAAAGTTTTAATTTTCTATGAAATTTTGTAAGTGATTCGATTTAGTCCCGACCCGATTTATAAGCATGTTTAGGGTCTCGATGACAGTATTAAGGGACACTATGCTTGAGAATGATGAATGCGTGTATGAATTTCTGTAAATTGTTTCCGATCTGTTCGGAACGCTCCTAACCCTAATCCGGCGACGGACACGGGATAGGGGTGTTACAGGCCCAGAGTGTAGGAACATTTTAGAATTTTTAGGAATATGGGAACGGTATTTTTTCAAGTTGGACCTGTTAGGAAGGTGATTTTGGAAGGTTACGGGGTGTCTATGAAGTACCGGGTTCAAGTTAGGCCATAGGAAAAATTTTCATTTTTGGCCTTTTAGTGGATAGGGCTGATGGCAGTAGGACTTAAGAATAATTGGGTGCATTTAGGAGACACAAGGATTCTAGTGGCAAGGTGGCTGTGGCGTCATTGGCAGAGCAAGGAGGAAAGGAGTTCGAATCCCACCTGTAGCATATGGGAGTTTTATTTTTGTGCTCAAGGAGGAGAAGAGGTGGAGTTGGAGTAGAACTCTACATGGTGGATGGGAGACTTGGTCAAATTGTTTGAATGGGTGATGGAGAGGAAGTTGGGGAGCAAATAGGGGAGAGAATCAAGGGATTGGGGTGAGAGGTAGTAGTGGCCGATTGTGGGAGTGTTGGGAGGAAGAGAAATTCGGCTAAGGGGGGTGGTGTTGGGCACTTTCGGCTAGTGTAGAGTATTGCCGAATTTCTTGAGTCTCTCTAAGCTTCTCTTTGCACTTTTAGCATTTTTTTTCTTTTCTTCTTTCTACTCAAGCATTTCGGGTTCTTCCTTTTTGGCATTTCTTTTCTCTCTTTTTACTTTGCTCTCTTTTGGACTTGGCCGAATCTATTGGAAATTGACCACTCGTGCACTTTTATTCTTGAATCTTCTATCTCCTTGGTTGGTTCTTGTCAAGTGCTGAGTATTCTCTCTGCTTCATTATTTCTGCCTCTGGGTAGTAGCCGAATAGGTAAGTACGTTGCCATTGTGTTTTTCTCTCTTCTTTTCTCGTTACACTATCTTTCTCCATTGGCCGGATGCATTATACCTTTCTTTCTTATTGTTTTCCTTCTCCATTCAAGCATAAGCCGAACACTTACAACCTTGACCTTTTGGTTGTGGTAGAACCGAACCTATTCTCCCCTAATACTTCATCTATTGTTCTCTTTTTGGCCAAGCCGAAGCTAATCTCTTCTTCTTTTTCTTCATTCCAGTTGATTATCATCTCTGAAGGGTGTGAGGATTCAACTTCTGATTGTTCAAGAACTTGTTCTTGCTGAAACTTCCCCTAAGCCTTCTCTTTACTTCTTAGACTTTTCGTCTATTCTTCCTCTTCACAACCGAATTCAAATCTTTTGATTTGTTACCAAGTGTCGAGTGATTCCATCTATTACTCTTTGTTGCAAGTCATTGTAGCCGAATCATCCTTCCATCTGGGGTCTCTCTGAACGAAGGCCGATTTTGTTTTAGGGATTAACTGCCGAATCTCTGCTCATCTAGTCCTCTTGTTTTGAAACTCCTCTTGTTACGTTAATCGTCATCTTTTAGGGCAGTGGGTGCTTAACTCCTCTCGTTCAAGGGAGCTAGCTTGCCGAATCTAAGAGAGTTTGATTGCTCTAGCCAAGAGGAAGAAAAGCCGAACATTGCCACTTGTGGAAGGAGGTCATTTTGTGGTACGAATTCGGGAATTCAATCAACGCTCGTACTAGGTGTGTAATCTCACACCCTTTTCGATGAATGGTTGTGATGTTCTATGAAACGACCAAAAGCCAAAAAGCTGAAAAGCCGGCATCTATGACCACTCAAGCGTGTGAATGCTCGTAGTGGTAAATCGAGATACGAATCGTAATGTTAAGTTGTTAAGGGTGTCACGAGCACTCTCGCAATACTAAGGGTGTAACGGGCCTAACCAGGCCGAAACGGGCCAAATGGGCCCAATAGGCTATCCGACCCATTTGGACAAAACTGTTGGAAAGCTAGTAAATGATAGGCCCGAATACGAAATTCACAAATCCGAAACCGAAACCATGTGAAATGGGCCACACGAGCGTGTGGGCCTATTTGGGCCTAAAATGGATTTTTGGCCCAATAGCTCCGTAGAGACCCAAAAAGGGTTCCATGTCGCTCGAGGTGACAATAGGCCTTCGGAAAGGCCGTTAAATTCAAAATTACCGAAATACCCCTGGAGGGTAAATTACTGAAATACCCTTGGAAGGGTAAATTACCAAAATACCCCTGAAGGGTAAGATACCAAAATACCCCCGGAGGGTAAACGACTGTTATAGCCCTAGTGGTAGCTTAAGTGTTATCTGTGTAATATTTATATGATTGTTTATAATTGTGACATACTGCATACACGAAATATTTATGACATGACATCATGCATTGGGTTGGGATTGATGATCGGAGGAAGTATATTCTGGTGGCTCTGCCACATTCTGATTCTGGTGGCTCTACCACAATTCTATTTGGTGGCTATGCCACATATATTCTGTTATTATGGTGGCTTTGCCACGAATTCTGTGATGAGTAGCTTGACTGCCATCGAGGTGTGTAGCAGATGGATGGGTCGATTTAGAAATCCCCACAGGTGTGTTGGGCTGTTACGGGTGGTGTGTAGCGGATGGAATATTAAGTTGGGCTGCATTCTATTTTTGCATGATCATACTTATAGGGCTAAGGCCCAGATTGTTACTGAATAGGGCTTCAGCCCAGTCTGCTTCTGTATGGGCTTCGGCCCAATTTAATTCTGTATGGGCTTCGACCCAGTTAATAACTGATTAGGGGATTACACACTGAGCTCTCATAACTCACCCCTCTGCTTTAATCTTCCAGGTGATCCCCAGCGTTAGAGGATTTGGGGCGGCGGAGGACTCTGTGGTGGCCATACATCAGGAACATTTCCCGGGAACTTAGTAAATTTTCGTTATCGCTTTATTTTGGTTTTTAATTTATTTTGGGTTGATATTTTTGTAATAAGGTCGTTGGTTTATTTTCTTTTAAGTTTTTTAATAACTGTTAAATTTATAAATACGTGGTTCTTAAAATGACACCAACTGTTTTAAAAATATCACATCTTCGCAAATCACAGAATTTGATTTCTGTTTTAAACAAGTTTTTGTGAAATAATAATAATAAGAATAATAATAGCAATAACAGCGTTTTTAAC
The DNA here is from genome assembly GCA_025698515.1 of Gossypium sturtianum. Taxonomy (NCBI): domain Eukaryota; kingdom Viridiplantae; phylum Streptophyta; class Magnoliopsida; order Malvales; family Malvaceae; genus Gossypium; species Gossypium sturtianum. The sequence continues at coordinate 127,531,177 of CM046953.1, read as the reverse complement.
AAGAAAACCTTAAGCGCAGAACTGAATTTCACAAACTACAAAGCTCGAAGGTTTCAAAAAGAAGACGAAGTTTTTAACGAACACGCAGTTTTTTAAACAACCCTTCTATGTGACATGCCAGATCCGGTCATAACGTCTAGGTCGAGTTTCGAGTGTTACACTTCTAATCTGGACTCTGCATTTTCGGTAAGTGACTTCTCGTCTAGTTCAAATTGTTCAATTGTTTGATGCTTGATAAGTGTTGGTTGGAATGCAGATAACCCCTAAGGCCTATTGATCAATCTCTTACGACGGTTTAAGTGAGTGATCCTCAATCGTTCGATCAAGGCAAGTAATAAATCATATCTTGGATAGTGGTATAGAAAGGGATTGTTTAAATCCTGTTGTTAAAGGACTGATGGTGTATTGTGTTGGATATAGGTTCTACGCTCGTGGGCTACTGCATTTTCTCCAACAAGGTGTGTATACACACCACTCCAATTGTAGATCGACAAATGCCGAAATGCCAAAATGCTGAAAAGCCGAAAATACGGCAACAGTTACCATACGAGCGCACGAACACTCGTGTGGGAAAGTCGATACAATGACGGAGGCCACCATGAGTGGTCTCATGGTCTTGGGCCACTTTTGGGTCAAATAGGCCGTGTGGGCCCAATGGGCTCGCGGGCCTCACATGGGCCGCATAATGGGCCTTGGGCCCATCCACACTGTTGACCGAAATACCCCCATAGGGTAAATGACTGAAATACCCCCATAGGGTAAATGATCGAAATACCCCCATCGGGTAATATGACCGTTATGCCCCTGAAGGGAAAAATGACTAAAATGCCCCTACATGTTATATGATTATTATTGTAAGCCATTTATGGTATGTTTGCATTCATGTGATATTATGCTGCATGGGGGGGATCATTGATTTGGATGAAGTATATGATTTGTTAGGGTCACATGGTCGCTTGACGACAGATCCGCCGATGGCTTTAAGCCGACATGTGATTAGCGACTCTGTTTCGCAATATTGGTTAGTGCCACAACCGGTGCTACATAAGGAGTAGGGATGGGTGGGTCGATTAAATCCCCACAGGAGTGCAGGGTTGGAAAGGAGACGGGGTGCAAGGTTGGTTTTGGCATTTATGCATTGCATACACGGATACTGATATTAAGATGGGCTTAGGCCCAGATAGATGTGATATGTGACATTTTTTATGGGCTAAGGCCCAACTGAGGCTATTATGGGCCGCCCAAATGCCACCGTTACTGTGTTGGGCTTAGGCCCACATTGGTTACTGTAATGGGCTTAGGCCCGGATTTTTGTGATGCATGCTTTATGATCGATGAGGGTTGTACACACTGAGTTTTCGCAAACTCACCCCTCTTTTTAATTTTTCAGGTAATCCTCGATGCAGATTCGACGTCTTCGGAGGACTCGAGGTGGCCACACTACGAAACGACTTTAAATTTTAGTATTCTATTTTACCTTACTTAAACCGCATTCTTATTGGGTTGAAATAAGGCCTCTTTTAATTACTAGTTTTTAATTTGGGATATTCAGTCATTACGTTTTCTATCTGTTAAAAGTAGATCGCAGTTTTCCAAAACAATAACTGTTTTCAAAACACTGCGCTTCCACAACTTAATCTTTAAACATCACGTTTTCGTAAATTAGTAACTTTTAAACTTAGCTTCCGCAACTGAAAAGAAATTTTGGGAATAAACTTAATAATTTTTCTATGCACCACGTTTTAAATAATAATAAATAAACTAACATAACTGGGATTTTACTCAAGCTTTTAATTAAGAAGGGTTTTCAATGAAAACATGGTTTTCGAAAAACACTTCAATGTGACACGCCAGATTCGGGCCTAACTTCTGGCCGGGTTTGGGGTATTACATGAATTCTGAGGGAATTTGAGTTGTTCGCTATATTGGATGTCTTGTGTCTGTAAAAAGATGTGCATAATTCTTCTAAACGATTTGGAGGGTTCCTCATTAGTATGAGTATGAATTAGGCTGAATTAGGGTAAGGTCTAAATTATGATCTAATTTAGTAAGATCATATGGGTATCCACCAAAAGTATGAACAATAAGTGATATCTGCCAAGAATAGTGTTTGCAATTATTTGTTCGAGAATAACTATTGAAAGTTTTCTAAGATAAAAGAAAAAGGTTGTATTGACTGTCATGACCTAAAGTAAGCCAAGTAGTTGGATGAATGAGGATATGGCATGAATGATAAGTGGCATATAAGTATAAAATTATATAACTAACAATGTGAAGGTATCTTCCAAAGATAGATATAAGGAGATTCAAACATTGAAGAGGAAGAATTTATCAAGAAAGGGTAAAAGGTATATTGTGTTCAAAACTCACTAACCTCGTCTAAATTTACTAATGTTATGTTTATGTTTTAGGTATTATTGCTAAAGAGAGGGTGCTAGGAGACACAACACAAGGAATACACCAAAGATGCAACAAACAGAGATACTTGCATACAATGGATGTTTTAGAAAACACATGCATTTAGTAGGACTACGCTCTAAGAGTCTGTCTTTTTGTAAGCTATGGGTTGTAATAAAATTGTAACAAGTCTCATGCAAAAAATATTATTTTTAAATATTTTCCTTTTTCTTCAATATGGAGTCTTTCAATAAAATAATAATAAAATGTTAAAAATGTTTCAGTAAGGAGGTTTTGTCAATAATTTCGGTAATTCTATTAAGTATTTTGTGTAGTAACACCCGATATCCGAACTTGGTGAATCAGGTCGGGTTTAGGGCATTACACTCCAAATGTACAAAAATCTTGTTTCCAAGTAGAGGAAAGAAAAGAAAAGATGCAAAATGTTGTATCTTTTCCAGAATAACTACAAGATCAGCCAATGCCTAAAGGAGATGAGTTAGAAGAGATAAACATGGCTGAAGAATAAGACACAATTAAACCGCTCTTTATTAATAAGATCTCAAGTAAGAAGAGAGTTGGCCTTATTAATCTTTTGAGAGAGTTCAAAGATGTATTTGCTTAGACTTATGAGCAGACACCTAGATTGGAAAAAAAATCTTGTCACTCATGAGTTTCATATTACTCCCAGAAGGAAACTTGTAAAGTAATATGCTTTGGTGTTCGAACATGAGATTGAAAGTCAGATCAAAGAGGACACTGACAAGCTTCTCAAGGTTGGTTTTTAAAAGCCGATTTATCATCCAACTTGGTTAGCGAATGTAGTTTCGATGAAGAAGAAGAATGGGACAATTAGAGTTTGTGTGGATTCTAGGGATTTGAATAAAGCATGCCCTAAAAATGATTTCCATCTTCTAAATAATAATAATTTGGTTGATCTACTATTGGTCATGAGATGTTCTCATTCATGGGTAGGTACAGTGCTTACAATCATATTAAGATGACTCTGGGTGATGTAGAGAAGAAAATTTTCGAACACCATTTGGTAACTTTTATTACACTGTCATGCCATTTGGGTTGAAGATTTTTGGTACAACTTATGAACGTGCCATGAATACTATCTTCTATGACAAGAGGCATGATTGTTAGAGGATTGTGTTGATAACATAGTGGTGAAATAAAATAAGCATCAGATCAATTCAAGGATATAAGAAGGGTATTTGAGCGGTGTAGAAATTGGTTGCTTATGAATAATTTCAAGTGCGAATTTGGAGTTTCAAAAGAAAGTTTTTTTGGCTTTGTGTGCATAGAAAGGGCATTGAGGATCCAACAAAAGTAGAAGTTATCTAGTATATGCCACCTTCAGCTAATCAGAAACAACTAAAGAGTTTACTAGGGAAAGTTTATTACATTAAAAGGTTTATTCCAGCATTGGGAGAAATTATTGTTCATTTTCAAGCTTTGCTAAAAAAAGAGTTATATTTGAATGGGGTGATGTAACAGCCCGTTTTTAGTCAAATTGGAATAGTGGTTTTGGGACGACAAATCAGAAGTCAAAATATTTATTTTATTATTATTTTAATGTCTACAGCATGAAAATATGGTTGTGTGAAATTTTCGTTAAGAAATTTTGTCATTTAAATGCTTAATTTGATAAAAAGGAGTAAATCGCGTAAAGTGCAAAGGTGATGTTCTAATAGCTAAAGGTATAAAATAGCTATAGAACCTTAAATTAAGAGTCCTTAAGTGGTAATTAGACCATTTTAATTGTGAGTGGACAAAGATGGGCATGCATTAGATGATTTTAATGAATTATAATAAAGGTTAAATTTGTAATTTAGTTAATAAAGATAAATTAAGTAAAATATAACATGGCAATCATCTTTTAATCTATCATCTTCCACTGAATTTCCAAAGAACAAAAGCCATAGGAATGAGCTAGGGTTTGGCTATTTCAAAGCTTAAATTGGTGAGTAATTTTTGTCCCATTTTTAATGATTTCTATGTTTTTGAGATCGTTGCAACTAGGTCTAGCTAGCCCAGGGACTATTTTGCAAAACTTTTAAAGATCTTAGATGTTTAAATTGGTGAATACATGAGTATTTTGATGTTTAATGATAGATTATGAATTTTTGATGATAGTTATACAAGTTTTGTTAAGTGATTTTTAGTGAAAATGCAAATTAGGGATTAAATTGTGAAATGTGGAAACTTTGTGGTTAAAATGTGAAATAAATGGAAAATGTGGGCTGCTAGGGACCTAATTGTAATTTAGCAAGCATGGGTTGTGGTTAAATTGCATGAATATGTGATATTATGAAATAAGGACTAAATTGTAAAAGTTGTGAAACATTAGGGGCAAATGTGTAAAAGTGACTTTATGTGAATTTTGGACTAAATTGAATAGAGAGATAATTAAATTAGCTGATTTTGATTACATATAGATCAAGAAAAGCAAAATTCGGTTCAAGATCGGGGGAAAAACAAAGTACTCGACTAATCGACCAATTTAGTCATTTTTGCATCTGAGGTAAGTTCGTATGTAATAAGCATTGTTATAATTATGTTTTTTAATGCTTTGATATTGTATGAATTGTGAATATGACTCTACGAACACGCTCGACGTCAATTTGGCAAGTGTAAAATCCCTGTTGAACCTTAGGAATAGATTAGGATACAAATGACATGTCATTAGGGGTTATTGTGATAATGTGATCCGGGTGCTGGTCTTGTACGTCCTACTGGTGGCTGAGTATATTGGCATGTGTTGCAGTTACTTGACAGCTTGTGTGAACAGCACCGTGTAGTTATGTCTTGACCCACAGCTTGTGTGAGCAGGCCCGTTGATTCGCTCGAGAGTGAGCATATATGTGATATGAGATTAAGATAGCTTCGGCTATATATGTTGCACTTAAGGTGGGAGTTTCCCGAGTATCTGATAGTATTCCAAATGGTTCAATGGGTAAATGAAAGACGTGGTTGAGTATGAGATTGATACTAGGTGGTACATGTATGTACATAAATTGTATAAGCTTAAATCGAAGAAATTGTGAAGTTCACATATAATCTTATGATTGAATAAGTGAAAGGTTTGTTAGTTCATATGAGTTACATGAGGCTATATTTAATTTTTTGAATTGTGTATTTATGATTGTATTGAGTTTATTGCATACGAGCTTACTAAGCTATAAATCTTACTTTGTTTATTTTTCCATGTTTTATAGTGACTTCAAAGCTAGCTCAGATTCGGGGATCATCGGAGATTACGTCACACTATCCTACTATCATTTTGGTACTTTTGAACTTATGTTTTGGTTATATGGCATGTATAGGTATTTTGAGTCATCTTGGTTATGAGTTGATAATGATTTTGGCCATTTGAATTGGCTTGTAAATGTTTAAAGTTTGGTTTGTATATAGCCATGGAAGTTGATTTATTTTTGTATGTTTGAATCATGTATATACATGTGTTTATATCTTGTGTAATTTGTTGGATGATGGTTGTGTGATACTTGATGGTAATAGGTATTATGAGTATCAAATGGTTGAATTGTGGATATTGGTATGCTTGAAACTAGGCAATTATGTATATTTGAGATTGGACATTGTTGATGTATTATGAAAGTAAAGTTTGGTATGAATTTGGATGGCATATTGGGTAATTTATGTTTTGTATTGGTTGTTGTTGGAAAGGGTATGAAATGTGCTTGAGTGAGGTTGATTGGATGACTATTTGTGCCATTTGGTTTTGTGTAGGTGTGCACAAGTTTGGGTGTGTAACACCCCATACCCGAGTCCAAGGCTTAGACCGGATACGAGAAGTTACTATGCTTGAACTTGCTTAATCAAGTACTTACGGCTATAAAATTTTGTTCTGAATTAAGAACTTATCTTTCTTAATCAACTTGTACTTTTCCTGGGCCTACGAGGCCTTAAACTATGTCCGTAAACTTTTAGAACTCAATCGAAAACTTTTCATTGAAACAGGGGTCACGCCCATGTGAGTTGGGACACGCCCGTGTAACCCTGAGACACGCCCATGTCTCCTAACCATGCTTAAAACTCGAGCTTACTACCAAACTTCACACGGCCATGGCACGCCCGTGGTCCTGGCTCGTGTGAAAAACCTGAACATTCTGACTTATAACACACGGCCATGGGACTTAGACCGTGTACTACAACTTGATATTCTGACTTAAGGTGCAATAGTGCAGGGTACACACGGCTTAGACACACGCCCGTGTGTCCGACCGTGTGGGCACTTAGAGGCTATTTACCAAGCCAATTGCCACCCTGAAATCAAGAGCAAATTCATACTATCTCAACAACTCAAATCACTACAACTTTAATGAACAATATAACATGCTCCATTGATATCAATAACGTACATACTTAGTCAATCTTGGCCAATCATTTAGCCATTTACAAAAGAATAATAATAAACTTGATATCCCATGCTTTTCCCCTTTCTAAGACATATACTCAAAATGAAATGTTTCCTATACATGCCATACTTAATAAAAACAACTTGGCTATGCCAAAATAGCGGTTGATAGTGTGATTCGAGCTCCGACTTCAATGATCCACAAGTTAGCTTGGCGGGACTACATAGAGAGAATTAATAAAATACGTAAGCATTTAGCTTAGTAAGTTTTCATAATGCACATAGCAACGTACTTGCTTAATATAAACCATTTGACATAAACAATGGCATCGTAAATTTCAGCTATAAAGCTTACTTACTCATACTTGATAGGCAAACAAAGTACCTGTATCACTAGATCACATTGATCAACATACTTGAACATAATACTCATAATTTCTAATTCATCATTCATAACATGAATAATATTCTTTATTACTTGATAATAACCTTACTTAGCTTTCTTGTTATCTCTTTGGAGCTTAACTCGTTGCCCGATGAATTTATATGAATAACCGAGGATACTAAATCTCATCTAAATTTCGAGGCCATGCCTTAACTTGGACTTATATGGGATCTCTTTCCCTTGATAACTTTTCAATGCCAAGCTTGCTCTGGTCTTACATGATAACTTGTTCAATGCCAAGCTTGCCTTGGACTTACATGATAACTTACTCAATGCCTAGCTTGCCTTGGACTTACATGATATCTTATTCAATGCCAAGCTTGCCTTGGACTTACATGATATCTTATAAGTCCATGTTTGGGTACTGGTTTCTCATACTCTCTTCTGGTTCCCATGTGGCTTCTTCTATTCCATGCCTTTGCCACAATACTTTCACTAGTGCAATACTTTTCTTTATTAGCTGCTTCACTTCCCGAGCTAATATCTTGACTGGTTCTTCACCATAAGTCATGTCGGGATGAATCTCTACCTCTGACTGGGGAATTACATGCGAAGGGTCTGATTGGTAGCGTATTAACATTGACACGTGAAACACATCATGTATCTTTTCTAACTCTGATGGCAAAGCCAATCTGTAAGCTACAGGCTCAACTTTCTTAGTAATCTCATACGGTCAAATAAAACGTGGACTCAACTTGCCTTTTCGGCCAAATCTGAGAACTTTTCTCCAAGGTGACACTTTCAAGAAAACTTTATCTCCAACTTGATACTCTATCTCTTTTCTTTTTAAATCCGAGTAGGATTTCTGTCTGTCTGAAGTAGCTTTTAAGCACTCTCGTATCACTCTTACTTTCTCTTCAGCTTCTCTAACCAAATCAACCCCGTGAATTTGGTTTTCTTTTAGTTCAGTCCAAAATAAAGGCGTTCTGCACTTACGCCCATATAAAACCTCATAAGGCGCCATCTTTAAACTCGACTGAAAACTATTATTGTAGGCAAACTCTATTAATGGGAGAAACTTTTCCCAACTGCCTCGGAACTCTAGAATACAACATCTGAGCATATCCTCGAGCACTTGAATTAACCTCTCTGATTGACCGTCAGTTTGAGGATGAAAAGCGATACTAAGGTTCAACTTTGTACCCGAGGCCTCTTGTAACTTCTTCCAATACCTGGATGTGAATCTCGGATCTCTATCCGATATGATTGAAAAGGGAACTCCATGAAGTCTTACTATTTCTGAAACATACAAGTTTGCCAACTTGTCTAGTGAGTAATCAACTCAATGCATGTATAAAGTGGGCTGACTTCGTAAGTCTATCAACCACAACCCATACAAACATCTTTCTTGCTCGGAGACAACGGTAAACCCGTTACAAAATCCATAGTAATACGATCCCATTTCCACTGGGAACCAAAATGGGTTGAAGCAAACCCAAAGGTACTTGGTGTTCACCTTTTTACTTGCGACAAATCAAGCATCCGAAACAAACTCAAATATCTTTCTTCATTCTCGCCACCAATACTGCTCCTTCAAGTCATTATACATCTTGGTACTACCCGGATGTACAGATAAACATCCATTATGGGCCTCATGCAAAATTTTCTGAATAAGCTCTTCTTTTCTCTGTACACAAACTCTGCCTTTGAACATCAAACTTCCATTGGGACTAATTCAGAAGTCAGACTCAACATCTGTCTCGCACTGATCTCTCTAAACTTGCAATTTGCTATCTTCTTTCTGAGCCTCAACGATCTCTTGGAGAAATACTGGTTTAGCTCTTAACTCAGCTAGAATAGAACCATCATCGGATAAAGTTATCCGTGAAATCATTGCTCTTAATGCAAATAAGGACTTTCGGCTTAAAGCATCGGCGACAACATTCGCCTTTCTTGGATGGTAGTCAATGACTAACTCATAGTCTTTTATCAACTCAAACCATCTCATTTGCCTTAAATTCAACTCTTTCTGCGTCGTCAAGTACTTCAGACTTTTGTGATTGGTGAAGATCCGACATCTCTCACCATATAGATGATGCCTCCATATCTTTAATGCGAAGACTATGGCAGCTAACTCTAGGTCGTGCGTCGGATAATTCTTCTCATGAGGCTTTAACTTACTTGAGGCATAAGCAATCACTTTGCCTTCTTGCATAAGTACACAACCTAATCCATTTAAGGATGCATCGCTGTAAACTATGAACTCTTTCCCCGTCTCGAGTTGTACTAAAACCGGAGCTTCACAATAATGCTTTCAATTTTTGACACTTTCCGGCATTTTTCTCGTCCACTCGAACTTCACATTTTTCTCAGAACAACTTCGTCATCGGGGTTGCAATCATGGAAAACCCTTGACAAATTGTCTATAATAGCTTGGCTAGGCCTAGGAAACTTCTAACCTTAGAGATATTTCTCGGTGGTTTCCAATCCGTAATAGCCGAGATCTTACTTGGGTCTACTCAACCCCTTCTCATGAGACAATATGCCCTGTAAATCCTACTTCATTGAGCCAAAACTCACTTTTCTTCGAACTTGGCATACAACCGACTTTCTTGAAGAATCAGAAACCATCCGTAGGTGCTCAAAGGCATGCTCATTCTCATCTCGAAAATAAATCAGTATGTCGTCAATAAAAATGACTACAAACTTGTGGAGGTATGGTCCGAAGATGCGGTTCATTAAGTCCGTGAATACCGCAGGAGCATTGGTAAAACCAAAAGGCATGACTAAAAAGTCATAATGCCCATACCTTGTTCGGCGCGCCTTGGATGCATCGACTCCTTTACTCTTAACTGGTAATACCCCCGATCTCAAGTCTATCTTAGAGAACACGGTGGCTCCTTTCAATTGATCGAACAAATCATCGATCATTGGCAATGGGTACTTGTTCTTTCTTGTCACTTTATTAAGTCGACGGTAATCTATGCACAATCTCATAGTGCCATCCTTCTTTTCACAAATAAAACTCAAAGCACCCGGGGAGAACAACTTGACCTTGCAAAGCCTTTGTTTGTTAACTCTTGCAATCAGATCTTCAACTCTTTCAACTCCGTTGGAGCCATTCTGTAAGGAGTAATAGATATTGGTACAAGACGGAGCTAGCTCAATGCTGAACTCAACTTCTCCGATTGGAGGTAATCCCGTAATTCTTCCGAAAAACATCCATGTGCTCACATACTATCGAGTACGGACTCAATCTTTAACTCTGTTTCTTTATCATTCATCACAAAGGCCAAATATGCCTCATACCCTTTTCTCATGTATTTCTATGCCATCATATGGGAAATCACAACCGACAACCTACTCTATTCATCCGATTCTATGCGAAGGGTGTCCCCATTCTCACATCTCGTCTCAATGTATTTCTTCCCACAATTAACTATTACATTATGGGTAGTCAACCAGTCCATACCGAGAATGAGGTCAAACTCATCAAATGGTAACAACATAAGGTTTGCTTTAAAACAATGACCTTTAATCATTAATGGACAATCTTTACATACTTCATCAACTAACACACTCTTGCCTAAAGGATTAGACATCTTAATCATAAATTCTGTAGAGTCTATAGGCATACTCAAATCGGATACTAATTTCATGCAAATGTAAGAGTGTGTAGATCCGAGATCTATTAAAGCAATAACTTTAACATCATGAAGAGAAAAGGTACCCGTGATAACATCATGGGAAGATGCCTCTTCGCGAGCGCGAATGGCATAAGTCCGCAAGCGCCCTACCCTCGGGTCTCGCGCCCTCGCTCTCTAGGGTTACCTCTTCCTCTTGCCCCACTTCCCCGGGTTTCTCTGTGGTCTCCTCTCGACCATACTCCCGGATCTCGTGTTCTCGAGCTCTCTCTTCTTTCATTGTCTCTGGACAATCCTTTATGTAGTGGTCTTGGGAACCACATCTAAAACATGCATTTTCGTGCGCTCGGCATTCTCCAAGACGATGTCTCGCCACATCAGGGGCATTCGGGTCTTTCAGATTGAAAGTTCCCACACTAGCGATCAAGTAGTCAGTGCTTTATTTCTCGAATCACTGCTTTACTCTTGTCTTTCTTTAAAAACCCAGTGGAAGTAGTAGATCGGGTAGGGAAATCTCTTAACTTCTTGGATGAAGATTGGAATGACTTATTCCACTTTCTCTTCCTAGACTCACGAGACTCCATTTAAGACTTTCTTTTCTCTTTTACTAATTCCTCGTCTTTACAAGCCCTCTCTACTAGCACAACAAATTCCTTTAGTTCTAGGATAACAACGAACAGTTTGATGTCCTCATTCAACCCGTCTTCAAATCTTTTACTCATGATGGCCTCAGCGGACACGCATTCGCGAGCGTACTTACTAAGTCGTACAAACTCACGTTCATAGTGAGTCACTGACATCTTGCCTTGCTTCAGTTCTAGGAATTCCTTCCTTTTCTGGTCCACAAATCTTTGACTGATATACTTTTTCTTGAACTCTTCTTGGAAGAAATCCCATGTGATCTTCTCCCTTGGTACCACTGATACAAGGGTGTTCCACCATTGATAGGCAAAATCTCTTAATAGGGAGACTACACACTTCATGCTTTCCTCAAGTGTGCATGATAGCTCATTAAATACCCTGATGGTATTTTTTAACCAAAATTCGACTTTTTCTGGATCATCTTCTCTTTTCGCCCGGAATTCTTCTGCTCCATGTTTCCTGATCCTATCAACTGGAGGTTTGTCTCCTCTTACCACCTCTACTACTTGAGGGGCTACTGGAATAGGTTGTGGAACAGGTGGGGGTGGAGGGGGTTGTACATTTGGGTTCATACGAACGAACTCTGAATACCACGTATTCATCATGTGGAGGAAGGTTTCTCTAGCCCCTTCTCCTCCTTCTTGACTCACCGTAGTGGGTCTATTCTTATTCTCGTTCGGCACCGTCCCTTCAGCGGGAGTTGATGCATTACTTTCTACGTCATCCGCCATATCTATTTCATGATCCATTTACTATATATATAAACATAATTTAAGTCGTCAGGAGTCGTCACACTATCATTATAAAAACATTCTTACGTATGGCATGTATAGCTAGACTCGTGCTCATGCTATGTTAGTCCTAGAATCGACTAAACCGTAGCTCTGATACCACTAAATGTAACCCCCTATACCCGAGTCCGAGGCTTAGACCGGATACGAGAAGTTACTATGCTTGAACTTGCTTAATCAAGTACTTACGGCTATAAAATTTTGTTCCGAATTAAGAACTTATCTTTCTTAATCAACTTGTACTTTTCCTGGGCCTACGAGGCCTTAAAATCATGTCCGTAAACTTTCGGAACTCAATCGAAAACTTTTCATTGAAACAGGGGTCACACGCCCATGTGAGTTGGGACACGCCCGTGTAACCCTGAGACACGCCCATGTCTCCTAACCGTGCTTAAAACTTGAGCTTACTGCCAAGCTTCACACGACCATGGCACGCCCGTGGTCCTGGCCCGTGTGAAAAACCTGAACATTCTGACTTATAACACACGGCCATGGCACGCCCGTGGATTTAGACCGTGTACTACAACTTGATATTCTGACTTAAGGTGCAATGGTGCAGGGTACACACGACTTAGACACACGCCCGTGTGTCCGACCATGTGGGCACTTAGAGGGTATTTACCAAGCCAATTGCCACCCTGAAATCAAGAGCAAATTCATACTATCTCAACAACTCAAATCAATACAACTTTAATGAACAATATAACATGCTCCATTGATATCAATAACATACATACTTAGTCAATCTTGGCCAATCATTTAGCTATTTACAAAAGAATAATAATAAACTTGATAGCCCATGCTTTTCCCCTTTCTAAGACATATACTCAAAATGAAATGTTTCCTATACATGCCATACTTAATAAAAACAACTTGGCTATACCAAAATAGCGGTTGATAGTGTGATTCGAGCTCCGACTTCAACGATCCACAAGTTAGCTTGGCGGGACTACATAGAAAGAAATAATAAAAGACGTAAGCATTTAGCTTAGTAAGTTTGCATAATGCACATAGCAACGTACTTGCTTAATATAAACCATTTGACATAAACAATGGCATCGTAAAATTTAGCTATAAAGCTTACTTACTCATACTTGATAGGCAAACAAAGTACCTATATCACTAGATCACATTGATCAGCATACTTGAACATAATACTCATAATTTCTAATTCATCATTCATAACATGAATAATATTCTTTATCACTTGATAATAACCTTACTTACTTAGCTTTCTTGTTATCTCTTTGGAGCTTAACTCGTTGCCCGATGAATTTATATGAATAACCGAGGATACTAAATCTCATCTAAATTTTGAGGCCATGACTTAACATGGACTTATACGAAGTCTTTCTTGTTCTCACTAATGCCATGCCTTAACTTGGACTTATATGGGATCCCTTTCCCTTGATAACTTTTCAATGCCAAGCTTGCCTTGGTCTTACATGATAACTTTTTCAATGCCAAGCTTGCCTTGGACTTACATGGTAACTTACTCAATGCCAAGCTTGCCTTGGACTTACATGATATCTTATTCAATGCCAAGCTTGCCTTGGACTTACATGATATCTTATTCCATGCCAAGCTTGCCTTGGACTTACATGATATCTTATTCCATGCCAAGCTTGCCTTGGACTTACATGATATCTTGCTTGCTTGCCGATGCCATGCCTCGGCTTGGTCTTATACGGACTTTCTTGTTTCATGTGATAGATCGAGTATCCTAAGTTATTCAACTTCAATCGGGGCTTTCTCATGCTTGATCTCATTAATTTCTTTGTTTAACATAACATTAAACGTTTTTCATAATAACATTGTACATTATACTAAGCAATTCAATGACATAAATCATAAAGCTTAGAAATCATACAAACTTACCTCAATATACAAAATGTATATAGATATGCAATTTAGTCCTCGATTTTGTCCTTGCCTCGGTTTCGATCCGGGCTTCATTTTTCTTGACTAACAAGCTTGAAAGATGAGCAAACCGTAGCTATGGTTTCTTTGAAAATTTCGGCAATGAGGAAGAAGATGATAATGATTTTTGTCATCTTTTTCCTTTATTAATCATTTAATAGGTAAATGACCAAAATACCCTTCTCTTAAAAATATCACCATTTACTAACTCATGTCCAATTTTGTCCAAAACTTATAATTTGGGCAAATTGCTATTTAAGGACTCGTAATTAATATTCTAAAGCTATTTCATACAGAATGCTTCTAGAAACTCACATTTTACAACTTTTGCAATTTGGTCCTTTTTGACCATTCAACTTCATTTTAGCAAAATTGCTTCATGAAACGTTCACACTAACATGCAAACATGGCATGAACATTAAAAACTCATAAATTCACCTTGGATTCATGGTCTCACACTACTATTCCGACTAGGCCCTAAATCGGACTGTTACAAGGTGGCAGAATGGCTTGGCAAATAACCTATTTTTATCCACACGGGTGTGTGTCTCAGCCATGTGTGATACAAGGTCATGTACACGGCCGTGTGTCCCCTGGTGTTGAAATAGAAACCAAGTCAGTATGCTCTACATGGCCTCACACACGGGCATGTGACTTGGCTGTGTGGCATAAGTCAGTATACCCTACAGGTTTGGCACGACCTAGCACACGGCCTGACACACGAGCGTGTATGGCCATTTTTAGGGCACACAGGCGTGTGTGTTGGCCGTGTGACCCAAGTCAAAGAGTTGCACGGGTCAGACACGGGTTGAAACACGGCCATGTGCTTTCATTTCGAATGTCCACACGGCCGGGCCACACGGGTGTGTGTCCCCTATTTTTGAAAAATTTTTCTAAGATATCTAAAAAATTTCAAAGTTATCAGTTTAGTCCCGAACCACTCCTAATGCATGTTTAGGGCCTCGCAGACTTGTATTAGGGACAATATGATTGGTTGTAATTGAATTGTATTTGAATTAATTAAATTGTATATGAAATGTATGTTTAATGAGTGATAAGTTTGGTAATGCTTCGTAACCCTATTTCGACGTTGAATAAAGGTAAGGGGTGTTACAGGTGAATAGCAACATAAGGCATTTGAGAAGATAAATGAGATTTTATGTTCTCCAACAACCATGACAATGCTTATGAAGTATAAGTCAATAATGTTGTATTTTACTTCCACTTCACATTCTTTTTTTTTTTTTGATAAAAACGACCCAAAGGTCAACCTCATGTTATTGCTTCACGAATAATAGCGTTGTGGATTTCCAACAGATAATCCATGTTAAAATACAAATCACATTTGTTCTTTATAGCAAGCTTACTAAGTAAATCAGCAACTTCATTACTTCTACGGTCAACCCAATTAAAATGGACCGACTCAAATTTCCTAAGGACCATACACTCATTTTTAACGTATCGGCCCAAAATAGTAATGTCATTTTCACGCTTTTTGATAGTGTTAATTAAGGTTGCATTGTCAGACTCCATTATTAGCTTTGAGATTTTCATAGTTTCGGCCAGCTTCAAGCCCATAGGCAAGGCCTCTAGTTCAGCCCAAATTACATCGAGAGTCTTATTAACGAAACCATAACAGCCACCTAAAACAAAACCATCAGCATCTCTCACAATTACCCCGTAACCAACATACCGATCTAAGATCGCGGCATCAACGTTGATTTTAACGAAATCATTTGGGGGCTTCTTGTATCCTTTACACACCGGAGTAGGGGGAATCATAGGTGGATCATTTAAGTTGAAAATTCTAAACTCATTGCTAAGTGCCTGCGCCTTCTCCCACAACACCATAGTAGGATCCTCGTTGCCCTGGAACACCATCTTGTTCCTGTTGTTCCAACAGTTCCAGAGGAGAGTAAAAAAATCAGCTGTAGCCTTTGAGTCAAGCTCACGAAGGGTATCTTCTAGCCAGTCAATGCAACGGTCGTAGCTACCGTCAAGAAGTCTTTTATTTAAACCCCCAATAATAAGAACATCGTGGACCTTGGGGCACTCTTTCATGGCATGTAGCAGCGTCTCTGTACTATTTTTGCATCTGGGGCAGGTTGTGGAAAAATTCTGGCAGATGCGAGCAATATTTTTGTAGGTTGGTAAGATGTCGTGGCCAATTCTCTAGCTAAAATCTTTAATCTTAGGAAGCATTTGGAGCTTCCAAATAATTCTCCAGAAGAGTCTGTGATGGCCGAAACCGATTCTCTTGAGGGATAACCAAGAGTAGGTAGACTTCGAAGTGTAGAAACCATGGGGGTATTGAATCAATGTAATGCTGTCTTTTATAACATTATGAGGAATGGGTAAATTGCAAATACACTCCCCCATAATTTTTTCCATAAAGCTCAATGACCCTTTCCCTTTTCCACCACTTATTATACTGGTCCCACAAATCATTTACTCTTCTTTCGTAGATGGTCAGCAGAGACCGGTCAAGAGAGTTCCCATTAAGCCCCTCAATGCCCCATTGGTCCCACCGAATATTAATCATACTGCTATCCCCGACTTGCCACATAAAACCATCCTTTAACACGGTCGCCGCTTTAACAATGCTCATCCAGGTAAACAACAATTTATCGCATCGTTTGGGCCTGAAAACATCTCCCTCAGGAAAGTATTTAGCGTTAAAGACTTTAAAACATAACGTGTCCTTGAAATTAATAAGCCTCCACACTTGTCTTCCTAGGAGGGCCAAATTAAATAAGTGCAAATCTTGAAGCCCATGCCTCCTATCCTTTTTGGTTAGCATAAACGATTCAAGGCCATCATAGCCCAACCGCAAGTCTTCTCGTTACTCGTCCACCACAACCAGCTCATTTTCGAATGAAGCTTCTCAATGGTTCCTTTTGGGGCAAGAAAAATGGAGAAATGTAACACCCCAAACCCGGTCAAAACGCTACGACCGAATCTGGCATGTCACAGGGGAGAAAACATTTCTGAAAACCGAGTTATTGCCTTAAAAAGGAAAGGAAACCTTGGAATTTATAAAAACAGAGTTTGTATTGAGCGACTAGTTGAACCATTTTGAGATTTAGTTTGAAAAGTTGAGTTGCCTTGTTATCAATACTCGATTGCTAATTACCCAATTGTAAAATCTTGAAAACCACGCGATTATTTAAGTTTTGAAAACACCCCTTTCATAATCTTTTAGGTATGCCTTAACGATCAAAGCAAAATTAAGAGAATTAACAAAATAAATAAATACAAGTTAAAATTTAGATGGCCTTATCACATTACCCAAAATCTAACTTAAAGTAAAATAAATCTGAAATAACTGAAATAAAAATTGAAATATCGTGCATGGCCACCTCGAGTCCACCTCGGCTCCATATCCGCGATCTAAGGATTACCTGCAAAAATAACTGAAGGGTGAGTCACCGAGACTCGGTGGGTAAATCCGTCCAATCGAACTTAGACTCTCCCACGATTCATATGCAAAATATGTATGTCATGCAACCCAACCAACCTAGATATCCATCCGCATCTCCCGTGTCTACCCAACATTTGTGGCACCTAGCCACTTGGTGGTACCTAACCACCGTGACAAAAGTCACAATAATAGTATGTGGGGCCAACCCACTTGTGGTACCTAACCACTGGTGACAATCCCTAATATCAATACGTGGGGCCAACCCACTGTGGTACCAAACCACTGGGACGAGTCACAAAAATATATGTGGTACCTAACCACTGGTGGTTCCAAACCACTGGGACTTAGTCACAAAATGATAATATGTGGGGCAACCCACTTGTGGTACCTAACCACTGGTGACAGTCTGAAAGATCATGTTTCCTTCCTCTTCATCTCATATCCCAAACTCATGTACAACAATTAATATGATATGATCATGCTTAACGATTAGTTGACATGGCACATTTAGGATTTTAACGTATGCATTTATTGATAGCAGAACATAACAAACTTACCCGGAATCCTCACTTTTACCCACAAGGGTATTTTAGGGACCAAAACGTCACTTCGGCTTTCAGACATACTAGCAACTAATAAAATAACACATGAAGTGTGTGAGAGTTACCCACCTGATAACGCGTAACACAATACTTTCTACGTCGACACTATCGTTGACAGGCACTACCGCTATCTGCCTACTACTCTGCTTAAAACCCAGCCCACAACCCGATGGCCAATCTCGAACTGCTGACACTGCTCGCTTCTTAAACTTAGGGGCTGGGTTCACAGGTCCAACCCCCTTCCTAGAATAGCTGGCATTTGAGTCCATGGAATGTATCTTTGGTCGTAAGACCGAGTTAACACGTGAGTAAGATATGAATAGATTTACACGCTTAATCGAATAGATCTTCTTACCTAGATTGATGAAAGCTGAGGCTTTAGGCTTGATTCACAAGTCAAACGAATCCCGAAAGTCTCCAAGAAGAAAGCGACACCACTTCCACCTTAACCCACAAATTTGTTCAACACCTAGGAAGAATCGACACCACACCACCCTAGAGAAGATTCAGCAAAGGCTAGAGTAAAAGAGAATCAGATAAAAAAACCCGAAAATAGAAATAAAGATCTTCAAATGGAGGCTTAGGGGTTTTGGCTTTTAGGGAAAAATGGAATAGGGAATGGAAGTTTGAGGTTTCGGTTTTGAGAATAACGAATAGAGAAGGAAAAAGATGAAAAACAGGTTTCGGCTTTTAGGGAGATTGAGAGAAAACGCAAGAGAGAATGGCTAGGAGATTCGGCTTTGGAAAAAGAAAGTATGGGGCAACGTGTGTTCGGCTCTTGCAAGAAATTAGAGATGAGAAGAGAGTTAGGAGGTTTCGGCCCTAAGAAGAAATTGAGAGAAGAAAAAAGAAACAGAATGAAAGGAGGGTTCGGTTTTAGCAGAAAAGAGATGAAGAGAAAGTAGGAACTTCAAAATGCCAAAAAGGCAAATGCTGAAAATGAGAAAAGAACTCCTACTTGGCTAGACAGAAATTCGGCACACTCTAGCCACACAAAAATTGATCCTCCCCCTACTAAGAGTTTGAAATTCGGCCAACACTACCACGCCTTACTCAATCCCTTGTTTTTCTCCTTAACCCACTCCTGACCACTTATTTGAAAATTTTGAACACTCCAAGCTCCACTTTTTCCTCTCTGTCAACCATTCAAATTATTTGACTCAGGCCACTCCCCTATCCTGAGGTGTTTCACTCGATTTCTGTCTCTGCTCACCTTGACACCAAAAAGAACTTATAAAATGAACTCCTTGCGACTCGAACTTGCTCCCTCTCCCCCTCTCTGTGGCGTCACTTACCAGCATCTTAAGTGGCACCTCCTTGCCACTCTGCCATCCCTTTTCTTGTGTCACCAATCGCAACCTAAAACCCCTTAAGTCCTACTCCTATTCAGCTCACCCCTAGAGTGCCCAAAACGAAAATTTTCACTAAGGCTCCGGCTTACCCCTAAGTCATTCCTAGACCCTAAAGTACCCTAAACTAACATGACAAACATCACATTCACATACAAACACGTAAAATGCAAAGGCCCTAATTTAGAATGTTACAGTTCTACCCCCTTAAAATAATTTCGGCCTCAAAATTACCTGATCAAATGAGTTGAGGGTATTGCTGCCGCATAACATCCTCTGGCTCCCACGTAGCTTCTTCTGATCCATGGTTTCGCCACAACACCTTCACCAAAGGAACCGATTTCCTACGCAATACTTTGACGTCCCGATCCAAGATCTGCACTGGTTCCTCCTCAAAAGATAAGTCTGGGCTTACTTCAATTTCTTCTACTAGCACAACATGAGACGGATCCGAACGATAGCGCCTAAGCATAGAAACGTGAAATACGTCATGGATCTGACTCAACTCTGAAGGTAACTCGCGCTGATAGGCTACTGGTCCCACACGCTTTCAACACCCGATAAGGCCCGATAAACACCGGGCTCAACTTGCCCTTCCGACCAAATCTCAAAGACCTTCTTCCACGGCGACACCTTTAAGAAAACCTTGTCACCCACTGCAAATTCTATATCTTTCCGCTTAAGATCAGCATAGGACTTCTGCCTGTCCGAAGCCTCCTTCAATCGAGTTCAAATCAGCTTAACCTTGTCTTCCGTTTCAGCAACCAACTCTAGAGCGAACAACTGACGCTCACCGAACTCTGTCCAACACGTAGGTGTGTGACACTTCCGACCATATAACGCTTCATACGGCGCCATCTGAATACTCGACTAGTAGCCATTGTTATACGAAAATTCCACCAACGGTAGAAATTCTTCCCAACTACCCCTGAAGTCTAAGACACAGCCCCTTAACATATCCTCCAGAATCTGAATTACCCTCTCCAACTGCCCATCAGACTGTGGATGAAACGCTGTACTGAAATCCAACTTTGTACCCAAAGCCTGATGCAACGCCTTCCAAAATCTTGACGTAAATCTAGGGACTCTGTCCGAAATGATTGACACTGGCACCCCATGCAGCCTTACAATCTCTGGTATATATAATCTTGCCAACTTCTGAAGAGAGTAATCCACACGCACAGGTATGAAATGAGCGGACTTTGTCAAACGGTCAACAATCACCCAAATCGAGTCCTTCTTAGAAGGCGTGAGGGGTAGCCCACTAACAAAATCCATCGTAATCCTTTCCCATTTCCACTGCGAAATCTTCATCGGTTAAAACAATCCCGAAGGTAACTGATGTTCTGCCTTTACCTGCTGGCACGTCAAACACTTACCCACAAATTCAGTTACCTCACGCTTCAGACCCGGCCACCAAAACTGCTCCCGCAAATCCCGGTACATCTTACTACCTCCAGGGTGCATAGCGTATGGACTGCTATGTGCTTCCTGAAGAATCTTCTGCCTTAACTCCATATCTTTTGGCATGCAAACCTTCCCCTAGAAACATAACACTCCATCGCTGTTCAAGCTATACTCCTTTAATCCACCATTCTGCACTTGCAAAAATCGAACGCTCAAGACACCATCTGATAATTGTTTCTCTTTAACCTGATTCACCCATGTCGGCTTCACTTGCAGTTCTGCTAACAGACTTCCGTCATCATACAAACTAAGGTGGGCAAACATTGCTCTTAAGTCTGATATTACCTTGCGGCTCAACGCGTCTGCCACCACGTTAGCCTTTCCCGGATGGTACTCAATCGAGCAGTCATAATCCTTCAACAACTCAATCCACCTTCGCTGTCTTAAATTCAACTCCTTCTGAGTAAGGAGGTATTTCAAACTCTTATGATCCGTGTAAACAATAGACTTCTCCCCATACAAGTAATGTCTACAAATTTTCAGGGCGAAAACCAATGCAGCCAACTCCAGATCATGCGTCGGATAATTCACTTCGTGAGGCCTCAACTGGCAAGAAGCATACGCTACTACTTTCCCCTCTTACATCAGCACACATCCTAACCCAGTATGCGACGCATCACAATAAACCGTAAACTCTTCCCTTGCTTGGTCGATCAATCACCGAGCTTCCACAAAATCCTCTTTAACTTCTCAAAACTTTCTTTTTGTTTGTCAGACCATACAAACGGAACCCCTTTCCTTAACAACTTGGTTAACGGTGCTGCAATCAAAGAAAACCCTTCCACAAACCTTCAGAATACCCCGCTAAACCCGAAAACTCCGAATCTCCGCCACGCTTAGGTGGTTTCCAATCCAACACAGCTTCAATCTTCCGAGGGTCCACCCTAATCCCCTCAGCTGACACCACATGACCCAAAAAGGTAACTTCCCTTAGCCAGAACTCGCACTTACTAAACTTTGCGAATAATTGCTTCTCCCTCAGAATTTGCAAAACCACACGAAGATGTGCATCATGCTCCTCCTCAGACTTCGAGTACACCAGAATATCGTCTATAAACACTATGACGAACCGATCCAGATACGGTTGAAAAACCCGGTTCATCATATCCATAAACGTTGCTGGTGCATTAGTCAATCCAAACGGAATCACCAAGAATTCGTAGTGACCATAACGGGTACAAAACGTCGTCTTATGAATATCCACCTCCTTGACCTTATGCTGGTGATACCCCAACCTCAGATCTATCTTGGAAAAGACTGATGCTCCCTTAAGTTGGTCGAACAGGTTGTCTATCCTCGGCAACGGATACTTATTCTTGATCGTCAACTTATTCAACTGACGATAATCAATACACATTCGCATCGATCCGTCCTTCTTCTTAACAAAAAGCACGGGTGCTCCCCAAGGCGATACACTTGGCCGGATAAAACCCCAGTCTAACAACTCCTGAATCTGCGCTTTTAGCTCCACTAACTCCTTTGACGCCATTCTATATGGGGCAATAGACACTAGTGCTGTTCGGGGTAGAAGGTCAATACCAAACTTAACCTCGCGATCTGGAGGCAATCCCGGAAGCTCTTCTGGAAAAACATCAGAAAATTTCTTTACCGTTCGGACATCCCCCACAGTTGATTCCTTAACCTCCAAAGCACAAACATAAGCCACAAATGCCTTACATCCTTTCCTCACCATTTTCTCGACCTTCAAAGCGGATGCCACATTAGATAGGTAGTTCCTTCTCTCACCTATCACCACCACCTCTTCACCCTCGACAGCTCTCAACACCATGCGCTTGGCTGCACAGTCCAAACTTGCTTGATATTTTACTAACCAATCAATACCTAAGATCAAATCGAACTCCCCAAATGGCAGTTCCATCAGATCAGCCGGAAACACTACCCCTTGTAGTTCTAAGGGTACATCCTTATACAGTTTATTCACTACTACAGAGTGTCCTAGAGGGCTAACTACAGTCATCTCCCTAGAAGAAGTCTCATAGGCTAAGTTCAGAGTTCCCGCTATAGTACTACCAACATACAAGTGCGTCAAACCAATATCAATCAAGGCAGTATAAGGCAACCCATAAATTAAGAACGTATCAGTTATGACGTCCGGTGCGTCGCCCTCCTCTCGACGCCTAGCCGCATAGACCAACCCAGGCTGTCTTGCATCCGTATTCCCAAAGACCTCCGCCGGTGCTCCACGGCCTCGATCAAAACCATTACCCTCCGGGTGGACCACGACCCCTCTGCGGTTGCTGACCATCTCTTCTGTATTGTGCACGTCCTTGAACCTCAGATTGTGTCCTAATTGGCCTCTGCGGACAATCCCTTATCCGATGATCCATTGACCCACACTCGAAGCACCCTCTGTTACCTGTCCAACACTCTCCCGAATAAAACTTCCCGCATCGAGCACACTGTGGTGGCCATCGAAAGCGATGTGAGCTTCGCTACCTGACTCAGCCCGCCAAACCTAGCCCTTTTCTGAAAACCCCCAGCAGACCCTGATGGCCCAAAACTCCTTTTATTCCTATTTCTGTCCTGATTCTGTTTCTCGGACTGCTTCACCTCCTAAGCTATCTTGGCCTTTTCCACAAGAATGGCAAATTCTCTCTCCCTCTATGGAGCAATCAACACCCGCAGCTCATCTCTCAGCCCGTCCTCAAACCTAACACAGCGCTCATGGTCCGTAGCCGCAACACCCCGGGCATAACGGCTTAACCGTAAGAATTCTGCCTCATATTCGGACACCGACTTACTCCCCTAAACCAAATTCAAAAACGCATTACACTGTGCATCCACATAACTGGACCCGACGTACTTCCTCTGATATGCCACTTTGAAGAAATCCCAGGTGATATCCTCAGCCATCGCACCGTCTCTGACCGTGAGCCACCACTGATAGGATTCGTCTCGAAAAAGAGACACGATCCCTTTCAACTTCTCCTCAGCCGTGAAGTCAAGATCATCCATTATGCGTTCAGTCGCCTTTAACCAGTATTCAGCTGCGTTAGGGGCTACACCAGAAACGTCCATAAATACCTCTGCTCCATTAGCTCGGAGTCGTTCAGACACGATTTCCGAGCCCCGTACCCACGTCTGCTCCAAAGAACTCTCTTCGTGACCCGTGAGCATCGCATGAGACACCGCATCATCTCCACTGTTTGATCCTCGAAACTCAGGCCCACACCGTGGCGGTGGCAAAGACCTCATTCTCTCGACCCATGGCGGACACTCTCACCGGTTCCGATCTGATAATTCTACCCCTACCACGACCACGTACATTACGTCCACGTCCTCAAGTGTTCATGTTTAACGTTCAGGATTTAATCAGATTTTAAGAATTTTACGAGTTAGCTTCCTTCCCACTGTTTATTACGGCACAGTCTTGTGAGTATATTATCAGAGTAGTTGTTCTCGCAAATGCACACAGTCCTACAGGCTTCAGTCTCTAAGGTAAACTTCCTAATACTAGCAACCACGTCACAAACGATTAAATCATACAATCAATAGTTAGAAAACTTACCGTCGCGGATCGGTGCCGGAGACTCAGGTGCCATGCTTCCCAAAATCATGTATTTCATCGAAACAATTTTGCAAACCCTTTATTGAAAAATATTTTGGGCCTTATACCCACAGCCGAGCTTTTGAACTTAGCTCTAATACCATAATTGTAACACCCCAAACCCGGTCAAAATGCTACGACCGAATCTGGCATGTCACAGGGGAGAAAACATTTCTGAAAACTGAGTTATTGCCTTGAAAAGGAAAGGAAACCTTGGAATTTATAAAAACACAGTTTGTATTGAGCGACTAGTTGAACCATTTTGAGATTTAGTTTGAAAAGCTGAGTTGCCTTGTTATCAATACTCGATTGCTAATTACCCAATTGTAAAATCTTGAAAACCACTCGATTATTTAAGTTTTGAAAACATCCCTTTCATAATCTTTTAGGTATGCCTTAACGATCACATCAAAATTATGAGAATTAACAAAATAAATAAATCCAAGTTAAAATTTAGATGGCCTTATTACATTACCCAAAATCTAACTTAAAGTAAAATAAATCCAAAATAACTGAAATAAAAATCGAAATATCGTGCTTGGCCACCTCGAGTCCACCTCGGCTCCATATCCGCGATCTAAGGATTACCTGCAAAAATAACGGAAGGGGTGAGTCACCGAGACTCAGTGGGTAAATCCCCGTCCAATCGAACTTAGACTCTCCCACAGATTCATATGCAAAATATGTATGTCATGCAACCCAACCAACCTAGATATCCATCCGCATCTCCTGAGTTTTCCCAACATTTGTGGCACTTAGCCACTAGTGGTACCTAACCACTGGTGACAAAAGTCACAATAATAGTATGTGGGGTCAACCCACTTGTGGTACCTAACCACTGGTGACAATCCCTAATATCAATACGTGGGGCCAAACCACTGTGGTACCAAACCACTGGGACGAGTCACAGAAATATATGTGGTACCTAACCACTTGTGGTTCCAAACCACTGAGACTTAGTCACAAAATGATAATGTGTGGGGTCAACCCACTTGTGGTACCTAGCCACTGGTGACAGTCTGAAAGATCATGTTTCCTTCCTCTTCATCTCATATCCCAAACCCATGTACAACAATTAATATGATATGATCATGCTTAACGATTAGTTGACATGGCACATTCAGGCTTTTAACGTATGCATTTATTGATAGCAGAACATAACAGACTTACCCAGAATCCTTGCTTTTACCCACAAGGGTATTTTAGTGACCAAAACGTCACTTCAGCTTTCAGACATACTAGCAACTAATAAAATAACACATGAAGTGTGTGAGAGTTACCCACCTGATAATGCGTAACACAATACTTTCTACATCGACACTATCGTTCATAGGTACTACCGCTATCTGCCTACTACTCTGCTCAAAAGCCGGCCCACAACCCGGTGGCCAATCTCGAACTGCTGACACTGCTCGCTTCTTAAACTTAGAGGCTCGGTTCACAGGTCCAACCCCCTTCCTAGAATCGCTGGCATTTGAGTCCATGGAACAGATTTTTGGTCAGAAGACCGAGTTAACAAGTAGAGTAAAATATGAATAGATTTACACGCTTAACTGAATAGATCTTCTTACCTAGATCGATAAAAGCTGAGGCTTTAGGCTTGATTCACAAGTCAAACGAATCCCGAAAGTCTCCAAGAAGAAAGCGACACCACTTCCACCTTAACCCAAAAATTCGTTCAACACCTAGGAAGAATCGACACCACACCACCCTAGAGAAGATTCGACAAAGGCTAGAGTAAAAGAGAATCAGATAAAAAAACCCAAAAATAGAAATAAAGATCTTCAAATGGAGGCTTAGGGGTTTTGGCTTTTAGGGAAAAATGGAATAGGGAATGGAAGTTTGAGGTTTCGGTTTTGAGAATAATAAATAGAGAAGGAAAAAGATGAAAAATAGGTTTCGGCTTTTAGGGAGATTGAGAGAAAACGCAAGAGAGAATGGCTAGGAGATTCGGCTTTGGAAAAAGAAAGAATGGGACAAGGGGTGTTCGGCTCTTGCAAGAAATTAGAGATGAGAAGAGAGTTAGGGGGTTTCGGCCCTAAGAAGAAATTGAGAGAAGAAAAAAGAAACAAAATGAAAGGAGGGTTCGGTTCTACCAGAAAAGAGATGAAAAGAAAGTAGGAACTTCAAAATGCCAAAAATGCAAATGTCGAAAATGAGAAAAGAACTCCTACTTGGCTAGACAAAAATTTGGCACACTCTAGCCACACAAAAACTGATCCTCCCCCTACTAAGAGTTTGAAATTCGGCCAACACTACCACCCCTTACTCAATCCCTTGTTTTTCTCCTTAAACCACTCCTGACCACTTATTTGAAACATTTTGAACACTCTAAGCTCCACTATTTCCTTTCTACCAACCATTCAAATTATTTGACTCAGTCCACTCCCCTAGCCTGAGGTGTTTCAATCGATTTCTGCCTCTGCTCCCCTTGACGCCAAAAAGAACTTCCAAAATGAACTCCTTGCGACTCAAACTTGCTCCCTCTCCCCCTCTTTGTGGCGTCACTTACCAGCATCTTAAGTGGCGCCCCCTTACCACTCTGCCATCCCTTTTCTTGTGTCACCAATCGCAACCTAAAACCCCTTAAGTCCTACTCCTATTCAGCTCACCCCTAGAGTGCCCAAAACGAAAATTTTCACTATGGCTCTGGCTTACCCCTAAGTCATTCCTAGACCCTAAAGTACCCTAAACTAACATGAAAAACATCACATTCACATACAAACACGTAAAATGAAAAGGCCCTAATTTAGGATGTTACAGAAAGCATATGTAGGTATAGATTGAAGAATGGCTTTAAGGAACACCTCTTTCCCTCCGTAGGATAACATCTATTTTGACCAACTATTAACCTTGCAAGTGTACCGATTAATAATATTAGTAAAAGCAATTGATTTTTTTCTATTAATGGATAAAGGTAATCCTAAGTAGTTGTCAAGAGTCTCTACCATACGCATTCTGAGCATAGAACTAAAATTTTGTCTTTGATCCAAAAAGGTTTTTAGGCTAAACATGATCATAGATTTATCATTATTTAATCTTTTGGCCCGATACACTTGTAAACTTTTTTAAAATATTAACGATCTCCTAAACATACCTTTTTTTATTACGAATGAAAAGGAGTGCGTCATCTACAAAAAAAAACGTGATTAATACGTGGCCCATTAATACTAGCCCAAATTTATTTTAACATATTATCATTCTGAGCTCGGATAAGCAATTTAGAAAAAGCTTCTAGGCAGAATAAAAAAAGATAGGGAGAGAGAGGGTCTCTATAGCAGCTCGAATTAGGGCCTAAACGAAATAGCAATTTTGA
Organism: Gossypium sturtianum; assembly: GCA_025698515.1. NCBI lineage: Eukaryota > Viridiplantae > Streptophyta > Magnoliopsida > Malvales > Malvaceae > Gossypium > Gossypium sturtianum. Next base: position 127,503,291 of record CM046953.1, on the reverse strand, counting down.
AACCATGAATCCGAGGTCAAAATAGTTATTCCAATTGAGTTTTAGTGTTTATTGAGTGATTAAATGTTTGTGTGAAATTTTTGTTGAGAAATTTTATTGTTTGAATGTCCAATTTGATAAGTTGGACTAAATTGTAATGGGTGAAATGTGTGTATTATAATACATAAAGGTATTTGATTGAGATGGGTTTTTAAATTGAGAGTCCTTAGTTGCTAATTAGACCATTATATTATATTTTGGACACAAAATGCCCATAGAGGGATAAAATATCTAAAGGATTAATGAAGGGCAATTTGGTCATTTGGCTAATAAAAGAAATAAAAGGGAAAATAAGACTAAAATTTTGTCCATCTTCATCCTCCATAGCCGAAATTTTTCAAGGAGCCATAGCTAGGGTTTTGTTTCACTTTCAAGCTTGATTGTAAGAACCTCCTAGCCCCATTTTTGATGTTCTTCGTATTTTTAAAATCCTCGTAACTCGATTTAGCTATTTCTACCACTAGTTTTAGCTATAGTTTGTGTTTAAAATTTTACAAATGGATGACATACATGTATTTTGATGTCTAGTGGTAGAATATGAAAGTTTGAAGTGTGATAAACAACTTTTGCTAGAAGATTTTTGGTGAAATTGATAAAAAAGACTTATTTGCAAAAGATGAAATAATATGTGTATAAAATGTAAAATAGTTAAAATTGTGGGCTTCTATAAGAGAGAATATGAATCTACTAGGCTTAGGTGTGTGAAAAATGAACACATTTCATTTTACGAGCCTAGGGACTAAAGTGTAAAAAATTGATAAGGTTAGGGGCTAAATTGTAAATTTGTCCATAGGAATATTTAGGATTGATTTGAATAATTTGTATATTAAATAAGCTAAATGTGTCATTATAGATCAAGAAGAACGTGGAATCAACCTTGACCAAGGAAAAGGCAAAGTTTCAGACTAAATTGCAAATTGACACATTTTGTATCGAGGTAAGTTTATATGTAAATGATACATCCTTTTTATTTATGTTTTTACATATTAATGTCTTATGTGAAATGTTAGTGAATATTATTGATATTTATTAAAATGATGAAAAGTGAGGAAATTCCTAGATGAACCTTCGAAATAGAAAAAGGATACGGATGAACACTGTATATGTGATTATTGGTGGGTTGTGTGCAATACCACCGTGTTTATTATTATTGGTGGGCTGTGTGCGATACCACTGTGTTTATTATTATTGGTGGGCTATGTGCGATACCACCGTGTTTATTATTATTGGTGGGCTGTGTGTGATACCACCGTGTTTATTATTATTGGTGGGTTGTGTGCGATACCACCGTGTTTATTATTATTGGTGGGTTGTGTGAGATACCATCGTGTATATATGTGATTATTAGTAGGCTGTATGCGAAACCATCGTGTATCCGGTATTATTCCAAAGTGTTCATCAGGAAAATTTGATTAAGTGAAATTACGTGTGACAATATGGGGACAAGTGTAGGGTTATAAGTGCATGTAATTATGAGCAAAGTCTATGACATGTATTTGGAATGTGGTAAGGTTTGAAATGAGTATGTGCAACTACAAGGATCTGAATTGTTGTTGATTAGTATGTAATGTTCTTGATTGATAAGTATGTGGTATGATGTTCATTGTTTACATATAGACTTACTAAGATTAAAGCTTACTCCCTTCTCTTTTCCCTTGTTTTATAGTGTCGCTAAGCCAGCTCGGGATACGGAGATCGTCGGAGAATCATCCACGTTATCCACACATTTTGGTATATTGAGATTTACTTTGAATTATGGCATGTATAGAAATTTGGTTATTTTGTAAGTGTCATAATTGTTTGGCCAAGAATGTGGTCTATGTCATTTGATATATCATTTTATATAAGGCCATGTGATGTGGCTAATATTGGTTGTGTTATAAGTCTATGATGAGGCCTTTCATGAATGAGTTTGCTTGCCTAAGTGGGAATGAATGATAGCATGAAATTGAAGTGTGAGAAGTGTGACATGTGGATGGTTGTGTAGGTGCATGTGTGATGGCTAAGTATAAGTGTGGTTATACATGATGAGTATGGTTATTAAATGGTACATGAATGCTCTTAATATGGACAAATAGATGTCTAATAATAGCATGTTAAGTTTGGTTGGAAATGGTATGTGTGTGGATGCTTTTCAGGGTGGCAAAAGGGTTGGTAAATAGCATTATAATTGTCCACACGGGTAGACACACAGACATGTGTCTAGGCCGTGTGTGACACACGGTCTGCCTCAAGGGTGTGTAGCATGGCCGTGTGTCCCCTGCACCTAATTTGCAAAAAATTAAGTTCGTCACACGGGCTAACACATGGGCATGTGCCTTGGTCGTGTGACCTAAAATGTGTGCTTACGCCATAAACAGAATACCCAGGTTTTTGCACATGGGCAGAGACACGGGCGTGTGTCTCGGTCGTGTAAAGGACACGGCCTAGGACACGGGCGTGTGCTCGATCGTGTGAAAACCCCTTGTAGGTTCGAAATGAAAAATAAAACCACACGGGCTGGGGACATGGGCGTGTGCAACCACACGGCCTTCCCACACGAGCGTGTGCCCAATTTTTAGGTAAATTTTCTAAATTTTTCTAAAGTTCTCTGTTTGGTCCCGGATCGTTCCCAAAGTATGTTTTGGGCCTCGTAGGCCCATTTTAAGGACTTTATGATTGAATATGAATTTTTTTTAAATTGAAGGAAATTTTATGGCCAGGTTTTGCACGAATGTTTAGGTTATTGTTTGGTAATGCCTCGTACCCTGTTTCAGCATCGAACACGGGTAAGGGTTGTTACATTTAAGTTGTATCAGAGCTATGGTTTAGTCAGTTCTTGGACTACCGTAGCATGTGTGAGAGTCTAGCTATACATGCCATAAATATATAATGATAGTGTGGTGACTCTTGACAATTTCAAACTGTGTTTTCATATAGTAAATGGATCCCGACTGAGCTACTGCTGATGATGCTGCAAGTAATGTGCCAGCTCTTGCGCAAAGGATCACGCCAATAGAAAGTAGACATGAGACCTTGAGTCAGGGAGAGGAGGCTCAGAAAGCCTTTCTCCATGTGATGAGCAATTGGTATACTGAATTTGTTCGAGCAAATTCTAATGCTCAACCTCCTCCACCCCTCCTACACCTCGGCCAGTCCCCGTAGCTCCTCAAGGTATTGATTTGGTAAGATTGACTAAACCCTCGGTTGATAAGATTCGAAAATAAGGGGCCAAAGAATTTAGAGCCAACATAGATGATGATCCCGAGAAAGCAAAGTTCTGGCTTGAGAATCGTATGCGGGTATTTGACGAATTCTCTTACACGCTTGAAGAATGCTTAAAATGCGCTGTATCATTACTGAGCGACTCGACATATCGCTGGTGGAAGACACTGATATCTGTAGTTCTGAAAGAGAGAGTGACATGGGATTTCTTCCTAGAGGAGTTCCGAAAGAAATATATAAGTCAGCGGTTCATCGATCAGAAACGGAAAGAGTTCCTCAAATTGAAGCAAGGTAAAATGTCTATGGCAGAGTATGAAGGTGAATTTGCCAGACTCAGTAAGTATGCTCAATAGTGTGTGTCTACCGAAGCTATTATGTGCAAGAGATTCGAAGATGGGCTGAACGAGGATATTAGATTGTTAGTTGGGATCTTAGAGTTGAAAAAATTCGTGGTATTGGTTGATAGATCTTGCAATGCTGAAGAGCTAAATAAAGAAAGGAGAAAAGCTATGATTGAGGCCCGAGATGCAAGAAAAAGGCCGATGAGTAAGTCGTTCCAATCCCAATCAAAGAGGTCCAAAGAAACGAATCCTCAGATGACAGTTTCAGCTGGATATTCACACTGAAACCGTGGTAAAACATATTCGGGCTCTAGAGTTCAAGCTACTTCGATGGCAAGTGTGGGTAATGTGAGGTCTAATAAACTCGAGTGTCAAAATTATGGTAGACAGCATATCGGAGAGTGTTGGGGAAACAACCGAGCTTGCTTCAAGTGTAGTTCTCGAGAACATTTTATCAGAGACTGTTCTGAGAAAGTTGAAGAAGAGAAACTTCAGAGTGTTAGACCGAGTAACACTGCTAGCAGAGGTAGACCTCCGCAAAATGCTGGAAGTAGAGCTAATAGTAAAAGTATAATGAAGGATTCAGCTGTAAGGTCAGAAACGAGAGCACCTGCCAGAACTTATGCCATACGTGCTCGTAAGGATACGTCATCTCCCGATGTGATTACTGGTACATTCTCTCCTTATGATACTAATGTTATTGCATTAATTGACCCCAGATCCACTCATTCTTATATGTTTGTTAATTTGGTAAATAGTAAGAAAGTGTCTGTTGAATTGACTGAATTTGTGATTAAAGTGTCAAACCCTTTAGGAAAGTATGTGTTAGTAGATAAGGTTTGCAAGAATTGTCCTTTGACGATTCAAGGTCCCTGTTTTCTTACTAATTTGATGTTGTTGCCATTTGACGAGTTTGATGTTATTTTGGGCATGGATTGGTTAACATTACATGTTGCCAAGTTAAATTGTAGATAGAAAACTCTTGAGTTGAAATGTGAAAATGGTGAGATTCTTTGGGTTAAAATAGATGACTCAAATAAGATGCCTGTGGTGATTTCGCACATGTCTGCTCAGAAAGACATGAGAAAAGGGTGTGAAGCTTATCTTGCTTACGTGTTGAATACTGATATGTCCAGGTCGAAGCTTGAATCAGTGCCAGTAGTCTGTGAATTTCCAGATGTGTTTCCAGAAGAATTGCCTGGGTTACCTCCGATTAGAGAGATTGAATTTGCCATTGATCTATTGCATGGGACTGCACCGATCTCGATTACTCTGTATAGAATGGATCCGACTGAATTGAAAGAATTAAAAGCTCAGTTGCAAGAGTTGACAGATAAAGGATTTGTGAGATCGAGTTTTTCTCCTTGGGGTGCTCCCGTATTGTTTGTGAAGAAAAAGGACAGATCTATGAGACTTTGTATTGACTATCGACAGGTCAACAAGGTGACCATAAAGAACAAGTACCCATTGCCGAGAATTGATGATTTGTTCGATCAATTGAAGGGAGCAATAGTGTTCTCAAAGATAGATTTGAGATCCGGCTACTATCATTTGAGAGTCAAAGAATCCGATGTGCCGAAAACTACTTTTAGAACGAGGTATGGACACTATGAATTTCTTGTGATGCCTTTTGATTTAACTAATGCACCAGCTATGTTTATGGATTTGATGAACCAAATTTTTCGGCTATATTTGGATAAGTTTGTGGTAGTGTTCATAGATGATATATTGATTTATTCCCGAGATGAGTCTGAGCCTGCCGAACACTTAAGAACGGTATTGTAGATTCTACGAGAGGAGAAATTGTTTGCTAAGTTTAGTAAGAGTGAGTTTTGGCTTCTTGAAGTCAGATTTCTGGGATATATAGTTTCAGGTGATGGTATTCGGGATGATTCGAGCAAAATTTTGATGATTGTTGATTGGAAACCGCCAAATAACATATCTGAGGTTAGAAGCTTTTTAGGCTTAGCTGGGTATTATAGACGTTTTGTCGAGGGATTCTCGGTGATTTCTTCTCCTATGACTAAGTTGCTTCAAAAGAGTGTTAAGTTCGAGTGGACTGAAAAATGGCAGCAAAGTTTTGAGAAGTTGAAAGCGAGATTGACTGAAGCACCAGTGTTAGTGCAACCTGAGTCGGGGAAAGAGTTTGTGATCTATAGTGATGTTTCATTGAATGGTCTTGGTTTTCTATTGATGCGAGAAGGCAAAGTAGTAGCGTATGCCTCGAGACAGCTAAAACTGCATGAAAAGAATTATCCGATGCACGATTTGGAGTTGGCCGCCATCGTCTTTGCTTTGAAGATTTGGCGTCATTATTTGTATGGTGAAAAATACTAAATCTATACCAATCACATGAGTTTGAAATATTTGATGAATCAAAAGGAATTGAATTGCTACAACGAAGATGGCTCAAATTGTCAAAGGATTATGAGTTAGTGATTGAATATCATCCCTGAAAGGCAAATGTGGTCGCGGATGCTTTGAGCAGAAAATCCTTGTATACTTTAAGAGCTATGAGTACGGGTTTGACATTGTCTGATGATGGTTCTATATTGGCCGAGTTGAAGGCTAGACCGTTGTTTCTTCAACAGATTTGTGAAGTTCAAAAGAATGATAGTGGAATGCAAGCTAAGAAAGCTCAGTGTGAATCGGGAAGTAACTCTGATTTTTGTGTTGGTTCAGATGATTGTTTGATGTTTCGTGATAGAGTTTGATGTACACGAGGCACACAGTGATTGTTTGTCAGTACATCCGGGCAGTACAAAAATGTATAATGATTTGAAGAAGTTGTATCGGTGGCCGGGTATGAAAAGAGACATCTCTAAGTTTGTGACAAAGTGTTTGATCTGCCAACAAGTGAAAGCCGGGCATCAGGTGCCTTCAGGTTTACTTCAGCCAGTGATGGTTCCCGAGTGAAAATGGGACAAAATCATGATGGATTTTGTGACAGGTTTGCCTCTGACTCCGAAAAAGAAAGATGCCATTTGGGTTGTGGTTGCTAGATTGACGAAATCGGCTCACTTTATACCAGTACGTACCGACTACTCACTTGATAAGTTGGTTGAGTTGTATATTGATGAAATTGTGAGATTGCACGGACTACCTATGTCTATTATTTCAGATAGAGATCCGAGATTTACTTCGAGGTTTTGGAAAAATTTGCAAGAAGCCTTAGGTACGAAATTGAATTTTAGTACCACATTTCATCCATAAACTGACGGTCAATCTGAAAGAGTAATTCAAGTTCTTGAAGACATGCTCCGATGTTGTGTTTTAGAATTTGAAGGTAGTTGGGAGAAATATCTACCTTTGGTTGAATTTGCCAACAACAACAGTTATCAGTCGAGTATACAGATGGCACCGTACGAAGCATTATATGGTCGCAAGTGTCGAACTCCTTTGTATTGGACCAAGCTCAGTGAGAAACAGATTCACGGGGTTGATTTAGTTAGAGAAACCGAGGAGAAAGTGAAAATAATCCGTGATTTTCTGAAAGTTGCTTTAGATCGACAAAAGTCATACGCAGATTTGAAAAGAAAAGAAATTGAGTTTCAGGTGGGTGATAAAGTGTTTCTGAAAGTATCTCCGTGGAAGAAGATTTTGAGATTTGGTCGAAAGGGCAAGTTGAGTCTGCGTTTCATTGGGCTGTATAAGATTATTGAGAGGATTGGACCAGTAGCTTACCGGTTAGCTTTGCCGGTGGAGTTGGAGAGAATACACAATGTGTTCCATGTGTCGATGTTGCGACGATATCGTTCCAATCCTTCACATGTAATTCCTCCAATAGAAATTGAGATACGACCGGATATGACATATGTTGAGGAACCAATTAAGATTTTGGCTCAAGAGGTTAAGCGATTGAAGAATAAAAGTATAGCCTTAGTGAAAGTGTTGTGGCAAAAGCATGGTGTAGAAGAGGCTACGTGGGAACCGGAAGAAGCCATGAGAAAACAGTACCCAAACCTCTATACCGGTAAGATTTTTGGGGACAAAAATCCCTAAAAGGGGGAGAGTTATAGCAGCCTGAATTAGGGCCTAAACAGAACAGCAATTTCGAAACCATGAATCCGAGGTCAAAATATTTATTCCGATTGAGTTTTAGTGTTTATTGAGTGATTAAATGTTTGTGTGAAATTTTGGTTGAGAAATTTTATTGTTCGAATGTCCAATTTGATAAGTTGGACTAAATTGCAATGGGTGAAAAGTTTGTATTATAATACATAAAGGTACTTGATTGAGATGGGTTTTTAAATTGAGAGTCCTTAGTTGGTAATTAGACCATTATATTATAGTTTGGACTCAAAATGCCCGTAGAGGGATAAAATATCTAAAGGATTAATGAAGGGCAATTTGGTCATTTGGCTAATAAAAGAAATAAAAGGGAAAATAAGGCTAAAATTTTGTCCTCCATAGCCGAAATTTTGCAAGGAGCCATAGCTAGGGTTTTGTTTCACTTTCAAGCTTGATTGTAAGTACCTCCTAGCCCCATTTTTGATGTTCTTCGTATTTTTGAAATCCTCGTAACTTGATCTAGCTATTTCTACCACTATTTTTAGCTAGAGTTTCTGTTTAAAATTTTACCCATGGATGACATACATGTATTTTGATGTCTAGTGGTAGAATATGAAAGTTTGAAGTGTGATAAACAACTTTTGCTAGATGATTTTTTGTGAAATTGATAAAAAAGGACTTATTTGCAAAAGATGAAATAATATGTGTATAAAATGTAAAATAGTTGAAATTGTGGGCTGCTATAAGAGAGAATATGAATAGTTAGGCTTGGGTTTGTGAAAAATTAACACATTTCATTTTATGAGCCTAGGGACTAAAGTGTAATAAATTGAGAAGGTTTAGGGCTAAATTGTAAATTTTGCCATAGGAAGATTTTGGACTGATTTGAATAATGTGTATATTAAATAAGCTAAATGTGTCATTATAGATCAAGAAGAACGTGGAATCAACCTTGAACGAGGAAAAGGCAAGGTTTCAGACTAAATTGCAAATTGACACATTTTGTATCGAGGTAAGTTTATATGTAAATAATACATCCTTTTTATTTATGTTTTTTTACATATTAATGTCTTATGTAAATTGTGAGTGAATATTATTGATATTTATTAAAATGATGAAAAGTGAGGAAATTCCCGGATGAACCTTCAGAATAGAAAAAGGATACGGATGAACACTGTATATGTGATTATTGATGGGCTGTGTGCGATACCACCGTGTTTATTATTATTGGTGGGCTGTATGCGATACCACTGTGTTTATTATTATTGATGGGATGTGTGTGATACCACCGTGTTTATTATTATTGGTGGGCTGTGTGCGATACCACCGTGTTTATTATTATTTGTGGGTTGTATGCTATACCACTGTGTTTATTATTATTGGTGGGTTGTGTGCAATACCACTGTGTTTATTATTATTGGTGGGCTATGTGCGAGACCAGCGTGTATATATGTGATTATTGGTGGGCTGTTTACAAAACCACCGTGCATCCGGTATTATTTCGAAGTGTTCATCGGGAAATTTTGATTAAGTGAAATTACGTGTGACAATGTGGGGACAAGTACAGGGTTATAAGTGCATGTAATTGTGAGCAAAGTCTATGATATGTATTTGGAATGTGGTAAGGTTTGAAATGAGTAAGTGCAACTACAAGGATCTGAATTGTTCTTGATTAGTATGTAATGTTCTTGATTGATAAGTATGTGGTATGATGTTCATTGTTTACATATAGACTTACTAAGCTTAAAGCTTACTCCCTTCCCTTTTACCTTGTTTTATAGTGTCGCCAAGCCAGCTCGGGATACAGAGATCGTCGGAGAATCATCCACTAATCGTGTGTCGAGAGTCTTAATATTTATAGAATGAATGATCTAGCCTAGAAACTAACTATCACCACGATTGAGGCAAGCGCACCCATCGAATAGTAGTATAACTTAGTGGCAAGACCGGAATGTTGAACCCAAGGGAACCAAAAGTACTAATACTAACTTTCTTTTTATTATTTAGCCTAAGAATTAATGGATTTGTTGTTTATTCTAAAACTAACTAACTACTAAGCTAAAGACGCTAAGACACAGAGAATGAATTAGGGAAAATACTTGTGGGAAAAACCAATTGATTAAGACAATACCCAAGGAAGAATCCACCTAGACTTCACTTGTTATTTAACTCTGAACCAGACGATTTATTCACTTGACTTGATCCGTAGGATTCCCTAATTTATATTAATACCTCTCTCGAGGCTACTAACGTCTAACCCTAGGTTGATTAATTGAAATCTCTTTCTAATTAAAACCCATAGGATTGTATTAACTCGAGCTATGGACTCCCATATTAGGTTTGACCCTAATCCGGCAGATTTTCGTCATCCTATCTCTCGGGTTGCGATCAAATCCGCTTAACTATGCTAAATCTACTCTTAAACAGGGAATATTCCTCCACTGCCTAAGCACATCAATACTTGAATCAATATCCTGAAATATCAAAACAAGAATTAAGGACACATAGTTAAGAATAAATCAAGTATTTATTATATAGTTCAGAAAACAATAACAAGATCCGTCTTAGGTTTCATCCCCCTCAGGTATTTGAGGGGTTTAGTTCATAATCATAAAAGAATACATCTCAGAAGAAAATATAAAACAAAACATAAGAAAAACCTAAAAACCCCTGAAGGAATTGAAGGAGAGATCCTTCGTTTTGAGTATGATTTCGGCTTCTTGAGATGAATCAACTGGCTTTCTTCGAGTAAATCCCACAATTCTGACCTCTCTGGCTTGGCTCCTTGGCCTAGCTGGATGCCCCCCCTCAAGGTTGGCCTTTAGGGTGTTTATATAGGCTTTTGGAATGTCTTTCTTTGCCTCTAAGTACCCTATTTCGAGTAAAATTCCTCTTTGTCACGGTAGGGACACGCCCGTGCAATATGCCCGTGTGAATCGAATCCAGGCCGTGGTCGAGCCTGCTAATGGGGCACGGCCGTGTGGCTTGGGCCCAGGCCGTGTTGATTTTCTACTTTGGCCCATTTTGTCTGTTTTTAGCCCGTTTCTCGTTCTTTTCATCCTCCTATGCTTCCCTAAGTATAAAACATGAAATTAAAGGATTAGGAGTGTAACGCCCCGAAAATTAGGCCTAGAATAAATGGGTTTCCTGTGTCGAGAGAATGGATTTTGTCGTTCAGAAAAACAAGGGAATAGTGAATTAAGTGTGTAAAAAAAATTATGATTGCCTGTTTAGTTTAATTTTTAGGTGATTTAGGAAGGGTTGGTAGTGTTGGAAAAGTCCTAGGCTTGATCTAGGGCTTTAGCAAAAAATTTGTTTTTACCCTTAAGTGAGGTTGGTGGTAGTCAGAAGGCTTTTAAAATATTGTTGGGTTAAAAGATAGCACAAGGAAGTAGGTGGTCTGGTGGCCTAGGGCATTCTGAATAAGTTGGTGGTCAAAGGTTCAAGTCCTGGACTTGGAAAAAAATTTTATTACGCATATGTTAGTATGAAGGCCAGAGTTTAGGCCTTATAATTAGTTGGGGCTGATTCACGACACAAAGAAACGCCTGGCCCAGTGGCAGAGGCGCTAGGAGCAGGAGGGGGAGCAGGGTTCTAGTCGCGGCGTACGCTAAATGTTTATTTTTTTTAAGTAAACCTGGAGCACAGAAGAAAGGTTTATAATTATTTGGGGAGGAATTATGACTCAAATAAAGCGGGCGATGCAGTGGCAAGGGGCGTGTATCATAGTGAAGAGGTTGGAGGTTCGATGCTGGGTGTTGGCAAATATTTTTAGATTTCTTTGGATGATTCGGTCGCTGGGAAATAGGCCTTAAAAGAAGTTGGGAATGGAATATATCACAAGAAGAATTGTGGTACAGTGGCTAGTAGCGTGTGGTGGTGCCTAGAGGTCTTGGATTCGAGTTGCCTTGTGCTCAATAACCTGCTATTTTGCTGCCAGCGTGGGGAAGGTGCTTGAAGTGGACCGAAACACCAAAGGATGGCTGTTGTTTGGGGAAAGCAATTTGAATGTAATTCAAATTGAATTTTTGGCTAAGTAAAGGAATTTTTGGATGAGGATGAAGATGAAATTTGGAGAAAATAAAGGAATTTAATTGGTGATAAGTTTGAGTTGACTAGGGAGTGTAGGTTTATTTTATTTATTTATTTTAGTATATATATGGGTGCCGAATTAAGTTCCTGGAGTAATGCCGAAATTTTGTTTTCCCTCTGGCCGAATTTCTTCACTTGTGAGATGCCCAAACACCCTTTTTCTCTCTAAGTGTTCATAAGCCGAATCCTCCATACTCTCCCTTCTGAAATTCCCTTTTTGGTTCACTGTTTGGTTCTAGCCAAATCACCTTTTTTCTTATTCTTCCTAGTATTGCCGAATTGCCTCTGTCACCTTACGAGTCTGAAAGCCGGACTTAGGCCGCAGGATCAAAGGAAGATTTCGGTAAGAGCTTAGTTGAATTTTTAGAGTTTTTTATTAAAAGTCGAAGGGCTATCTAACCCCTATTTGTCATTACCATGTATTAACAAGGGTGAGGCTCAGCAATCGCAAGCGCAGTAGTTAAGGATTGCTATCAAGGCAGTAAGTATTCTCGACTCAGTTAAGGTTTTAGTAAATGGCCGAATCTTATGTGGCTCATAGGGGTGATTTATGATAAATATGGGTCACTTGGTTTTGACGATATAGGTTTTTGGGTACAGATCTAGAGGATAATCGCCAATAGTAGCAAAGGAAGGGCTACTAGAACGTGAGACACACGGTAAGGGTACGGTGAGGTTTGGTTTTTGATAAGTATGTGTTAACGCTTTGGTTAATCGCTAGTAATGTCAATTGTAGGTTCGTGACTAAGGGGTTTACAGCACGCAAGGTTACCAGGTGTGTACAAACACTACACACACGATATCGGCAATGCCGAAAAGCCAAAAAGCTAAGCGGGCCCACTGGGCCCCGAGGCTAAGTTTGATGAAATTGGTTGGTTTGGTCTTACGTATTAAGTTAGTCACGCATGTTACATGATTTGGAATTTTTTTGGGCCTAGTAGGCCATATGAATGAGATTTGGGCCTAATAGGCCGTAAGGATGTAATATGGGCTTTATGGGGGACGTAGACAAGTATGCTAGGGATTAATGGACTTTAGGCCTAGTTTGAACAACTTTGAAATTTCATAAGACTTAATCTAATAATCAAACATGTCTGTGGAAAAGTCGATTAGTTAGAGTGTGGTAACCGACATATGCATGTCTAGGATTGGATCTAGTGAGAGCTTGGTACTTAGGCGGTCCGAGTGACCCACCTCCTCTTTTTTGAGATCCTACCTAGTGCATAGTGTTTGTTCACTTTAACCGCGAATTGTTTATGGGCCAAAGTTTATAACTAAAACCCGAGAGGGACCAAATGCCCTTATATTTGTAAAATTACTAAAATACACCTAGATTTGTAAATTACTAAAATACCCCTGTTTTGCAAAAGTACCAAAATACCCTTGTTTTGTAAAAGTACATAAATACCCCTGTCGTGCAAAATTACCAAGATACCCCTATTTTTCCAAATTATCAAAATACCCCTGTAGGGCAGAATTACGAAAATACCCCTGGGTAGTGAAATGACGAAAATGCCCCTATGTGACGGATATGAGTTTATGGATGTTACTTGTGTGTTTGATGCATTCATATGATATTCTGCTTAGGATGCATATGGGTGGGAATTATGGTACGGCAGAAGATTTGAGGATCACATGGCCGTATGGTATGGATCCACCAGAGGCTTTAAGCCCAATATATGATTAGCAGCTTTGCTGCAACGTTCGATAGTACCGCAACTGGGCTACCCATGGTGTGTAGCGGAGGGGTAGGTCGAACTAGAATTCCCGACAAGAGTCATAAGATTGGAAGGGAAATGGTGTGTGTAGTGGATGGATTTTTGGGGTGGGTTTTGTATTATCTTGTTTGAATATGATACGATATGATACGATATGAGGTCATTGTGGGCTAAGGCCCAAGAACATCGATTTTGATAGGGCTTAGGCCCAATATGAATATTTGTATGTGATTTGATTGCCAAGGGTTGTACACACTGAGTTTCGAAACTCACACCTTTTAATTTAATGTTTCAGGTAATCCTGAATAGACGGCTCGACGCGGGAGAGGACTCGGAGATGGTCACACTACAAGCTGATTTGATGTTTTAATTTGTTCAAATGAATATATTTTTAAATTATTTGTTTTTCATTGGATTGTCATAAGGCCATGTATCTCCTAATTGACTTTTCATTTTGGGTTTTATTATTATTGTTTCAACTATCCAATTATTAAACTTAAATAAAATTTCTAAAGTTAACATGGTTTCCGAAACAACTCAACATATGAATGTTTTCTTAAAAGATGGGCTTATCATCTTAACTTAACAAGATACAAGGATTTTGGGCTTTTAGGCCTTAAATTGTTAAATTATAAAATCATTTTGGAGTGTGCCTTTAATGTGACATTCCGGACTAGGGCCTAACTTCTAGGCCGGGTTTGGGGTGTTACCAGGTGCATCAAATTCCACAAGTCAAGGGATAAATCATCCAAAAGTACGCTAAATGTGGGATTAAAATATGTATATATTACAGTTTATCAAATACCCCCACACTTAAGCTTTTTCTTGTCCTCAAGCAAAATCCTCAACTTACAATTAAGAACTAACTTTCCTCAGTTCATGATTCTCATTAACAATGTCTCATCATAATTCATAGATAATTTATACATGGATAATTTAACCAGAAGGTTCCTAAAGATTCAAACAATCAAAGTCATAGTTTTTATAGTACAAAAAATAGGTGTTTCCCCCTCACCTAAATAATTACCTTTAATTCAAAATCGACAAAAATTGACATCCTCACTAAAGGTTTGTAACATCCTAAAATTCGGGATTTTATGTTTTGTATTATATCATGCGTTAGGCTAGTTAAGAATGTTAATTGTGTATGTTTAGGGGTCCTAAGAAGACTTTGGGTTTAGTTGGGCCTTAGTAAAATTTTTGTGATTAAGCACTTTAAGGAGAGAAGGTAAGTGGCATCAAGACTTAAGGAATTAAGTGTGTATTTTACTAGCCCAAGTGGAGCTAGTAGCAGAGTGGAGTGGCGTCAGATGAAGAGGCTTAAGGAGTGGGGTTCGAATCCCACCTAGTGTAATTTTTTTTGGATTAATTTTTTTGTACTTCTTTCCAAAGTGTTGGCCATGGCTATAAATAAGGAAAGGAAGACTTTCTAGTGATGGAAAGAAGACTAAGGAATATGGTAAGGAGGAAAGCAAGGGAAAAACAAGGAAAGAAATAAAGGAAAGGGATAAGGGAGGGGAACATGTTGGCCGATTTTGTGGAAGGTGTTTGGGAAAGAATTTTTGGTCAACTTGATCTTTTTGGTAAAGATATGCACGGTTTTGGTAAGGGGAATGAGGGAGCCGAATTTCATATATCTTTTTACAAAGTTTTGGTGTGTGATGGGCTTGTTTTCTTTTAGCATTTTGGTGTTTTCTTTTCCAATTCTTTCTTCTTTGCTTGCCGAAACTCTAAAGCCAAAATTGTTCACCTTTCTCCTTTGTTGCCGAAACACTCACCTCATTTTGCTCATTTTCCCTTTGTTAGCCGCAACTATCTAGCACTTTTTTTCCATCTCTCCTTTTCTTTTTCACCATTTCTTCAATCCTTCTCTCTTCTTCTTAAACCAATATTTTGATGGCCGAATCTTGCTTGATCTTTTCTCTCTAAATAGCTGAAACTTTAATCACACTATTTGTTCTTCTTGCTTGCTTGCTTATTGGGCATTTCTTCCTTGATCGATATGGTGTTTCAGTGGGTGGCCGAATATTCCATCTTTACGGATTCATTTCTAGCCTTAAGCCCAATCGGTGGAAGTTGGATCTATTATTGTTAAGGTAAGGAATTTCTTCAAGGTTTATTTCGATACATCTCAATTCTTGGTTATTCCGTTAAAACGGATTGATGGATTTGACTAATCGGTTATATTAGGGACTAAATCGCTCGTTCTTCTCTACTTGTTGATCCTATGAAAGTAGTGGTAAGCCGAATCCTATCCCTAAACAACTACTCTCTCTTATAGTAGTATTTTACTGACCAAGACTTTTTCAATTGAGGCAAGTGGTAGCGATTTGAAAGGAAAAGCGATAGGAGGACAAGAAGGGAGTGGATTTGCAATTCCTACTCCTAAGTTCAAACGTAGGGCGGTATCGGCAGTTTGGGATTTCCCACTGGGTTATGGCCCATCATTCGGTGAGAATAGACAAATCGTGGTCGTTCACGATACTAAGGGTAAGCATTTTAGATCGTTGATTTAGATTTGGATTAAGAAAAATTTCTTATGTTAGTTAATCGAGTATTATGGTGATATAGGTGCCGACGATCAAGAAGGTTTAGTCCTTACCGTAATAAGGTGTGTAATCTCACACCGAAATCCCATTGATTCATGACTCACCATTATGTTGGAAGAATAGATCGTTGTATTGGCTTAAACGATGTTAATTCTAAGATCTGTCAAAATCGGTATTAATTTATTAAATTACAAAAATGCCCCTATGGGCCGACTTACCAAAATGCCCCTACGGGTCGATTTACCAAAATGCCCCTATAGGCCGATTTACTATAATGCCTAAATGGGCCGAACTATCAAAGTGCTTTAATGGGCCGATTCATCGAATTAATTCACTAGATGAATGGTTGTTGTATATATGTGGATATTTTATTTTATTTTGTATGATACATTTTCATATATTGCATGGGATGGGATAAATTGTATGGAGAGCAGTGTAGCCTAGTGGCATTGCCACAAATCTATTTATTATTGTGCTTAATTATGTTTTTGGTGGCTTGACCACAAAAATATTATACTCTAGCAGCTTGGCTGCAATTTTGGTGTGAGCGGCGGGGTGGGTTGACTTGATCCCCACAGGTGTGATTGGCTGGTCGGGGGTGTGATGGATGGATTGGGTTGGGTTGCATACATTTACTTCATTTAATTATTGTTATGTAAATGGGCTTAGGCCCAAGATTATGCTACGCGGGTTCAGGCCAGTGGATGACGGTAAGGAGATTATACACTGAGTTCTAGTAACTCACCCCTTTTTCTTAATCCTTGCAGGTAATGCTCAGTAATGAGGACTTGGGCCCATGGATGACTCGGTGGAGGCCATACTTTGGAATTAATGTTTTTGAACATCAGTGAACTTCTTTTCCGTTTTATTTCATTACTTTTACTATTTTGTGTTTTAAAGTTGTAATAAGGCCTCTGGATTATGTTTTATTTTGCTTTATGTTTAGACGTATTTAATATTTTTCTTGAATTGTTTTAAATGGGGATTTTCTAAAATCATAAATAACGTTTTTTTTTTAAATTGATTAACAAATGGATTTCATAACAAACTTGTACAAATAATTTAACTCGGATTCTCTTTCAAATTATCGATGTCATTTTCAAAAGTCACGATTTTAAAAGATCACTAGTTCAATTATCGATTCTTCAATCAACCTTTCAAGATTAGTAGTACTATTTTCAAATATTTCCAATTAAATTTATTTTTCTTAATCTATAACCAAATAACAAACTCTTTAGTAAAAATCACAAGTTCTTACTCGTTTTCTTCATGTGACATGTCAGATCCGGTCGTAACGCATGGGCCGGGTTTGGGGTGTTACATTTTATGGTATCAGAGCCCGGTTACAAAATCGGCTGTGGTTTGGGTTCAAAAATGTTTTTTAAAACTGCTTGAAATTCGATTTATAAATACATGTTTTAAAGGAAGTATGGCACCACGGGTATCCGGCATCAAGTCAGTAAGTTTTGTTTTCATTTTATGATTGTTGTGGTATGACTGTAGTAAGAAAACTTCACAAAATAGAGATACTCTAGAACTTTTAGCTTTAGGAGCTAAAACTATAGAGATTGAGACTTTAGGATATGTTTTTCGAAAACAACTTTACTTCCTATATTCCATAAAACATCGTTTAATAAACATTGAATAGCATACTGATTCATAAGGCTCTTAATCAGATTAAATCGACTTAGCAAACATGAGCACTAGAGGACGTAGACGCGGTAGACGTGGATGTGGTAGAGGCCGAGGTGCTAGAGTTGTATCTGAGGCATCTGAACATATGCCAGAAATGGACGCACCTGCATCACCAGTGACTGAAGCTGGGTCACATGATCGAATGAGAGAGGACGACGCTCTGTCCCAAGCGATGTTGCGAGTTCTAGAAAGGGTTGCTGAGGCAAGAACTGGGTCGGCAGCTCGTGGGTCAATATTTGAGCGACTTCGATCGAATGGGGCCGAAGTTTTTAGGGGTATTTCGGGTGTAGCCCCTAGTGTAGCGGAGTACTGGCTTGAGGCGGTTGAGCGAATTATGGATGACCTGGATTGCACCGCTGAGCAGAAACTGAAAGGGGTTGTGTCATTGCTAAGAGACGAGGCATATCAGTGGTGGCTCGTTGTTCGGGAAGGCACTCAGGCTGATTGTATTACCTGGGAATTCTTTAAGACAGCATTTTAGGGAAAATATGTCGGGGCTAGTTATGTAGATGCTCGAAGGAAGGAATTTTTTAATTTGGTTCAAGGAGGTAAATTTGTGGCAGCATACGAGGCAGAGTTTTTGCGTCTGAGTCGGTATGCCTGGGGAATAGTGCCGAATGATCATGATCGCTGTGTGCGTTTTGAGGATGGATTGCCTGATGAGTTACGGGTACTGATAGCCCCACAGAAGGAAAAGAATTTTGCTACACTTGTGGAAAAAGCTAAGATAGCTGAGGAAGTTAAGCACTCGGAATGGCAAAATCGAGACAAGGATAGGGGCAGGAACAATAGAGACTCTGGGTGTTCAGGTCCTTCTATAGGATTTCAGAAAAGGCCCAGGAATAAGGGGCCAGTTTGAGTGGGTGCTCCAGCTACTACCAGTCAGTCACAGCCTTGCGTGGATTGTGGGAAACTTCACTCGGGTGAGTGCTGGAAGAGAACTGGTGGTTGTTTCAGATGTGGATCCAAGGACCATCGGTTTAGGGATTTCCCTCAAAAGCCTGATCAAACTCAGGCAGTTCGTAATAGATTTGCGCAGCCAGCAGGAGGCACTCAGCAGCCGCCGAGAGGTCGTGGGCCAGGTCGGAGTGGTAACAGTGTAAGGCGAGGTCAAGGTGCACCGGGTAGAGGTATCGGTAATAGGAGTAACGCGGAGGTGAGATAGCCAGGGTTGGTCTATGCGGTCAAACATCGAGAGGATGGCGATGCACCGGACGTCATAACCGATACGTTTTTCATATCTGAAGTACCTTTTACCGCTTTGATAGACATTGGATCCACCCATTCGTATGTTGCATGTGCTGTGTCTGGAACTCTGAATATTAAATATTAGATTACTACTAGAGAAACAACTGTGATTAGCCCTTTAGGACAGTCGGTGGTAGTAAATAAGTTGTTTAGGGATGTACCCTTAGAGGTTCAGGGGGTAGTATTTCTGGCGGTTTTGATGGAACTGCCGTTCGAGGAGTTCGATCTTATTTTGGGCATGGACTGGCTGGTTAAACATCGTGCAAACTTGGACTGTGCTGCAAAGCAGATGGTACTAAGAACTTCGGAGGATAAAGAAGTGATGATGATAGGTGAAAGAAGAAATTATCTATCTAATGTGGTATCTGCTTTGAAGGTAGAAAAGTTGGTGCGAAAGGGGTGTGGAGCGTTCTTAGTCTTTATCAGTGCTTTGGATGCCAAAGAGTTGTCGATAGAAAGTGTTAGAACGGTGAAAGAGTTTTCAGATGTCTTTCCCGAGGAGCTTCCAGGATTGCTTCCAGATCAGGAGGTGGAATTTTGTATTGAGCTGTTGCAAGGAACGACTCCGGTGTCCATTGCCCCTTACAGAATGGCACCGAAGGAGCTCGTGGAACTTAAAGCTCAGATCCAGGAGTTGTTAGATCATGGATTTATTCGACCAAGTGTGTCACCGTGGGGAGCCTCGGTTTTGTTCGTTAAGAAAAAGGATGGGTCGATGCGTATGTGCATCGATTATAGACAATTGAATAAGTTGACGATCAAGAACAAGTATCCGTTACCGAGGATCGATGATCTTCGCTCGATCACCGCGTGAGAGCTTCAATTTTCTCGAAGATAGATCTGAGATCGGGGTATCACCAGTTAAAAGTCAAGGAGGCGGATATTCACAAGACTGCATTTCGAACTCGATATGGGCATTACGAGTTCTTAGTGATGCCATTCGGGTTGACTGATGCAACAGCTGCATTTATGGACATGATGAACTGAGTCTTCCAACCCTATCTAGATTGGTTCGTGGTGGTGTTCATAGATGACATCTTGGTGTACTCAAAGACTGTAGAGGAGCATGATTCGCATCTACGGGTAGTATTGCAGATATTAAGGGAGAAGTAGCTGTATGCCAAATTCAGTAAGTGTGAATTTTGGCTGAAAGAGGTGACCTTTTTGGGGCATGTTGTGTCTGGCGAGGGAATTAGAGTTGATCCCCGGAAGGTCGAGGCTGTATTGGACTGGAAGCCACCGAGGTGAGTGGCAGGAATTCGAAGTTTTCTAGGTTTGGCTGGGTATTACAGGCATTTCGTTGAGGGGTTTTCGTTGATTGCTTGCACTCCTAACTAAGCCGCTGTGTAAGGGAGTACCGCTTTGTGTGGTCGATATAAGCGAAAGAGAGTTTTGAGAAATTAAAGAAGATTCGGCGTAGTGCGATGATTGATTCAACCTGAGGCTGGTAAGGAGTTTATTGTTTATTGTGATGCGTCACACACGGGTTTGGGATGTGTGTTGATGCAAGGGGAAAAGTGGTGGCTTATGCATCTCGTCAATTAAGGCCGCATGAGGTGAACTATCCCACACATGATTTGGAGTTAGTTGCAGTGGTTTTTGCTCTAAAGATATGGAGACACTATCTGTATGGGGAGAAGTCGATTATCTACACGGATCATAAGAGTCCGAAGTACCTCCTTACCCAGAAGGAGTTGAACTTAAGACAGCGGAGGTGGATAGAATTGTTGAAAGATTATGACTTTTCAATCGAGTATCACCCAGGTAAAGCTAACGTAGTGGCAGATGCGCTTAGTCGTAAGATAATATTGGATTTGAGAGCGATGTTCACTCACCTCAGCCTTTATGAAGATGGTAGCTTATTATCTGAACTTCAAGTGAAGCCTGTATGGGTAAGTCAGATTAAGGAAAAGCAGTTGTTAGATGAAAGGTTGGGTTCTCGACTTCAGCAAGTGGAAAGTGGTGAGTTATGGGATTTTGGATTAAATAGTGATGGAGTATTATGTTACCGCGGAAGAGTTTGTATGCCCAGGGATTCTGAATTGAGACAAATGATTCTGCGTGAGGCGCATAGTAACCCATATGCTATGCACCCTGGGGGAAATAAGATGTACCGAGACCTCCGTGAGCAGTATTGGTGGCCAGGGTTGAAACGGGAGGTTACCGACTTCGTGAGCAAGTGCTTGACATGTCAGCAAGTGAAGGCGGAACATCAACTGCCTTCAGGGTTTCTACAAACGGTGAAAATCCCATTATGGAAATGGGAAAGGATAACGATGGACTTTGTTAGTGGGTTACCTTTAATGCCTACTAAGAAAGATTCTGTATGGGTGATAGTGGATCGGTTAACGAAGTTCGCTCATTTCCTATCTGCTCGCATGCGGATTATTCGTTGCGTGAAGTTGGCCAAGTTGTATATAGCAGAAGTCGTGAGGTTGCATGGGGTACTAGTGTCTATTATATCGGACAGGGATCCTAGGTTTACATCACGGTTCTAGAAGGCTTTACATGAAGCTTTGGGTACAAGACTAAATTTCAGTATGGCGTTTCATCCGCAGACTGATGGTCAGTCGGAGAGAGTAATCCAGATTCTAGAAGACATGTTAAGGGGTTGTGTGATCGACTTCAGGGGTAGTTGGGAAGATTTTCTACCATTGGCAGAGTTTGTATACAACAACAGCTATCAATCCAGCATCCAGATGACACCCTATGAGGCGTTGTATGGTCGTAGGTGTCGTACTCCTACCTGTTGGACTGAACTAGGAGAACGACAGTTATTGGGTCCTGAGTTAATCTCGGAGATGGAGGAAAAAGTTAAGGTAATTCGGGCTCGGTTAAAAGAAACTTCAGATAGCCAGAAATCGTACGCGGATCTGAAGTGGAAGGAGATAGAGTTCTCTGTGGGTGATCAGGTCTTTCTGAAGGTATCACCTTGGAAAAAGATCTTTAGATTTGGACGGAAGGGCAAGTTGAGCCCTAGGTTTATCGGACCTTACCGTGTATTGAAGCGTGTTGGGCCAGTGGCTTATCAGCTTGAGTTACCTCCGGAGTTAAGTCAGATACATAGCGTATTCCATGTCTCAATGTTAAGGCATTATCGTTTGGATTCGTCTCATGTTGTGCCAGTGGAGGAAGTTGAGATAAGACCTGACTTGTCTTTTGAAGAAGAACCAGTGCAGATTTTCGATCGGGATATTAAGGTGCTGAGAAAGAAGTCAGTTCCGTTAGTCAAAGTATTATGGCGTAATCACAGATCAGAGGAAGCTACATGGGAATCAAAGGACACGATCCGAAAGCAATATCCTCATCTCTTCAAATTAGGTAAATTTTGAGGCCGAAATTTCTTTAAGGGGGTAGAATTGTAACATCCTGAAATTCAGGATTTTATGTTTTGTATTATATCATGCGTTAGGCTAGTTAAGAATGTTAATTGTGTATGTTTAGGGGTCCTAAGAAGACTTTGGGTTGAGTTGGGCCTTAGTAAAATTTTTGTGATTAAGCACTTTAAGTAGAGAAGGTAAGTGGCATCAAGACTTAAGGAATTAAGTGTGTATTTTGCTAGCACAAGTGGAGCTAGTAGCAGAATGGTGTGGCGTCACATGAAGAGGCTTAAGGAGTGGAGTTCGAATCCCACCTAGTGCAATTTTTTTTGGATTAATTTTTTTTTGTTTCTTTCCAAAGTGTCGGCCATGGCTATAAATAAGGAAAGGAAGACTTTCTAGTGATGGAAAGAAGACTAAGGAATATGGTAAGGAGGAAAGCAAGGGAAAAACAAGGAAAGAAATAAAGAAAAGGGATAAGGGAGGGGAACATGTTGGCCGATTTTGTGGAAGGTGTTTGGGAAAGAATTTTTGGTAAACCTTGATCTTTTTGGTAAAGAGATGTACGGTTTTGGTAGGGGGAATGAGGGAGCCGAATTTCATATAGCTTTTTACAAAGTTTTGGTGCGTGAGAGGCTTGTTTTCTTTTAGTATTTTGGTGTTTTCTTTTCCATTTCTTTCTCCTTTGCTTGCCGAAACTCTAAAGCCAAAATTGTTCACCTTTCTCCTTTGTTGCCGAAACACTCACCTCATTTTGCTCATTTTCCCTTTGTTAGCCGAAACTATCTAGCACTCTTTTTCCATCTCTCCTTTTCTTTTTCACCATTTCTTCAATCCTTCTCTCTTCTTCTTAAACCAATATTTTGATGGCCGAATCTTGCTTGATCTTTTCTCTCTAAATAGCCGAAACTTTAATCACACTATTTCTTCTTCTTCTTGCTTGCTTATTGGGCATTTCTTCCTTGATCGATTTGGTGTTTTAGTCGGTGGCCGAATATTCCATCTTTGTCAATTCATTTCTAGCCTTAAGCCCAATCGGTGGAAGTTGGATCTATTATTGTTAAGGTAAGGAATTTCTTCAAGGTTCATTTCGATATATCTCAATGCTTGCTTATTCCGTTAAAATGGATCGATGGATTTGACTAATCAATTATATTAGGGACTAAATCGCTCGTTCTTCTCTACTTGTTGATCCTACGGAAGTAGTGGTAAGCCGAATCCTATCCCTAAACAACTACTCTCTATCATAGTAGTATTTTACTGACCAAGACTTTTTCAATGGAGGCAAGTGGTAGCGATTTGAAAGGAAAAGCGATAGGAGGACAAGAAGGGAGTGGATTTGCAATTCCTACTCCTAAGTTCAAACGTAGGGCGGTATCGACAGTTTGGGATTTCCCACCGGGTTGTGGACCATTATCCGGTGAGAATAGACAAATCGTGGTCATTCATGATACTAAGGGTAAGCATTTTAGATCGTTGATTTAGATTTGGATTAAGAAAAATCTCTTATGTTAGTTAATCGAGTATTATGGTGATATAGGTGCCGGCGATCAAGAATGTTTAGTCCTTACCGTAATCAAGTGTGTAATCTCACACCGAAATCCCGTTGATTCATGACTCACCATTATGTTGGAAGAATAGATTGTTGTATTGGCTTAAACGATGTTAATTCTAAGATCTGTCAAAATTGATATTAATTTATTAAATTACGAAAATGCCCCTATGGGCTGATTTACCAAAATGCCCCTATGGGTCGATTTGCTATAATGCCTAAATGGGCCGAACTATCAAAGTGCTTTAATGGGCCGGTTCACCGAATTAATTCACTAGATTAATGGTTGTTGTATATATGTGGATATTTTATTTTATTTTGTATGATGCATTTTCATATATTGCATGGGATGGGATAAATTGTATGGAGAGCAGTGTAGCCTGGTGGCATTGCCACAAATCTATTTATTATTGTGCTTAATTATGTTTTTGGTGGCTTGACCACAAAAATATTATACTCTAGCAGCTTGGCTACAATTTTGGTGTGAGCGGCGGGGTGGGTTGACTTGATCCCCACAGGTGTGATTGGCTGGTCGGGGGTGTGATGGATGGATTGGGTTGGGTTGCATACATTTACTTCATTTAATTATTGTTATGTAAATGGGCTTATGATCAAGATTATGCTATGCGGGTTCAGGCCAGTGGTTGACGGTAAGGGGATTATACACTGAGTTCTAGTAACTCACCCATTTTTCTTAATCCTTGCAGGTAATGCTCCGTAATGAGGACTTGGTGTAACAACCCGATTTAGGGGCTAGTCGGAAGAGTGATATCGGAATCACTAAACCGAGGATAGAGGAAATTATTTTCATGTTATTATATGTGTTATAACATGTTTATAAGGGTGCATGAAAATTTTGGTGCCTTAATTTTAGTAATTTCTAGCTAAATCGTGAAAAAGGACTAAATCGCATAAAGTGCAAAAATTTTATTTTAGTTGCTAGAGGTGCCAAATAGCTATGGATTATCAATTGGAGGTCCCAAATGTGCAATTTGGCCTTGTTTTAAGTGAGTTGGCCGGCCATGTGACAAGGGGGACAAAGACATTAAATTTTGGTAAAAAGTTGGTGGTATTGGTTGGTCAAATGAATAAAATAAGATGATATAAGCAAAAGTTATCATCTTTTCCTTATTTCTTCTTCCCCAACCGAAAATATTAGCCATGGGAGGGCTTTGAAGGCTTGAAAATTTCACCAACTCAATTCCTCTCCAAGTAAGTGATTTTGATGGTTTTAGTTGATAATTTTTGTACTTTTGGAGTCCCAAAAGCTTAAGCTAGCTAATGAGGGGACTATTTTGCAAAATGGTTGAGATTCTAGGGATTTAGCATGATAGGTATCATGTTGGTTGATGAGTTTTATGGAAGAAAATGAATGATAGGGTGATGATAAACAACTTTTGTGAAAGGTGTTGTTATGAAAACACCTAATTTGGGCTAAAATGCAAAAGTTATAAATTGTTCATTAGGGCTTGAAATAGTTGGAATTGTGGATAGTTGTAAGAGGATTAAATGTTCAGCTATGCTTGCTTATCGAGAAAATGTGATAAAAATTTATTTACGGGCCTAGGGGCAAAATCGTAATTTTTGCCAAAGTGTAGGGGCAAAATAGTCATTTTTGCCTAGAGTGTAGATTATGATATATTATGATTTATAAGTGATTAAATTGGTAAATTTCGTCGTTCTAGATTAAAGAAATCAAGTTTCGGACCTAGAACGGGTGAAAAGAGAAAGGTGGGCAAAAGTCCATTTTCGGACCTTTCGACATCGAGGTAAGTTCATGTG
The DNA here is from genome assembly GCA_025698515.1 of Gossypium sturtianum. Lineage (NCBI taxonomy): Eukaryota > Viridiplantae > Streptophyta > Magnoliopsida > Malvales > Malvaceae > Gossypium > Gossypium sturtianum. The sequence goes on along the minus strand of CM046953.1, from coordinate 127,477,740 downwards.
CTAAATTATGAAATTCTAAGTGAAGTATTTAATGTTCCAATGATGTGTGGAATGCATAATCACACTATGAGTGTATTGAATGTATTTTAACGAGATGTCAAGAAAATTATTCTTAGGAATAGAGGGAAAGTAAATAGTAAGATATGTTGATAATTAAGGTCCCGTATAAGACCATATTTGGAATATGGCCTCGGTATGATATATTGAATAAGACCATGCCAGGGACATGGCACCGATATGATAATTCATTTTAGGCCCTATCAGGGCATGATGTCGAGGTGAGATTGTATGTATGAGATTCAAAAGTGTTATTTAATAATTTGAGTGATACCACGGATATGTTGAAAATGAGAATGTATGTGGTTGTATCATGAGAGGTGCAGGTATGCGTTAGAACTAAATTAAGGTGAATTGGGTATGTGATTAACCCATAGTGGGTCATGTGTGTATGATGCATCTTAATTGTATGTGTTGTTTTTATAAATTGCATTGCGTAAAAGTAAATGATTTTTCTAGAAATCTATGTAAGGATGTCAGTGTGTGAGGATGTTCTCAAATGAACATTTGAAATAGAGAAATACAGGTGATTATATATATATGTATATCCGTAAAGGTATAATAATGGTGGGCTGTGTGCGATACCACCTTCCTAATTATTAGTGATGGGCTGTGTGTGTTACCATCAACAATGTTTTTAATGGTGGGCTGAGTGCGTTACCACCTTATTATTCATTACCGATGGGCTATGTGCGATACCATCGAGTTTAGTTTCAATTGGTGGGCTAAGTACGATACCACCCTATTAAAGAATGGTGGTGGGCTAAGTGCGATACCACCCTATAAGAGATTCGATGATGGCTAAGTGCGTACCCATCGAGAGATTGTTAGCATGAGTGGTTTATTGAGAATGAATGATGTGCTGTTTTATATGATCTTGTGATGATCAGTGCAGGATGTATGCTAATTAAATGAGCGAATTGGCTTGTGGCATGGTAAGTTAATCAATACGAGCATTAAGCCGAGATGTGGTTAGAATGTGGTAAGAGAGAAAATGAGTAAGCATTATGAACGATTGAATAGGTAACTGTGAGTTCAAGAGTAAAACTCATTCTAATACCTTGTGATTCAGTATAAGCATATGAATATTGATAGTTGATTCTTAATTGCATATGAACTTATTAAGCATTATTGCTTACCCTTCTTTCTTTCTCATCTCTTATAGGTTAATTTAGCTAGCTCGGATTGGAGACCTCCGGAGATATTTTCACACTATCGAGGAGACACTTGGTGTGAGGTATCAAGTCATTATGAGTCATGGCATGTATAGGGCTAGTACATGAGGTTGTTTTAAGTCATTGTTATTGTGCCAAATGTGTTGGCCTAAATGAGTCACGGGATAATTGTATAATGCCATAGTTGTTGGCTATTATGTTACATGAAAAGATGTATTCATCTATGTGGGATGGCAATTCAATTTGAGTGATTATGAATGTGAGGGATGAGTATAAATTGTGTAAGCTATAGGGATGCAAAGAGTTTGGCAAATAGCCTTGTTCTGGTTTACATGGGTAGGCACACGGGCGTGTGTATAGGTCGTGTGAAGTCTGCACTTTAAAATTAGAATTGGAATGATCACACGGTTAAAGCACACGGGTGTGCTAAGGCCGTGTTGAATAAGTCAGAATACTAAGGTATGGAACACGGTTTAGGCCCACGGGCGTGTCAAAACCATGTGTAATTAGTCAGTGTCGACCACGGGTGAAAGGCACGGACGTGTGATAGGGTACACGGGCGTGCTCCCGAAATGCATGGGCGTGTGCCTTAACCGTAGGCAAATTGGCAGAATGCTGGGTTTTAGGCACGGTCTGGGGACATGGGCGTGTGTGACTATGCACGGGCGTGTCTCGTTCTACACGGGCGTGTGAGCCCTGTAATTGAAGAGAAAGATTTTAAGAATCGTAAAAGTTTCGGATTAGTCTCGAGAGCCCTCGTGTGTATGAGTGAGGCCTCGTAAGTCGAGAATGAGGTGATTGAGGTGAATGAAGAGAGTAGTCACGATTAGCCTAAGTAGCGACCGTGAGGCTTAAGCCCGATAACGCCTCAGACCCTGTTCCGATATTGGATACGGGTAAGGGGTGTTACATTTAGTGGTATCAGAGCTATGGTTTAGTCGGTGCTCGAACTAACCTAGCGTGAGTAAGAGTCTAGCTATACATGCCATAGGTGGACTGTGATAGTGTGATATCTCCCGGCTCTAACGAAATTGTTTTGTTAAGATAGAGATGGTTCCCAACCGAGCTAAATTCAATAATGTTGTAAGTGATAATGAGGTAATTGAAATGCTCTCATGCACTGATGAGATTCAAAGAGGTATGAATAGATGTATGTGACGTGTGTGTGAAAAATGCATGAAATGAGAGTTATAAAGTGGTAAGCTTATCTGTATTGGCGGGATGTGCACAGGTGTTATATACTCAACCTACTGGGTTAGGTGCATATAGTGAGTAAATTTACCCAGAGAATGGGGTATATGTGTATGTGTAATTGTTTGAAGGATGCATGATCAATATGTCCACAAAGTTGAATCTCATGTGCGACTATTAAAATGGATGATGTATAATGTTTTATTTCGTGACTCTGTATGAAACTACGAGTATTATGGTGAGAGAGTTAAACTGGGAAGTTTGACTAAGTAGAATGCAGGGATGGGTACAGTCGTTTAATGATAAAATGATGAATAAGACCATGGTTGGACCATGGCGATACATGTGATCCCATATAAGACCATGTCTGGGACATGGCATTGGTGACAAATAGTGATCCCGTGTAAGACCACATCTGGGACCTGGCTTCGGTATAGAATCGTGTAAGACCATATCTGGGATATGGCACCGGCAACGACATGAGTTCCATGTAAGACCGTATCAGGGGTATGGCATTGGTATTGATATGAGATTTCGTGTAAGACCGTAGCGAGGCTATGCCATCGTGATGACATGTAAAGAGATAGCTGGGCTATGATGTTGTGATACGAGTAGAACCATAGTTGGACTATGGCAATCAAGTAAACGACGTACCCAAAACCCGTAAGACATTCTATGGATTAATGAGTCATAGTAAGAGAAAGTAGAGTTAAATGTTGATTATTTGAGTAGATATTAATGTGGAACTTGAGTAAGTGATATTAGAGTTCGAAAAGTATAAGTGATAGGGACAATTGTAGTGTGATAAACGTGAAAACTCACTTGTGACGAGTTGTGTGACCATGATGATATTTCATTGATGATGAATAGTAAATCATATGTATGTAGTCATGAGAGTAAAGTTGTGGGACGCTACGACCTCACCCCTTACCACTGTTGAATTATGACGAGATGTTATGAGGGTTAAGTTGAGTAAGTTTGTATTCGGTTAGTGCAATGGTTATGTTAGCATTTTGAAAATGCTTTGTATCACATTGATACATGATACTCTACTATATAGAGTAATTGTTGTTGAACACGAGGTTGAAGTCCTAGGGGACAACAATGAGCACGAGAATTGTCTAAGTCCATATTCAGAATATGGCATTGATACTTGAGGTGGCAGTCCATATAAGACCATATTTTGAATATGGCATTTAGAAGTGCTTCCATATAAGGTCACCTCTAGAATGCGGGTTTGACTTTGAAATTGTGGTAATGATTATATTATGCGTTTTTGAGTATTCCTAGTGATCTTTGGGACAGATAGATGAGTCTAGAGGTAGAAAGGAAAATTATACTAAAGTCATGTGAATGAGTGAATGCAGGCACTCGTGAGCGAGTCGCAAAGAAATGAGTATGAGTATAGAGTGTGGCGCGGTATGTGCTTAATAAAGGCAATTATAAGAAAGTATGTCTGAATGCTTTAACGATTGTATTGATTATACAATGTTAAGAGCAAAGAAAAAGTTAGCCTAGGCTATTTGACTCAAGTGAGTAGGAAGCCTAAGGTTCATGATTATCGAGATTTTCTTAAATTGATGTTCATTAATGAAAGGAATTATTAAGGAGTTTTGAGGACGGAAATGGTTATAGAAACAATGTTTGAACTGTGAGAGTATTCGATTATGATAACCATAGTTGTATAGATCATAATGACCTCTTTAAACATTACGTGTTAATATCTTTTTCCTTTCAGAGGCGATGAGGTTGTTTATCTCATGAATCAAGATCGTGTGAGAATGTTAGCCGATTGTGAAATTAGATTAAACGGTTGTCGGTTTAGTAACTAGAATTGACGTTCTTTATTCTCCTCGTAACCCTATTCGGGTGTTTTGAGGAGGAAGCGGGAGATGATTCTAGTATAAGGAGTGAAATCCTGAGTTTCACGTCGTGTGATGGGTTTTCGGATAGGTCGAATAGAATTATTGATTTGATCAAGATTGTACCTGCTATTGTGAGATGTAACGATGGTAAAAGTTTTAGATTAGTATAGCAAGAGAAACTCAAATGAGAGTGTGCTTGAAATATGTTTTCAGTGTGGAGAAAAGAGTAGATTAATGCATTGAGATATGATTCAAGTTCTATGTATATCCACGCATGAATCAACAAAGAGAGTAAATTTCTGTGTGTTCGTGAGTAAAGAACATGATACGATGATATTCTCATTGAAATGCTAAAACCGCGATGGTTGAGTTGAAAGCTATAAAAGGAACTATTAATTGAAAGTTCTAGTATTGAGTTCAGTCTGAATCGAGAAAAAGAGTTGACAGGTTGGAGATCCAAATACAATCACTTTTGTATCTGTATTGTGAGCTAGATGTTTTGTAATGATCCATGGGGAAAATCGATGTGTATTTTCTAAATTTTAATGAGTGAGGATATCATATGCTGTAGAAGATTTTGAAGACGAAATAGTGAAACGACTTGAACTATTACAATGGCGAATATAATTATTTTAATACTTCCCAGATAGTAGACAAAGAAGTTCAGAAGGGGGATAGTGAATTGTATTTTAAATGAGCTTAGAATGAGTTTGTCTGAGATGTTAAAATTCAGGTTGGATAAGGTTTCTGTTGTTGATGTTACTTTGAGATAGAAATTGTATGTGGATGAATTCGAACTTATGCGAAGTTTTGGTATGAGATTTAGTAGTAGCATGTCTACTAATGCAAGAATAAGGAAGTCTTTATTAGGTGCATAAATGTTTTGATGATGAGTACATTTCACAATATGACTGAGTGTAGGGTCAGAAGTAGTTGACCACTAAAAGCCGAGTTTTCAAAGCATACAAGTCAAGATTATTACAGTCGGTAAATGCTTTAATGAGAAAGTGAGATAAAACCTTTTAGATTTCGAATTTTAGTTTGACAAAATTCCCAAGAAAGGGAAATGTTGTTCGAATTGTAGAAAATCAACCGGTAAAAATCCGAATGATCATTTGGATGTGTGCAGAGTTCTAAATTAGTGGAATACTGAGTATACACTCTGGAGGAAGAAGTACCTAGGTCGCAAGTGATGCTTCAACCTTGTGTGTGATAGCTTAAAGGTTGATGACAAGAGAAACTTGAGGATAAGTGGATTTGTGATTTTGAGGAGTTTATGGAAACGTTTTAAGAATGTTGGTAGGAACTCCTCCTGGTAAGATTTTCGGGGACGAAAATCCTTAAGGGGGGAGAGTTGTAACAGCCCGATTTAGGGGCTAGTCGTAACAGTGATATCGGAATCACTAAACCGAGGATAGAGAAAATTATTTTCATGTTATTATATGTGTTATAACATGTTTATAAGGGTGCATGAAAATTTTGGTGCCTTAATTTTAGCAATTTCTGGCTAAATCGTGTTAAAGGACTAAATCGCATAAAGTGCAAAAATTCTATTTTAGTTGCTAGAGGTGCCAAATAGCTATGGATTATTAATTGGAGGTCCCAAATGTGCAATTTGGCCTTGTTTTAAGTTAGTTGGCCGGCCATGTGACAAGGGGGACAAAGACATTAAATTTTGGTCAAAAGTTGGTGGTATTAGTTGGTCAAATGAATAAAATAAGATGATATAAGCAAAAGTTATCATCATTTCCTTATTTTTTCTTCCCCAACTGAAAATATCAGCCATGGGAGGGCTTTGAAGGCTTGAAAATTTCAGCAACTCAATTCCTCTCCAAGTAAGTGATTTTGATGGCTTTAGTTGACAATTTTTGTACTTTTGGAGTCCCCAAAGCTTAAGCTAGCTAATGAGGGGACTATTTTGCAAAATGATTGAGATTCTAGGGATTTACCATGATAGGTATCATGTTGGTTGATGAGTTTTATGGAAGAAAATGAATGATAGGATGATGATAAACAACTTTTGTGAAAGGTGTTGTTATGAAAACACCTAATTTAGGCTAAAATGCAAAAGTTATAAATTGTTCATTAGGGCATGAAATAGTTGGAATTGTGGATAATTGTAACAGGATTAAATGTTCAGCTAGGCTTGCTTATCAAGAAAATGTTATAAAAATTTATTTACGAGCCTAGGGGCAAAATCGTAATTTTTGCCAAAGTGTAGGGGCAAAATAGTCATTTTTTCCTAGAGTGCAGATTATGATATATTATGATTTATAAGTGATTAAATTGATAAATTTCGTTGCTCTAGATTAAAGAAATCGAGTTTTGGACCTAGAACGGGTGAAAAGAGAAAGGTGGGCAAAAGTCCATTTTCGGACCTTTCGACATCGAGGTAAGTTCATGTGCTAAATTATGCAATTCTAAGTGAAGTATTTAATGTTCCAATGACGTGTGGAATGCATAATCACACTATGAGTGTACTGAATGTATTTTAACGAGATGTCAAGAAAATTGTTCTTAGGAATAGAGGGAAAGCGTATAAGACCATATTTGGAATATGGCCTCGATATGAGATATTGAATAAGACCATGTCAGGGAAATGGCACCGATATGATAATTCATGTAAGGCCCTATCAGGGGCATGATGTCGAGGTGAGATTGTATGTATGAGATTCAAAAGTGTTATTTAATAATTTGAGTGATTCCACGGATATGTTGAAAACGAGAATGTATGTGGTTGTATCATGAGAGGTGCAGGTATGCGTTAGAACTAAATTAAGGTGAATTGGGTATGTGATTAACCCATAGTGGGTCATGTGTGTATGATGCATCTTAATTATATGTGTTGTTTTTATAAATTGCATTGCGTAAAAGTAAATGATTTTTGTAGAAATCTATGTAAGGATGTCAGTGTGCGAGGATGTTCTCAGATGAACATTTGAAATAGAGAAATGCAGGAGATTATATATATATATGTATATCCGTAAAGGTATAATAATGGTGGGCTGTGTGCGATACCGCCTTCCTAATTATTAGTGATGGGCTGTGTGCGATACCATCAACAATGTTATTAATGGTGGGCTGAGTGCGTTACCACCTTATTATTCATTACCGATGGGCTATGTGCGATACCATCGAGTTTAGCTTCAATTGGTGGGCTAAGTACGATACAACCCTATTAAAGAATGATAGTGGGCTAAGTGCGATACCACCCTATAAGAGATTCGATGATGGCTAAGTGCGTACCCATCGAGAGATTGGTAGCATGAGTGGTTTATTGAGAATGAATGATGTGTTGTTTTATATGATCTTGTGATGATCAGTGCAGGATGTATGCTAATTAAATGAGCGAATTGGCTTGTGGCATGGTAAGTTAATCAATGTGAGCATTAAGCCGATATGTGGTTAGAATGTGGTAAGAGACAAAATGAGTAAGCATTATGAACGATTGAATAGGTAACTGTGAGTTCAAGAGTAAAACTCATTCTAATACCTTGTGATTGAGTATAAGCATATGAATATTGATAGTTGATTCTTAATTGCATATGAACTTATTAAGCATTATTGCTTACCCTTCTTTCTTTCTCATCTCTTATAGGTTAATTTAGCTAGCTCGGGTTGAAGACCGCTGGAGATATTTTCACACTATCGAGGAGACACTTGGTGTGAGGTATCAAGTCATTATGAGTCATGGCATGTATAGGGCTAGTATATGAGGTTGTTTTAAGTCATTGTTATTGTGCCAAATGTGTTGGCCTAAATGAGTCATGGGATAATTGTATAATGCCATAGTTGTTGGCTATTATGTTACATGAAAAGATGTATTCATCTATGTGGGATGGCAATTCAATTTGAGTGATTATGAATGTGAGGGATGAGTATAAATTGTGTAAGCTATAGGGATGCAAAGAGTTTGGCAAATAGCCTTGTTCTGGTTCACATGGGTAGGCACACGGGCGTGTGTCTAGGCCGTGTGAAGTCTGCACTTTAAAATTAGAATTGGAATGATCGCACGGTTAAAGCACACAGGCGTGCCAAGGCCGTGTTGAATAAGTCAAAGTACTAAGGTATGGCACACGGTTTAGGCCCACGGGTGTGTCAAAACTGTGTGTGATTAGTCAGTGTCGACCACGGGTGAAAGGCACGGACGTGTGATAGGGTACACGGGTGTGCTCCCAAAATGCATGGGCGTGTGCCTTAACCGTGGGCAAATTGGCAGAATGCTGGGTTTTAGGCACGGTCTGGGGACATGGGCGTGTGTGCCTATGCACGGGCGTGTAAGCCCTGTAATTGAAGAGAAAGATTTTAAGAATCGTAAAAGTTTCGGATTAGTCTCGAGAGCCCTCGTGTGTATGAGTGAGGCCTCGTACGTCGAGAATGAGGTGATTGAGGTGAATGAAAAGAGTAGTCACGATTAGCCTAAGTAGTGACCGTGAGGCTTAAGCCCGGTAACGCCTCGTACCCCGTTTCGGTATTGGATACGGGTAAGGGGTGTTACACTTGGGCCCATGGATGACTCGGTGGAGGCCATACTTTGGAAATAATGTTTTTGAACATCAATGAACTTCTTTTCCGTTTTATTTCATTACTTTTACTATTTTGTGCTTTAAAGTTGTAATAAGGCCTCTGGATTATGTTTTATTTTGCTTTATGTTTAGAAGTATTTAATATTTTTCTTGAATTGTTTTAAATGGGGATTTTCTAAAATCATAAATAACGTTTTTTTTTTAAATTGATTAACAAATGGATTTCATAACAAACTTGTACAAATAATTTAACTCGAATTCTCCTTCAAATTATCGATGTCATTTTCAAAAGTCACGGTTTTAAAAGATCACTAGTTCAATTATCGATTCTTCAATCAACCTTTCAAGATTAGTAGTATTATTTTCAAATATTTCCAATTAAAATTGTTTTGCTTAATCTATAACCAAATACCAAACTTTTTAGTAAAAATCACAAGTTCTTACTCGTTTTCTTCATGTGACATGTCAGATCCGGCCGTAACGCATGGGCCGGGTTTGGGGCACGAGCAAAACATGTTAAACCCTTTTTGTTCGTACTAAAATATTGCTTTGTTAAAAATCAAGAAAACAAGTTTGATTTGATAAAATACTACTAACCTCAAAGATTTGATTGATAAATCGATAAATTTGAACTAATGATCTTACAAAACCGTGACTTTTGAAAACGACGTTGAAAATCCGAAAGAGAATCCAAGTCTTTTGAAAATATCGTTAATAGTTCGAGAGAAAATATCCGTGTTAAAAATATTTGTAAAATTTTATTTTGAAATCCATTTGTTAATCGATTTTGGAAACCATTGTTTAGGTTTTTAGAAAATTCCCCTTTTTAAACAATTTTAAGAAAAATAATAAAAACATCCCAACCAAAAAGCAAAAATAAAAATAGTCCAGAGGCCTTATTACAACATTTAACCCAAAATAGTAAAGTAATAAAGTAAACGAGAAAGAAGTCAAAAGTCCAAATAAACCATTTCCGAAGTATGGCCTCCTCGAGTCATCCATAGCCCAAGTCCATATCATCGAGCATTACCTACAAGGGTTAAGAGAACGGGGTGAGTTACAAGAACTCGGTGTGAAATCCCTTCACCGTCATCCACTGGCACGAACCCATATAACAATCATCTTGGACCAAAGCCCATAAACAAATAATAAATATATGAAATGAATGCAACCCATCCCATCCTACCAGCCGTCTAACTCTCCACCCGTACCAACCAATCTCTCCTGTGGGGATCTAGTCAACCCACCCCGCCAGATCTCTCAATTTGCGATCAAGCTGCCATTTATACTATTTGTGGCTGAGCCACCAGAATCATATACGGTAATATAATCGGCACACAGCCTCGGTAAAAATGATCGACACAGAGTCGTTAATTCATATGTTAGGCACATAGCCCCGGTAAATACGTTTAGCACAAAGCCATAATCACGATGGCACAAAGCCAAAATCACGTTTATATTGGAACATAGCCTTAATCACGATGGCACAAAGCCAAATCACATTTATATTGGCACATAGCCTTAATCACGATGGCACAAAGCCAAATAACGTTTATATTGGCGCATAGCCCTAATCGGTATTTGTGGCAATGCCACCGGTCTATATTTCTTTTCATTCATATTTTCCCATCCCATGCAAAATTATGTAAATGCAACATTCATAGTAAGGCATCATATTTACAAATATAAACAACAATTATTACTCCAGAGATTTTTTACGATAAATCGGCCCATTATAACACTTTGCAATTCGGCCCATTAAGGCATTCTATCAAATCAGCCCATAGGGGCATTTTCGGTAAATCGGTCCATAAGGATATTTCGGTAAATCGGTAATTTTACCCACTAAGGGTAATTCGGTAATCTTGTAACCCAGGGGTATTTTGGTAATTTACCCTCCAAGGGTTATTTGGTAATTCGGCAACCCGGGACTTAACTATTAATTTGAGCATAGAAAATTGAAACTGTCCATCTGCGTCATATTGACTAAACTTACCATAACTCGGATTAGGAAACCCGAAATTTAGATCCGTAAATTTTCCTTGAAACTAGACTCATATATCTTCTTACGATAATTTTTCCAGAATTTTTGACTTAACCATTTAGTACAGTTTATTCCTTAAAGTTTCCCTTGTTTCACTGTCCAATGATTCTGACCTCTCTTACATTAATTTCAAAAATCTCACTATACGGTTTTCATATACTGCTCCCACTTGTTTCTAATGAAAATAAGTTCACTAATGAATCCATACATATTAATTATAACCCTTAATTCACTTTCTACAATTTTATATGATTTTTCCAAAACAGATCAGGGAACCACGAAGTTAATCGGAACCAGTCTCACTAAAATTAAGATATCTCAGAATATAAAATTCCTTTTCCTTCTCCGTTTCTTCCTTATCAAAATAGACACAGTAAGATTTAATCTGATATCTTATTACCTTTGTAATTCCTTTTCTCCTATTTTTAATGATTTTTCAAATACATGTCACTGTTTCTGACCGAAACTGTTTTATTACGAAATACGATTACCATTACGATCATACGCACGCCCGAGTGATCACGGATGACGTTTTTCGGTTTTCTTCGATATTTTGACCAAATCACAGAACATATCATACAAAATTTCAGAGAGATGTGAGATTACACACCATATCAAACATTTATTCTGAAGATACGGGATTACACACCTGATTTTAATTTCCTAAAGAACCACTCGTCGATGACCTAGAACAATACCAACCAAAAGTTAGCCTCGGATTTCCAGAAGATTTCGTATCACTTACACTTGAATCACTTACCACTATATCCGAAGGTAGAAATATATCGAGTGATTTTTCCCTAAAACATATAGTCGATTAGTCGAAACTTCAATCCAATTTGCAACATAGCCAAATAGAGATATAACGAAAAATCCAAAAACGAACCCCCTTACCTTATCGATATTGGATCCAATTTCCACCTTTTGACTTCGGCTAGAACAATACACGGTCTCCCACTTAAAGCACTACGAAAAGAGAGTGATTAAGACATGAAGAAGTAGAGGATAACACCATTTTCTGATTCTGATCACAATTTACAACCGAATAGTGATAAATACTTATTCGGCTAAAGAGAAAAGAATATGATCATAGAAAAGAATTCACTTACCGATTTAATCGAAGAAAGAATGTCACCTCAAACGAGAAAGAAATTATGAAGGAGTGATTGTGGATTGTGAGTTTCGGCTATGGAAGAAAATGAACAAGAATAGTTTCGGTTATGAGGGTATGGATTAGATGAAAAAGATAGTAGAGTTGGAGAATTTCGTGAAAAGAAAATAAAGGTTGAGAAGGGGTGCTTATCAAATTTCGGTTTTCAAGAGAAGATGAATGAAAATAGTTTGGTCTCAATGGTTTGGTACCTACGGCAACAAGAAAGAATTGAAGAAAAGAAATGTTCACTAATGGCTTGAAGTTTTGGCAAAGATGAGAAGAAATTTGAGAGAAATGGCATAAAAATGCAAGAAGGATTTTTTTGCCAAAACACTACTAAGTCTTTACCAAATGCCAACTAAAAAATTCAGCTACCTATTCTCCCCAAAACCGTCCACATGCATCCCCCCCTAGGATAAGAGTTTGGCCACCCAAGCTTTCCAAAACATCACCCACGAAATAAGCCTCATGTCCCCCTTTCTTTCCTATTTCCCTTGATTCCTTTCCCAAACTTCAACCTTGCCTTATTCATATAGCCACCTTACCAAAATAATGAAGTCAACCTTGCCATGAATGCCTCTTGGCCGACACTTAAGGAAAGAGTGCAAAAATAATAGTTAAAGTTTGTACACAATGGGATTTAAACCTCTTCCCTCCATACTCTTCACTTAATGCCATAACCTCTTTGCCATATGCTCAATTATGCAAGCACATTACTCATTTATTTCTATAAGTCTTGAAGCTACTTACCATCTCTCCTTAAAGTGCTAAAATACCAATTTTTTTTTCCTATGGCCCAATTAAACCCGAGACTTCATAGAAACCTCGTAACCTTCCACATTCAGTTAACTAATAAGTCCAATTTGCAATAATGCCATTCTCTTGTTCTCAAAATTTTAAACACTCCTACACTAAAGGCCCATTGGGCCCAATCCTACTAGGCCCAATTTTGGGATGTTACATGGGGTGTTACAAGGGTCACTCGAATCACTCAAAGTGTTTAAGGTTCAAAAATAAGCACTCAGAAGTCGAACATGAAAAGTTAATCCCATAGGCTTGCATGAAAATCAAATCTCCACCACTCTAAAATGATATGATACACAAATCAGAAGGTCTTTTATGGGTTGTAACGGGGCTTGGGTTAAAGTTGTGGATAAAGGCTGAATTAAAGGGTTAAGATCGAGATTGAATTGACAAATTACCTATCTAGAATAATAAACTAACACTGAATAGTTACACCAATTGAAAAATTAACACTAATAACATGAGCTTCTTCTAAAGATAATGAAATTAACAGTTTAAGCTCAAATAACATAGAACTAATAATGAATATACTTCATTTTTTTTTAAGAACAAATCAAGTACAATAATAATAAGATAGAATTTAACAACTGAAATAAAGAAAATAGTTAAGTAACCGATCAAATCAAATCTCGATATAAGGGTAGTCAAGAGAAATGGTGATAACAAATACAAAGTTGGTTTTGGGTTAATATTAATGGGTGAGTCAAGAAACAGTTTGTTAGGATTCAAAGGGGTTCACTAGGGGTTAATTATGAAGGTAGGCTTTTTATGGAGTAAGTGGGTTAAAACCTAGGTGCCTTTATCATCTTAGTATATCAAATCAAAGGTGTGGTCTCGACATGTATAATCGAAGCAAGTTCTAAAATAACAAATCAACGTTGACACACTCATAATCAATAAAGTGAGCACGAAAAGGAATGTATGCTCTAAAGGGCTCAAGATCTCACCAAAAATTATGGGCTTTTGATGTCAACATTGTAAATTTCAAAATTCAAGGTAATAATTAGATTCAGGTAGACAACCTAACAAATTTTTAATTCTGAAAATAAACTCATCACGCTTGATTCTTTAGTCTCCTAAAGTTTAAATCATCACTGCACAATTAACTATGACTTAATCCAAAACATATCAATGAGAATCATAAATCAAAAGAAATTTCATTCTAATAGTAATATGAGAAAATTTACTTAAGAACAAGACATAATTCAGGATTTGAGAATTATGCAAAATGTTAGGCACTTTTCACGATAATTTTTACCCCCCACCACTTAAGATGTACATTGTCCTCGATGTACAAAGAAAGATAATAGCAATATAGTAATAAAATCATAAGATAGGGAGAGAAGTGAAACTTCCTAAATTTTGGATGAAAATAAACGGTAAAGTTGGAGAGAGGTGAAGGTGGGGAGGATACTCCGATGGTGGTGTGATCGTTCGTTAACAGCCCATTGAACCTAAATTTAAAGAAATCAAAATATAATAATATAAATTAAAGATTAGAAAGATAAAAGAAAAGAAATTAAAAAAAATGAAAATAAGAGAAAAAGGAAAAAGAATAAATGGACTAAAAGGTCCCACGGGCGTGTCGCACGCCCGTGTAGATTTCTCAATTTCGACCACGGCCGAATCGTACGGCCGTGGTATTTTATCGCAGCCCATGTTTTTTTTTTGGGGATAAGTTTTGTCCTGTTTCCACACGGCCACAGCCACGCCCGTGTGGAAGGCCGTGTGGGTAGGGAAACCTGCGCCTAAAAATTAGGTTAGTTTTTTTAGTTAGATGTTAAAATTTGAAAATATATAAATTAACGGGGTTAGTACTCGGGTTGCCTCCCGAGAAGCACTCGTTTAAAGTCTTGAGCTAGACTTACCTGTTATTCGCATAATGGTTGTTTGAAGAACATATTATAGGGCATGGCATTAATACTTGCCCCTAAATCAGCCAAAGCATGGTTAAAATTTAAACTACCAATTAAACAAGGAATAGTAAAACTCCCTGGATCTTTTAATTTTGTTGGTAGCTTATTTTGGAGAATAGCTGAGCATTCCTCGTTAAGTTCCACTGTTGATAGCTCTTCAAACTTCCTTTTATTTGTTAAAAGCTCTTTTAAGAATTTTGCGTACGTAGGCATCTGCAAAATAGCTTCAACAAAAGGTACGTTAATATGTAATTGTTTAAAGAGTTCGAGAAACTTATCAAATTGTGCGTCTGTAACACCCCGGTTTAGACCCTAGTAAGAACAGTGGTTCGAGACCACAAATTCGAGGTCGTAAAAATATTCTTATGATATTTTCTGTGTGAATGATATGTGACATAGTCGGCGTGAAAATTCTATGTGATAATTTGATCGTTTGTGTTCCAAATTAAAAAGAAAGGACTTAATTGCATAAGGTGTAAAAGCTGTGTGCTGATTTTTAAGTACTTAAGTGTTGTTGGCTTTTTAAGGTAGAGTCCTTATGTTGTTATTAAACCATTAATAGATTGTATGGAAAAAAATGCCTAAGGTTAGTGGATTTAAAATGTTTATAATAAGGCTATTTTAGTAAATGGTTTATTAAATGATTTATAATAAAACAAAAACATGAATTAGTGGAATTCATGCTCATCTTTGCCGAAAATTGAAAGAAAAGAAAAAAGAAAAAGAAAGCTAGGTTCGGCCATGGGTTTCCTTTGATTAAGGTATGTTTTTACTTCGATTTTTGATGATTTCTATGTTTTTGTGATCGTTGCTTTGTGCTCTAGCTAGCCCATGTCCTAATTTTTGATTTTGTTGGTGATTTTGTAAGTTTCCATTGATGTTATGTTGAGCTTTGTGATGTTTTATGGTATTAAATGAAAGATATGAGTTAGATGGATATACTTTATTCATGAATTTTTGATGAATTTAGTTAAATAGGGCTAAATTGAAGAAATAGCAAATTAAAGGGTTAAAATGTGAAATAAATGAAATGTGTGGGTTTGTTTGGATATTAGTAAAATTCGGCTAAGATTGTGCTAGGTGGAATTTGGTGAATTTGATGATTTTGTGAACTAGGGACTAAAGTGTCGAAATGTGAAGACATGGGGGCTATTATGCAAAATACCCTAAATGTGTGTATGTGGGCTAAATTGAATGAAATGATGATTGAATGGATTGATTTTAAATGTGTATAGACCAAGAGAGAAGAGGTTTGGATCAAGATCGAGGTAAAGATAAAGTGCTCGATTAATCGACTGTATCGATAGTTCAACGTTCGAGGTAAGTTCGGACATAATACCCGTATTTAACTATGTTTAATTCTATGAAATAAGTGGTGTGATATTATTACAAAATGGATACTATGTGATAGATTGAGTTAAATGGCACTAAGTGTGCGTATTCGAAAACATGATCATGATAAACAACACTGTGTGTGCGGAGTAGTATAAGCTTCAGCTTTGTGGTTGGCACTCTGTCTGCGATGCCAATTTAAGATCGATTTGAGATGGATGTACTAAGTGTACGATGCTAATTAAGCTTCGGCTAACTATTTAGGCACTAAGTGTGCGAATGAATCGAGGAAGAAACGAATGTGGATCGAAATGAATAGTGATTATTGATTAGCAAAAGTATTTGACAACTAAGTGTTGGCTAAGGTACGCTCGGAATCTATGTGGTTGGAGAAGCTATGAATGTGGTTGTTAATGAGTTAATTGAACATATTGGTTGTGGATGGTATTATTTGTGATAGTAAAATTAATCTATGTGATGACATGTTGATATTGTGTATTATGTTATGAACTTACTAAGCTTTATAAAGCTTACTGTGTGATTTGTATCTCTGCTTGCGAAGTGTCGCAGCTTGCTTGGATCGAGGGATCGTCAAGATCTCACCACACTATCGGCAAATCTATTTTGGGGTATTTTGGAACAATGTATATAGTTAAATATGGCATGTATAGGCTGGTCATTTGAATCATGTTTGATGTTTGTAAGTAGCCATGAGATATGGCTAGATATGTGCTAGTCTTAACATGAATGAATTTGATATATGTGATGCATCTTTTGGCATGGTTTGTGGGTTGAGAAATTGACTATTGAATGGCAAATTTTGTGTTGGTAAGATGTTAGTAGGGATTAGTGAAATTGAGAAGGAATGATGTTTGATATTGAATGTATTATACTTGTGACAAAATGATTTTGGTATTGAATTTGTTATATTGGAATGGGAATTGAACGCATAGATTGGATAGTCATATTGGTAAGTTTTTAGTTGCCTTATGTGCATGATATGTTTTGGTATGTGTTGCTTGTAGGTTTGACCTAAGTGGGTGGCATGTTGGCCTTGCAAAATGGCCTATAATGTCACACAGTTGAGGCACACGGGCGTGCCTAAGACCGTGGGTGAATTGGCAGTATGTAGCTTAGTTATACACGGCCATGGCACACGGGCGTGCCTAGTGACCATGTTGAAATAGACAGTATATAGACACGAATGGGCACACGGGCGTGCATAGTGACCATGTTGAAATAGATAGTATATAGACACGGATGGACACACGGGGGTGTCTAGTAGCCGTGGAGGGCACACGGCCTCCTCTCATGGGCGTGTCTCCCCTGTATCTTAGAAAAGTTTTAAATTTCGGAGAAATTCTGTATGTGTTTCAATTTAGTCCCGACCCCTCTATAGCATGTGAATTAGGTCTCGTAGACCTCGATACGGGACACCATGATTGTAATTGAATGAGATTTAATATGATTGACTTTGTGTCGTAAATTCTAGATGTTAAATGTTTTGATTGATCAGTAATACCTCTTAACCCTATTCCGGTGACGGTTTCGGGTTAGGGGTGTTACATTTTATTGGTATCAGAGCTACGGTTTAGTCGATTCTCGGACTGACGTAGTGCGTGCGAGTCTAGCTATACATGCCATATATGAAATTACGATAGTGTGATGAATGCTGACAGTTGAAGATGTGTTTTCTTATAGTAATGGATCACGATCGAGCAGTTGCTGACGACGTATAGAGTAATGCACCTGCTCCCGCTCAAGGGACAGCACCGGCCACATCTAGGCCGAATGAAGGTAGTGAGGGAGGAGAGGCTAAGCAAGCCTTCTTCCGTATGATGAGTGAATGGTTTACGGAGTTCGTTCGAACGAATCTGACTACTCCACAACCTTCACCCCTGCAAGTACCTGTTGTGCCTCAAGTTGTAGATCCGAACATATTGAATAAACCACCTGTAGATAAGATTCAAAAATACGGGGCTGAGGAGTTTAGGGCCACATCTGATGATGATGCTGAGCGAGCCGAGTTTTGGCTTGAGAATAAAATCAGAGTATTCGATGAGATGTCATTGAATCCTGATGAGTGCATTAAGTGTGCAGTTTCTTTGTTGAGAGACACGGCTTACAACTGGTGGAAAACGTTGATATCTATGGTACCGAGAGAGAGAATCACCTTGGATTTCTTTCAAGCTAAGTTCAAAAAGAAGTATGTCATTCAACGTTTCGTTGATCAGAAACGTAAAGAGTTGCTAGACTTGAAACAGGCCCGGTTGTCTGTTACTGAGTACGAGCGAGAATTTGTAAGATTGAGTCAATATGCGAAAGGAAGTGTCTCGACTGAAGCTACTATGTGCAAATGTTTCATAGAGGGATTGAATGAAGACATCCAGCTATTGGTTGGGATACTCGATATAAATGAATTTGCTGTGTTAGTTGAAAGAGCGTGTAAAGCTGAAGAGCTCAGTAAGGAAAAGAAGAAAGCCAATTAAGAAGCTCGTGATGAAAGAAAGAGATCGATGAATAAATTTTCTTAACCTTCTACTAAGAGATACAGAGATACAAGTAACCGTTAAATTCTTCGTTTGGACATCCAAGTAGAGATCGTTTGAAACAAAGTACTGGTCCACGAATTCAAGCTCCGAATGAATCAAGTGTTGGCAGTGTTAAGAGTAACAAGCCTGAGTGCAGACAGTGTGGAAGGCGACATGTGGGAGAGTGCTGGGGCAAGTACAACAATAGAGTTTGATACAAATGTGGATCCCGAGATCATTTTATTTGGGATTGCCCAAAGATGGTCGAAGAAGAACATGTTCAGAATCAAAGTCAGAGTAATGTGACTGCTAGGGGTAGACCACCCAGAAGCACCAAAAATGTGAGTGAAAGTTAGAGATGGACAAATGACACAGCTGTGAGATCAGAAGCGAGAGCACCTGCCCGAGCCTATGCTATACGTACACGAGAGGAAGCATCATCTCCAAACGTCATCACGGGTACTTTCACTTTATTTGATATTGATGTCATTGCATTGATAGATCCTGGATCAACCCATTCCTATGTGTGTATGAACTTAGTATTGAATAAGACTCTACCTGTTGAGTCTACTGAATTTGTGATTAGAGTATCGAACCTCTTAGGCAAGTGTGTTTTGGTGGATAAGGTGTGCAAGAATTCCCCATTGATGTTTCATGATATATGTTTTCCGGTTAATTTGATGTTGCTTCCCTTTCATGAATTCGACATAATTCAGGTATGGATTGGCTTACTCGCATAATGCCATTGTGAATTGTAAAAGAAAGAGTATTGAATTGAGAAGTCGAACGGTGAGCTAGTTCGAATTGAATCCAAAGGATATGAAGGGATTACTAAACTGCTTGTATCTGCGATGAAAGCTATGAACTATGTGAGAAAAGGTTGTGAAGCTTATTTGGCGTACGTGATTGATACAAAGGTGTCAAAAAAGAAAGTTGAATCTGTGTCTGTGGTTTGTTAGTTTCCAGATGTATTTCCTAAAGAGTTACCAAGATTAACTCCAATTCGAGAGGTGGAATTTGGTATTGAGTTAGTGTCGGGAACTGCTCCTATTTCGATAGCTCCATACAGAATGGCCCCAACCGAATTGAAAGAGTTGAAATCTCAGTTGTAGGAATTGACTGATAGAGGTTTTGCACGACCGAGTTTCTCACCCTGGGGAGCTCCTGTGTTGTTTGTGAAAAAGAAAGATGGGACTATGAGAATGTGTATCGATTATCGACAGTTGAACAAAGTGACAATAAAGAACAAATATCCATTGCCTCGTATCGATGATTTGTTCGATCAGCTGAAAGGAGCTACAGTATTTTCTAAGATAGTTTGAGATCAGGTTACTATCAGTTGAGAGTTAAGGAATCTGATGTGCCGAAAACTGCTTTCAGAACGAGGTATGGACATTACAAATTCTTATTGATGCCTTTTGGACTAACCAATGCTCCTGCAGTGTTTATGGATCTGATGAATCGGATATTCAGACCGTATTTCGATCGCTTTGTTGTGGTATTTATTGATGATATTTTGATTTATTCGCTAGATGAGACGTAGCATGCTGAGCATTTGAGAATTGTACTACAAACTCTGCGTGAGAAACAATTGTATGCAAAGTTTAGCAAATGTGAATTTTGGTTGAATGAGGTCAGTTTTTTGGGACATATTGTATCAGCTGCTGGGATACGAGTTGACCCGAGTAAAATCTCTTCTATTTTAGAATGGAAGCCTCCGAGGAATGTGTCTGAAGTCCATAGTTTTCTGGGATTAGCGGGATATTATAGACGATTTCTAAATGGCTTCTCGATGATTGCGACTCCATTGACAAAGTTGTTACAGAAAGATGTTAGATTTGAGTGGTCGAGAAAAGTGCCAAAAGTTTTGAGCGATTGAAAGTGTTGTTACTGTAAGCACCGCTTTTGATTCAACCCGAATCGTGCAAAGAATTCATAGTTTACTGATGATGCATCGTTGAATGGATTGGGCCGTGTTTGATGGAAGAAGGAAAGTCATTGCTTACGCTTCAAGACGCTTAAAACCGCATGAAAGGAACTACCCAACGCATGATCTTGAATTGGCTGCGATTGTGTTTGCATTGAAGATTTGGCGTCACTATCTATTCGGGGAAAAATGTCACATCTATACTGATCATAAGAGCTTAAAGTACTTGATGACTCAGAAAGACTTGAACTTGCGGCAAAGAAGATGGTTAGAGTTATTGAAAGACTATGAACTTGTGATAGATTACCACCCGGGTAAGGCTAATGTTGTAGCTGATGCCTTAAGCCAAAAATTGTTATACGCTTTGAGAGCTATGAGTAATCAGATAGATCTGTGTGATGATAGCGCGGTGGTAGCTGAATTTAAAGTAAAGCCGATGTTTATACAACAGATATGTGATGCTCAGAAGATTGATAATGAGTTATTGGCAAAAAGAGTTCAGTGTGATTCAGATGCTATATCGGGATTTCGAGTTGATAGTGATGATTGTTTGAGATTCAGAGATCGGATTTGTGTTCCAAGAAATTCAGAGTTGATTCAAATGATTTTGAATGAAGCTCACAATAGTCATTTGACTGTACATCCTGGGAGTACGAAATGTATAATGATCTCAAAACAAATTTTCTATTGGTGGCATGGTATGAAAAGAGACATTTCTGACTTTGTGTCGAAGTGTTTAGTTTGTCAGCAAGTCAAAGTGGAACATCAAGTTCCGTCTGGTTTGTTACAACCGATTATGATTCCTGAGTGGAAATGTGAAAGAATTACGATGGACTTTGTGTCGGGGTTGCCCTTATCTCCGAATAAGAAAGATGCAATCTGGGTGATAGTTGATAGGTTGACGAAATCAGCTCACTTTATTTCAGTGAGAATAGATTATTCACTTGATAGATTGGCTGAAATATATATGGATAAGATCGTGAGATTGCATGGGGTACCTCTATCTATTGTGTCTGATAGAGATCGGAGATTTACTCCGCGATTCTGGAAGAAATTGCAGGATGCTTTAGGCACAAAATTGCATTTCAGTACTGCTTTTCATCCACAAACGGATGGTCAATCCGAACGAATCATTCAGATTCTCGAAGACATGCTGAGATGTTGTGTACTAGAATTTGAAAGTGCGTGGGAAATGCATTTATCCTTGATTGAGTTCCCGTATAACAACAGTTTTCAATCTAGCATTAAAATGGCACCATATGAAGCTCTTTATGGTCGAAAGTGTCGAACCCCATTTTATTGGACAGAGCTGAGTGAGAACAAGATTCACGGAGTTGATCTTATAAAAGAGACTGAACGGAAAGTGAAAGTGATTCGTGATAGTTTAAAAGCAGCCTCAGATCGTCAGAAGTCTTATGCAGATTTGAAACGGAAAGATATCAAATTTAAGGTCGGTGATAAAGTGTTTTTGAAAGTATCTCTGTGGAAGAAAATACTTCGATTTGGCCGAAAGGCAAAGCTGAGTCCGAGGTTCATCGGACCGTATGAGATTACTGAACGAGTTGGGCCGGTTGCTTATAGATTGAGATTGCCACCTGAGTTAGAAAAGATTCATAACGTGTTTCATGTGTCAATGCTTCGACGATACAGATCAGACCCGTCCCATGTGATTGCTCCTACTGAGGTTGAGATTCAGCCAGACTTATCGTATATTGAAGAATCGATCCGAATTTTGGCATGAGAGACTAAAGAATTGAGAAACAAAAGAATTTCCTTAGTGAAAGTTTTATGGCACAAACATGGAGTTGAAGAGGCCACGTGGGAGTTTGAGAACATTATGAGTGAGCAATATCCACACCTATTCACTGGTAAGATTTTCGGGGACGAAAATCCCTAAGGGGGGAGAGTTGTAACATCCCAGTTTAGACCCTAGTTGGAACAGTGGTTCGAGACCACAAATTTGAGGTCGTAAAAATATTTTTATGATATTTTCTGTGTGAATGATATGTGACATAGTCAGTGTGAAAATTCTGTGTGATAATTTGATCGTTTATGTGCCAAATAAAAAAGAAAGGACTTAATTGCATAAGGTGTAAAAGCTGTGTGCTAATTTTTAAGTACTTAAGTGTTGTTGGCTTTTTAAGGTAGAGTCCTTATGTTGTTATTAAACCATTCATAGATTGTATGGAAAAAAATGCCTAAGGTTAGTGGATTTAAAATGTTTATAATAAGGCTATTTTAGTAAATGGTTTATTAAATGATTTATAATAAAAACAAAAACATGAATTAGTGGAATTCATGCTCATCTTTGCCGAAAATTGAAAGAAAAGAAAAAAGAAAAAGAAAGCTAGGTTCAGCCATGGGTTTCCTTTGATTAAGGTATGTTTTTGCTTCAGTTTTTGATGATTTCTACGTTTTTGTGATCGTTGCTTTAGGCTCTAGCTAGCCCATGTCCTAATTTTTGAATTTGTTGGTGATTTTGTAAGATGCCATTGGTGCTATGTTGAGCTTTGTGATGTTTTATGGTATTAAATGAAAGATATGAGTTAGATGGATATACTTTGTTCATGAATTTTTGATGAATTTAGTTAAATAGGGCTAAATTGAAGAAATAGCAAATTGAAGGGTTAAAATGTGAAATAAATGAAATGTGTGGGTTTGTTTTGATATTAGTAAAATTCGGCTAAGCTTGTGCTAGGTGGAATTTGGTGAATTTGATGATTTTGTGAACTAGGGACTAAAGTGTCAAAATGTGAAAACATGAGGGCTATTATGCAAAATACCCTAAATGTGTGTTTGTGGGCTAAATTGAATGAAATGATGATTGAATGGGTTGATTTTAAATGTGTATAGACTAAGAGAGAAGAGGTTTGGATCGAGATTGAGGCAAAGATAAAGTGCTCGATTAATCAACTGTATCGATAGTTTAACGTTCGAGGTAAGTTCGGACATAATACCCGTATTTAACTATGTTTAATGCTATGAAATAAATGGTGTGATATTATTACAAAATGGACGCTATGTGATAGATTGAGTTAAATGGCACTAAGTGTGCGTATTCGAAAACATGATCAGGATAAACAGCACTGTGTGTGCGGAGTAGTATAAGCTTCAGCTTTGTGGTTGGCACTGTGTATGCGATGCCGATTTAAGATCGGTTTGAGATGGATGTACTAAGTGTACGATGCTAATTAAGCTTTGGCTAACTATTTAGGCACTAAGTGTGTGAATGAATCGAGGAAGAAACGAATGTGGATCTAAATGAATCGTGATTATTGATTAGCAAAAGTATTTGACAACTAAGTGTTGGCTAAGGTACGCTCGGAATCTATGTGGTTGGAGAAGCTATGAATATGGTTGTGAATGAGTTAATTGAACATATTGGTTGTGGATGGTATTATTTGTGATAGTAAAATTAATCTATGTGATGACATGTTGATATTATGTATTATGTTATGAACTTACTAAGCTTTATAAAGCTTACTGTGTGATTTGTATCTCTGTTTGCGTGTCGAGCAAGCTTGCTCGGATTAGGGATCGTCAAGATCTCACCATCCACGATGTCGGCAAATCTATTTTGGGGTATTTTGGAACAATGTATATAGTTAAATATGGCATGTATAGGCTGGTCATTTGAATCATGTTTGATGTTTGTAAGTAGCCATGAGATATGGCTAGATATGTGCTAGTCTTAAGATGAATGAATTTGATATATGTAATGCATCTTTTGGCATGGTTTGTGGGTTGAGAAATTGACTATTGAATGGCAAATTTTGTGTTGGTAAGATGTTAGTAGGGATTAGTGAAATTGAGAAGGAATGATGTTTGATATTGAATGTATTATACTTGTGACAAAATGATTTTGGTATTGAATTTGTTATATTGGAATGGGAATTGAATGCATAGATTGGATAGTCATATTGGTAAGTTTTTGGTTGCCTTATGTGCATGATATGTTTTGGTATGTGTTGCTTGTAGGTTTGACCTAAGTGGGTGGCATGTTGGCCTTGCAAAATGGCCTATAATGTCACACGGTTGAGGCACACAGGCGTGCCTAAACCGTGGGTGAATTGGCAGTATGTAGCTTAGTTATACACGACCATGGCACACGGGCGTGCCTAGTGACCGTGTTGAAATAGATAGTATATAGACACGAATAGGCACACGGGCGTGCCTAGTGACCGTGTTGAAATAGACAGTATATAGACACGGATGGACACACGGGGGTGTCTAGTAGCCGTGGAGGGCACACGGCCTCCTCCCACGGGCGTGTCTCCCCTGTATCTTAGAAAAGTTTTAAATTTTTGAGAAATTCTGTATGTGTTTCAATTTAGTCCCGACCCCTCTATAGCATGTGAATTAGGTCTCGTAGACCTCGATAAGGGACACCATGATTTTAATTGAATGAGATTGAAGATGATTGACTTTGTGTTGTAAATTCTAGATGTTAAATGTTTTTATTGATCGGTAATACCTCTTAACCCTGTTCCGGTGACGGTTTCGGGTTAGGGGTGTCACAGCGTCCATGCGGTCTTTTTTCAACTTTGCTGGATATGGGATCGGTGGGTTATATGCTTTAGGTTGCAGTATTACATTCTCGTTTACTTCCTCACCTTTTTCCTTATTAATTTCTCGTGGCATCTTCTTTTCAGCTTCAACCAACCCCTTACCACTCCTTAGTGTAACTTCCTGCACATGTTCTTTTGGGTTGGTGTTACTATGTAAGTTACCTGGTTTCCTTTCAGAAACTATCTTTACTAATTGTCCAATTCGATTCTCAATCCTTTCAATTGATTCGTGTTGAGTTTTCAACGCCGTTTCAGTGTTTTGGAAGCGTGTTTCTGACACTGACATAAATTTCGTGAGCATCTCCTCAAGGTTCGGCTTCTTTTCCTGCTGGTGTGGTGGTTGTTGAAAACGTGGAGGAAGTTGCGGTCTTCGATTACCTTGACCACCCCACGAGAAATCGAGGTGGTACCTCTAACCTGCATTATATGTGTTGCTATAAAGATTATTTTGAGGTCTAGAATAGTTACCCATATAGTTGACTTGTTTGTTCTCTGTGCTAGGGTTGTAGGATAGATATTCTTTGTTGTTCACCCCTCCTCCATTTGTATCGTACTGTATTACCAGATGTACCTGCGTAGAACCATACAAACCATCATTTTTTTTTTATTTAAAAGCTCTACCTAGTTAGATAACATGGTGACCACGTCAAGGTTGAAAACATCGGCTGCTTTATTAGGCATTGTCCTCATGTCTTGCCACTGATAATTATTCAGTGACATCTATTCGGTTTTTGCGAGTGGTATGTTTTATTTCACTGTCAAAAATCAAGGGTCCTGACGGGTTTCTTCTAGTCATAAACTAGAAATACCTGCCAGAAGCAAGGAAAAACACAAATTAGTAAAGTAGAAATAAAATAAAAATTAATTGCAAAAATAAAAATGGCTAAAGTAATAAAAATCAAGTGTTCCTAATATATTATTTCCCCGGCAATGGCGCCAAAAACTTGATCGTGTGTCGAGAGTCTTAATATTTATAAAATGAATGATCTAGCCTAAAAACTAACTATCACCACGATTGAGGCAAGCGCACCTATCGAATAGTAGTATAGCTTAGTGGCAAGACCGAAATGTCGAACCCAAGGGAACCAAAAGTACTAATACTGACTTTCTTTTTATTATTTAGCCTAAGAATTAAGGGATTTGTTGTTTATTCTAAAATTAACTAACTACTAAGCTAAAGACGCTAAGACACAGAGAATGAATTGGGGAAAATACTTGTGGGAAAAACCAATTGATTAAGATAATACCCAAGGAAGAATCCACCTAGACTTCACTTGTTATTTAACTCTGAACTAGACGATTTATTCACTTGACTTGATCCGTAGGATTCCCTAATTTATATTAATACCTCTCTCGAGGCTACTAACGTCTAACCCTAGGTTGATTAATTTAAATCTCTTTCTAATTAAAGCCCCTAGGATTGCATTTACTCGATCTATGGACTCCCATATTAGGTTTGACCCTAATCCGACAGATTTTCGTCATCCTATCTCTAGGGTTGCGATCAACTCCGCTTAACTATGCTAGATCTACTCTTAAATAGGGAATATTCCTCCACTGCCTAAGCACATCAATACTTGAATCAATATCCTAAAATATAAAAACAAGAATTAAGGACACATAGTTAAGAACAAATCAAGTATTTATCATATAGTTCAGAAAACAATAACAAGATCCGTCTTAGGTTTCATCCCCCTCAAGTATCTGAGGAGTTTAGTTCATAATCATAAAACAATACATCTCAGAAGAAAATATAAATCAAAATATAAGAAAACCCTAAAACCCCCTGAAGGAATTGAAGGAGAGATCCTCCGTTTTGAGTATGATTTCAGCTTCTTGAGATGAATCAACTGGCTTTCTTCGAGTAAGTCCCACAATTTTGACCTCTCTGGCTTGGCTCCTTGGCCTAGCTGGATGCCCCCCCGAGGGTTGGCCTTTAGGGTGTTTATATAGGCTTTTGGAATGTCTTTCTTTGCCTCTAAGTACCCTATTCCGAGTGAAATTCCTCTTTGTCACGGCAGGGACACGCCCGTGCAATACGCCTGCGTGAATCGAATCCAGGTCGTGGTCGAGCCTACTAAAGGGGCACGGCCGTGTGGCTTGGGCCCAGGCCGTGTTGATTTCCTACTTTGGCCCATTTGGTCTGTTTTTAGCCCGTTTCTCGTTCTTTTCATCCTCATATGCTTCCCTAAGTATAAAACATGAAATTAAAGGATTAGGAGCATCAAATCCCACAAGTCAAGGGATAAAATCATACAAAAGTACGCTAAATGTGGGATAAAAATATGTATATATTATGGTTTATCATCCACACTATCCACATATTTTGGTATATTGAGATTTACATTAAATTATGGCATGTATAGGAATTTGGTTATTTTGTAAGTGTCATAATTGTTTGGCCAAGAATGTGGTCTATGTCATTTGAAATATCATTTTGTATAAGGCCATGTGATGTGGCTAATATTGGTTGTGTTATAAGTCTATGATGAGGCCTTTCATGAATGAGTTTGCTTGCCTAATTGGGAATGAATGATTGTAACATCCCGATTCAGGGCCTAGTCGGAATAGTGGTGCGAGACCACAAATCTGAGTTAGTAAATTGAGTTCTTAATGTTTATGACATGTATGCATGATAGTATTAAAGTTCCATGTAGAAATTTTGTGAAATTGACATGGAACGATCAAATAGGACTAAATTGCAAAAGTTGCAATTTATGAGTTTCTAGAAGGTTTTTGTATAAAATAGCTTTAGAATATTAATTATGAGTCCTTAAATAGCAATTTGCCCAAATTATAAGTTTTGGAAAAAAAAGGGACATGATTTAGTAAAAGGGAAAAGTTTTAAGAGAAGGGCATTTTGGTCATTTGTCTAATAAATGATTAAAATAGCAAAAAGATGATAAAATTTCATTCATCTTCTTCCTCTTGTGCCGAAAATTTGGAGACTCCATAGCTAGGGTTCTTCATTTTTTTCAAGCTTGCTAGTAAGTTCATCTTAGCCCCGTTTTTAATATTCTTCGTGTTTTTGAAGTTCTCGTATTATGAATTAGCTATTTTTAGCTATAAAATAAGCTAAGATGCATGTTCAAAAATCTACCCAAGAGTGACATGCTTGTAAAATGATATTTTATGGAAGTTTATGAGAGTTTTATGTTAGATAAACATCTTTTTCTAAGTGAATTTCATGAAAAATGCTAGTAAGGACTAGTTTGTAAAAATTATGAAATTAGTCATACCTATTAGAAATAATGGGAATTGATGATTGCTATAGTAGAGAAAATGAATCAGCTAAGCATGAAGTTTAAGAAAGTTGAATGAGATTCATTTTACGAGCCTTTGGGCAAAAGTGCAAATATGAGAAAGTATAGGGGCAAAATAGTAATTTTTACAAAGTATGAGTTAAGAGTCAATTTAGTCAATGTGAGTATTAAATGATCTATTTATGATTATAGATCAAGAAAAATGAAGCCCGGATCGAAACTGAGGCAAGAACAAAGTCGAGGACTAAATTGCATACCTACATGCATTTTGTATATCGAGGTAGGTTTGTATGATTTCTAAGCTTTATGATTAATATCATTGAATTGATTAGTATAATGTACAATATTATTATGAAAATGTTTAATGTTATGTTAAACAAAGTACTCAATGAGATCAAGCATGAGAAAGTCCGTATAAGTCCAAGCCGAGGCATGGCATCGGCAATCAGATAAGATATCATGTAAGACCAAGACAAGTCTTGGCATTCAAGAGTTGTTATGAGATGAAGACCCATGTAAGTCCAAGCCAAGGCATGGCATTTATGAGTCTCCAAGCAAAGATGTCATGTAAGTCCAAGGCAAGCTTGGCATTGAAAAGTTATCATGTAAGTCCAAGGCAAGCTTGGCATTGAAAAGCTATCAAGAGAAAGAGATTTCATGTAAGCCCAAGCCAAGGCTCGGCATTGACCAGTTCATGAGCAAAGATACCAAGTAAGACCATGTCAAGACATGGAAATGGAAAGTTCCAAAGGAACTCACGAGAAAGGCTTCGTATAAGTCCATGTCAAGACATGGCCTCGAAACCAAGATGAGACATTCCATGTAAGACCGTATCTAGGATATGGCTTTGGTATTAAGGTATGTGAGATGAGATTTAGTATCCTCGGTTATTCATATAAATTTATCGGGCAAACGAGCTAAGTTCAAATGAGATAACAAGAAAGCTAAATAAGCAAAGTTATTATCAAGTGAAAATGAGTATAATTCATGTTATGAATGATAAATTAGAGATTATGATTATTATGTCAAAGTATGCTGATCAATGTGATCAAGTGATACAGGTACATTGTTTACCTCACAAGTATGAGACTAGTAAGTATCATGAGATATGTAAGAATCAAGTATGAGCAAGTAAGCTTTATAGCTGAAATTATGATACCATTGTTTATGTCAAATGGTTTAATTTAAGCAAGTACGTTGTTATGTGCATTATATGCAAACTTACTAAGCTAAATGCTTACACCTTTCACTCTTTCTTTCCATGTAGTCCCGCCAAGCTAATTCTCGTGGATCATCGTCATCGGAGCACACTATAAATCGCTATTTTGGTATAGCCAAGTTGTTTTATAAAGTATGGCATGTATAGGAAACACTTCATTTGAGTATATGTTTTAAGAAGAGCCATAGTACAGGCTATCTTGTTCATTATCATTTTTGTATATGGCTAGAGAAATTGGCCAACTTTGACTAAGTGTGTATGTTTATAGATATCAATGAAAGATGTAGTAATTCGAGTAATTGAATTGGGTATGAATGTGATCTCGATTTCAGGGTGGCAATCGGCTTGGTAAATAGCCTCTAAGTGCCCACACGGTTGGATACACGGGCGTGTGTCTAGGCCGTGCGTACCATGCACTTTTATACTTGAAGTCAGGATAGGCCACGAGCAGATCACACGGCCATTGGTTAGGGCCGTGTAACACACACGGTTGGCACATGGGCGTGTACCAAGGCCGTGTGAAGTCTGCACTTTTCACTTAGAAATTTAATTGTCACACGGCTAATATACATGGGCGTGTTTACAGACCGTGTGGATAAGTCAGAATACTAAGGTTTGGCACACAGGCAAGGGCCACGGGCGTGTCCAGGTCGTGTCTAACAAGTCAGTGTCGACCACGGGTGAAAGACACGGGCATGTCCAGGAGTACACAGGCGTGTTTCAAGTTGCACGGGTGTGTGGTCCCTGGCTCGAGCAAAAGTTTTCAGATGAGTTCCGAAAGTTCCCGGATAGGTGTTTAAGGCCTCAAAGGCCCATGATATGTACGTTTTGACCTAGAAAGAATAGTTTCTATTTTGGGACAAAATTTTACAGCCCGTAAGTACATCTTTGAGCAAGTTAAAGCATGGTAATGTCTTGTGTCCAGTCTTAGCCTCGGACTCAGGTATGGGGTGTTACATTTAGTTGTATCAGAGCTACGGTTTAGTCGATTCTAGGACTAACGTAGCACAAGCACGAGTCTAGCTATACATGCCATACGTAAGAATGTTTTTATAATGATAGTGTGACGACTCCTGACGACTTAAATTATGTTTATACATTTAGTATATGGATCCCGATAGAGCTGTGGCGGATGACGTAGAGAGTAACGCGCCGGCTCCCGCCTAAGGGACAGTGCCGAACGAGAATGAGAATCGACCCACTACAGTGAGTCAAGAATGAGGAGAAGAGGCTAGAGAAGCCTTCCTCCATATGATGAATACATGGTACACGGAGTTCATTCGTACGAACCCGAATGCACAACCCCCTCCACCCCCACCTATTCCTCAACCTATCCTAGTAGCCCCTCAAGTAGTAGAGGTGGTAAGAGGATAGAAGCCTCCGGTTGATAGAATCAGGAAACATGGGGCAGAAGAATTCTGGGCTAGAAAGGATGATGATCCGGAAAAGGCTGAGTTCTGGATAGAAAATACTATCAGGGTATTTAATGAGTTGTCGTGCACACTTGAGGAATGCATGAAATGTGTAGTCTCTCTTCTAAGAGATTCTACTTACCAATGGTGGAACACCCTTGTGTCGGTGGTACCGAGGGAAAGGATCACATGGGAATTTTTCCAAGAAGAATTCAAGAAAAAGTATATCAGTCAAAGGTTTGTGGACCAGAAAAGGAAAGAATTCCTAGAACTGAAGCAAGGCAAGATGTCAGTGACAGACTATGAACGTGAGTTTGTACGACTCAGTAAGTACGCTCGTGAATGCGTGTCCACTGAGGCCATCATGAGTAAAAGATTTAAAGACGGGTTGAATGAGGACATCAAACTGTTTGTTGCTATCCTAGAACTAAAGGAATTTGTTGTGCTAGTAGAGAGGGCTTGTAAAGCCGAGGAATTAGTAAAAGAGAAAAGAAAGTTTGAAATGGAGTCTCGTGACTCTAGGAAGAGACAGTGGAATAAGTCATTCCAATCTTCATCCAAGAAGTTAAGAGATTTCCCTACCCGATCTGCTACTTCCACTGGGTTTTCAAGGAAGGACAAGAGTAAGCAGTATTCGGAAAGTAAGGCACAGACGACCTCAGTTGCTAGTGTGGGGAACATCCGGTCGGATAGACCCGAATGTCCACAGTGTGGCCGACGTCATCTTGGAGAATGCCGAGCACATGAAAATGCATGTTTTAGATGTGGTTCCCAAGACCACTATATAAAAGATTGTCCAGAGACGACAAAGAAGAAAGAACTCGTAACCCGAGATCCTAAGTGTGGTCGAGGAAGATCTGCAGGGAACCTGAGGCTGGGGCGAGAGGAAGAGGTAACCCTAGAGAGTAGGCTGCGAGACCCGAGGGTAGGGCGCCTACGAGGACTTATGCCATTCGCGCTCGTGAATAGGCATCTTCTCCTGATGTTATTACGGGTACCTTTTCTCTTCATGATGTTAAAGTTATTACTTTAATAGATCCCGGATCCATACACTCTTACATTTGTATGAAACTAGTATCCAAAGATGAAAATGCCTATAGATTCTACTGAGAATTTGCGATTAAAGTGTCTAATCCTTTAGGCAAGAGTGTGTTAGTGAATGAAGTATGTAGAGAATGTCCATTAATGATTAGAGGTCATTACTTTAAAGCAAATCTTATGTTGCTACCATTTGATGAGTTTGACATCATTCTTGGTATGGATCTGTTGACCACTCATGGTGTAATAGTTAATTGTGGGAAGAAATATATTGTGATGAAATGTGAGAATGAGGATACTCTCCATGTAGAATCGGATGAGCAAAGTAAATCTCCGCAATGATTTTTCACATGACGGCACACGCAGATACGTAAGAAAGGGGTATGAGGCATATTTGGCCTTTGTGATGAATGATAAAGAAACAGAGTTAAAGATTGAGTCGAGCACTAAAAGTATGTGAGTACGTGGATGTTTTTCCCAAAGAATTACCAGGACTACCACCGCTAGAGAAGTTGAGTTCAAAGATTGAGCTAGCTCACAGTGCACTGCACCAATATCTATTACTCCTTATAGAATGGCTCCAACAGAGTTGAGAGAGTTGAATTCACAGTTGCAAGAGTTGACAGATAAAGGTTTTGCGAGATCAAGTTGTTCTCCATGGGGTGCTCCGGTTTTATTTGTGAAAAAGAAAGATGGCACCATGAGATTGTGCGTAGATTACCGTCAACTTAATAAAGTGACGGTAAAGAACAAGTACCCATTGCCTAGGATCGATGATTTGTTTGACCAATTGAAAGGAGCCACTATGTTCTCCAAAATAGACTTGAGATCAGGGTACTACCAGCTGAGAGTAAGAGAATCAGATGCGTCCAAGACGGCTTTTTGAACAAGGTATGGGCATTATGAATTTTTAGTCATGCCTTTTGGTCTGACCAATGCTCCTGCGGTGTTCATGGACTTAATGAACCGTATTTTTAGACCATACCTCGACAAGTTTGTAGTCGTTTTCATTGACGACATACTGATTTATTCCCGAGATAAGAATGAGCATGCTGAGCACCTACGGACAATTTTACAGATTCTACGAGAAAATCAATTATATGCCAAGTTTAGTAAAAGTGAATTGTGGCTCAAGGAAGTAGGATTTCTGGGACATATTGTCTCGGGAGAAGGAGTTCGAGTAGACCCCGGTAAGATTTCGGCTATTATGGACTGGAAGCCACCAAAGAATATCTTTGAGATTATAAGTTTTCTAGGCCTAGCTGACTATTACAGATGATTCATCAAGGGGTTTTCCATGATTGCAACCCTGATGACTAAATTGTTACAGAAAAATGTGAAGTTTGAGTGGACAGAACGATGCAAACAAAATTCCGAGAAGTTGAAAGCAATGTTGACAGAAGCCCCAGTTTTAGTACAACTTGAGACAGGGAAAGAATTTGTAATTTACAGTGATGCATCCTTAAATGGATTAGGCTGTGTACTTATGCAAGAAGGCAAAGTGATTGCTTATGCCTCCAGACAGTTGAAGCCTCATGAGAAGAATTATCCGACGCATGATTTAGAGTTGGCTGCCATAGTCTTCGCATTGAAGATATGGAGACATCACCTATATGGTGAGAGATGTCAGATTTTCACTGATCATAAAAGTTTGAAGTACTTGATGACGCAGAAAGAGTTGAACTTAAGACAGCGAAGATGGTTAGAGTTGATAAAAGATTATGAGATGGTCATTGACTACCATCATGGGAAGGTGAATGTGGTTGCCGACGCTTTGAGTAGAAAGTCCCTATTTGCGTTAAGGGCAATGAATTCACGGATGACTTTATCCGACGATGGTTCTATTCTAGCTGAGTTGAGAGTTAGACCAACTTTCCTCCAAGAGATCATTGAAGCTCAAGAAGAAGATAGTGAATTGCAAGTCAAGAGAGCTCAGTGCGAGACAGATGTTGAATCTGACTTTCGGATTAGTCCCAATGGAATTATGATGTTCAAAGATAGAGCTTGTGTATCGAGAAAAGAAGAGCTTATTCAGAAAATTTTGCATGAGGCCCATAATGGATGTTTGTCTGTACATCAGGGTATTACCAAGATGTATAATGACTTGAAACAACAGTATTGGTGGCCGAGAATGAAGAAAGATATTTTAGAGTTTGTTTCCAAATGCTTGATTTGTCAGCAAGTAAAGGCTGAACACCAAGTAACTTCGGGTTTGCTTCAACCCATTTTAGTTCTGGAGTGGAAATGGGACCGTATTACTATGGATTTTGTAACGGGTCTACCATTATCTCCGAGCAAGAAAGATGCCGTATGGGTTATATTAGATAGACTCTCGAAGTCAGCTCATTTTATACCTATTCGAGTTGATTACCCACTAGACAAGTTAGCAAACTTGTACATTTCAGAAATAGTAAGGCTTCACGGTGTTCCATTGTCAATCATCTCGGATAGAGATCCGAGGTTTACATCCAAATTTTGGAAGAAGTTACAAGAGTCCTTGGGTACAAAGTTGAACTTTAGTACCGCTTTTCATCCTCAAACTGACGGTCATTTGAGAGGTTAATTCAAGTACTCGAAGATATGCTCAGATGTTGTATTTTTGAATTCCGAGGCAGTTGGGAAAAGTTTCTCCCATTGGTAGAGTTTGCCTACAATAATAGTTTTCAGTCGAGTTTAAAGATGGCGCCTTATGAGGCTCTATATGGGCGAAAGTGCGGAACGCCTTATTTTGGACTTGAACTAAAGGAAAACCAAATTCATGGGGTTGATTTGGTTAGAGAAGTCAAGAGAAAGTGAAAGTGATACGAGAATGTTTAAAAGTTGCGTCAGACAGACAGAAGTCCTGTTCGGACTTAAAAAGAAAAGAGATAGAGTATCAAGTCGGAGATAAAGTTTTCTTGAAAGTGTCACCAAGGGGAAAATTTCTCAGATTTGGCCGAAAGGGCAAGTTGAGTCCACGTTTTATTGGATCATATAAGATTACCGAGAAAGTTGGACCGATAGCTTACAGATTGGCTCTGCCATCAGAGTTAGAAAAGATACATGATGTGTTTCACGTGTCAATGTTGAGACGCTACCGATCAGATCCTTCACATGTAATTACCCCGTCAGAGATAGAGATTCATCCCGACATGACTTATGGTGAAGAACCAGTTAAGATTTTAGCTCGAGAAGTCAAGCAGCTAAGGAATAAAAGTATTGCCCTGGTAAAAGTATTGTGGTAAAGACATGGAATAGAAGAAGCTACGTGGGAACCAGAAGAAATCATGAGAAACCAAAGACCCAAACTGCTTTCTTTGGTAAGATTTTCGGGGTCAAAAATTCTTAAGAGGGGGAGAATTGTAACATCCTGATTCAGGGCCTAGTCGGAATAGTGGTACGAGACCACAAATCTGAGTTAGTAAATTGAGTTCTTAATGTTTATGACATGTATGCATGATAGTATTAAAGTTCCATGTAGAAATTTTGTGAAATAGACATGGAATGATCAAATAGGACTAAATTGCAAAAGTTGCAATTTATGAGTTTCTAGAAGCTTTTTGTATAAAATAGCTTTAGAATATTAATTATGAGTCCTTAAATAGCAATTTTCCCAAATTATAAGTTTTGGACAAAAATGGACATGAGTTAGTAAAAGGGAAAATTTTTAAGAGAATGGCATTTTGGTCATTTGTCTAATAAATGATTAAAATAGGAAAAATATGATAAAATTTCATTCATCTTCTTCCTCTTGTGCCGAAAATTTGGAGACTCCATAGCTAGGGTTCTTCATTTTTTTCAAGCTTGCTAGTAAGTTCATCTTAGCCCCGTTTTTAATATTCTTCGTGTTTTTGAAGTTCTCGTACTATGAATTAGCTATTTTTAGCTATAAAATAAGCTAAGATGCATGTTAAAAAATCTACCCAAGAGTGACATGCTTGTAAAATGATATTTTATGGAATTTTATGAGAGTTTGATGTTAGATAAACATCTTTTTCTAAGTGAATTTCATGAAAAATGCTAGTAAGGACTAGTTTGTAAAAATTATGAAATTTGTCATGCGTATTAGAAATAATGGGAATTGATGATTGCTATAGTAGAGAAAATGAATCAGCTAAGCATGAAGTTTAAGAAAGTTGAATGAGATTCATTTTACGAGCCTTTGGCCAAAAGTGCAAATATGAGAAAGTATAGGGGCAAAATAGTAATTTTGCCAAAGTATGAGTTAAGAGTCAATTTAGTCAATGTGAGTATTAAATGATCTATTTATGATTATAGATCAGGAAAAACGAAGCCCGGATCGAAACCGAGGCAAGAACAAAGTCGAAGACTAAATTGCATACCTACATACAATTTGTATTTTGAGGTAAGTTTGTATGATTTCTAAGCTTTATGATTAATATCATTGAATTGCTTAGTATAATGTACAATATTATTATAAAAATGTTTAATGTTATGTTAAACAAAGTAATCAATGAGATCAAGCATGAGAAAGTCTGTATAAGTCCAAGCCGAGGCATGGCATCGACAATCAGACAAGATATCATGTAAGACCAAGACAAGTCTTGGCATTGAAGAGTTGTTATTAGATAAAGACCCATGTAAGTCCAAGCTAAGGAATGGCATTGGTGAGTGTCCAAGCAAAGATGTCATGTAAGTCCAAGGCAAGCTGGGCATTGAAAAGTTATCATGTAAGTCCAAGGCAAGCTTGGCATTGAAAAGCTATCAAGTGAAAGAGATTTCATGTAAGCCCAAGCCAAGGCTCGGAATTGACCAGTTCCTGAGCAAAGATACCAAGATGAGACATTCCATGTAAGACCGTATCTAGGATATGGCTTTGGTATTGAGGTATGTGAGATGAGATTTAGTATCCTCGGTTATTCATATAAATTCATCGGGAAAACGAGCTAAGTTCAAATGAGATAACAAGAAAGCTAAGTAAGCAAAGTTATTATCAAGTGAAAATGAGTATTATTCATGTTATGAATGATAAATTAGAGATTATGATTATTATGTCAAAGTATGCTGATCAATGTGATCAAGTGATACAGGTACCTTGTTTACCTCACAAGTATGAGACTAGTAAGTATCATGAGATATGTAAGAATCAAGTATGAGCAAGTAAGCTTTATAGCTGAAATTATGATACCATTGTTTATGTCAAATGGTTTAATTTAAGCAAGTACGTTGTTATGTGCATTATATGCAAACTTACTAAGCTAAATGCTTACGCCTTTCACTCTTTCTTTCCATGTAGTCCCGCCAAGCTAATTCTCGTGGATCATCGTCATCGGAGCACACTATCAATCGCTATTTTGGTATAGCCAAGTTGTTTTATTAAGTATGGAATGTATAGGAAACACTTCATTTGAGTATATGTTTTAAGAAGAGCCATAGTATAGGCTATCTTGTTCATTATCCTTTTTGTATATGGCTAGAGAAATTGGCCAACTTTGACTAAGTGTGTATGTTTATAGATATCAATGAAAGATGTAGTAATTTGAGTAATTGAATTGAGTATGAATGTGATCTCGATTTCAGGGTGGCAATCGGCTTGG
Source organism: Gossypium sturtianum (assembly GCA_025698515.1). Classification (NCBI taxonomy): domain Eukaryota; kingdom Viridiplantae; phylum Streptophyta; class Magnoliopsida; order Malvales; family Malvaceae; genus Gossypium; species Gossypium sturtianum. Next base: position 127,440,182 of record CM046953.1, on the reverse strand, counting down.
TAAATAGCCTCTAAGTGCCCACACGGTTGGATACACGGGCGTGTGTCTAGGCCGTGCGTACCCTGCACTTTTATACTTGAAGTCAGGATAGGCCACGAGCAGATCACACGGCCGTTGGTTTGGGCCGTGTAACACACACGGTTGGCACATGGGCGTGTGCCAAGGCCGTGTGAAGTCTGCACTTTTCACTTAGAAATTTAATTGTCGCACGGCTGATATACACGGGCGTGTTTACAGACCGTGTGGATAAGTCAGAATACTAAGGTTTGGCACACGGGCCAGGGACACGGGCGTGTCCAGGTCGTGTGTAACAAGTCAGTGTCGACCACGGGTGGAAGACACGGGCATGTCCACGAGTACACGGGCGTGTTTCAAGTTGCATAGGCGTGTGGTTCCTGCCTCGAGCAAAAGTTTTCAGATGAGTTCCGAGAGTTCCCGGATAGGTGTTTAAGGCCTCATAGGCCCATGATATGTACGTTTTGACCTAGAAAGAAGAGTTTCTATTTCGAGACAAAATTTTACAACCCGTAAGTACATCTTTAAGCAAGTTAAAGCATGGTAATGTCTTGTATCCAGTCTTAGCCTCGGACTCGGGTATGGGGTGTGACAATAATAGCATGAAATTGAAGTGTGGGAAGTGTGACATGTGAATGGTTGTGTAGGTGCATGTGTGATGGCTAAGTATAAGTGTGGTTATACATGATGAGTATGGTTATTAAATGGTGCATGAATGCTCTTAATGTGGACAAATAGATGTCTAATAATAGCATGTTAAGTTTGGTTGGAAATGGTATGAGTGTGGATGCTTTCTAGGGTGGCAAAAAGCTTGGTAAATAGCCTTATAATTGTCCACACGGGTAGACACACAGACGTGTGTCTAGGCCATTTGTGACACACGGTCTGCCTCATGGGCGTGTAGCATGGCCGTGTGTCCCCTGCACCTAATTTGCAAAAAATTAAGTTCGTTACACGGGCTAACACACGGGCATGTGCCTTGGCCGTGTGACCTAAAATGTGTGCTTACGTCATAAACAGAATACCTAGTTTTTGCACATGGGAAAAGACACGAGCATGTGTCTCGGCCGTGTGAAGGACACGGCCTAGGACACGAGCGTGTGCTCGGCCGTGTGAAAACCCCTGTAGGTTCGAAATGAAAAATAAACCCACACGGCTGGGGACATGGGCCTGTGCAACCACACGGCCTTCCCACACGGGCGTGTGCCCAATTTTTAGGTAAATTTTCTAAATTTTTCTAAAGTTCTCTGTTTGGTCCTGGATCGTTCCCAAAGTATGTTTTGGGCCTCGTAGGCCCATTTTAAGGACTTTATGATTGAATATAAAAAATTTTAAAATGAAGGAAATTTTATGGCCCAATTTTGCATAAATGTTTGGGTTATTGTTTGGTAATGCCTCGTACCCTGTTCCGGCGTCGAACACGGGTAAGGGGTGTTACAGTCTCCTTGTCAGAGGCCTCTTTCTGACACAATAGTCTCAGAGAGGGTTGAATTGCATTTAACGACATATCGAACTGAACGAATACAAATCATAATTTTTTTCACCCAAGCCTCCGTGTAGCACATTTTTATCATAATCGCTTCAATGAATTTCAACTCAACCCAATCATATGCTTTGCTCATGTCGAGTTTGATTACAAATCCCTTATTTAGACCATTCTTAGCACTTTGAAGGTAATGGACTAGCTCGTGGGTGATCTATACCATTCTTATCCTCATAGCTTTGAGCCTATTACCGTCATAAAGCCTTCTAGGATTATCAATGACCCTGTTTATCTTGGATTTAAGCTTACCAATCTGCCTGCTCATCTCTTTGTATTTCTTATACTACCAAACACCAAGGTCCTGGCCCACCTTTTCGATTCTATCCATAATATCTTTTGTGCCATCATACCAAACATTTTAATAATATTTTTAGCTTCATTTTCTTTTGCCCAGCAAGAATCATACCTAAACATGATCCTAGGATCTCTAGGCCCAGCTTTCGTGTAATAACCCATTTTTAGTCAAATCGGGATAGTGGTTTCGGGACAAAAAATCTGAAGTTAAAATAATTATCTTATTATTATTTTAATGTTTACAACATGAATATATGATTGTGTGAAATTTTTGTTAAGAAATTTTATCCTTTGAGTGCTTAATTTAATTAAAAGGACTAAATTGCGTAAAGTGCAAAAGTGGTGTTCTAATAGCTAAAGGTATCTAATAGCTATGGAACCTTAAAGTAGAGGTCCTTATGTTGTAATTAGACCATATTTTGACACATTATTAAGTGTTTTTAAATGTTATAAATTAAGGTTAAAATTGTAATTTAATAAATTAAACTAAGTAAAATATGGTAAAAGATGTTGTCATCTTCCAAAATGGTTTTTCATCCACCGAAAATTGAAGCTAAAACCTTCCATGGGAGTTTCCTAATTCGGATAAGCTAAATTTGGTGCATGGTTAGTATTTTTCAATCCGTTTTTAATGATTTCTATGTTTTTGAGATCGTTGTAGCTTAGTCTAGCTAGCCTAGGGACTATTTTGCAAAAATGTTAAAGGTTTGGGGTTTTTCCATTGATGAATATATGAGTATTTTGATGTTTAATGATAGATTATGAATGTTTGATGATAGTTATACAAGTTTTGTTAAGTGATTTTTAGTGAAATTGTAAATTAGGGATTAAATTGTAAAATGTGGAAAGTTTGTGGGTAAATTATGAAATAAATGAAAAATATGGGCTGCTATGTGTACTAGGGAAATTCGGCTAGCATGGGTTGGTATTGAATTGCATGAATTTGTGTTTTTATGAAATAAGGACTAAATTGTAACAATTGTGAAATACTTAGGGCAAAAGTGTAATTGTGCTTTAATGAGTGTTTTCGATTAAATTGAATAGAGAGGTAATTAAATAAGCTAAATTTGACTACATATAGATCAAGAGAAGCAAAATTCGGATCTAGATCGGGGGAAAACAAAGTACTCGACTAATCGACGTATTTCGCCGTTTTTGCATCCGAGGTGAGTTCATATGTAATAAGCTTCGTTGTAAATATATTTTAAATGCTTTGATATTGCATAAACTATGAATACGAGACTACGGACTTGTTCGACAATGATTCAGCGATGATTCGGCATTGGAAATCCCAGTTGAACCTTAGTAATAGATTAGGATACAAATGACATGTCATTAGGGGTTATTGTGATTATGTTATTCGGGTGCTGGTGTTGTATGTCCTACCGGTGGCTGAGTATACCTACATGTGTTGTGGTTACTTGATAGCTTGTTTGAGCAGCACCGTGTAGCTACATCTTGACCCACAACTTGTGTGAGCAGGCCCGTTGATAGCTCGAGAGTGAGCATATATGTGGTATGAGATTGAGATAGCATTGGTCGTGTGGCATAAGTCAGTATATGCTACAGGTTTGGCACGGCCTAGCACACGGCTGGCACACAGGAATGTGAGGCCATTTTGAAAGGGCACACGGGCGTGTGGTTGGCCGTGTGACCCAAGTCAGGGAGTTATACGGGGTCGGACACGGGCTGGGACACGGCCATGTGATCCCATTTCGAATGTCCACATGGCCTGTGACACACATGACCGAGCCACATGGGCGTGTGTCCCCTGTTTTTGGAAAAATTTTCTAAGTGTTCTAAAAGTTTTCAAAGTTATCGGTTTAGTCTCGAACCACCCTGAATGCATGTTTTGGGCCTCGTAGGCTCGTATTAGGGACGATATGAATGTTGTTGATTGATAATTGGGTGAAATTTGAAAATGTAAGTGGAATGTATGTGTAATTGTATAATATGTTTGGTAATGCTCTGTAACCCTATTCCGATGTGGGATACGGGTGAGGGGTGTTACATTTCGGCTTAAGGCCTTCGGTGTCCAGCAAAATAGCGTCATGGTCTGAATTCGAGTGACGGTTCACCTTTGTCTCAATGAAAGGGAATTTGGTAACATCATTGGCCGATATCATGAAGCAGTCAAGTTTTTCTTTAACCATACCAACGCCTTCCCTGTTATTGACCCAAGTGAACGACCCGTTCTCTGTCTTCAAATCAACTAGAGATAGCTCATCAACAATATCGAAAAGTCATCCATCAAAACTTTCAGCTTCCCTCTACCACCTTCCTTTTCTGAATTGTTTAGAATAGCGTTGAAATCCCCCTATAATCCATGTTTCCTTCACTGTTCTCCCAACTCTCTCCAACATCTCCCAAGAGCTTTTTCTATTATTTTGATTGGCATTCCCATAGGACCCGGTGAACCTAATGGGATTGTCAATGTCAAAGTGGATCAAGGAGTCAATATGATTCCTAGAATAGTTTGTGATTTCAACTCTAGTTCCCTCTCTCCAGAGCATCGCCAGTCCCCTGTTTTTGCCAATTGCATTAATAGCAAGGCAGCCATACATCTTATACAAGCTATGGATACGAGACATCTTATTAGAATGAACTTTGGTTTCACATAAAAATTAAACTTCCGGATCATCTGCAACAAGGAGTTGCTTCAACTCGCGAACTGTCGCAGGGTTCCCAACCCCATGAAAGTTCAGACAAAGGATCTTCATTGCTCTTGGCGAGGCTGATCGCCAGCCACAGCCTTGCATGGTGAAACATTGTCCAGCAATCTTCTCCTCACAATTTTGGATGGGCACTCGTCTATGTTATCTCCATTCATACCCCATTGTCTCTTTCTTTTGCTTTTAAAACGTCCCAGTCCATCACGCATAGATTTATGGTTCTTTATTTCCAAAAGAGAGGTAAATATTGAGTCCTCTTCACATCCCTTCTCTTTTCCTTTCTGTAATACTTCCCCACGATCGTCCCTTGTGTCTGTTTTGCTCTCCTTTTTGTCCTCATTCGATAGATTATTGGTTGCCACTATTTCAGCTCCATTTTGCCGTATTCCCCTGTCTTGATTCGATAGCACTATATTAGCCCTCATCCATATTCCATATTGTAGATTTAATACATTTAATTCAAGGCCTCCATCTTTGTTTTTACACTTCTTTGTAGTATGTCCAATTAAGCCACAAGAATAGCAAAAATCTGGTAACCTCTCATACATTAGCACACATATTATTTCGATTCCATCTCTTCCCACTAGCTTCACAATCCTACGCAAATGGTTTGAGACATTGATTTTTATTTTTAAACTTAAAAATCCGGTCCAACCCCCATTTATATCCTTCTAGTCAATCGCCACCAGCTCACCTATGGTATTTCCCACATCCAGCGCAGTTTGACGGTCCATATATTCCAAGGGTACGTTGTAGACCCTTAGCCAAAAAGAAGATAGGTTAAACTCATATGTATCAATGTCTTTACCCTTAATGAAAGGCATCATAGAGAATAAGCAGTTGTCGAACAGCCAGGGCATGAGGTTAAGAATTCTGCTTCTATCTTCTAGGTATCCAAACTTAACAATTATTGCCTCGTCTTTCAGGGCTACAAAATTTACCTCCTCTTTTGTGAACCATAACGACCTGAAAACCTTATACATCGCTTCCCTATTTGGTTTCTCCTGCGCAATTAATTTTCCCACCGCCCATGATTCAAACCCTTGGAAATTGTTTTCGGTATTGGTGGTAATGACCTGGGCAGACTCTTCTTCCGAAAACTTCAATATTTTGAGCATCGCATTTATGTCATCAACCATTGTAACCTTTGTCGCAATTCAGGACCACTCCTTTACAAGCCAGCAAGCAGACGAAACAACGAGGATACCTTAAGAGGATCTCCAAACACAGCACCACCCTAGAGCCAAGTCTCAAAGGGCAACCTAACTAAAAATAAAAAAGAAAACACAGAAAACAGAACAAAATAAGAAACGGAGAAAATGAAGATCGCAAGAAGAAACTAAAAACAACCAAAAACTCAAAATACCAAAATAAAAGAAAGAAAAATAGTAAAATAAAAGAAGATTTAACACATATTACCAGGCAAATGTAGGAGGATAATCTTCCAAAACACACCGTGTCTGGAAGGAAATAAGAAGAGCAAACCACCCAAAAGAAAGGAAAAAAAGAAACACACCTTCAAGGAAGGAGACGAAAAGAACGAGCTAGGTTTAACCCAAAGAAGAGCTAATCACGTAAAATGTAGTAGACCCTCGTGCAGGCAGAAATACATTCTAAAATATCCCAAAAAAGCATTTGGCAAGACCTCAAAATTCATGCAAAGAAGACGTAGAAAAGTCAAACTGAAAAAATTATTTATGGCCACCGTGGGTCCCTTGAGAGGGATTTTATATAATGCTCACTCTCGATCTATCAACGGGTCTGCTCACACAAGCTGACGGTCATGACGAAGCTACACGGTGCTGCTCACACAAGCTGATGAGTATCTGCAACACATGCAGAATAACTCAGCCACCGATAGGACGTACGGACCAGCACCCAAATCACATAACCTCTAATGACATGTCATTCGTATCCTAATTGTAACAACCCAAACCCGGCCCAAACACTACGACCGAATTTGATTTGTTACTGAGTAAAACCTTGTGAACACCGTTCCGAAAAACATTTAATTTCCATTGAAAACCCCTCGTTTTCGGTTGTCTTGTCAAAGCTACCCTTAGATTTAATTTGGAATTTTAATTAAGTCCAATTGTTATACCAGTTTCAAGTGTGCCCGATGGCACGAATAAACCTTTTCGTGTTATCAAAAAAAAACATGTGATTCAATTCAATTTTAATAGTATGGTCTTGAGTAAATATCCAACATAAAAAAACAAATAAAGATTATGGAGGCCTTATTACAACCCAAAATAAAGTTAAACAGATTTAAAGTTCTATAAGTTTAAATCCACTGCATGGCCACCTCGAGTTCAACCGGCTCCTCCACCGCCATCTACGAGTCACCTGAAAAATGTTAAAGGAGAAGGTGAGTCACCAAGACTCAGTATGTAACCCTTCCCCCGGTTAGTACAACATTTCATACACAACATATAACAGTTAATTAAGCAAAGTATCGTGTACCCAACCTAGCCAACCAAACACCTTTGCCTACCCCATGTGGTACCAAACCACTGGTGACCGTAGTCACGATGTGTTACCAAAACACTGGTGGTGCCAAACCACTGGTGACATATAGTCACAATGTGCTACCAAAGCACTGGTGTCCGTAGACACAAATCGGGTGATGGGGCCAACCCATCGTGTGATACCAAATCACCGCGCATTTATCCCATAACTCAAGTGGGGCCAACCCACGGTGGTGTTAACCACGGGGACAAGTCGCTATGAGGTACCAAACCTCCGGAGGTACCAAACCTCTGGTGACATATAGTCACGAAGTGCTACCAAAGCACTGGTGCTCGCGTCGAAGACGATATCACCGCCCTCCTCTCATCAACCCATGCCAAGCAATCAGTACATACATATATCACATGTATCAAATAATCCATGCTTCCCAAAAGCATTATTATCAATCTCCTACAAATAGAGACTTACCCGGATCCTTGCTTGTACCATTAAGGTACTATTGCCATATCTACATAGAGCAGATTTACATAACATACACTTAATACACTTTATTAACTATTATAAGTGTGTATGTACACACCTGTCACCACTGAACCGTCTAAATCCCGAAAAGAGATGTCGGCCACACTTAATGTCTTTGCCCCTATATTCGGCCATTCATAAGGGTTAGTATCCTTGTCCATTCGGCCAAACCACCATATCCAAAGGGTTAATTATTGAACCCAAAAACCTTACCTAATACCTTCGGTGCTAACCTTAGTACACTTTTTACACCTCTGTTTCCACCCTACAATCGGCAATCATTAGTAGCCACTTAATAGCCTTCGGCTTATAATACTAAAGAGATTGAACTATTAACACATCCTTACCACGACTTACCAACCAATTGCTCGAAGGTGACGGCTTCACTAGATCAACACCTCGAAGGCCCTACAACAACCGATTCCGAATCAGATGATTCATGCCTGCAATCTAATGCCGAAATCGGCTCTTACCCTTGTTGATAGTCGATAGAGAAAAGAGTGTGGGAGAAAAGTTTCGGCATACTTACCTTCTTCTATGACCGATTGGAAAAACTAAAAAGGGATTACCCTTGCTTGATATTCGGCCAAAACTTCACAAAACAAGGAGAAAAGAATTCGGCTAAAGTGGAAAGAAAATTGTGAGAAAAGGGAGATAGGGATTCGGTTTTGAGAAGAAAGAAAAGAAACAGAGAGGGAAAGAGAGTTTCGGTACACCACTAGAGCATATTCGGCCAAGGGGGAAAGAAAATAATAGGGGAGGAAGGTGGTAGAAGATTCGGCTTTGAGAGCTTGAGAGAATGGTGAAAACGCAAGAGCAAAAGAGGGCTAGGGAATTCGGCTAATAGGAAAAAAGTAAAAGAAAACTTGGGCACTCTTCTCCCCCCTATACTCGCCTCTCTAGCCGTCCACTCTCTTCACCAAGGAGTCCCACATTCACCATCACCTAGTTTTTCTCTAGGCCACTAATTTGAAATAATTCAAAAGAATTTGAATTAACACATGCCTACTTTTTCTCTTGCCACCCTTTTTAGATTATTCACATAATATCTAGTTAAATCCTTTAAAAAAAAAAAAAGAGTTTAAAGAGAGAAAATCTCTCCCCCCCTATGCCGTCCCATTCAAAGAGCAAAAAGAGGGACTTTCGCGACTCGAACACAGGCTCTCCCTTGCTCATTGTGGCGTCACATGTAGCTCTTAAGTGGGCTTCTTTTTGCCACTTTACCAAGGCCTAATTAGTGTTAATAATACCCACATTTATTCTTATAACACCACTTACCAAGGCTCCCTTCTTTTAAAAGTTAAAAACTAAAATTTCCTACCAAATCGAGCCAACACAAAGCCTTAAATGGATCATTATTATTCCATAAATAATGACACAGCAGTTTATACATAAGAAAAATAATTTATTTCCAAATAGCCCCGTTTTTGGGATGTTACAGTTCTACCCCCCTTAAAATAAATTTAGTCCTCGAAATTCCTTGATCAGAAGAGATGGGGGTATTGCTGCCGCATCACCTCCTCGGGCTCCCACGTAGCTTCTTCCACTCCGTGGTTCCGCCATAGCACTTTTACTAAAGGCACTGCCTTCCTACGTAGGACTTTCACATCTCGGTCTACAATTTGAACCGGTTCTTCCTCAAAAGATAAATCCGTGTTCACCTCGATCTCTGCTACCGGCACAACGTGCGAAGGATCTCGACCGATACCGCCTCAAAGATTGACACATGGAATACGCCATGAATCGACTCGGGCTTCTGCGGCACTTCTGGTGATAAGCCACTTTGGTCCTACTCGCTTCACACAACAATTATATGGGCCAATGAACCTTGGGCTCAAATTCTTCCCTTTTCGCCCAAATCTCAACACCTTTTTCCAAGGTGACACTTTCGAAAAGACCTTGTCCCCACAAAGATACTCCACTTCCTTGCGTTTGAGATCGGCATAAGACTTTTGCCTATCCGGCTTCCTTGAGACGCAGTCCGAATCACCTTGACTTTGTCTTCCGTCTTGCTTACGCCTGACCCGAACTTGTCTTTCTCCCAACTCCGTCCAACATGTAGGAGTACGACACTTTCGTCCATATAGAGCCTCGTATGGAGCCATTTGAATACTCGCTTGATAACTATTGTTATAGGCGAATTCCGCTAGTGGTAGGTGCTCCTCCCAACTACCACTAAAATCCAAGACACAGCCTCTTAACATGTCTTCTAAAACTCAGTATCACCCTTTCGATCATCCGCCGATCGTGGATGGAAAGCCGTCTCGAAATCTAACCGTGTACCCAAAGCTTGATGCAACGCTTTCCAAAACCTTGACGTGAATCTGGGATCCCTATCCGAGATAATCGACACTGGCACGCCATGCAACCTCACTATTTCACCCACATACAGCTTTGCTAGCTTTTGGAGTGAGTAATCCATTCTCACCGGCATGAAGTGAGCTGATTTAGTCAGGCGATCCACAATTACCCAAATCGCATCCTTCTTGGTGGGCGTAAGGGTAGCCCACTAACAAAATCCATGGTGATCCTCTCCCATTTCCATTGAGGATCTTTATCGGTTGAAGTAGTCCCGATGGTGACCGATGTTCACCTTAACTCACGACACGTCGACACTTCCCTACGAACTCCGTTATCTCACGCTTCAACCTGTGCCACGGTAATCTGCTTTCCGCAAATCTCCATACATCTTGCTTCCCCAGGATGCATAGCGTATGGGCTGCTATGTGCATCTTGGAGAATTTTCGCGCTTTAATTCGGATCCTTTGGCATACATACTGTCCTTGAAAACAAAGCACTCCATCACTAGACAGACTATACCCTTCCAAACCACCGCCTTGAACTTGTACCCTCTTAGAGCTCAAGCCTTCATCCACTAACTACTTTTCCTTAATCTCCTCAATCCAAGTCGGCTTTACTTGAAGTTCCGCCAAAAGACTCCCATCATCATACGTACTTAACCGAGCGAACATTGCTCTTAAGTCCGTCACCACCTTCCGCTCAATGCGCCGGCTACCATTAGCCTTTCCCTGATGGTACTCGATTGAACAATCATAGTCCTTTAGTAGTTCAATCCATCGACGCTGTCTCGATTCGCATCCTTCGAGTCGAAGATACCTCAAGCTTTTGTGATCCGTGTAGACCATCGACTTCTCTCCATACGGTAATGTCTCCATATCTTCGTGAGCGAAGACGACCATTTGCTAACTCTAAGTCGTGTGTTGGGTAGTTAACCTCATGCGATCTTAATTGACGGGATGCATAGGCTACTACCTTCCCATCCTCGCATCAACACACATCCCAAGCCAGGTGTGAGATGCATCACAATAAATCGTGTGAATACCTTTCCCGCTTGGTCGCACTCAAAACCGAGCTTCCGTCAAAATCTTCCTTAACTTATCAAAGCTTTCTTGCGCTTCTCCGTCCATACAAATGGGACACCTTTCCTTAGCAACTTAGTTAATTGGCACTGCTATCGAGAGAATCCTTCCACGAATCTCCGATAGTACCTGCTAAACCAGAAAACTTCGTATTTCAGCCACCGTCCTAGGTGGTTTCCACTCCAATATCTTTCAATCTTGCGAGGGTCTACCCTAATTCCTTCACCGTGACACTACATGACCTAAGAAAGCCACCTCCTAAGCCAAAATTCACACTTACCGAACTTGGCATATAAATCGCTTCCCCCTCAATACTTGCGTAACTATCCGTAGATGCTTGTCATGCTCCTCTTCGTCTTTGAGTAAACCAATATGTCGTCTATAAACACCACGACGAATGGTCCAAATCTTCGCTGAATACCCTATTCATCAAGTCCATGAATGCCGCGGTGCATTGGTCAACCCGAATGGCATCACCAAGAACTCGAAATGCCCATACCGAGTTCGAATGCCGCTTTGTGAACATCGACCTCCTTTACCTTAAGTTGATGATATCCCGACCTCGTGTCTATCTTTGAAAACACCGAGGCACCCTTCGCTTGATCAAACAAGTCGCCAATCCGAGGCAACGGATACTTGTTCTTGATCGTTAACTTGTTCAATCGACGGTAGTCGATGCACATCCGCATAGAACCGCCCTTCTTCTTGACAAACAACACAGTGCTCCCCACGGAGATATACTTGGTCGTATAAACCCTCTATCCAAGAGCTCCCGAATTTGAGCCTTTAGCTCCACCAATTCCTTTGGTGCCATTCGGTATGGTGCTATGGACACAGTGCCGCCGGTAGCAAGTCTATACCGAACTCGACTTCTCGATCCGGAGGCAAACCGGAAGTTCTTCGGGAACACATCAAAGAAATTCCCAATCGTTCGGACCTTTTTAATTACTAACCCCTTGGCTTCCAAAGCACAGATTTGAACCAAATACGCCTCACAACCCTTCTTGACCATCTTTTCGGCCTTCAAGGCAGTCACTACGTTGGATAGATAATTCCTTCTATCTCCTAACATAACCACTTCATCACCTTCATCGTCTTATGACCATGCGCTTAGCCACGCAATCCAAACTCGCTTGGTACTTAACCAACCAATCCATACCAAGGATCAAATCGAACTCCCCAAGCGGTAGTTCCATTAGATCACTACAAATACTACCCCTGGAGTTCTAGGGGTACACCTCTATAAAGTTTATCTATGACTACGGAGTGACCTAAGGGGCTAACTACGATCATCTCCTAGAAGCGCTTTGAGTTTAGGTCCATTGTTCCTACCACACTACTAGCAATGTACGAGTGTGTCGAGCCCACATCAATCAATGCAACATAAGGAAAACCGAAAATTAAAAACGATCGGTTATGACATCCGGTCGCGCCACCTTCTTCGCGACACCTCATTGCGTAAACTAAGCCAGTGCGCCTAGCCTCTGTGTTGCCCGAACCTCGCCTTGAGTTCCACGACCTCGGTTAGGACCGCTGTTTCTCTACCATTACCACGACCTCTCTGTGGTCCTACATTTCTATCCTGAGCACGGTTCTGCCCTTCCGGCTGCTTCTTAGCTAGTTTCTAGGGACAATCTCCGACACGATGCTCCAAAGATCCACACTCAAAGCATCCTTTATCACCGGTCCAACATCCTCCCCAATGGGTCTTTCCACAGCGATTGCACTGAGTCGGCCTCTGATTAGCAGTCGTGGGCCTCGCTGCCTGATTGGGCCCACTTGGCCTAGCCTTTTTCTGGAGCACTTCCGCTTGACCCACCTGACCCAAAACTCCTCTCTGAATTGTTTTTATATAGTTCTGCCTCACAGCCTCCTTGATTCCTTCGGCTACCTTAGCCTTCTCCACTAGAGATGAGAACTCACGACTCTGTTGTGGGGCAATCAAGAACCTTAAATCATCTCGAGTCCGTCCTCAAAGCGGACACAACGCTCATGTTCGATAGCCACGATGCCTCTCGCATATCTACTCAAATTAGAAATTCCGCCTCATATTCGACACGGACTTAGTTCCTTGAACTAATCCCAAAAAGCCTTTCTCTGCGGCACGGTGTAGCTAATGCCCACATACTTTTCTCCTGGCGGTTCAAATACTCCCAAGTCAAATCATCTGCAGTAGCCCCATCTCGAACCGTAAGCCACCACCGATACGCTTCATCCTTTAGAAGCGACACTCGCCTTTTTCTTCTTCTTTCCTCGGTCCAGTCAAGGTCATCCATGATTCTTTCAGTTGACTCTAGCCAGTATTCCGCTGCACTGGGTGCCACTCCTGACACACCTCGGAATACCTCCGCTCCATTAGATCGGAGTCGCTCGGGGACAGATTTCCGAGCTCCAACACTTCCACCAGCCCCGCCACCATCTCCAAGACTCATAACACAGCTTGCGACCGACTCTATGCCACGGTGCGCTCCGGCTCCTCGACTCTAAAAAGTAGGAGGTGGTGGTGGCAGTGGTACCTCATTCTCCGAACCTTGTCCTGACCTGACGGGTTCAGACACCGTCATCCTACCCCTACCACGTCCACGGCGTCCACGTCCTCTAGAACTCATTCTATCTACCGCGCTTTTAATCTGATTAAGAAAAATTTTATGCGTTAGCATTTGTTTCACTTTATTACTCGCGAAGAAGTTTTATGGATGAGGTTTAATCAGGGATTCTTTCGAGCAAACAATGTTTCAGTTTCCTATCCTAGTTCACACAAAGAAGTTCATGCATCCATTCCTTAATACTTCCCATACCTATTCACTCATCGGACATTTCTGCCCATTTCTAACCCAGGGGTATTTTCGTCTTTTTCCCTACAGGGGTATTTTCGTAATTTTCCAGAACCAAGATATTTTGCTGATGATTTCCAAGGCTAAGTTATTGAATATTTTATAAAATAGTTGAAACTTTTGGGCAAAACTGTCGAATCAATATTTTATGGGTCAGGGGCATTTTGGTAATTTTACTCCTAAGGGTATTTCTGTAATTTTCCATAAGTCAAGTTTTCCGAGAAAAACATTGTATACCTAGTGTTCTAGGGTTTAAGAGGGTTATTGGATAAGTTTTGAAAACATTAGGGCTTGTTGTCTCGTTCTATTTTGAAAAACAAGGCTAATTCCCTTTTTGGGTTTTAATCATTGTTTTTAGCCTATGACCGAGCCCTCCCGGTCGTAGGTGAACCAAAGCTACGCACCAGTGCACTGTCGAGTGAAGAGGAGGTGGGTCACGCGGACCGCTTAAATACCAAGCTCTCACCGAACCTTTCTAGACATGCGCACAGAGTTACCACACCACCGAGCCTTCTCCGAGTTAGGGTGAACTGGCTACGCACTGCAGGATACTGCGAAGAGGAGGTGAGTCACGAGGACTGCTTAAATACCAAGCTCTTCCGGATCCAATCCTAGACATGCGTCACGGGGTTACCACACCCTAGCTCATTGACTAAGTCATAGGTTGGTTTAGTCTCTTTAAGTCTTATGCTCCGTTTGTGTTTGAGTAATCTAACCTTAGGGTCCAAGTCCTACAAATCTATCTACGTTCCATGCTTCCTACCCTTCTACAATATAATTCACGTAAAGGTTTAGATGTACTTACAGGCGGATCGGTGCCGAGACTCGGGCCATGCTGCTTAAAACCCACAACAATTCGAAAGGCCTACTAAAACAATTTTGGGCCTTGGGCCCCCCACAGCCGAGCTTTGAACTGGGCTCTGATACCAATTCTGTAACAACCCAAACCCGGCCCAAACACTACGACCGAATTTGATTTGTTACTTGAGTAAAACCTTGTGAACACCGTTCAAAAACATTTAATTTCCATTGAAAACCCCTCGCTTTTGTTTGTCTTGTCAAAGCTACCCTTAGATTTAATTTGGAATTTTAATTAAGTCCAATTGTTATACTGGGCTTCAAGTGTGCCTGATGGCACGAATAAACCTTTTCGTGTTATCAAAAAAACATGTGATTCAATTCAATTTTAATAGTATGGTCTTGAGTAAATATCCAACATAAAAAAACAAATAAAGATTATGGAGGCCTTATTACAACCCAAAATAAAGTTAAATGATTTAAAGTTCTATAAGTTTAAATCCACTTGCATGGCCACCTCGAGTTCAACCTGCCTCCTCCACCGCCATCTACGAGTCACCTGAAAAATGTTAAAGGAGAAGGTGAGTCACCAAGACTCAATGTAAACCCTTTCCCTGGTTAGTACAACATTTCATACACAACATATAACGATTAATTAAGCAAAGTATCGTGTACCCAACCTAGCCAACCAAACACCTTTGCCTACCCCATGTGGTACCAAACCACTCGGTGACCGTAGTCACGATGTGTTACCAAAACACTGGTGGTGCCAAACCACTGTGACATATAGTCACAATGTGCTACCAAAGCACTGTGTCCGTAGACACAAATCGGGTGATGGGGCCAACCCATCGTGTGATACCAAATCACCGCGCATTTATCCCATAACTCAAGTGGGGCCAACCCACGGTGGTGTTAACCACGTGGGACAAGTCGCTATGAGGTACCAAACCTCCGAGGTACCAAACCTCGGTGACATATAGTCACAAGCAGGCTACCAAAGCACTGGTGCTCGTCAGCACGATATCACTGCCCCCTCCTCTCATCAACCCATGCCAAGCAATCAGTACATACATATATCACATGTATCAAATAATCCATGCTTCCCAAAAGCATTATTATCAATCTCCTACAAATAGAGACTTACCCGGATCCTTGCTTGTACCATTAAGGTACTATTGCCATATCTACATAGAGCAGATTTACATAACATACACTTAATACACTTTATTAACTATTATAAGTGTGTATGTACACACCTGTCACCACTGAACCGTCTAAATCCCGAAAAGAGATGTCGGCCACACTTAATGTCTTTGCCCCTATATTCGGCCATTCATAAGGGTTAGTATCCTTGTCCATTCGGCCAAACCACCATATCCAAAGGTTAATTATTGAACCCAAAACCTTACCTAATACCTTCTGGTGCTAACCTTAGTACACTTTTACACCTCTGTTTCCACCCTACAATCGGCAATCATTAGTAGCCACTTAATAGCCTTCGGCTTATAATACTAAAGAGATTGAACTATTAACACATCCTTACCACGACTTACCAACCAATTGCTCGAAGGTGACGGCTTCACTAGATCAACACCTCGAAGGCCCTACAACAACCGATTCCGAATCAGATGATTCATGCCTGCAATCTAATGCCGAAATCGGCTCTTACCCTTGTTGATAGTCGATAGAGAAAAGAGTGTGGGAGAAAAGTTTCGGCATACTTACCTTCTTCTATGACCGATTGGAAAAACTAAAAAGGGATTACCCTTGCTTGATATTCGGCCAAAACTTCACAAAACAAGGAGAAAAGAATTCGGCTAAAGTGGAAAGAAAATTGTGAGAAAAGGGAGATAGGGATTCGGTTTTGAGAAGAAAGAAAAGAAACAGAGAGGGAAAGAGAGTTTCGGTACACCACTAGAGCATATTCGGCCAAGGGGGAAAGAAAATAATAGGGGAGGAAGGTGGTAGAAGATTCGGCTTTGAGAGCTTGAGAGAATGGTGAAAACGCAAGAGCAAAAGAGGGCTAGGGAATTCGGCTAATAGGAAAAAAAGTAAAAGAAAACTTGGGCACTCTTCTCCCCCTATACTCAGTCTCCTAGCCGTCCACTCCTCTTCACCAAGGAGTCCCACATTCGGCCATCACCTAGTTTTTCTCTAGGCCACTAATTTGAAATAATTCAAAAGAATTTGAATTAACACATGCCTACTTTTTCTCTTGCCACCCTTTTTAGATTATTCACATAATATCTAGTTAAATCCTTTAAAAAAAAAAAAGAGTTTAAAGAGAGAAAATCTCTCCCCCCCTATGCCGTCCCATTCAAAGAGCAAAAAGAGGGACTTTCGCGACTCGAACACAGGCTCTCCCTTGCTCATTGTGGCGTCACATGTAGCTCTTAAGTGGGCTTCTTTTTGCCACTTTACCAAGGCCTAATTAGTGTTAATAATACCCACATTTATTCTTATAACACCACTTACCAAGGCTCCCTTCTTTTAAAAGTTAAAAACTAAAATTTCCTACCAAATCGAGCCAACACAAAGCCTTAAATGGATCATTATTATTCCATAAATAATGACACAGCAGTTTATACATAAGAAAAATAATTTATTTCCAAATAGCCCCGTTTTTGGGATGTTACACTAATCTATTCCTAAGGTTCAACCGGGATTTCACATTTGTTGAATCATCGTTTAATATGTTCGCAAGGTCGTATTCACAATTTATGCAATATCAAAGCATTTAAAACACAAATATAATAATGCTTATTACATACGAACTTACCTCGATTGCAAAAACGATAAAATAAGTCGATTAGTCTGATACTTTGTTTTTCCCCTATCTAAATCTGAATTTTTCTTTTCTTGATCTAAATGTAATCAAAATTAACTTATTTAATTATCACACTATTCAATTTAGTCCAAAATACACATTAAGGCAACTTTACATTTTTGCCTGTAATATTTCAACATTTTTACAATTTAGTCCTTATCTCATAAAAATACAAATTCATGAAATGCTAGCCGAATTTCAATTAAGTCCCTAGCAGTCCATATATTTCATTTGTTTCACAATTTAACCACAAATTTTACACATTTCACAATTTAATCCCTAATTGACAATTTTGTCAAAAACCACTTCACAAATATTGTTTATCTAACAACATGCATGCATTTTCTATCATCAAACATCAAAATACACCAACATTCATCAATGGAAAAACCCTAAACCTTTAATAGTTTTGCAAAATAGTCCCTGGGCTAGCTAGATTAAGCTAGAACGATCTCAAAAACATAGAAATCATCAAAAAACGGATTAAAAATACATACCTAATTGAAGGAGATAAGATTGCCGAACCCTAGCCCTATTTTTCCCAAGAGAATCAGTTTTTTTTTTGTCTTTTGAAGAAGATGAACACAATTAAAATGTTTTGTTTTATTTAATTAACCTTTAATAACCAATTTACCTATTTAACCTTAATGAACATTATTTATTTCACTAAATGCCAAGCCATTTATTTCCATTAACTCATTAATGGGTTAATTACCACATAAGGACCTCCACTTTAAAGTTCTTTAGCTATTAGACACCTTTAGCTAATAGAACTCAAGTTTTATACCTTACGCGATTTAGTCATTTTTATCAAATTGAACACTTAAACGATAAAATTCCTTAACGAAATTTTCACACAATCATAATATCATGTTGTAGACATTAAAATAATAATAAAATAATTATTTTGACCTCAAATTTATTGTCCCAAAACCACTGTTTTGATTTGACTAAAAACGGGCTGTTACAACTCTCTCCCTTAGGAATTTTCATCCCCGAAAATCTTACCAGAAAAGAGGTTAGGGTACTGTTTTCTCATAGCTTCCTCGGGTTCCCACGTAGCCTCTTCGACATCGTGCTGTTGCCACAAAATTTTTACCAAAGCTATGCATTTATTTCCCAACTCTTTAACCTCTCGAGCTAAAATTATGATTGGTTCTTCGTTATATGTCATATCAGGTTGAATTTCAATCTTTGCAGAAGAAATTACCTGCGATGGATTTGATCGATATCGTCGTAACATTGACACATGAAATACATCATGGATCTTTTCTAATTCTAACAGGAAGGCTAGCCAATATGCCACTGGCCCTATTCGTTCAATAATCTCGTACGGCCCGATAAATCGTGGACTCAATTTGCCTTTACGACCAAAATGAAGGATTTTCTTCCATGATGATACTTTCAAGAATACTCTGTCGCCGATCTTAAATTCAATTTCTTTACGTTTAAAATCCGCATACAATTTCTGTCGTTCTGAAGCTGCTTTCAAACTGTCACGAATTACTTTTTCTTTATCTTCAGTCTCTCTAATCAAATCAACCCCGTGAATCTTTTTCTCACTAAGCTCGGTCCAATACAATAGAGTTCGACATTTATGACCATACAATGATTCATATGGTGCCATCTTTATGCTCGATTGAAAACTGTTGTTATACGCGAATTCAACCAATGGTAAGTATTTCTCCCAATTGCCTTCAAATTCTAAAACACACCAACGAAGCATATCTTCGAGAATGTGTATTACTCTCTCAGACTGACCATCAGTTTGGGGATGAAATGCAGTACTAAAATGCAATCGCGTACCTAAAGCTTATTGTAATTTCTTCTGAAATCGAAACGTAAACCTCGGATCTCTATCCGAAATAATAGAAACTGGTACCCCGTGCAATTTAACGATCTCAGAGATGTACAACACAGTTAATCTATCAAGTGAAATGTAACACCCCTAACCCGTAACCATCGCCGGAATAGGGTTAAAAGGCGTTACCGGACTTATCAGAACTTTTACGGTCATTTCACCAATATATCAAACACCATCATCATATTATATCAAATCATTAACAAAGAGTCCCTTTAAAAGGTCTACGAGACCTTAAACATGCATTGGGAAGGGGTCGGGACTAAACCGAGCACATACAAAATTTTTCAAAAACTTATTAATTTTCAAAGTTACAGAGGCCACACGCCCGTGTGGGTAGGCCGTGTACCTCACACGGTCTCAGACACACCCGTGTGTCCAAGCCGTGTCAAAACAGGGCATACATACTGACTTGTCCACATGGTCGAAGACACGCCTGTGTGCTTAACCCGTGGTCGACACTGACTTATTTCACACGGCCAATCACACGCCCGTGTGTCCAGCCCGCGTGCAAGTCTTACTTGTTTCAATTTGCAAACTTAAAAGACACGGTCGAGCCACACGCCCATGTGCTCAACCGTGTAGGCAATTATAGGCCATTTGCAAGGCCAATTTGCCACCCACACTTTGGGTCACACCTACAACATCAAACCATCCCATATTCATACCTTCAATGCATTCAAGACATGCCGAAACATGCATATTTTACCTCTTAGCAACATCATTCACCTTATACACAAAACCTAACTCAACAATACTAATACAAAAACACCAACTTCACAATAAAGGCATACAAATCATTCATCATTTTAATCCAATTCAAATCATAGCAATTCTTATCATATTATTTCCAAAATCAACCATAAAACTTACCATAAATTGACCATCTCATTAGACCAACTATGAGCTTACCATACCAAATTATGCATCATGAAGCATAAACTACTCATTCATAAACATATTCATTACCAAGCCATATCACATGGCTATATTTATACAACTCAAAACATCATCCAAATACTCTAGTCTATAGATGCCATACTTCAATATATACAACTTCAAAAGATACCAAAAGATAGTTCGATAGTGTGGTGATGATCCTCGATGATCCCCAAGCTTCTCGTAGCTTTAATAATCTATAAAACAATCAAACAAACACACACACAAAGTAAGCTTTCATAGCTTAGTAAGTCATAAGCAAATAAAGAGCAATTAAACATTTGCATTTAAATCAACTAACCAAAATCACATATACATTAGCCAATTACACAATTAATATATTTACAACTCAATTATTATCACATTTACAATATCCAAATAACATCAACTTTCAAACCCATATACTCATAAGCACATATAAATTTATCTTTTACCATTTTCTAATTCATGTATTCATCATAATCATATACTTACCTTATCCTCAAATACAAAACACAAAACACATACCTTAATATTTTAGTTCATTTCCACACCTGATCTCATTTCGATAATGCCCGTTGAACCATTCAAAATTAATAAGGATACTCGGATAGTCGGAAAGCTCGTACAATGCCAATGTCCCAGATGTGGTCTTACATGTAATCACAAATCGATGCCACTATCCCAGACATGGTCTTACACGAATCAAATACGATGCCAATGTCCCAGGCATGGTCTTACACGTAAACACAAGTCGATGCCAACGTCCCAGACATGGTCTTACACGAAAACACATATCAGAATCCGATGTCATGACATATGTAACCTAACTATTCCTAAGGTTCGTACGGGGCTTTCGAACGTCTTATCTTGATCATTTCAAGCTCGTAAATATTTCTCCCTTGCTCAATTCATTTTAGCATATTCATTTACATAAATAATAATTTATTTTGGCACTATTAAAATAGATGCAATAGAATTTAACAACATTATTTACTTATGTACTTACCTCAGATAATGAAGGATGAAATCGACTACTCGACTAGTTTCGACTTCCCCCGATCTAATTCTGACTTCTTTCGTTCTTGATCTAAATGAATTATAATTTAACTAATTTAATCACACATTCATTCAATTTAATCCACAAACACAATGTTAGGCCTTTTTACACTTTAGCCCTTATAATTTCACACTTTTACAATTTAATCCTTATATCACAAAACACAAAACATTCAAAATTTAACCACACTATATCTTTTAATTTAGGCCGAATATTCATGTATCTCATACAACTCCACATATTTCATTTATTTCGTATTTTAGTCTTTTAATTTACTATTTTCTCAATTTAACCAAAATTACTCAAATTCATCAATAATCCAAAGACAAAACATTATAATCTATCACATATATTTTATTTTCCATCATCAAACAACAACAATCACAAGCTATCATCAATGGCAAAACACAAGATCGTTATCAAATTCAAAAATTACAACATGGGCTTTGTAGTACTCGAAGCAACTATCACAAAAACGTAAAAATGATAAAAAATCAAGCTAAAATCACATACCAATTTATCCTTCAAAGTGCGGAACCCTAAAGGCCCCCAATAGCTTCTTCAATTTGTGATTTTCGGTGGTGGATGATGATTATGAACATTTTTTTCTTTTGTTTTTAATTAATATTAACTTAATAACCTATTTACCATTTTATCCGTAGTTAAAAGTCACCAAATTTCATGTTATTAAGCCCATTCATGTCAAATTCCACTATCAATGGTTAAATAACATCATAAGGACCTTTGATTTATTAAACCATAGCAAATAGACACTCTTAGCTTATAGCATATTACTTTTACATTTTACGCGATTTAGTCCTCTTATTAAATTAAATACACAAACGGATAAATTAAATCACGAAAATTCCACACATGTAAATTCACATACTAAAATCACAGAAAATAATATTAAAATATTTTTTGACTCCCCCAAACCTGGCCTAGACGTTATGACCGGATCTGGCATGTCACATAGAAGGGTTGTTTAAAAACTGCGTTCTCGTTGAAAATCTCGTATTCTTTTCGAAACTTCGAGCTTTGTCGTTTGTGAAATTCAGATTTGCTTTTATGGTGTTATTGTAAAAACGTTGTTATTACCATTATTGAAAACTTTGTTTATAATTGAAATCAGTTTCGATGATTTACGAAAATGTGACATTTTGGAAATCGTTATTGTAATTTTAAGAAAAATCCCGAGTCTAATCATCTATAGATTGAAAATAATCGAAATGGAAGTTTAAGAGAAAAATTAAGTCAAATGGCCTTATTACATAATTTTAACCCAAAATAAGTAAACTTAAAATAAAGCTAAACTAAAATTTTTCATGAGAAATACTCCGATGTATGGCCACCACAGAGTCCTCCGCTACGCCAAATCCTCTAATGCTGGGGATCACCTGTAAGGTTAAAGCAGAGGGGTGAGTTATGAGAACTCAATGTGTAATCCCCTAAACGGTCATTAACTGGGCCTAAGCCCATACAGAAGCAAACTGGGCCAAAGCCCAAATAGAAAAAAACTGGGCCGAAGCCCATACAGAATCAGACTAGGCCGAAGCCCAATTAACATGATAGTACAACAGAACATGTAGCCCAACCTAATAATCCATCCGCTACACACCACCCGTACCAGCCCAACACACCTGTGGGGATTTCTAAATCGACCCCACCCATCCGCTACACACCAATATGGCAGACAAGCTGCTAATCACAGAATTTGTGGCGAAGCCACAAGAATAACAGAATATACGTGGCATAGCCACTATACAGAATTGTGGCAGAGCCACCAGAATCAGAATGTGGCAGAGCCACCAGAATACACTTCCTCGGATCATCAGATCCCAATCCCATGCAGAATATCATGAATGCAAAGCATATATCAAATATGATGTAGGAAATGAATTACCATCATTACCAGATAAACAGAATACACACAATCATGCTAATCAACCCCTAAGGGTATAATAGTAATTTTACCCACCGAGGGTATTTCAGTAATTTACCTGCCAGGGGTATTTCTGTAATTTACCCTCTAAGGGTATTTGGTAATTTACCTTCTAGGGGTATTTCGGTAATTTACCCTTCAGGGGTATTTCGGTAATTCTACCCTACAGGGGTATTTCGGTAATATTACCCACCGAGGGTATTTCGGTAATTTACCCACTAATGGTATTTCAGTAATTGATCGCTGTGAATCAGAGATTTAAAATTTATAAAAGGAACGATCGAACCTGGAAACTAACTCTGATAATGATTAAAGGCAAATGTACCTATCGAGCAGTAGTATAGCTTAGGCAAGATCGGATTATCGAACCCAAAGGAACTAAAAGTACTAATACTAACTTTCTTTTTATTATTTAACCTAAAATACGTGAAGTTGCTTTTAATCTAAATTTAACGAATTACTAAGCTAAGGACACAAAGACGAAAAAAAGACTAAAATTGGGGAGATAACTTTCAGAAAAACTCAGTTGATTTAGACGATACCCTCAGGAAGAATCCACCTAGACTTCACTTGTTATCTATCACTGAACCATATGATTTTATTTACTTAGTTTGATCCGTAAGACTCCCTAACGTATATTAAACCCTCTCTCGAGGCGAATAACGTCTAACCCTAGGTTAATTAGTGGAACTCTCATTCTCTTATAATAACCCCCTAGAATAGTAGTAAATCGATCTATGGACTCCCATATTAGGTTTCACCCTAATCCGGCAAAATCTCGTCACCCTATCTCTAGACGTGCGATCAACTTCGCTTAATTATGCTAGATCTACTCTTAGGCAGGGTCTATTCCTCTTCCACCTAAGCACATTAAATTTGGATAAAGCTCACATAATTAAGAACAAACTAAGTATTTATCATATAATTTAGAAAATAATAACAAGATTCATCATAGGTTTCATCCCCTTCCGGTATCTGAAGGGTTTAGTTCATAACTAAATAAGAAAACATCTCAAGAGAAAAGATAAAACAAAACATAAGAAATCCCTAAAACTCCCTGAAGGAATTGAAGGAGAGATCCGCCGTCTTGAGTAGAATCCCGGCTTCTTGAGATGGATCAACTGCTACCTTCCAGTGATTCCCACAACTCTGACCTTTCTGGCTTGGCTCCTTGGCCTAGCTAACCGCCCTCTTTTCAGCTGACCCTTAGGGGGTTTATATAGGCTCTTGGAATACGTTTCTTTCTCCCTAAGTATCCAAATCCGAGTGAAATTGCTCTTTTCAGCGACAGGGACACGGTCATGGCATACGCACGTGTGGATCGTGGCCAGGCTATGCTCGGACTTCTTTAATGAGACACGGCCATGTGAATCGAGGGAAGACCGTGTACTAGATGATCAGTGAGGCACGACCGTGTGGGCTAAGGTTCAGGCCGTGTCAATTTCTTCTTTGGCCCATTTTGGTCCGTTTTGAGCCCGTTTCTCGTTCTTTTTATCCTTGGGTGCTTTCCTGGGTCTAAGACATGAAAAGAAAGGATTAAGAGCACCTTTGTACATAAATCAAGGGATAAATCATCCAAAAGCATACTAAAAATGGGATTAAAATATGTTACTATTTCGGTTTATCAAATACCCCCACACTTAAGCTTTTACTTGTCCTCAAGCAAAATTCTCAACTTACAATTAAAATGAACTTTCTATAATTCATAATTCCAATCAACAATGTTTTATCATAATTCATAAATAATTTATACATGGATAATTCAACTTAAAGAGTTCTAAAAATTAAAATAGTCTAAGTCATAGATTTTGTATCTCTAAAATATAGGTGTCTCCCCTTATCTAAATAATTACCTTTAATTCAAAATTGACAAGGATTGACATCCTCACAAAAGATCCACTCAAATCACTCAAAGTGTTTAAGGTTCAAAATTTAGGCACTCAAAAGTCGAACATGAAAAGTTAATCCCATAGGCTTGCCTGAAAATCAAGTCTCCACCACTATAATATGAGATGATGCCCAAATCAAAAGGTCTTTAACAGGGTTGTAACGGGGCTTGGGTTAAAGGTGTGGAATAAGGCTGAATTAGAGGGTTAGAATCGAGACTGAATTGACAAATTACCTAACTAGAAAAAATGAACTAATAAATAAATAATTACATGAATTTAAACTTTGAAACTAATAATACGAGCTTCTTCTTCAATATTTGGAATTCAAACGTATAAGCTCACTTAATCACATAACTAATAAAAACAAATAATGAATACACTTCGTTTTTTCATTTTTTTTAAGAACAAATCAAGTAATAATAAAGAACTTTAACAACTGAAATATAGAACATAGTTAGGCAACAGCTTAAAATAAAATCTCGACAAAAAGGGTGTCAAGGAATGGTGATACAAATATGCAAAGGGTTTTGGGTTAATATTAGTGGGTGAGTCAATAAAAAGGGTTGTTAGGATCAAAGGGGTTCACTAGGGGTTAATTGTGAAGGTAGGCTTTTTAATGGAGTTAGTGGGTTAAAACCTAAATGCCTTAATCATCTATGTATATCAAATCATAGGTGTGGTCTCGATATGCATAAACGAGGCAAGTTCTAGAATAAAAAATCAATGTTGACACACTCATAATCAATAAAGTGAGCAAGAAAAAGAATATATGCTCTATAAGGCTCAAAATCTCACAAAAATTATGGGTATTTTTGACATCAACCTCGTAAATTTCCAACTTCAAGATAATATTCAGATTTAGTTCAACAACCTAGAAAATTTTAATTTTGAAAAATAGACTTATCATGCTTGATTCTTTAGTATCTTAAAATTTAATTATCAATGCACAATTATCAATGACTTAATCTAAAACATATCAATAAAAATTATAAATCATTGAAATTTCATCCTAATTAGTAATATGAGAAATTTACTTAAAAACAAGACTAAATTCAAGATTTTGAGAACAATGCATAAAGTTTGGTACCTAATTTCAGAAATTTGAGAATAATGAAAAAAGTTAGGCACCTTTTTAGGTTGTTCACCTGTAACATCCTGAAATTCAGAATTTTATGTGTTGCATGATACCATGCGATAGGCTAGTTAAAAATATTAATTGTGTAGGTTTTAAGGTCCTAAGAAGGCTCGGGGTTGAGTTGGGCCATAGCAAAATTTTTGTGTTTAAGCACTTTAAGGAGAGAAGGTAAGTGGCATCAAGGCTGAAGGAAATAAGTGCGTATTTTGCTAGCATAAATGAGCATATGGCAAGGAGGTTATGGCGTCAAGTGGAGAGCATGGAGGGAAGGGCTTCAAATCCCATCTTTTGCAAATTTTGGATTTATTTTTTTTACTCCTATCCCAAGTGTCGGCCATGGTCCTATTTATGGTAAGGGAGACTTTTTATTGATGGAAAGAAGGCTAAGGAATATGGTAAGGAGGAAGATAAGGGAAAAAGAAGGAAAGAAATGAAAGAAAAGGAAAGAGAAGGGAACATGTTGGCCTATAATGTGGAAAATGTTTTGGAAAGAGTTTTTGGTCAATTTTGATCATTTTGGTAAAAGGATACACGGTTTTGGGAGGGGTCTTGGCAGCCGAATTTTGCATTAGTCTTTTGGCAAATTTTGGGTGCTTGTATGGCTTGTTTCTTTTAGCATTTTTTTGGTGATCTCTTTCTCCAATTTCTTCCCTCATTGCCGAAACTCCAAAGCCAAAAGTGAGCATCTCTTTTTCCTTTGTTTTGCCAAAACCATCTAGCCATTGTGTCCAATTTATTTTACTCATTTCCCCTTTTGATAGCCGAAACTAGTTAAGCACTCTTTCTCCATCCTTTCTTTTCTTTTTCACAAATTCTTTAACCTTTCTTTCTTCTTCTTTAACCCATATTCTCATAGCCGAATCTTCTTGTTCATTTTCTTTTCTCCATAGCCGAACCTTTCAACCCTTAATCTCTCCTTCACAATTTCTTTCTCATTTGTGTTGACACCCTCTTCTTCGATCAAATCGGTAAGTGGTTTCTTTTTCTCTTTTCATTTTTCCTTTCTTTCTAGCCGAATAAGTGTCTATCACTATTCAACTGTGCATCTTGTTTCTAAACCGAAACGGTGTTTCCTCCTACTCCTTCACATCTTAATCATCCTCTTTTTTGTAGTGTTCTAAGTGGGTGGCCGAATATCATCCTAGCCGATTCAATTCTAGCCTTAAGTCAATCGGAGGAAATCGGATTCAATATTGTTAAGGTAAGGAGTTTCTTTGTGGATTATTTGATATCGCTCATTTTTCGATTAGTTTCTAAACCGAATAATAGTTTGGACTAAACGGTTATTATAGGGTCTAAATCATTCATTCTTTTCACTCGTGGATCCTTCGGAAATAGTGGTAAGCCTACTCCTATCACTAAAACAACTACTTTCTCTCATAGTAGTTTTCTGATCGAGATTTTTCCTATGGAGGCAAGTGGAACCGATTTGAAGGGAAAAACGTTAGTAGGAGACAAAAGGAGTGGATTTGCAATTCCTACTCCTAAGTTCAAACGAAGGGCGGTATCGACGGTTCGAGATTTTCCACCGGGTTGTGGACCATCATCCGGTGAGAATAGACAAATCGTGGTCGTTCACGATACTAAGAGTAAGCAATTCATTAGATCGTCTGATTTAGTTTTGGATTAATAAAATCTCGTTTGATTGGTTAATTGAGTGTAATGGTGATTTAGGTGCCGATGATCAAGAAGGTTTAGTCCTTATCGTAATCAGGTGTGTAATCTCACACCGAAATCTCGTAGATTCATGATTAGATATCACGTTGGAAAATAGATCGTTATTATTTATATGGCTAAAAATCGTAATATGGCATAAATCGATTGATTTGCTTAAACATAGTTAATACTAAGATTTGACAAGATTGAAGTTAATTTGTAGAATTACAAAAATGCCCTTATGGGTCGAATTACGAAAATACCCTCAATGGGCCGTTTTTATCAAAATGCCTTAACGGGTCGAAATGCTTAAATGCCTTTAAAGTGTTGATTTACATAAATGCCCTATGGGGCGAATTACGAAAATGCCCCTATGGGCCGAATTACGAAAATGCCCCTATGGGCCGAATTGCTAGAATGCCTTAGTGGACCGAGTTACAAAGTTCTATAATGTGCCGATTCACCGTAATAAATTATTGGATTAATGATTCTTGTACATATATGTGGATATTAAGCTTTATCATGTATGTTGCATGTTACATATCGCATGGGTTGGGAAAAATGTATGAAGAGCAGTGTAGCCTGGTGGCATTGCCACAAAATATTCATTATAATGTTTACTTATGATTTCGGTGGCTTGACCATGAAAATACTATATGAAAGCAGCTTGACTGCAGCGATACTCCGGTGGCTATGCCACAAATATATTATAAATGGTAACTTGCCTGCGAATTGGTGTGAGCGGCGGGGTGGGTTGACTTGATCCCCACAGGTGTGATTGGCTGGTCGAGGGTGTGATGGATGGATGGGTTGGGTTACATTCATATCATTTTAATATTGTTATGTAAATGGGCTTAAGCCCAAGTTATTGCTAAATGGATTCAGGCCCAATGGATGACGGTAAGGGGATTATGCACTGAGTTCTAGTAACTCACCCCTTTTCCTTAACCTTTGCAGGTAATGCTTAGTAATGTAGACTTGGGCCATGGATGACTCGGTGGAGGCCATACTTCAGAAATTGTGTTTTTGAACTTTAGATTTCCATTTCCATTTACGTTCACTTTATTATTTTGCTATTTTGGGTTTTTAAGTTGTAATAAGGCCTCTAGAATATTTTATTTTTACTTTATGTTTGACGTACGTATTATCTTGCTTGATTTGTTTTAATTGGGAATTTTCTAAAAATCATAAATAACGGTTTCTAAAATTGATTAACAAAAGGTTTTTCTTTTATAAATATGTACAAATATTTTAACTCGAATTCTCTTTCAAATTACCAACGACATTTTCAAAAGTCACGGTTTTAACGTTCACTACCTCGATTTCTGATTCATCGATCAACCTCTCATAAATAGTTGCATTTTATCAAGAATTTATATCGAAACTTGTTTTCTTAACCATAAAAAAATAACACCTATTTTAGTATGAATCACAAGGTTTTTTATACGTTTTTCCTTATGTGACATGTCAGATCCGGTCGTAATGCATGGGCCGGGTTTGGGGTGTTACATTTTATGGTATCAGAGCCCAGTTACAAAACTCGGCTGTGGTTTGGGTTCAAAAGCGTTTTCCAAGCTGTTTAAAATTTTTATCTAAAGGAAGTATGGCACCACGGGTATCCGACACCAAGTCAAGTAAGTTTATGTTTTCATTTTATGATTATTATGGTATGACTGTAGAAATACTCTAGAACTTTTAGCTTTAGGAGCGAAAACTATAGAGATTGAGACCTTAGGATACGTTTTGCGAAAATGACTTTACTTCCTATACTTCATAAAACATTTTTTAATAAACATTGAATAATATACTGATTCATAAGACTTGTAATCAGATTAAATCTATTTAGTAAACATGAGCGCTAGAGAATGTGGACGCGGTAGACGTGGCCGTGGTAGAGGCCGAGGTGCTAGAGTTGTATCTGAGGCATCGGGACATATGCCGGAAATGGATGCCCCTGCGTCACCTATGACTGAAGCTGGGTCACACGAACGAATGAGAGAGGACGACGCTCTGTCCCAAGCAATGTTGCAAGTTCTAGAAAGGGTTGCTGGGGCAAGAACTGGGGTCGGTAGCTCGTGGGTCGGTATCTGAACGACTCAGATCGAATGGGGCTGAAGTTTTTAGGGGTATTTCGGGTTTAGCCCCTAATGTAGCGGAATAATGGCTTAAGGTAGTGGAGCGGATTATGGACGACCCAGATTGCACTGTTGAGCAGAAACTGAAGGGGGTTGTGTCATTACTGAGAGATGAGGCATATCAGTGGTGGCTCACTGTTCGAGAAGGCACTCAGGCTGATCGTATTACATGGCAATTCTTCAAGACAGCATTCCAGGGGAAGTATGTCGGGGCTAGTTATGTGGATGCCCGAATGAAGGAATTCCTGAATCTGGTCCAATGAGGTAAATCTGTGGCAGCTTATGAGGCAGATTTTCTGCGTTTGAGTCGGTATGCCCGGGGAATAGTGCCGACTGATTATGAATGCTGTGTGTGTTTTGAAGATGGGTTGCGTGATGAGTTGCAGGTATTGATAGCCCCACAGAAGGAGAGGAATTTTGCTACACTGGTGGAGAAAGCTAAAATTGCGGAGGAAGTTAAGCACTCGGAACGGCAAAATTGAGACAACGATAGGGGCAGGATCAAGAGAGACTTTGGGTACTCAGGTCCTGTTAGAGGGTTTTAAAAAAGGCCCAGGAATGAGGAGCCAACTCGGGTAAGAGTTCAAGCTACTACCAATCAGTTACAGCCTTGCGTGGATTGTGGGAAACTTCACTCAGGTGAATGCTAGAAGAGAACTGGTGGTTGTTTTAGATGTGGGTCCAAGGATCACCGGTTTAAGGATTGCCCTCGAGAGCCTGCTCAGACTCAGGTGGCTCGTAACAGATTTGCACAGCCAGCTGGAGGTGCTCAGCAGCCGCCGAGAGGTCGTGGGTTAGGTTGAGGTGGTAATGGCGTAGGACGAGGTCAGGGTGCACCGGGTAGAGGTACCAGTAACAGGGGTAACACGGAGGCGAGACAACCAGGTTTGGTCTATGCGGTCAGACGTCAAGAGGATGGCGACGCACCGAACGTCATAATCGGTACGTTCTTCATATCTGATGTACCTATTACCGCTTTGATAGACATTGGATCCACCCATTCGTATGTTGCTTGTCTTTGTGTTTGGAACTCGAATATTAAATGCGAGATTACCGCTAGAGAAACAAGCGTAATTAGCCCTTTAGGATGATCGGTGGTAGTAAATAAGTTGTTTAGGGATGTGCCCTTAGAAGTTCGGGGAAAGTATTTCGCGGTTGATGGAACTGCCATTTGGCGAGTTCGATCTTATTTTGGGCATGGATTGGTGGTTAAACACCATGCAAACTTGGATTGTCTTTGCGAAGCGAGATGGTACTAAGAACTTCGGAGGATAAGGAAGTGATGGTGATAGGTGAAAGACGAAACTATCTGTCTAATGTGGTATCTGCTTTAAAGGCAGAAAAGTTGGTGCGGAAAGGGTGTGGAGCATTCCTAGCCTTTATCAGTGCTTTGGATGCCAAAGAATTATCGGTAGAAAGTGTTAGAATGGTGAAAGAGTTTTCAGACGTTTTTTTCGAGGAGCTTCCAGGATTACCTCTAGATCGGGAGGTGGAGTTTGGTATTGAGCTATTGCCAGGGACGGCTCTGGTGTCCATTGCTCCTTATAGAATGGCGCCGAAGGAGTTAGCGGAGCTTAAGGCTCAAATTCAGGAGTTGTTGGATCGCGGATTTATTCGACCAAGTGTGTCACCGTGGGGAGCGCTGGTTTTGTTCGTTAAGAAAAAAGATGGGTCGATGCGTATGTGCATCGACTATAGACAATTGAATAAGTTGACGATCGAGAACAAGTACCCGTTACCAAGGATCGATGATCTGTTCGATCAGCTGCGTGGAGCTTCGGTTTTCTCAAAGATAGATTTGAGGTTGGGATATCACCAGTTAAAGGTCAAGGAGGCGGATATTCATAGGACTGCATTCCGAACTCGTTATGGACATTATGAGTTCTTAGTGATGCCGTTCGGGTTGACAAATGCACCAGCTGCATTTATGGATATGATGAACCGAGTCTTCCAACCCTATATAGACCGGTTTGTGGTTGTGTTCATAGATGACATCCTGGTGTACTCAAAGACTGAAGAAGAGCATGATTCGCATCTACGGGTAGTATTGCGATATTAAGGAGAAGCGATTGTATGCCAAATTCGATAAGTGTGAATTTTGGCTGAGAGAAGTGACCTTTTTGGGGCATGTAGTGTTTGCTGAAGGAATTAGAGTTGATCCCAAGAAGGTCGAGGTTGTGTTAGACTGGAAACCCCCGAAGTCAGTGGCAGAAATTCAGAGTTTTCTAGGCTTGGCTGGGTATTACAGGCGTTTTGTTGAGGGGTTTTCGTTGATTGCTGCACCCCTAACTAAGTTGTTGCGTAAGGGAGTACCATTTGTGTGGTCAGATAAGCAACAAGAGAGCTTTGAGAAATTGAAGAATATTTTGATAGAAGCGCCAGTATTGATTCAACCTGAGGCTGGTAAGGATTTTATCGTTTATTGCGATGCGTCACATACAGGCTTGGGATGTGTGTTGATGCAAGGGGGAAAAGTAGTGGCTTATGCATCTCGTCAATTAAGGCCGCATGAGATTAACTATCCCACGCATGATTTGGAGTTAGCTGCAGTGGTGTTTGCTCTGATGATATGGAGACATTTTCTGTACGGGGAGAAATCGATTATCTATACGGATCATAAGAGTCTGAAGTACCTCCTTACCCAGAAGGAGTTTAACTTAAGACAGCGGAGGTGGATAGAACTATTGAAAGATTATGACTTCTCAATTGAGTATCATCCAGGAAAAGCTAATGTAGTGGCAGATGCGCTTAGTCGTAAGGTGATATCGGATTTGAGAGCAATGTTCGCTCATCTCAGTCTTTATGAAGATGGTAGTTTATTAGCCGAACTTCAGGTGAAGCCTGTGTGGTCAAGTCAGATTAAGGAAAAGCAGTTATTAGATGAAGTGTTGGGTTCTCGACTTCAACAAGTGGAAGGTGGTAAGATAGGGGATTTTGGATTGAGTAGTGATGGAGTATTATGTTTCCGTGGAAGAGTTTGTATGCCCAGGGATTTGGAATTAAGGCAAATGATTCTGCGTGAGGCGCATAGTAGCCCATATGCTATGCACCCCGGAGGAAACAAAATTTACCGAGACCTCCGTGAGCAGTATTGGTGGCCAGGGTTGAAACGGGAGGTTATTGACTTCGTGAGCAAGTGCTTGACATGTCAGCAGGTGAAGGCGGAACATCAACTGCCGTCAGGGTTGCTACAACCGGTGAAAATTCCACTATGGAAATGGGAAAGGATAACGATGGATTTTGTTAGTGGGTTACCCTTAACGCCTACTAAGAAAGATTCAGTATGGGTGATTGTGGATCGATTAACGAAGACTGCTCATTTCCTACCTGTTCGTACGGATTATTCATTGCAGAAGTTGGCCAAGTTGTATGTAGCAGAGATCGTGAGGTTACATGGGGTACCGGTGTCTATCATATCGAGCGGGGATCCTAGGTTCACATCACGGTTCGGAAACTTTACATGAAGCTTTGAACAAAGCTAAACTTCAAAGACGGCATTTCATCCATGATCGATGGTCGATCGGAGAGAGTAATCCAGATTTTAGAAGACATGTTAAGGGGCTGTGTGATCGATTTCAGGGGTAGTTAGGAAGATTTTCTACCATTGGCAGAGTTTGCATACAACAACAGTTATCAATCCAGCTGTAACACCCCTAACCCGTATCCGTCGCCGGATTAGGGTCACAAGGTGTTACTTAACAAAACTTAAACACTTTGCTTTATAAATAATGTGTATGTCGATGTATGAATTAATAATCACAAGCAAATACTGTATTTTCAAATCTATATTACAATTAAGCAAATTATAACAGTCACAAAAATTCTATGCGTTTTTAACTATTTCGAGTTAACCATTCATTCACAACATGTATACACTTAGCCATATGTTTCATATCCAATTCGGCTAGCAAGTGAAATACCATACGAATTTCTTTTTTTTATAACCATGCTTTACTCAACTACTAGCAACTATCCATATACAATTATATATAAATACTCATACCATACTTATATGGTCAGCCAAATCATACCTATTCATTGTTCAAATACATATGCAACCTTCATATGATTATCCAATGGCCGAACATATCATTAATGCAACATGGCCGAATATACAGTATGCTTATCATTACCACGTTACCAAATCATGTATCAATATCACAAACATATATATATACTTTGTATTAAGCTTACTAACTTATACTAATTCCTAATACAAATCGTACTTTCCAAATAAGCTAAATTATGCCACAACCGAAATATATACATCTCTCAACCATGTTTACTTCATTTGAACCGAATCATAAAAAAAAATACAAAACATACCAATGTCAAGCTTATACCAAGCACACCACATATATATATGACAAGCCTATTACTTAGCTAATATATTACATACTATAACTCATCAAGCATCCATCATTTTCCTCATTGCCAAATCACATGACCAAACACCATGACATATATACCATATGATTACTTTCCATATATGATTAAACTATGACCAAATTTACACAACCATTAGCATTATAATCAAGCCATTATATCAAAAGCATGGAAAATAAACTTAACCAAAGAAATATGCCATTTTTGCAAGGCTATACTTATATACAAGACAAAAGTTCATTGGTTTTTTTTTTTAAAACCTAGTCTAACCTATACATGCCTTTGATTCAAAAAAAAAACTAGCTTATAAGTACCAAAAGGGATGATAGTGTGGTTGACTTCTCTGACGATCCTCTGAGCTTGTAGCTTGACCAAAATCTATAAAACAAAACATTGAACACACACAAAGTAAGCTTACTAGCTTAGTAAGTATTAAGAAATTATAATATAACATTCAAGCATTTTAAACATTTGGTTTATGGCATTGAATAAAAACAATTCAACTTGTAAATTCATCGTGGCCGAATGCTATCAATTCACTTAACCTAACTATTATCACTTTCTTACCATAAACATGTAAACTCATCGAAACACATAAATACAATATGTATTCGAATATTCCAAATCAAATGAATATAAGATACATATCAATCACATGTACTCATTTGTACACATGTGCAAACATATCCAACCTCTTTCACCTTTAACATTATCTCTGCTATGGCCGATTCTCCAAAAAGCATGTTTAAGCTCAAATTCTATTATATACAAATCATACTCATCAATGGTAAGATCAATAGCACATATTAAAATTCTTACCGAAGCTTCAACTATACCACATCTTACTTAATTTGAATGGTAATATACTAACTTACCTTATTCCTTACAAATATGAAAGACTTATACTTACCCGAGCTTTTAGCTTATTGCAAAGATATATGTTCCACCTTGTAAATGATTCATGAATTCTCTATTTATAACACATCACCGGCATTAAGCTGCTAGGCATCAAAGCTCTGAAATACACACCGGCATTTAGCTTTGCTAGACCAAAGGTCTGAATTTTGATCACCAGATTTAGCACCTTTCATAATAAGCCGATACACTTCACCGGCACAAGGCCTGCTAGGCTCAAAGCCTGATACAATTCACCGGCCCAAGGCTTGCTAGGCTCAAAGCCCGAAATACAATATTATCACCATCTCATTTACATTACATGCTGACCAAAATTATATAAACCATACATAATTCATATCACTTGTACTTATCAATCAGTTAAAAATTCAAAAACATTTCATGATAAATTGTCTATTCACATTCGGCTTCCACTATATTCATAACTAGGATTTCATAATTCAACATGTGTACAAGGTTATAACTGACATTAACAATATTTAATTGCTTATAGACTTACCTCGGTATTGTCAGACAAAAAAAACTGACTATTCGATAACTTTCGCCTTTCCCCGATCCAAATCCGATTTTCTTTGTTCTTGATCTAGACATATTCAAATTAAGCTCATTCAAGCACATTTCATTTCAATTTAATCCCAAAACACATAAATAGGTAAATTAACATTTTACCCCTGACATTTACAACTTTTACAATTTAATCCCTACTGCACAAAACACAAAATACACATAATTTGACCTCAATCCTTTAGGACCGAATCTTCCATACATCCATACAAGTTCATACATTTCATTTATTTTGAAATTGAACCCCTCCAAAAATTTA
This sequence comes from Gossypium sturtianum, assembly GCA_025698515.1. NCBI lineage: Eukaryota > Viridiplantae > Streptophyta > Magnoliopsida > Malvales > Malvaceae > Gossypium > Gossypium sturtianum. Next base: position 127,404,105 of record CM046953.1, on the reverse strand, counting down.
TTTTTTCAATTTAGCCCAAAATACTCAATTTCACACAAAATTTCCAATTCAAAACATGTTAATTTCAAACATACTTTTAATATTTTTCCATCAAACATTACAAAGCACAAACATCTATCAATAGCCGACTATCAAACATGCTCAAATTCAAAAATTCTAACATGGGTCGACTTGTATTCAAAGCAATGATCTCAAAAACGTAAAAATTAACATAAACCAGAACTAACCACATACCTTAATTTAGGTAAAGATGGCGAACTAAGCTTGGCTATTTTTCTTTCTTTTCTTGCATGCATTCGGCTAAGGAAAGATGAACAAAGCATGGCTTATTTTGTGTTTTAATTAACATATATATTAACTATTTGTTTAATTACTAGTTTAACCTTCCTTTATAAAATAACTAATATTATTTCAAAAGGTTAGTTGTGTCCATAACCGGCCACTAAGTTAGAAAATGGGATTTTTTCCCTTTAAGGCCCCCATATTAAGAAACCACTAACACTTGGGCACTTTTCACTATAGTTTGTAACTTTTTCACTTTACGCGATTAAATCCTTTTATTTAATTTAGCACACAAACAATAAAATTTTTATACGAAACTTTCATACATAATAATTCACATATAATAAACACCGAAAATAATATTTAAAATTTTTTTCGGACTCGAATTTGTGGTTCCGAATCCACCGTTCTGATTAGGGTCAAATTCGGACTGTTACAACTCTCCCCCCTTAGGGATTTTTGTCCCCGAAAATCTTACCGTTAAACAAAGTCAGATATTGTTGCCTTATTGAATCCTCAGGCTCCCACGTAGCCTCTTCTACTCCATGTCAATTCCACAGTACTTTTACTAACAAAATTTTCTTGTTTCTCAACTCTTTCATTTCACGAGCTAAAATACGGATCGATTCCTCCTCGTGCGTCATATCAGATCGTATTTCAATCTTAGACGGAGAAATCACATGTGACGGATCTGATCGATATCTACGGAGCATCGAAACATGAAATTTGTTGTGTATCTTTTCTAATTCAGAAGGCAACTTCAATCTATAAGCAATAGGCCCGATATGTTCGATGATCTCATACGGTCCGATGAACCTCGGACTTAATTTTCCTTTACGACCAAATCGAAGTACTTTTTTCCACGGTGAAACTTTCAAAAATACCCGGTCTCCGACTTGAAACTCAATGTCTTTACATTTCATATCCGCGTATGACTTTTGGCGATCTGATGCAACTTTCAAACTATCTCGGACTACCGCTACTTTCTATTCAGTCTCTTTAATCAAATCCACCCCGTGTATCTTCTTTTCACTGAGCTCGGTCCAGTACAGTGGTGTACGACACATGCGGCCATATAGAGCTTCGTAAGGTGCCATCTTGATACTAGATTGAAAACTGTTATTATAAGCAAATTCAATCAAAGGTAAGTATCGTTCCCACGTACCTTCAAACTTGAGGATGCAACATCTCAACATATCCTCAAGTATCTGAATGGTTCGTTCAGACTGACCGTCTGTCTGCGGATGGAAAGCTGTGCTAAAGTGTAGTTTGGTACCTAAAGCATCTTGCAATTTCTTCCAAAACCGCGATGTGAATCTCGGGTCTCTGTCCGAAACAATGGAAATTGGCACACCATGTAATCTCACAATTTGAGATACATACAACTCAGCAAGCTTATCAAGCAAATAATCCGTACGAACTGGAATGAAATGAGCTGATTTGGTTAGTCTATCCACTATAACCCAAATTGCATCTTTCTTACTCGGTGTCGTAGGCAAACCGGGTACAAAATCCGTAGCAATTCTATCCCATTTCCATTCAGGTATCATGATCAGTTGAAGTAACCCAGAAGGCACCTGATGTTCGGCTTTTACTTGCTGACAAATTAAGCACTTCGAGACAAATTCAGATATATCACGTTTCATACCAGGCCACCAATAGAACTGTTTCAAATCATTATACATCTTCGTGCTACCCGGATGTACCGACAATCGACTATTATGAGCCTCATTCAATATCATCTGAATCAAATCCACATTCCTCGGAACACATATTTGGCCTTTGAAGTTCAAACAGTCATTTTTATCGATTCGAAACTCTGACTCTGCATCATTTCCACAATGAACTCGTCTTGCCATCGTATCTTTGTCAACTTTCTGAGCATCACAAATTTGTTGAATAAACAACAGTCTTGCTTTCAATTCAGCTATTATCGAACCATCACCAGACATAACCATATGTGCGTTCAACGCACGAAGAGCAAATAATGATTTTTGACTTAGGGCATCCGCAACAACATTGGCTTTCCCTGGATGGTAATCAATCACTAATTCATAATCTTTCAACAGCTCTAACCATTTGAGTTGTCTCAAGTTCAAATCTTTCTGAGTCATCAAATACTTTAAACTTTTGTGATCTGAATAAACCTGACATTTCTCACCGAATAGGTAATGACGCCAAATCTTCAACGCGAATACAATGGCTGCTAACTCCAAATCATGTGTCGGGTAATTTCTTTCATGTAACTTCAACTGTCTCGAAGCATAGGCTACTACTTTGTCTTCTTGCATTAAAACACAACCCAAACCATTCAAAGAAGCATCACTATACACAACAAATTCTTTACCCGATTCAGGCTGAATTAACACTGGAGCCTCAGTAAAAAGAGTTTTCAACTGATCGAAACTTTTCTGACATTTTTCCGTCCATTCAAACTTGACATCTTTCTGTAATAGCTTTGTCAAAGGTGTGGATATCATTGAAAAACCTTTCACGAATCGTGTGTAGTATCCAGCAAGTCCCAGGAAGCTTCGAATTTCAGAGACATTCCTAGGTGGTTTCCAATCAAGTATAGCCGATATTTTATTCGAATCAACCCGAATGCCTGACGCTGAAACAACGTGAGTCAGAAAACTAACCTCATTCATCCAGAACTCACACTCACTAAACTTTGCATACAACTGCTGATCTCGCAAAGTTTGTAGCACCAATCTCAGATGCTCAGCATGCTCGGTTTCATCTCTGGAGTAGATCAGAATATCATCTATAAACACTACCACAAACCGATCCAAATACTGTCTAAAAATCCGATTCATCAGATCCATAAAAATAGCAGGTGCATTAGTAAGTCCAAAAGGCATAACCAGAAACTCATAATGTTCGTACCTCGTTCGAAAAGCAGTCTTTGGTACATCGGAATCTCTGACTTGCAACTGATAATAACCCGATCTCAAATCTATCTTTGAAAACACTGAAGCCCCTTTCAACTGATCAAACAAGTCGTCAATCCGTGGCAACGGGTACTTATTCTTTATAGTCACCTTATTCAGCTACCGATAATCAATGCACATTTGCATAGTCCCATCTTTCTTTTTCACAAATAAAACTGGTGCACCCCAAGAAGAGAAACTCGGTCGTGCAAAGCCCCTATCTGTTAACTCTTACAACTGTGCTTTCAACTCTTTTAGTTCGGTAGGTGCCATTCGATACGGAGCTATTGAAATCGGAGTCGTCCCCGGTACTAATTCAATACCAAACTCTATTTCTCGAACTGGTGGTAAACCCGGTAATTCTTCAGGAAACACATCTGGGTATTCACACACAACCGGATGCAGTTCAATCGCTTTTGGTCACTTTACTATCCAACACATAAGCCAAGTAAGCTTCACAACTTTTTCTCACATGCTTATGAGCTAACATCGAGGAGATTACTGCCGGTAACCCATTCAGGTCATTAGATTCAATTCGGATAACTTCACCGTTCTGACATCTCAAATCAATGGTCTTTCTTTTGCAATTAACAACAGCATCGTGCAAAGTTAACTAGTCCATTCCCAAAATTATATCGAACTCGTCGAAAGGCAACAACATTAAATCAGCTGGGAAGCATGAACCCCGAATCATCAATGGGAAACTTTTACACACTTTATCAACCAGAACACATCGACCCAAGAAGTTTGATACACGAATCACAAACTCAGTAGACTCAATAGGCAGAGTCTTACTAGATACTAAAGTTTCACACACATATGAATGAGTCAAACCCGGATCAATCAATTCAATCACAGTAGTATCATAAAGAGTGAAAGTATCGGTGATAACATCTGGGGAAGAAGCATCCTCTCGCACGCGTCAGATATGCTCTAGCAGTGCGAGCCTCTGATCGAACTGCAGTGTCTTTGGTTCCTTTCTGACTGCCATTTACATTTCCCAAATGCCTAGGTGGTCTGCCTCGCACTGATACATTACTCGGTCTTGTATTACGAGCCGTATTTTGCTCGGCTAGCATCGGGCACTCTCAAATAAAATGATCCGACGATCCACATTTAAAGCGGGACCGATCACGAAATCTACAACTCCACGAATGCCATTTACCACAATGCTTGCATTCAACCCGATCTATTTGGACATTACCAACAGCCATCGAGTAGCTCGAGAACCCACAGTGGTCGATCTTGTCTAGATAAGTCTGAAGTAGCTCTATGTCGACCAGATTCATTTTTGAACTTCTTGGATACCGAATGAAATGTCTTACTCGATGATCTTTTACGAATGTCTCTAGCTTCCATTTCAGCCTTTCTTTTCTCTTTCCCAAGCTCTTGGCTTTCCAAGCTCGTTTGACAAGTACCACAAACTCTTTAATCTCGAGTATGCCGACTAGCAACTTAATATCTTTATTCAGACCGTCTTCAAATCTTTTACACATAATGGCTTGATTGACACACATTCACGGGCATATCGGCTCGATCGACAAATTTCCGTTCATACTCGATCCTTCACGCTCATTCGACCCTGTTTCAATTCCAGAAATTCTTTTCGTTTCTAATCAATGAATCTCTGACTGATATATTTCTTACGAAACTCGGTCTGAAAGAAATCCCAAGTCACTTTCTCTTTTGGAACCACCGATACTAGTGTATTCCACCAGTGATATGCGGTGTCCCGTAATAAGGATATAGCACACTTCAAGCATTCGTCTGGAGTACATGACAGCTCATCAAGCACACGGATAGTAATATCAAGCCACATCTCAGCTCGTTCCGCGTCGTCATCATCATTAGCTTTAAATTCTTCAGCCCCGTGTTTCTTGATTTTATCAACAGGAGGCCTGCTAGATCTCATTGGATCTATCATCGGAGGTGCTGCACATATCGGAGTTGGATTATTCGGGGGTGGAGGTTGTTGTACAGCCAGATTAGTCTGAATAAATTGGGTAAACCATTCATTCATCATCTGGTAGAAGGCTTGCTTAGCCTCCCCCTCATTGCTACCCGAGATAGGTCGAGAGTTTACCGGCGCTAACCCATGTGTGAGATCAGGTGCTACGCTCTCTACATCATTAGCTACGGCTCTGTCAGGACCCATTTACTATATAAACCACAATTTAAGTGACAAAAGTCACCAGACTATCGTATTATAAAATTAAGACATGTATAGCTAGACTCATACGCGCTACGGTAGTCCTAGAATTGGCTAAACCGTAAGCTCTGATACCAATCAAATGTAACACCCCTAACCCGTATCCGTCGCCGGATTTGGGTCACAAGGTGTTACTTAACAAAACTTAAACACTTTGCTTTATAAATATTGTGTATGTCGATGTATGAATTAATAATCACAACCAAATACTGTATTTTCAAATCTATATTACAATTAAGCAAATTATAACAGTCACAAAAATTCTATGCGTTTTTAACTATTTCGAATTAACCATTCATTCACAACATGTATACACTTAGCCATATGTTTCATATCCAATTCGGCTAGCAAGTGAAATACCATACGAATTTCTTTTTTTTTATAACCATGCTTTACTCAACTACTAACAACTATCCATATACAATTATATATAAATACTCATACCATACTTATATGGTCAGCCAAATCATACCTATTCATTGTTCAAATACATATGCAACCTTAATATCATTATCCAAGGGCCGAACATATCATTAATGCAACATGGCCGAATATATAGTATGCTTATCATTACCACGTTACCAAATCATGTATCAATATCACAAACATATATATACTTTGTATTAAGCTTACTAACTTATACTAATTCCTAATACAAATCGTACTTTCCAAATAAGCTAAATTATGCCACATCCGAAATATATACATCTCTCAACCATGTTTACTTCATTTAAACCGAATCATAAAAAAATGCAAAACATACCAATGTCAAGCTTATACCAAGCACACCACATATATATATGACAAGCCTATTACTTAGCTAATATATTACATACTATAACTCATCAAGCATCCATCATTTTCTTCATTGCCAAATCACATGACCAAACACCATGACATATATACCATATGATTACTTTCTATATATGATTAAACTATGACCGAATTTACACAACCATTAGCATTATAATCAAGCCATTATATCAAAAGCATGGAAAATAAACTTAACCAAAGAAATATGCCATTTTCGCATGGCTATACTTATATACAAGACAAAAGTTCATTGGTTTTTTTTTAAAAACCTAGTCTAACCTATACATGCCTTTGATTCAAAAAAAAAACTAGCTTATAAGTACCAAAAGGGATGATAGTGTGGTTGACTTCTCTGACGATCCTCTGAGCTCGTAGCTTGACCAAAATCTATAAAACAGAACATTGAACACACACAGAGTAAGCTTACTAGCTTAGTAAGTCTTAAGCAATTATAATATAACATTCAAACATTCTAGTATTTTAAACATTTGGTTTATGGCATTGAATAAAAACAATTCAACTTGTAAATTCATCATCGCCGAATGCTATCAATTCACTTAACCTAACTATTATCACTTTCTTACCATAAACATGTAAACTCATCGAAACACATAAATACAATATGTATTCGAATATTCCAAATCAAATGAATATAACATACATATCAATCACATGTACTCATTTGTACACATGTGAAAACATATCCAACCTCTTTCACCTTTAACATTTATGCCTTGCTATGGCCGATTCTCCAAAAAGCATGTTTAAGCTCAAATTCTATTATATACAAATCATACTCATCAATGGTAAGATCAATATCTCATATTAAAATTCTTACCGAAGCTTCAACTATACCACATCTTACTTAATTTGAATGGTAATATACTAACTTACCTTATTCCTTACAAATATGAAAGACTTATACTTACAGAGCTTTTAGCTTATTGCGATAAATATGTTTCCACCTTGTAAATGATTCATGAATTCTCTATTTATAACACATCACCAGGCATTAAGCTGCTGAGGCATCAAAGCTGAAATACACACCAGCATTCAGACTGCTAGACCAAAGGTCTAAATTTTGATCACCGCATTTAGCACCTTTGAGCAATAAGCCCGATACACTTCACCGGCACAAGGCCTGCTAGGCTCGAAGCTTGATACAATTCACCGGCCCAAGGCCTGCTAGGCTCAAAGCCCGAAATACAATATTATCACCATCTCATTTACATTACATGCTGACCAAAATTATATAAACCATACATAATTCATATCACTTGTACTTATCAATCAGTTAAAAATTCAATAACATTTCATGATAAATTGTCTATTCACATTCGGCTTCCACTATATTCATAACTAGGATTTCATAATTCAACATGTGTACAAGGTTATTACTAACATTAACAATATTTAATTGCTTATAGACTTACCTCGGTATCGTCGAACGAAAAAAATCGACTATTCGATAACTTTCGCCTTTCCCCGATCCAAATTCGATTTTCTTTGTTCTTGATCTAGACATATTCAAATTAAGCTCATTCAAGCACATATCATTTCAATTTAATCCCAAAACACATAAATAGACAAATTACCATTTTACCCCTAACATTTACAACTTTTACAATTTAATCCCTATTGCACAAAACACAAAATACACATAATTTGACCTCAATCCTTTAGGGCCGAATCTTCCATACATCCATACAAGTTCATACATTTCATTTATTTTGAAATTGAACCCCTCTAAAAATTTATTTTTACAATTTAGCCCAAAATACTCAATTTCACCAAAATTTCCAATTCAAAACATGTTAATTTCAAACATACTTTTAATATTTTTCCATCAAACATTACAAAGCACAAACATCTATCAATAGCTGGATATCAAACATGCTCAAATTCAAAAATTCTAACATGGGTCGACTTGTATTCAAAGCAACGATCTAAAAAACGTAAAAATTAACATAAACCGAACTAACCACATACCTTAATTTAGCTAAAAGATGGCCGAACTAAGCTTGGCTATTTTTCTTTCTTTTCTTGCATGCATTCGGCTAAGGAAAGATGAACAAAGCATGGCTTATTTTGTGTTTTAATTAACATATATATTAACTATTTGTTTAATTACTAGTTTAACCTTCCTTTATAAAATAACTAATATTATTTCATAAGGTTAGTTGTGTCCATAACCGGCCACTAAGTTAGAAAATGGGCTTTTTGCCCTTTAAGGCCCCCATATTAAGAAACCACTAACACTTGGGCACTTTTCACTATAGTTTGTAACTTTTTCACTTTACACGATTAAATCCTTTTATTTAATTTAGCACACAAACAATCAAATTTTTATACGAAACTTTCACACATAATAATTCACATATAATAAACACCGAAAATGATATTAAAATTTTTTTTTTTTTGGACTCAGATTCATGGTTCCGAAACCACCATTCTGATTAGGGTCAAATTCAGACTGTTACACCAGCATCCAGATGGCACCCTATGAGGCGCTGTATGGTCATAGGTGTCGTACTCCTACTTGCTGGACTGAGTTGGGTGAGCGACAGCTATTGGTTCCTGAGTTGATCTCGGAGACGGAGGAGAAAGTTAAGATAAATCGGGCTCGTTTAAAGGAAGCCTCGGACAGACAGAAATCGTACGCAGATCTGAAGCGTAAGGATGTAGAGTTTGCGGTGGGAGATCAAGTCTTTCTGAATGTCTCACCTTGGAAGAATATCTTAAGATTTGGGCGGAAAGGCAAGTTGAGCCCTAGATTTATCGGACCATACCGTGTACTGAAGCGTGTTGGGCCAGTGGCTTATCAGCTGGAGTTACCTCTGAAGTTAAGTCAGATACATAGTGTATTCCATGTCTCGATGTTAAGGTGTTATCGCTCAGATCCATCTCATATCGTACCAGTGGAGGAAGTTGAGATAAGACCTGACTTGTCATTTGAAGAAGAGCCAGTGTAGATTTTAAATCAGGATACGAAAGTGCTGAAAAGGAAGTCGGTTCTGTTAGTCAAATTTTTATGGCGTAATCACGGATCAGAGGAAGCTACATGTGAGCCAGAGGACACAATTCGGCAACAATATCCTCATCTCTTCTAATCAGGTAAATTTTGAGGCCGAAATTTCTTTACGGGGGGTAGAATTGTAACATCCTGAAATTTAGAATTTTATGTGTTGCATTATACCATGCGATAGGCTAGTTAAAAATATTAATTGTGTAGGTTTTAAGGTCCTAAGAAGGCTCGGGGTTGAGTTGGGCCTTAGCAAAATTTTTGTGTTTAAGCACTTTAAGGAGAGAAGGTAAGTGGCATCAAGGCTTAAGGAAATAAGTGCGTATTTTGCTAGCATAAATGAGCATATGGCAAGGAGGTTATGGCGTCAAGTGGAGAGCATGGAGGGAAGGGGTTCAAATCCCATATTTTGCAAATTTTGGATTTATTTTTTTTACTCCTATCCCAAGTGTCGGCCATGGTCCTATTTATGGTAAGGGAGACTTTTTATTGATGGAAAGGAGGCTAAGGAATATGGTAAGGAGGAAGATAAGGGAAAAAGAAGGAAATAAATGAAAGAAAAGGAAAGAGAAGGGAACATGTTGGCCTATAATGTGGAAGATGTTTTGCAAAGAGTTTTTGGTCAATTTTGATCATTTTGGTAAAAGGATACACGGTTTTGGGAGGGGTCTTGGTAGCCGAATTTTGCATTAGTCTTTTGGAAAATTTTGGGTGCTTGTGTGGCTTGTTTCTTTTAGCATTTTTTTGGTGATCTCTTTCTCCAATTTCTTCCCTCATTGCCAAAACTCCAAAGCCAAAAGTGAGCATCTCTTTTTCCTTTGTTTTGTCGAAACCATCTAGCCATTGTGTCCAATTTATTTTGCTCATTTCCCCTTTTGATAGCCGAAACTAGTTAAGCACTTTTTCTCCATCCTTTCTTTTCTTTTTCACAAATTCTTCAACCTTTCTTTCTTCTTCTTTAACCCATATTCTCATAGTCGAATCTCCTTCTTCATTCTCTTTTCTCCATAGCCGAACCTTTCAACCCTTAATCTCTCATTCACAATTTCTTTCTCATTTGTGTTGACACCCTCTTCTTCGATCAAATCGGTAAGTGGTTTCTTTTTCTCTTTTCATTTTTCCTTTTTTTCTAGCCGAATAAGTGTCTATCACTATTCGGTTGTGTATCTTGTTTCAAAACCGAAATGGTGTTTCCTCCTATTCCTTCACATCTTAATCATCCTTTTTTTCATAATGTTCTAAGTGGGTGGCCGAATATCATCCTAGCCGATTCAATTCTAGCCTTAAGTCAATCGGAGGAAATCGAATTCAATATCGTTAAGGTAAGGAGTTCCTTTGTGGATTATTTGATATCGCTCATTATTCGATTAGTTGCTAAACAGAATAATAGTTTGGACTAAACGGTTATTATAGGGTCTAAATCGTTCGTTCTTTTCACTCGTGGATCCTTCGAAAATAGTGGTAAGCCTACTCCTATCACTAAAACAACTACTTTCTCTCATAGTAGTTTTGTAATCGAGATTTTTCCTATGGAGGCAAGTGGAACCGATTTGAAGGGAAAAACGTTAGTAGGAGACAAAAGGAGTGGATTTGCAATTCCTACTCCTAAGTTCAAACGAAGGGCGGTATCGACGGTTCGGGATTTTCCACCGGGTTGTGGACCATCATCCGGTGAGAATAGACAAATCGTGGTCATTCACGATACTAAGAGTAAGCAATTCATTAGATCGCCTGATTTAGTTTTGGATTAATAAAATCTTGTTTGATTGGTTAATCGAGTGTCATGGTGATTTAGGTGCCGACGATCAAGAAGGTTTAGTCCTTACCGTAATCAGGTGTGTAATCTCACACCGAAATCTCGTAGATTCATGATTAGATATCACGTTGGAAAATAGATTGTTATTATTTATATGGCTAAAAATCGTAATATGGCATAAATTGAGTGTTTTGCTTAAACATCGTTAATACTAAGATTTTACAAAATCGGAGTTAATTTGTAGAATTACAAAAATGGCCTTATGGGCCAAATTACGAAAATACCCTCAATGGGTCATTTTTTTATCAAAATGCCTTAATGGGTCGAAATGCTTAAATGCCTTTAAAGTGTTGATTTACGTAAATGCCCTATGGGCCGAATTACGAAAATGCCCCTATGTGCCGAATTGCTAAAATGCCTTAGTGGACCGAGTTACAAAGTTCTATAATGTACCGATTCACCGTAATAAATTATTGGATTAATGATTGTTGTACATATATGTGGATATTATGCTTGATTATGTATGTTGCATGTTACATATCGCATGGGTTGGGAAAAATGTATGAAGAGCAGTGTAGCCTGGTGGCATTGCCACAAAATATTCATTATAATATTTACTTATGATTTCGGTGGCTTGACCACGAAAATACTATATGAAAGCGACTTGACTGCAGCGATACTCGGTGGCTCGCGAAAATATATTATAAATGGCAACTTGCTGCGAATTGGTGTGCGGCGGGGTGGTGACTTGATCCCCACGTGTGATTGATTGGTGGTCGGGGTGTGATGGATGGATGGGTTGGGTGACATTCATATCATTTTAATATTGTTATGTAAATGGGCTTAAGCCCAAGTTATTGCTAAATGGATTCAGGCCCAGTGGATGACGGTAAGGGGATTATGCACTAAGTTCTAGTAACTCACCCCTTTTCCTTAACCTTTGCAGGTAATGCTCAGTAATGTGGACTTGGGCCATGGATGACTCGGTGGAGGCCATACTTCAGAAATGGTGTTTTTGAACTTTAGATTTCCATTTACGTTTACTTTATTATTTTTGCTATTTTGGGTTTTTAAGTTGTAATAAGGCCTCTGGAATATTTTATTTTTGCTTTATGTTTGACGTACGTATTATCTTGCTTGATTTGTTTTAATTGGGAATTTTCTAAAAATCATAAATAACGGTTTCCAAAATTGATTAACAAAAGGTTTTTCTTTTATAAATATGTACAAATATTTTAGCTCGAATTCTCTTTCAAATTACCAACGACATTTTCAAAAGTCACGGTTTTAACGTTTACTACCTCGATTTCTGATTCATCAATCAACCTCTCGTAAATAGTTGCATTTTATCAAGAATTTATATCCAAACTTGTTTTCTTAACCATAAACAAATAACACCTATTTCGTACGAATCACAAGGTTTTTTATACGTTTTCCCTTATGTGACATGTCAGATCCAGTCGTAACGCATGGGCCGGGTTTAGGGTGTTACATCACCCCCCACACTTAAGATGTACATTGCCCTCAATGTACAAAGATAAATAATATAAATGTAATGTTCAGATCAGAAGATATGGGGATAAGTAAAACTCCCTGAATTATGGATGGAATCTTTGGAGGATGTGGAAAATATGTTGGAGAGGCCGGTCTGGGTAACGATCCTGCGCTAGATGAAGAAATTTGGAAGCTCATGCAGGATTAGCCAGGATATACTAATAATAATTAAAACTATACTAATTAAATACTTAAGGAAAAGCAAGCTAAAGTGGAGAAAAATAAAGATGAAACTAAAATTAAAAGAAAAGATGGATGGACAGTAGAGTCCTTATTGTTAGATGTGATTTCTAAGGCTGAGGATATCGTGGTGGTCGTGGCGTGATTCCCTACCAGCCTTTAGAACCTAAGATTAAGAAATTAAGATAAAATAAACTAAATTAAGCATAAGATTGTTAAAGAGAAGGAAATTGAAGCAAAAAATAAAAATGAAATAAAAACTAGATAGCCTCAAATATCCTTGGCTTGTCGTTTGGATGAAACTGCCGGCATGAACTCGTGTGAATCGGTCTCCCTTGAGGAGACTGTGATTGGCCTTTTACGCTTCTTTGCCATAGATATGATGTTGTTGTAGCTCAAAAGTCTAAGGATTTATTAGGAAAGGGGAAAAGGAAAGAGGGAGGAAAGAAAGAAAGAAAGAGAGAAGAAAGAAGGAGAGTGGGTTGAGAAGACAAAGGAAAGGGGCATGGTGTTTAAATAAAATTTCAAGTCTGGCAGTTTCCCACGCCCGTGGGTTGAGGGTGTGTCGATTCACACGGCCGCCTCGCACGGCCGTGTTCTAGGGCATGTTGGTTACCCCACGCTCGTGTCTAGCCTGTGTTCGACAAGTCAGTATGTTGGCATGAGTTTAAGCACGAGCGTGTTCAGCCTGTGGTTGGCAAGTCAGTAGCTTCACACGATTATGGGGCACGCCCGAACCACTTTGTCGGTGCCCGTGGGGGAGTGGTTGAGTCCGTGAGTTCTATATTTAGTTGCTCTGACTTGTACCGTCCTGCCATGTTAGTAGCAAGATTCTTGAGGTACACACGACCACGGCCACGGCCATGTGCAGGGCCGTGTGGCCTGGAATTCTGTACCCCTTGTTAGTTTAAAGCTAGATATTATAAAGAAAGGATAAGATAGAGTAAGAAAAAAATAAAAAGTTAATGGGGTTAGTGCTCGGGTTGCCTCCCGAGAAGCGCTTGTTTATAGTCTTAAGCTAGACTCTCCTCTCGTTTGCATTGTCAGGGTGGTTTGAGGAGTTGGAAGTCCTTCCTCAGGCTATCATTTGTGTCCTCGTGAAAAAATTTAAGTCGAGATGCGTTTACAGTAAAATTTCCAAAAATAGGGTTGCTTACCTCGACTGTTCCGTATGGGAAAACACTGGTTACCCTAAAAGGTATTTCTTTGTTTGTGTTAGGGTCCGGAGGAGATATTCGATGATCTGCCTTATCTAAAAGTATTTGATCTCCTATTTTGAAGTGATTTGTTGTTCCTATGAGCTCTTCTGGAGGCTCTTTCGGTTTTACCTTCTGTGGTTCCGGTTCTTTGTCGTGTAACCCTAATTTTTCCTTGAAGTGTGTCTTCCACTCGTCTAGATCATCGAACTGAATCCCTCGATCTTCATGAACTACTTCCTTGTTGGCTTGGGGTTTAGGATCGGGTTCAGTTGTATTCTTTGGTGGTGCTTCCTGAAAATAGGGGTTAGCCGAATGGTTATCAGTAGAATTTACGTTCTCACCTTGATTATTCGATGTTCTAGCCGAGTCGAGAGCCTTGATGGTGACTTCTCATTACCTACACAAAGTATGAGTTCTCCTACATCAACATCAATTTTAGTCCTGGCAGTTGCTAAAAAGAGTCTTTCTAAAATTAGGGGGATCGAATTATCCTCATCCATGTCTAAGATAACAAAATCTACTGGGAAAACGAATCAGTCAATTTTACAAGAACATCTTCAATAATACCCCTAGGAATTCTAACAGTTTTATCAGCTAATTGAATGCTCATCCTAGTTTGTTTGGGTTTCCCTAGACCTAATTGTTTAAACAATTTGTAAGGCATGACATTTATGCTTGCCCCTAAATCAGCTAACACATTATCAATAGTTAGTCTACCAATTAAACATGGAATTGTAAAACTCCCTGGACCTTTTAGCTTTTATGGTAGTCTATTTTGTAACATTGTTGAGCATACTACGTTTAATTCCACATGTGGATCCTCGTCTAATTTGCGTTTGTTCATCAAGAGATGCTTTAAAAATTTCCTCAAATCTGGCATCTGTGAAAGGGCTTCAAGTAGCGGTAAGTTAATATGTAATTTCTTTAAAAGTTTAAGAAACTTACCGAACTATTCCTCTGAGTCGTCTCTCGTTAACGCTTCGGGATATGGTATGCGAGGTTGGTACTCCTTGATTACCAGTTTTGGCTTTTCTTGTGTTACCTCAGCCTTACCTTTTTCTACCTTGTTTCCTTGTATTGGACTGGGTTCGTCTACTCCTTCACTTTCTTGAGCTGTTATGGCTTGGATTTTCTCCTTTGGATTAATCTCAGTGTTGCTTGGTAGACGCCCTTGCTGTCGTTCAGACATTAGTTTGGCAAGCTGTCCCACTGACTTAGTGATTTCCCCTACTTGATTCTCGATTGCTTTAATCGATGCTTGTTGGTCAATAAGTGTTGTCTCAGTTTTTTGGCAATAGGCTTCAGTAGCTGCCATGAATTTTGCTAATATCTATTCGAGTTTCGACTTCTTCTCTTGTGGATAAGGCTGATTTTGGAAATTTTGAAGAGGCTGTTGTCTTTGATTTCCTTGTCCTCCCCATGAAAAAGTTGGGTGGTTCCTCCAACCTGGATTATAAGTGTTACTATAAGGGTTATTATTTGATCTGAAATTATTACCTATATAGTTCATTTGTTCGCTCTCTGTGCCCGGTTGGTAGGGTGGGTACTCAGGATTCGCCACAGTTCCACTTGCGTCGCACTGCATGACTGGATGTACCTGCGAAGAACACAAACTATCAAGCTTTTTATTCATCAACTCTACCTGATTTGATAGCATGGTTACTGCGACGAGGTTGTAAACTCTGGCTATTTTTGTTGGCTTTGTTCTTGTAACTTGCCACTGATAGTTGTTCAGTGACATCTCTTCTATAAATTTGTAGACTGCTTCTGGAGTTTTATTATTCAGAGTTCCACCGGCGGCTGAGTCGATTAGTTGCCTCGTTGAGGGGTTTACACCGTTATAGAAAGTTTGGACTTGGAGCCACAAGGGTAAACCATGGTGCGGTCACCTTCTCAAGAGATCCTTATATCTCTCCCATGCATCGTATAATGTCTTTAAATCCATCTGCACAAAAGAAGATATATCATTGCGTAATTTGGCCATTTTGGCCGGTGGGAAATATTTTAATAAGAATTTTTCGGTCATTTGATCCCATGTAGTGATTGACCCTCGTGGTAACGAGTTTAACCACTGTTTGAATTTATTCCTTAATGAAATGGGAAATAACCGAAGACGTATGGCATCATCAGAAACGCCATTTATTTTAAAGGTATCATAGAACTCTAAAAAGTTGGCTATATGAGTATTTGGATCTTCGTCCTGTAAACCATCAAATTGAACAAACTGTTGAATCATTTGTATAGTGTTAGGCTTTAATTCAAAATTATTAGCAGCTATAGTAAGCCTAACAATACTAGATTCGGCTCCTGTTAAATGCGGTTTAGCATAATCATACATAGTATGCGGAGCATTATTTTCTGCCACATCTTGTGGTGGAAGATTATTTTCGTCCATCTCTTCAGAAGGATTGGATCTGTCTTCTCGCTCTTCTTCTTTGTAATTTAGGGCTCGCCTAATTTCTCTGTGATTTCTCCGAGCGGTAGCTTTAATATCACTTTCGTATTCTAAAGGTCCTTTCGGGTTCCTTCTAGTCATAAACTAGAGGTACCTGCTAGGAAAAGAAAGAAAAAATTAGCAAAATTAAAATTAAAACTAAAAGTAAAAATAAATTGCGGAAAATAAAAATTGGCTAAAGTAATAAAAATAGAGCTTTCTTAATATTTTAGTTCCCCGGCAACGGCGCCAAAAACTTGATCGCTGTGAATCAAAGCTTTAAAATTTATAAAAAGAACGATCGAACCTAGAAACTAACTCTTACAACGATTAAAGGCAAGTGTACCTATCGAACAGTAGTATAGCTTAGGCAAGACCAGATTATCGAACCCAAAGGAACTAAAAGTACTAATACTAACTTTCTTTTTATTATTTAACCTAAAATATGTGAAGTTGCTTTTAATCTAAATTTAACGAATTACTAAGCTAAGGACACAAAGACGAAAAAGACTAAAATTGGGGAGAGATAACTTTCGAAAAACTCGGTTGATTTAGATGATACCCTCGGGAAGAATCCACCTAGACTTCACTTGTTATCTATCACCAACCATATGATTTTATTTACTTAGTTTGATCCGTAAGACTCCTAACGTATATTAAACCCTCTCTCGAGGCGAATAACGTCTAACCCTAGGTTAATTAGTGGAACTCTCGTTCTCTTATAATAACCCCTAGAATAGCGATAGAAATTGATATATGGACTCCCATATTAGGTTTCACCCTAATCCGGCAAAATCTCGTCACCCTATCTCTAGGCGTGCGATCAACTCCGCTTAATTATGCTAGATCTACTCTTAGGCAGGGTCTATTCCTCCTCCACCTAAGCACATTAAATTTGGATAAAGCTCACATAATTAAGAACAGACTAAGTATTTATCATATAATTTAGAAAATAATAACAAGATTCATCATAGGTTTCATCCCCTTTAGGTATCTGAAGGGTTTAGTTCATAACTAAATAAGAAAACATCTCAAGAGAAAAGATAAAACAAAACATAAGAAATCCCTAAAACTCCCTGAAGGAATTGAAGGAGAGATCCGCCGTCTTGAGTAGAATCCCGACTTCTTGAGATGGATCAACTGGCTACCTTCGAGTGATTCCCAAAACTCTGACCTTTCCGGCTTGGCTCCTTGGCCTAGCTAACCGCCCTCTTTTCAGCTGACCCTTAGGGGGTTTATATAGGCTCTTGGAATACGTTTCTTTCTCCCTAAGTATCCAAATCCGAGTGAAATATCTCTTTTCAGCAACAGGGACACGGCCATGACACACGCCCGTGTGGATCGTGGCCAGGCCGTGCTCGGACTTCTTTAATTAGACACGACCGTGTGAATCGAGGGAAGACCGTGTTCTAGATGATCAGTGAGGCACGGTCGTGTGGGCTAAGGTTCAGGCCGTGTCGATTTCTTCTTTGGCCCATTTTGGTCTGTTTTGAGCTCGTTTCTCGTTCTTTTTATCCTTGGGTGCTTTGCTGGGTCTAAGACATGAAAAGAAAGGATTAGGAGCACCTTTTTACATAAATCAAGGGATAAATCATCCAAAAGCATACTAAATGTGGGATTAAAATATGTTATTATTTCGGTTTATCAGTAATTTTCCCACTTAATGGTATTTCGGTAATTTTGTCAGCCCATCAGAAGGGCTACAGTCGCCTCGAGTTACTCAATTATTCTAAACAGAGATAACGATGTGAATGGGCCTAAGGCCCATTCTCGACCCAAGTGGGCCCACACGCTCGTGTGGCCCAAAATGAAATACAAGTGCCAACACTTGAACCTTGGACCCCTTTGCTTCCTTGTGGCGTCATTCCCTTGTCTCTTATGTGGTGCCATTTGCCACTAGACCACAACTCCTTTTGTGTCATTTTTCTCCTCATTTTATTCTTAAAGCCTACCTTCTAACTCCCAGGGTTTTATTCACCTAAAACCAAAATTTTCCCTAAAGCCCAGGTTTGATCCCGGGACTTCATGGAAGCCCCCCAACCTTTCAAAATCACTCACCTAATAGATCCAACTTGCTTTAGTGCCGTTCTCTTGTTCCCAAAAATTTTAAACATACCCACGCCCAAGGCCCAATGGGCCCGATTCTACTAGGCCCAAATTCGGGGCATTACAAATCTACCCCCTTAAAGAAATTTCATCCTCGAAATTTCCAACTATCTAACAGTTGTTTAACATAGACTACTCTACTACGCTGCCGCTGCGCACTCTGATTCTAATATCCCTATCATATTCTAACTCGAATTTGGAACTCCCTACACATACTCAAAACACCTAACAATTAAAGCAGACAGATATCCCATACGCAATCAATTTCTATATCCAAACATCACATCCAAATCAAACACACACAGAATAACTACCAAAAATACAGTCATTACAGCATATAATAGAGTAAAATGTCAGGAAACTTACGAATTTTGTGCCGGAGACTCGGTGTGCCATACTTTCAGTAACACTATCATTTCTAAACCATATTTTAAACTGATTTGGAAAAAAAAATTCAAACCCATTCCACAGCCGAGTTTTGCAATCGGGCTCTGATACCATAAAATGTAACACCCCAAACCCGGCCTAGACGTTATGACCGGATCTAGCATGTCACATGGAAGGGTTGTTTAAAAACTGCGTTCTCATTGAAAATATCGTATTCTTTTCGAAACTTCAAGCTTTGTCGTTTGTGAAATTCAAATTTGCTTTTATAGTGTTATTGTAAAAACGTTGTTATTACCATTATTGAAAACTTTGTTTATAATTGAAATCAGTTTTGATGATTTGCGAAAATGTGACATTTTGGAAATCGTTATTGTAATTTTAAGAAAAATCCCGAGTCTAATCATCTATAGTTTGAAAATAATCGAAATGGAAGTTTAAGAGAAAAATTAAGTCCAATGGCCTTATTACATAATTTTAACCCAAAATAAGTAAACTTAAAATAAAGCTAAACTGAAATTTTTCATAAGAAATACTCCGATGTATGGCCACCATAGAGTCCTCCGCTGCGCCAAATCCTCTAATGATGGGGATCACCTGCAAGGTTAAAGCAGAGGGGTGAGTTACAAGAACTCAATGTGTAATCCCCTAAACGGTCATTAACTAGGCCTAAGCCCATACAGAAGTCGGTAGAAGCCCATACAGAAAAAAGCGGGCCAAGCCCATACTGAATGCGATCGGGCGAAGCCCTATTAACATGATAATGCAACAGAACATGCAGCCTAACCTAATAATCCATCCGCTACACACCACCCGTACCATCCCAACACACCTGTGGGGATTTCTAAATCGACCCACCTATCCGCTAAACACCAATATGGCAGACAAGCTGTTAATCACAGAATTTATGGCGAAGCCACCAGAATAACAGAATATACGTGGCATAGCCACTATACAGAATTGTGGCAGAGCCACCAGAATCAGAATGGGGTAGAGCCACCAGAATGCACTTCCTCCGATCATCAGATTCCAATCCCATGCAGAATGTCATGTATGCAAAGCATATATCAAATATGATGTATGAAATGAATTACCATCTTTACCAGATAAACAGAATACACACAATCATGCTAATCAACCCCTAAGGGTATAATAGTAATTTTACCCACCGAGGGTATTTCAGTAATTTACCCTCAAGGGGTGTTTCGATAATTCTACCCTACAGGGGTATTTCAGTAATTTTACCTATCGAGGGTATTTCGATAATTTACCCACTAAGGGTATTTCGATAATTTTCCCACTAAAGGGTATTTCGGTAATTTTTTCAACCCATTAGAAGGGCTACAGTCGCCTTGAGCGACTCAATTATTCTAAATAGAGATAACGATGTGAATGGGCCTAAGGCCCATTCTCGGCCCAAGTGGGCCCACACGCTCGTGTGGCCCATTTAGCCTAAATCTAGCCACAGATATATGATTCACCTAGACTAATTCAATATCTACTACACAATCATACAATTTATTCATATGGGCCCATGGGCCCATTGGGACCACTCGGCCCAAGGCTGCCTAAACCCATGAGAATACTCATGAGGGCCTCAACTATCGCGTCGAAGCTCCCACACGTGCGCTCGCACGCTCATGTGGCTACCATCGCCGTGTGACTGGCATTTTGACATTTGCCGCTCTATAGCTAGAGTGGGGCGAAATACACACCTGATAGGAATGTGAAGTTAATCCGCACTCTGAACACTGCTCTGCGCAGAAGCCAGCAATGATCGCACCCTTGACCCCCAAGGGGGTGTGTCGATCAACTTCGATCACCACCACCGTGACCCAACGGCTAACCCAAACGAGCACTCCACAAAGCGAAGGCATAAGCCAAGAAAGGTGTGCCTCCTCTCCTCATGGTTTGCTCTATTTAAAGCTATCTTCTCATCTTCCCTCTTGCTTGCTTTCCGATGTGGGATCCCTCCTTCAACAGAGTTTAAATTCAACACAAACTCTGGCCGTCCAAACTTAGAAAAATAAATATCCTGTAATATCCCGGGTTAGGGGTTATTTTGTTGTTGCATGAAATTGCGTGTGTTTAGTGTGCTGCGTGGCTATTTCTATGTTTTGGGGGCTTAATTGTGGTCTAGGGGTGTGCCTGAGTAGGTAGGAAAATTTTTGTTTTAGGCCTAAGTCAGGGGAGCTGATGGAGCTGGGATATAGGAGTTTTAATTGGTGTTTTGTTGCACAAATAAGGAGCTAGCTTAGTGGCAAGCATGCGTTACTTGGGGAGCTAGGTGTGGCGTCAACTGTATGGGGTGGAGGTCTAGTGTTCGAGCTGCAAAGACCTCACATTTTGGCTTCATTTTGGATGGCATAGGAGGGAAGAGTTGGATGAAGTTCAAATTCCTCCTTTGACTTGGTCTTCACTTTCAAATGAAAGGTGGAGAGTGATTGTAGGAGGAAGACTTGGTCTTGTTGTTTGAATGTGGGGAGTGGAGTGAATGGAGGGATTTTGGCCGAATTTGTGGGGTGTTGGAGTGGGGGTGTGGACGGTTTGGTAAGGGGAAGTGAGGTGTGCCGAAATGCACTTCTCATTTTGTGCATTTTCGGCCAAAAGCATTTGTGAAGCCATTTTTTTTCTTTTTGTCAAAAGCAACCCGAAACTTCAGAGAGTTTTTCTCATTTCTTCAAACCGAATGACCAAACCCCTATAGCCTTGTCGAAATTTGCATTTCTTTTCCTTAATTTTTGTGTGTGGCGAATGTTCAACCCCATTTCTTCTTCTTTTGTTTAATTGTGTTAAAACCGAAACTCTCTCTTCTCCAACATTCTTTTTTTTCTCTTCTTGAAACATTGGTAGCCGAATCTTACCCTCCCAAAAACACTTTCTTCACCCATTTCTCTTCAAACCGAAAGTCCCCACTCTCTACTCATCGTTTTATTCTTGTCTTTTGTTCAAAGCTCAAGCCGTTTGCATTCGTTTGTTCCTTCCATTCCTCTTGGCCGAAAGTCTTCTCTCTCTCTTAGTAGTTCCTTGGTGGCCGAATATCAGTGAAGAGTGGTTTTGGTTGGTTGTTCAATCTTTGAACAAGGTAAGTGGGGTGGCCGAATGGCCATATTTTCTCTCTTTTGTTCTTTTTGGTTACGGTTTGGGTGAGGGCCGATTATGGTCATTTTGGAAGGATTCTAATCTCTCGTTATAGGATCCTTGGATTTTGGAAGCAAGCAAGAGGAGTTGTCGTCTTCTGTTAATTGACCGGTAAGTGATGGTGAGATATTGTTCATGGGTTATTCGTTTAGTTTTGATTAAGTCTAAAAGGTTTCTAAAAGATTAACCGTTCTCTTTTCAAGGTGTAGCCGATTGTGGAAAGGGACCATTAGTGGTTCGGGTATTGGTTAGGAAGCAAACCAATAGCAAGGTAAGGGTGATTCGACAAACCCTTTTTGGTCTAGATGTTGTTGGCTGAATGTGTAGATGCCTAACCCCTATGTTTTGGCCGATTGTAGGAGCTAGCACTCGAGGGACTTAGATCGCTTTTGTCAGGATTTTTTTTTAGACTCGTATTACCAGGTGTGTAAACTAACACACTGATACCTAGTAACGTTATTAATAAACCTGTTTGCCTGTTAAAAACTATACCAGTATGACGGATAATTGGATACCCAAACGGGGTATGTGTACGTATCCGGGTAAGTCTAATTTATTACAAGTTCTATTATGGATACCTTGGGTATTATGATCTATGATATGTATGCTATGAGATGTAATGCTAGACATGTTGGCATGATATGCATGACTTGTATGATATGCATGATCACATGAGTTGGTATGTTGATGGGTGATATGAGAGGAGGGAGCGATGATATTTTGTCTTTGACGAGCACCGTGTTTTGGTAACACAACTTTGTGACTTTGGGTCACCAAAGCTTTAGTAGCACATTTGTGTCTTTGGGACACGGAGGTTGGGCACCTCATTGCGACTCGTCCCCCATGGTTGACACCACCGTGGGTTGGCCCCACTTTGAGATATGGGATCGTCTGCGCTAGTGATTGGGTATCACCACGATGGGTTGGCCCCATCATTCGATTATTGTGACTACGGTCACCGTGCTTTTGTAGCACATTTGTGTCTTTGGGACACGGAGGTTGGGCACCTCATTGCGACTCGTCCCCCGTGGTTGACACCACCGTGGGTTGGCCCCACATGAGATATGGGATCGTCTGCTAGTGATTGGGTATCACACGATGGGTTGGCCCCATCATTGGATTTGTGACTTCTGGTCACCAGTGCTTGGGTAGCACAAACGTGTCTTTGGGACACGGTGTTTTAGTAACACATTGTGACTACATGTCACCAGTGGTTTGGCACCGCCAGTGGTTTGGTACCACACGGGGTAGAAAAAGGAGATACGGATGGTTAGGACCGGGTTGCATTAATTATGTTGCTATGTATGATGTGTGCTAGCATGTTGTTTCATCGGGAGCGGGATTTATGCATCGAGTCATTCGACTCACCCTCTCCTTTGACATTTCAGTGACTCGTGAAGCGGACATGGAGCCGGGGTGGACTCGGGGTGCACATGCCATGCTTTGCTAAAAGTTCTGCTCAGGCTATTCACTTTGGGTACTTTAGCTTACTTATATTTATTTGAGATTTAATTTGGGTTTGTAAAAGGCCTTTAAATTATGTTTTATGATGGTTATGTTTTAATTAGATTCTCAACCTGCTTAACAAATAACTTGGTATGAAATATCACTAAAAATTTGGTAAGATAATGTTTTAAAACTATAACGCAATGTGTTTTAAACTATACCATCGGGTATCTCACTATGTTTTGCTATACAATAAACTCAAATGATTTCCAAATCAAACTCGATTTTCTACTAAGTCTAAAATGTTTCAAAATAGCACTAAGAAACTATTGGAAATGCTAAATGAAATCAACTCGTTTTAACTATATACTTTGGATAAGTTTTCAAAATCTAATCAAACAAGCCTACTCAAATTTTCCTCAAATTCACTATGTTTTCACCCCGCTTTTAAGCGAAAAAAATCGATCACTCAAAGACGTTTTCCCCAGTAACATACCGTTTCGGTCGTGGTGTCTTGTCCGAGTTTGGGGTGTTACAATTGTGGTATCGAGCCGTTTCAAAGGCTCATACTGTGGGCCCGAGGCCCAAAATGTTTTCAAAAGGTTGTTTTGTTAGTCTTTATTCTTAAAGTATGGTTTGAAAGGCATGGCACCGAGTCTCCTAAGACCAGGTTCACCTGTAAGTACCCTTACCATTGCTTGTGAATTGATTGGATGTGATATGATTTGATGAATAGCAATAGTATACTACTTTAGAGATTGAAACCGAGTAGGATTTTGTGAACTCATGAGAACAAATCCTCTTAAAATATTCATAAGACTTGCTTTAAAAAAAGGGAATAAATATCGATGCATAAAATTCTTAATCGAATCGTAGAAAGATTAGTCATGAGCGCTAGAGGTGGACGTGGTCGTGGACGAGGTCGTGGTAGGATGACGGTTTCTGAGCCCGTAGGATCTGGTCAGGGTTCAGAAAATGAGATACCGGTTCCGCCACCAGCTGGAGGTGGTGAGTTCCAAGATCAGACTGGGGACGACGCAGTGTCACAGGCGATGCTGCGAGTGTTGGAAAGAGTAGCTGGTGTAGGTGGTAATGCAGGAGTTAGGAAATCTGTTCCTGAGCGACTTCGGGCCAATGGGGCCGAATTCTTCCGAGGTGTTTCTGGTGTTGCTCCCAGCACTGCTGAATATTGGCTGGAGGCAACTGAGCGGATCATGGATGATCTGGACTTGACTGCTGAAGAGAAGCTGAAGGGCATCGTATCGCTTCTCCGGATGAGTCATATCGGTGGTGGCTCACGGGTCGAGAGCAGGTGTGGCGCAGAGGATCGACATGGGATTATTTCGTACGCATATCAAAAGAAGTACATCGGAGCTAGTTATATTGACTCCAGTGGAAGGCATTTCGAGGCTTGTTCGGGGGTAAATCTGTTTAGTGCAGTGAGTTCTGGGCCGAGTAGGTATGCCGGGGCATTGTGGCCACCGAGCATGAGAGGTGTGTTCGTTTCGAGGATGGGCTGCGAGAGCGAGTTGAGATCGCTGATTGCTCCTCGGCGAGGGCGCGAGTTCGTTATTTGTCTTAGTTGAGAAGGCTAAGGTAGCCGAGGGTGTTAAGGAGTCGGTGAGACAGGCATGGACGAGAAATAGGCATAAGAGGAGCTTTGGGTCTTACGGATCGTCGGGTAATCCGCAGAAGAGAGCTAGACCGAGTGGGCCGAACCACCTGCTAGGTTTGTTGTTTGCTAGGCGGGGACCGCCGATGTGATCGATGTGGGAAATCTCATTGGGGTGGCTGGACCGGAGGAAAGGGTTGCTTTGAGTGTGGTTCTCTGGGCACCGTGTGAGGGACTTCCCGCGTAGGTTGGCTAGGATTGATCCCCGAGAGTCGGGCCGTAATCGATTCGGAGGTAGTGGACCGCCACCGCAGAGGGGCCGTGGTAATGGCGAGAGGTGGTAATGGTTGCAGTCGGGCCCGTGGAGCACCGGCGAGGGTGTGGTAGTTACGAGGCGAGCGGCTGGATTAGTGTATCTTTGCGAGGCGCCGAGAGGAGGCGCGGCCTGCGCGGGGACGCCATAACCGGTGACGTTTTTGATTTTTGGTTCTCCTTATCTTTGCTTTGATTGATGTGGGTTCAACGCACTCTTATGTTGCCGATAGTATAGTAGAGACCATGGATTTAGACTCGAGATATCTTCTAGGCGGATGACCGTGATTAGCCCTCTAGGTCACTCAGAGTAGTAGATAAAGCTGTTTAGAGAGGTACCCTTAGAACTCCAAGGGGTAGTGTTTGTTTCAGCGATCTGATGGAACCGCCGTTTGGGGAGTTCGATCTAATTCTTGGGATGGATTGGTTGGTCAAGTACCGGGCGAGGTTGGATTGCGCGCGCCAAGCGCATGGTTCTTAAGACGGTTGAGGGTGATGAGGTGGCTATGATAGGTAGTAGGAGGGATTACTTATCAAATGTGGTATCCGCTCTGCTGCGAGAGAAGATGGTCGAGGAAAGGCATGAAGCGTATGTAGTTCATGTGTATGCGTTGGAGGCTAAAGTGAGTCTGCTGTGTGGAGAAGGTTCGTGCCGTTAAGGAATTTGTTGATGTTTTCTGAGGAACTTCCGGTTTGCCGCCAGATCGCGAGTAGAGTTCGAGATAGATCTATTACCGGAATCTGCGCGGTGTCTATTGCTCCGTATAGGATGGCGCCAAAGGAATTGGTGGAGCTTAAGGCTCGAGATCCAGGAGTTATTGGATCGAGGTTTTATTAGGCCTAGTGTTTCGCCGTGGGGAGCGCCGGTACTCTTTGTCAAGAAGAAAGATGGCACGGTGCGGATGTGTATAGACTATCGCCAGTTGAATAAGCTGACGATTAAAAACAAGTATCTGTTGCCACGGATAGATGATTTGTTTGATCAGCTGAAGGGTGCTGCGGTATTTTCGAAGATCGACTTGAGGTCTGGGTATCACCAGTTAAGAGTTAAGGAGGCTGATATCCATAAAACAGCGTTTCGGACTCGGTATGGGCACTACGAATTTCTGGTAATGCCGTTCGGGTTGACTAACGCACCGGCAGCGTTTATGGATATGATGAATAGGGTGTTTCAATAGTATCTGGATCAGTTCGTCGTGGTTTTCATAGACGACATTTTGGTGTACTCAAGGACAGAGGAAGAGCATGATAAGCATTTGTGAGTGGTGTTGCAGATTTTGAGGAAGAAGCGACTCTATGCTAAGTTCGATAAGTGTGAGTTACGGCTTAGGAAGTGACTTTCTTGGGTCATGTAGTGTCGGTGAGGGGATTGAGTAGATCCTCGTAAGATTGAAGCGATTTTGGATTGAAGCCGCCTAAGTCGATGGTGAGATTCGGAGTTTTACGGTTTGGCCGGATACTACCGAAGGTTTGTTGAGGTTTCTCGTTGATAGCGTGCGCCAGATGACCAAGTTCTTTGAGGAAAGAAGTTCCGTTTGTATGGACCGAGAAGCGGCGGGAAAGCTTCGATAAGTTAAAGAAGATTTTGACCGAGGCTCTCGGTTTTAATTCAACTTTGAGGCTGGTAAAGAGTACACAGATCTATTGCGACGCATCACATACGGGCTTGGGTTGTGTCTTGATGCAAGAAGGTAAGGTTGTGGCTTACGCTTCTCGGCACCGAGGCCACATGAGGTCAACTATCCGACGCATGATTTGGAGCTAGCATTTGTGGTCTTCGCCTTAAAGATTTGGAGGCACTACATGCGGAGAGAGATCGATAGTCTATACTGGATCACAAGAGTCTAAAGTATCTCCCGACTCGGAAGGATTTGAATTTGAGGCAATGCAGATGGGTTGAGTTCTTTGAAAGATTACGATTGTTCGATTGAGTATCATCCGGGCAAGGCTAACGTGGTGGTGGACGCGTTGAGCCGCAAGGTTGTTTCGGACTTAAGAGCTTTGTTTGCCCATTTGAGTTTGTATGGCGATGGGAGTATTCAGCGAACGCAAGTTAAGCCTACAGGTGGAGCGGATCGAGAAAGCAGATTATTGGATGAGGTTACGAGTGCGCGAAGGTTACAAGTGCGTAATGGTGGTTTGGAGGGTTCTGACGTGTCTAGTGATGAGGTGTTGTGTTTTCGGGTAAGGCTTGTATGCCTAAAGATGTTGAGCTGAGTTTGCCTACAACAACAGTTACCAAGCGAGCATCAAGATGGCACCGTATGAGGCGTTGTATGGTAGGAAGTGTCGCTCACCTACGTGTTGGACGGAGTTAGGTGAACGTCAGTTGTTGGGACCCGAGTTGGTTGCGGAGACCGAAGACAAGGTTAAGTTGATTCAGTCTAGATTGAAGGAAGCTTCGGACCGGCAGAAGTCTTATGCCGATCTTAAGCGAAGAGATATAGAGTTCGCTGTGGGGGATCGAGTTTTCCTGAAGGTCTCGCCTTGGAAGAAGGTGTTGAGGTTCGGGAAGAAAGGCAAGCTAAGTCCGAGGTTTATTGGACCGTATAAGGTCTTGAGGCGAGTTGGACCAGCGGCGTATCGGCTTGAGTTGCCGCAGAGCTTAGTCGATTCACGATGTTTTTCACGTTTCGATGCTTCGGCGTTATCGTTCAGATCCGTCACATGTGGTAGCAGTGGAAGAGATCGAGGTAAATCCAGATTTGACCATGGAGGAGGAACCTGTGCAGATTCTTGATCGAGATGTGAAGGTTCTGCGTAGAAAGTCTGAGCCTTTGGTTAAGGTACTTTGGCGGAATCATGGCGTAGAGGAAGCTACGTGGGAACCCGAGGATATGATGAGACAGCAATACCCGCAACTCTTTTGATCAGGTAATTTCGAGGTCGAAATTATTTTTAAGGGGGGTAGAACTGTAATATCCCGGGTTAGGGGTTATTTTGTTGTTGCATGAAATTGCGTGTGTTTAGTGTGCTGCGTGGCTATTTCTATGTTTTGGGGGCTTAATTGTGGTCTAGGGGTGTGCCTGAGTAGGTAGGAAAATTTTTGTTTTAGGCCTAAGTCAGGGGAGCTGATGGAGCTGGGATATAGGAGTTTTAATTGGTGTTTTGTTGCACAAATAAGGAGCTAGCTTAGTGGCAAGCATGCGTTACTTGGGGAGCTAGGTGTGGCGTCAACTGCATGGGGTGGAGGTCTAGTGTTCGAGCTGCAAAGACCTCACATTTTGGCTTCATTTTGGACGGCATAGGAGGGAAGAGTTGGATGAAGTTCAAATTCCTCCTTTGACTTGGTCTTCACTTTCAAATGAAAGGTGGAGAGTGATTGTAGGCGGAAGACTTGGTCTTGTTGTTTGAATGTGGGGAGTGGAGTGAATGGAGGGATTTTGGCCGAATTTGTGGGGTGTTGGAGTGGGGTGTGGGCGGTTTGGTAAGGGAAGTGAGGTGTGCCGAAATGCACTTCTCATTTTGTGCATTTTCGGCCAAAAGCATTTGTGAAGCCATTTTTTTCTTTTGTCAAAAGCAACCCGAAACTTCAGAGAGTTTTTCTCATTTCTTCAAACTGAATGACCAAACCCCTATAGCCTTGTCGAAATTTGCATTTCTTTTCCTTAATTTTTGTGTGTGGCCGAATGTTCAACCCCATTTCTTCTTCCTTTGTTTAATTGTGTTAAAACCGAAACTCTCTCTTCTCCAACATTCTTTTTTTTCTCTTCTTGAAACATTGGTAGCCGAATCTTACCCTCCCAAAAACACTTTCTTCATCCATTTCTCTTCAAACCGAAAGTCCCCACTCTCTACTCATCGTTTTATTCTTGTCTTTTGTTCAAAGCTCAAGCCGTTTGCATTCGTTTGTTCCTTCCATTCCTCTTGGCCGAAAGTCTTCTCTCTCTCTTAGTAGTTCCTTGGTGGCCGAATATCAGTGAAGAGTGGTTTTGGTTGGTTGTTCAATCTTTGAACAAGGTAAGTGGGTGGCCGAATGGCCATATTTTCTCTCTTTTGTTCTTTTTGGTTACGGTTTGGGTGAGGGCCGATTATGGTCATTTTGGAAGGATTCTAATCTCTCGTTATAGGATCCTTGGATTTTGGAAGCAAGCAAGAGGAGTTGTCGTCTTCTGTTAATTGACCGGTAAGTGATGGTGAGATATTGTTCATGGGTTATTCGTTTAGTTTTGATTAAGTCTAAAAGGTTTCTAAAAGATTAACCGTTCTCTTTTCAAGGTGTAGCCGATTGTGGAAAGGGACCATTAGTGGTTCGGGTATTGGTTAGGAAGCAAACCAATAGCAAGGTAAGGGTGATTCGACAAACCCTTTTTGGTCTAGATGTTGTTGGCCGAATGTGTAGATGCCTAACCCCTATGTTTCGGCCGATTGTAGGAGCTAGTACTCGAGGGACTTAGATCACTTTTGTCAGGATTTTTTTTTAGACTCGTATTACCAGGTGTGTAAACTAACACACTGATACCTAGTAACGTTATTAATAAACCTGTTTGCCTGTAAAAACTATACCAAATGATTGATAATTGGATACCCAAGCGGGGTATGTGTACGTATCCTGTAAGTCTAATTTATTACAAGTTCTATTATGGATACCTTGGGTATTATGATCTATGATATGTATGCTATGAGATGTAATGCTAGACATGTTGGCATGATATGCATGACTTGTATGATATGCATGATCACATGAGTTGGTATGTTGATGGGTGATATGAGAGGAGGGAGTGATGATATTTTGTGTGGCCGACGAGCACCAGTGTTTTGTAACACAACTTTGTGACTTTGGGTCACCAAAGTGCTTTGGTAGCACATTTGTGTCTTTGGGACACCGAGGTTGGGCACCTCATTGCGACTCGTCCTGTGGTTGACACCACCGTGGGTTGGCCCCACTTTGAGATATGGGATCGTCTCGCTAGTGATTGGGTATCACACGATGGGTTGGCCCCATCATTCGATTATTGTGACTACGGTCACCAAGTGCTTTAGTAGCACATTTGTGTCTTTGGGACACCGGAGGTTGGGCACCTCATTGCGACTCGTCCCTGTGGTTGACACCACCGCGTAGGTTGGCCCCACATGAGATATGGGATCGTCTGCTAGTGATTGGGTATCACACGATGGGTTGGCCCCATCATTGGATTTGTGACTTCGGTCACCAGTGCTTGGGTAGCACAAACGTGTCTTTGGGACACCAGTGTTTTGGTAACACATTGTGACTACATGTCACCAATGGTTTGGCACCGCCAGTGGTTTGGTACCACACGGGGTAGAAAAAGGAGATACGGATGGTTAGGACCGGGTTGCATTAATTATGTTGCTATGTATGATGTGTGCTAGCATGTTGTTTCATCGGGAGCGGGATTTATGCACTGAGTCATTCGACTCACCCTCTCCTTTGACATTTCAGGTGACTCGTAGACGCGGACATGGAGCCGGGGTGGACTCGGGGTGCACATGCCATGCTTTACTAAAAGTTCTGCTCAGGCTATTCACTTTGGGTACTTTAGCTTACTTATTTTTATTTGAGATTTAATTTGGGTTTGTAAAAGGCCTTTAAATTATGTTTTATGATGGTTATGTTTTAATTAGATTCTCAACCTGCTTAACAAATAACTTGGTATGAAATATCACTAAAAATTTGGTAAGATAATGTTTTAAAACTATAACGCAATGTGTTTTAAACTATACCATCGGGTATCTCACTATGTTTTGCTATACAATAAACTCAAATGATTTCCAAATCAAACTCGATTTTCTACTAAGTCTAAAATGTTTCAAAATAGCACTAAGAAACTATTGGAAATGCTAAATGAAATCAACTCGTTTTAACTATATACTTTGGATAAGTTTTCAAAATCTAATCAAACAAGCCTACTCAAATTTTCATCAAATTCACTATGTTTTCACCCCGCTTTTAAACGAAAAAAATCGATCACTCAAAGACGTTTTCCCGTAACATACCGTGATTCGATTCGTGGTGTCTTGTCCGAGTTTGGGGTGTTACATATCCCTTTTTGCTTGCGATGGGATTCGAACTCAGGCTCCCCTGTAACTTAATCCCTGCCGCTAGCCACTTTACCAACTAGCTCATTGTGTCTAAAATCATGCGCAACTAAATATAAGTCTATGGCCAACGTCTAACTTCACTTAAAAAATAAATCAAAATGAAATGCAAGCGTAAAGACTTGAACCTTGGACCCCTTTGCTTCCTTGTGGCGTCATTCCCTTGTCTCATATGTGTAACAGCCTGATTTAGGGGCTAGTCAGAATAGTGGTCTTGGGATCACTCATCCGAGATTTGAGAAATTTATTTTCATGATATATTATGAGTTATAACATGATAGCATATGTACATGAAAATTTTGATGCTTTAATTTTAGCGATTTCATGTTTAATCGCGAAAAAGGACTAAATCACATAAAGTGCGAAAGTTCCATTCTATAAGCTAAAAGTGCCAAATTGCCATAGATTGTAAATTGGAGGTCTTTAAAAGGCAATTAGACCCCCAAATTTAGCATGGCCGGCCATAGGAGACAAAGATGGACAATGTTGGTCAAAGTTGGTGATAGTTGGTGACTTATTTGACTAATATTAATAAAATAAGGAGAGAAAAAGATATCATCTTTTCTCCTTTCATCTTCCACCAAAGAATAGCAACAAATAGGGTTTTTGAATGCTCAAAATTTCAGCAAGCTCTCATCCATTCAAGTAAGTGTTCAAGAGAACTTTTCCTAAAAATAATTGTACTTTTGAAACCCCTAAAGCTTAAGCTTTCAAATGAGGGGACTATTGTGCAATATGGTAAAGAGTTTAAGGTTTTGTGATGAGAGCTATTTTAGTTATTGTTACATTTTTATGGAAAAGAATGAGTCATATTTGTTGTATGAACAACTTTTGTGAAAGGTGTTAGCATGAAAACACCAATAAGGACCTTGATGAAAAGGTTACAAATTTTGTAGTAAGTATGTGAAATATTAATTTTTGATGATAGCTTTAAGAGAATTAAATGTTTATCTAAGCTTGTTGAAGGTAGAAATGTGATTAGAATTTATTTCCGAGCCTAGTGGCAAAACGGTCATTTTGCCAAAGTCTAGGGGCAAAATGGTAATTTTGCTTAAGCATGATTATCGAGATGCTTATATTAATGTAGTGATTAAAATGTGCTAATTTGCTATTACAGAGCAAGAGGAGACGAGAATCCACCTCGATTGGGGAAAGAATAAAGTCGTGAACTGAACCGAAGGACTACCTCATTTTGAAAACGAGGTAAGTTTTACGTGACTTAAATAATATGCATATTAGCATGTTGAGAAATGCTTGGCATTATATTAGAGCATAATGCATTGCTAAATTGAGTAGTTAATGTGAATGAGATGTTGGAGTCCTAATTGGGCCATGTTGATTATAGAAAATGCTATCACTGAATTATGAAATAAATAAGGTCCCGTATAAGACCATGTCCGGGACATGGCCTCGGCACCAAGTTGAGATCCCGTATAAGACCATATCCGGGATATGACTTCGGTGATGAACATGGAAATTGTATAAGACCATATCCGGGATATGGCATCGTTACACCTAGATGTAATCCCATATAAGACCATATCCGGGATATGGCATTGGCACCTAGAGGTAATTCCATATAAGATCGTGCCTGGGATATGGCATTGGTATCTAGAGAAGACTCCATGTAAGACCACCTCGGGGACGTGGCATTGGTTTTATGTTTATAGTAATGACGGTAAACACGTGTCTTTGACTATCCCTTGTGAGTGGTGGGATAAGTAGATGAATTTAGAAGTAGAGATGCGAATGATATTTAAGTTATGTGAATGAGTGAATACAGGTACTCGTGACTGGGTCACGAAGAAACGGTTGCGACGTGTGGCACAGTATGTCCTAAATAAGGGCAATTGTAAGTAAGCATGGCAAGAAGCCTTGATTTGTGTATGGTTAGATAATACCGTGGATGGATTATTTTTATGAGTATTATGATTGTTATTTATTTCCATGCAACTTACTAAGCTTTATGCTTACCCTTTTTTTTTTTTCATTGCCCTTCTTCCTTGTAGTATTGCCAAGGTAACTTGAGGATCGTGACTGCAGGAGTTCGGAAATCACTATCAACAGCACTTTGGTATAACAATCTTAGACTTGTTTTGAGTATGGCATGTATAAGACTTGAGTATTTTCTCAAGATGTGATTGTTAGTTAAAGTGTTAGTTATGTAAGTCATTTTGTAAATGGCCCTATGAGTTAGGCAAATACTTGGCAACTCTTATGTTTAATGAAGATGAAATTCATGAATTGTATGTTCATTTCAATAATGTGTATGTTGGATGAGTTCTTATACTTGCAAAAGGGATAGGAGTTGTATTGTTCTGAGTGAGGTATGTTTGTGTGCACCCTTAGGTGGCAATGGCTTGGTATATAGCCTACTAATTGCCCACTTAGTTAGACACACGGGCGTGGGTCTAAACTGTGTGGGAGGCACGGCTAGCCCATGGGTGTGTACCCAGGCCGTGTCAAGTTTGCACCTTACCCATGAAATTATAAATTCCCCACGGCCATGATACACGGGCGTGTGTATAGGCCATGTGGTTAAGTCAGAATGCTAAGGTTTTACACACGGGCTAGGGCCACGGGTGTGCCATGGCCGTGTGATTTTAGTCGATGCGACCACGGGTGGAAGGCACGGGGCGTGTCGAGCGTGTGGATTTAGTCGAGTGTCGACCACGGGTAGAAGGCACGGGCATGTCTTAAGGGTACACGGGCGTGTCCCTATACCAACACGGGCGTGTGGCCCCTGTTTTAAAGAAAAGTTTCTTTTAGCCTGTAAAAGTTTCCGGACGCAAGTTTAAGGCCTCATAGACCCTCGATATGAATGATTTGACTAAGAAAGAGAAGTTTTTTTTATTTGGAACAAAATTTTATAGCCCGTAAGTACATGTTTAAGGAAGTTCAGGCATAGTAATGTCTCGTATCTGATTTTAGCCTCAGAATCGGGTATGGGGTGTTACATTTATTGGTATCAGAGCTACAGTTTAGTCGATTCTAGGACTAACGTAGCGTAAGTACGAGTCTAGCTATACATGCCATATGTAAGAGTGTCTAAGTAATGATAGTGTGACGGCTCCTAACGTATAAATTTGTGTTTTATGTAGTAGATGGATTCTGATCCAGATCGAACTCCAGCCGATGACGCTGCGAGTAATGCGCCGGCTCCAGCTCAAGGGACCACGCCAGCTAATAGTAGACATGAGACTTTGAGTCAGGGGGAAGAGGCTCGATAAGCCTTTCTCTATATGATGAGCAACTGGTATACTGAGGATATCCGAGCAAATCCTAATGCTCAACCCCCTCCGCCCCCACCAATTCTTCAACCCGCTCCACTAGCCCCTCAAGTAGTTGAGGTGGTGAGAAGAGAAAGACCTCCGGTGGATAAGATCCGGAAGCAAGGAGCCGAGGAATTTTGGGCGAATAAGGATGATGACCCGAAAAAAGTGGAATTCTGGCTTGAGAATACCATTCGGGTATTCGATGAGTTATCCTGCACGCCTGAGGAGTGCTTAAAGTGTACGGTGTCTCTCCTGAGAGATTCAGCCTACCGATGGTGGAACACCCTGGTGTCGGTAGTACCAAGGGAGAGAGTTAGTTGGGAACTCTTCCAAGAGGAATATCGGAAGAAGTATATCAGCCAGCGGTTCATCGACCACAAGAGAAAGGAGTTCTTGGAATTGAAACACGGTCATATGTTAGTGACCGACTACGAACGGGAGTTCGTAAGGCTTAGCAAGTATGCACGAGAGTGCGTGTCTACGGAAGCCATCATGTGCAAGAGATTCGAGGATGGAGTGAATGAAGATATCCGCCTGTACGTGGGAGTTCTCGAATTAAAGGAGTTTGTAGTGTTGGTGGATAGGGCCTGTAAAGCCAAAGAGTTGGCTAAAGAGAAGAGAAGAGCTGAATACGAGTCTTGTGACTCGAGGAAGAGACAATTGAACAAGTCTCACCAATCCTCATCTAAGAAATCGAGGGATTTCACTACTCGATTAGTCACTTCAGAGGGGTTTTCAACCCGAAATAAAGGCAAGCGACTCTCGGGATCGAAAGGGCACACTACATCAGTTGCTAGTGTGGGCAACGTTCGACCAAATAGACCTGAATGCCCTCAGTGTGGTAGGCACCATTCTGGTGAGTGTAGAGCTAATGAGAAAGCTTGTTTCAGATGTGGGTCCTTAAACCATTTTATCAGAAAATGTCCTGAGGTAGACAAGAAA
Organism: Gossypium sturtianum; assembly: GCA_025698515.1. Lineage (NCBI taxonomy): Eukaryota > Viridiplantae > Streptophyta > Magnoliopsida > Malvales > Malvaceae > Gossypium > Gossypium sturtianum. Next base: position 127,368,448 of record CM046953.1, on the reverse strand, counting down.
GGAAGGCCTCAGAATGCGAGATCGGGAAGTACCACAAGGGGAAGACCATTGAGAAACCCGAGGATTGAGATGGGAAGCAAAAATCCACCTAGAGAGCAAGCTGCTAAAGTTGAGGGTAGAGCACCGGCGAGGACATATGCCATTCGTGCTCGTGACGAGGCATCTTCCTCCGACATGATCACGGGTATCTTTTCTCTCCATAATACTCGTGTTATAGCTTTAATTGACCCGGGATCTACTCACTCATACATATGAATGAAATTAGTCTCTAGCATGAGCGTGCCTATAGAGTCTACCGAATTCATTATAAGAGTGTCTAATCCACTAGGCAAGTGTGCGTTGGTTGATAGAGTTTGAAAAGGGTGCCCTTTGATGATTAAGGGTCATTGTTTCCCTGTTGATCTTATGTTATTATCGTTTGATGAATTTGATGTCATTCTCGGGATGGATTGGTTAGTTACCCATAGTGTAATTGTGAATTGTGGGAAGAAGCATATCGAGTTGAGAGATGAAAATGGTAATTTTATTCGTGTTGAAGTAGATAAGCCGGATAGGTCACCAATAGTGGTATCGACCCTGTCAGCTCAGAGGTACCTAAGGAAGGGGTATGAGGCTTATCTTGCCTTTGTGTTGAACACTAAAGAGACTGAGTTGAAATTTGAGTTAGTACCCATAGTATGCGAGTACCTAGATTTTTTCCCAGAAGAGTTGCCTGGGCTACCACCGGATAGAGAGATTGAATTTGGGATTGAATTAGCTCCGGGTACTGACCCTATTTCTATCGCTCCCTATAGAATGGCCCCAACTGAACTGAAAGAGTTGAAAGCACAGTTGCAAGAATTAACGGATAAAGGTTTTGCGAGGCCGAGTTTTTCTCCGTGAGGTGCACCCGTCCTATTTATGAAGAAGAAAGATGGTTCCATGAGATTATGTATAGACTATCGGCAACTCAACAAGGTGACAGTGAAGAATAAATACCCGTTGCCGAGGATCGACGATCTATTTGATTAATTGAAGGGAGCTACAATATTTTCCAAGATAGATCTAAGGTCAGGGTACTATCAGTTGAGAGTCAAGGACTCGGATGTGCCGAAAACCGCATTTAGAACTAGGTACGGCCACTATGAATTTTTGGTCATGCCTTTTGGTCTAACAAATGCCCCCGCTATCTTCATGGATTTAATGAATCGCATTTTTCGACCGTACTTGGATAGGTTTGTTGTGGTCTTTATCGATGACATACTGATCTACTCTCGAGATGAGAACGATCATGCAGAGCATTTGAGTACGGTTCTACAAGTTTTGAGAGAAAAAACAATTGTATGCCAAATTCAGTAAGAGTGAATTTTGGCTCAAGGAAGTGGGATTTTTGGGGCATATTGTCTCTGGAGAAGGGATTAGGGTCGACCCGAGTAAGATTTCGGCAATTGTCGATTGGAAATCGCTGAGGAGCGTAACTGAAGTGAGGAGTTTTCTAGGCCTAGCAGGCTATTATAGGCATTTTTTCACGGGGTTTTCCATGATAGCTACCCCGATGACGAGACTTTTACAGAAAGATGTAAAGTTTGACTGGACGAAAAAGTGTCAACAGAGTTTTGAGATTCTGAAGACACTATTGACTGAGGCTCCTATTCTGGTGCAACCAGAACCGGGAAAAGAATTTGTGGTTTATAGTGATGCGTCCTTGAATGGGTTGGGTTGTATACTTATGCAAGAGGTTAAAGTGATTGCATACGCCTCTAGACAGTTCAAGCTGCACGAGAAGAACTACCCGACTCATGATTTAGAATTGGCCGTAATTGTGTTTGCGTTGAAAATTTGGAGACATCATTTATATGGTGAAAGGTGTCAGATTTTCACTGACCACAAGAGCCTAAAATATTTGATGACTCAAAAGGAATGGAATTTGAGGCAACGAAGGTGGTTAGAGCTGATCAAAGATTATGAGTTGGTAATTGACTACCATCCGGGAAAGGTAAATGTAGTCACTGACGCTTTGAGCAGAAAATATTTTTTTGCACTAAAAGCCATGAATACTCAGATGACCTTGCTAGATGATGGTTCTGTTTTAGCCGAGTTGAGGGCTAAACCATTGTTTCTCCAGGAGATTTGTGAAGCTCAGAAGGATGATAACAGTTTTCAAGCCAAGAGAGTTTTATGTGAGTCGAGCGTTGAGGCAGACTTTAGAGTAAATCTTGATGGATATCTAACATTTTGAGATCGAGTCTGTGTACCCAGGAATGATGAACTTATCCGCAAAATTTTGCATGAAGCACATAATGGATGTTTGAATGTACACCCAGGCAGTACAAAGATGTACCATTATTTGAGGAAATGGTACTGGCTGCTTGGTATGAAGAAAGATATTTCCGAGTTTGTATCAAAATGCCTAATTTGTCAACAAGTGAAGGCTGAACATCAAGTACCTTTGGGTTTACTTCAGCCAATTATGGTTCCTGAATGGAAATGAGACCGTATTGCTATGGACTTTGTGACGGGTTTACCATTGACATTAAAGAAGAAAGATGCAGTATGGGTAGTGGTTGATAGACTCACTAAGTCAGCCCACTTTATACCAGTGCGAGTCGACTATTCGCTCGACAAATTGGCAGATTTGTATATGTCTGAGATAGTAAGACTTCATGGTGTACCGTTGTCGATCATTTCAGATAGAGATCCAAGATTCACGTCTCGATTTTAGAAAAAGCTACAAGAAGCATTAGGCACGAAATTGAGTTTCAGTACAGCTTTCCATCCACAAACTGATGGACAGTCAGAGAGGGTAATTCAGATACTAGAAGACATGCTTCGGGGTTGTGTTTTGGAATTCCATGGTAATTGGGAGAAATACTTACCATTGGTGGAATTTGCCTACAACAACAGCTTTCAATCAAGTTTGAAGATGGCACCTTATGAGGCATTGTATGGGCGTAAATGTCGAACGCCCTTATATTGGTCAAAACTCAGAGAGAAACAGATACACGGGGTTGACTTGGTTAAGGAAACTGAAGATAAAGTAAAAGTGATACGTGACTGTTTGAAAGTCACCTCAGATAGACAGAAGTCCTATTTGGATTTAAAAAGGAAAGAAATAGAATTCAAAGTCGGTGATAAAGTGTTCTTGAAAGTATCACCTTGGAGGAAAGTCCTCAGATTTGGCCGGAAGGGCAAATTGAGTCTGTGTTTTATCGGACCTTACGAAGTTACCGAAAGGATAGGACCGGTAGCTCATCGATTAGCCTTGCCACCTGAGCTGGAAAGAATCCACAACGTCTTTCATGTGTCTATGTTACGTCGATACCGTTCAGACCCTTCACATGTTATAAAGCCGACAGAGGTAGAGATACAACCGAATTTAACGTATAGAGAGGAACCAGTTAGAATTTTGGCTCGTGAAGTCAAACAATTAAGGAACAAAAGCATAGCCATAGTAAAATTCATATGGCAAAGGCATGGTATAGAAGAGGCTACATGGGAGTCTGAGGAAACGATGAGAAACCAATACCCCAATCTCTTCACTGGTAAGATTTTCGAGGACGAAAATCCGTAAGGGGGGAGAATTGTAACAGCCCGATTTAGGGGCTAGTCAAAATAGTGGTCTCGGGATCACTCATCCGAGATTTGAGAAATTTATTTTCATGATATATTATGAGTTAGAACATGATAGCATATGTACATGAAAATTTTGATGCTTTAATTTTAGCGATTTCGTGTTTAATCGCGAAAAAGGACTAAATCGCATAAAGTGCGAAAGTTCCATTCTATAAGCTAAAAGTGCCAAATGGCCATAGATTGTAAATTGGAGGTCTTTAAAATGAAATTAGACCCCCAAATTTAGCATGGCCGACCATAGGAGACAAAGATGGACAATGTTGGTCAAAGTTGGTGATAGTTGGTGACTTATTTGACTAATATTAATAAAATAAGGAGAGAAAAAGATATCATCTTTTCTCCTTTCATCTTCCACCAAAAATTAGCAGCAAATAGGGGTTTTGAATGCTCAAAATTTCAGCAAGCTCTCATCCATTCAAGTAAGTGTTCTAGTGAACTTTTCTTGAAAATAATTGTACTTTTGAAACCCCTAAGGCTTAAGCTTTCAAATGAGGGGACTATTGTGCAATATGGTAAAGAGTTTAAGGTTTTGCCATGAGATCTATTTTAGTTATTGTTACATTTTTATCGAAAAGAATGAGTCTTAGTTGTTGTATGAACAACTTTTGTGAAAGGTGTTAGCATGAAAACACCAATAAGGACCTTGATGAAAAGGTTACAAATTTTGTAGTAAGTATGTGAAATATTAATTTTTGATGATAGATTTAAGAGCATTAAATGTTTATCTAGGCTTGTTACAGGTAGAAATGTGATTAGAATTTATTTTCGAGCCTAGGGGCAAAATGGTCATTTTGCCAAAGTCTAGGGGCAAAATGGTAATTTTGCTTAAGCATGATTATCGAGATGCTTATATTAATGTAGTGATTAAAATGAGCAAATTTCCTATTATAGAGCAAGAGGAGACGAGAATTCGCCTCGATCGGGGAAAGAATAAAGTCGTGGATTGAACCGAAGAACTAACTCATTTTGAAAACGAGGTAAGTTGTATGTGACTTAAATAATATGCATATTAGCATGTTGAGAAATGCTTGGCATTATATTAGAGCATAATGCATTTCTAAATTGAGTAGTTAATGTGAATGAGATGTTGTAGTCCTAATTGGGCCATGTTGATTCTAGAAAATGCTATCATTGAATTATGAAATAAATAAGGTCCCGTATAAGACCATGTCCAGGACATGGCCTCGGCACCAAGTTGAGATCCCGTATAAGACCATATCCGAGATATGGCTTCGGTGATGAACATGGAAATCGTATAAGACCATATCTGGGATATGGCATCGTTACACCTAGAGGTAATCCCATATAAGACCATATCCGGGATATGGCATTGGCACCTAGAGGTAATTCCATATAAGACCATGTCCGGGATATGGCATTGGTATCTAGAGAACACTCCATGTAAGACCACCTCGGGGACGTGGCATTGGTTTTATGTTTATAGTAATGACGGTAAATGTAACACCCCTTACCCAAGTTCGAGGCTTAGATCGGATACGAGATATTACTATGCTTTAACTACTTAATCATACACTTACGGGCTGTAAAATTTCGTTTCAATTTTAAAACTTCTCTTTCTTAGTCAAGACATTCGTATCGTGCGCCTACGAGGCCTTAAGCTCGCGTTTGGAAACTTTTACGAGTTAAAAGAAACTTTTCTTTGAAACAGAGGCCACACGCCCGTGTAGAATGAGACACGCCCGTGTGTAGACACACACGCCCATATTCAACAACTGTGCTTAAAAACCCAAGCATTCTGCTAAATGCCCCACGGTTAAGGCACACGCCCATGCGGTTTGGGACACGCCCGTGCACCCCTTTACACGCCCATGTCTTCCGACCGTGGTCGACACTGACCAATTACACACGGCCTTGACACGCCCGTGGACTTAGACTGTGTACTATACCTTGATATACTGACTTATTACACACGGCCGGAGCACACGCCCATGTGCCGGTCGTGCGTATCACACGGCTTGAACAAACGGCCGTGTGATCAGCCCGCGTTCTATTCTATCTTAAGGCACTAAGGTGCAGGATGTACACGGCCTAGACACACGCCCGTGTGTCTATCCGTGTAGGCACTTAGATGCTATCTACCAAGCCTTTTTCCACCCACATTTGCATACATTCATACCTCATCGCATAACTACACCTAGTATTAACATTACTCTTGAACTATAGACATTTGATTATAAAAGAAATAAGATCTTTATCCTATACACAAGGGAGAACTAATTTCCATATTATTACAAACAACTTAGGCCATCATCTATGGCTATACACAATGGTCCCATAACTCATTTAGGCTAACACATATGGCTACAATAATTAGACCTCATCAACTTCAAGTACTAGCCCTATACATGCCATGACTTCTAAGGACTTGATACCTTATACCAAGGGTCTGCTTGATAGTGTGAAAACATCTCTGGCAGCCTCTAACCCGAGCTAGTTAATATAACCTATAAGAGATGAAAAAAAAAGTAAAGGAGTAAGCAATAATGCTTAGTAAGTTCATCTGTATAATTTGACAAATATTGATATTCACTGAATATACACAATCCCCAAGGCAATATGTTGAAATTTTCTGATCAACTCATAGTTACTTACTCAACCATTCTTGAAACTTACTCATTCAATCTCTTACCACCTTCTTACCATATCCCAAGCCAATTCATTCGTTTAATTAGCATACGTTCCTGCACTGATCGTCACAAGATCATATATAATAACACATCAAGCATTTTCAATAAGCCGCTCATGCTACTAATATCTCGGTGGTTTCGCACTTAGCCCATCGATCAAAAATCGATAAGGTGATATCGCACATAGCTTACCGTTATTTACATTCATGGATAATAATTTACAAGTATAACTCTATTTCAAATGTTCATTCAATAACATCCTCACATGTTTCCATTTTTACTTAACTTTCTACGACATTCGTTCTCATTCACACCGTGCATCAAATACACATACCCCACTAGGGGTTCGTCGTTTATTGAATTCATCTCAAGTCAATTCTACACATACTTGTGCTACTCATGGTACAACCATATACATTCACATATACAATGAATCATTCGAATTGTTAAATAACTCTCTTGAGTCTCATGCACATAGTTCTCGTTGTCACTCTACCCCAATATGGTTTTACATACACTAACATATCGATGCCATGTCCCTGACATGGTCTTATATGAATTCTTACACCGAGTCCATATCCCAATATGGTCTTACTCGAGCCTTTACCCATCGTCCTATCGTGTTATACACCTTTCCCATTACTCTAAATTCAATTCCATTGACGTCTCATCAAGAGACATTTCATGCATTCATATAGTAATATAAATTCCATACAACATTGAAATACTAAATAAGCTCATACGTAATTTCAACATTTGCACATGAACTTACCTCGATGTCGAAAGAGCCGAAAAGGACTTTTTGCCCACATTTCTCTTTTCATCCGTTCTAGGTCCAAAACTCATTTTATTTGATCTAAAACAATAAAATTTACTGATTTAATCACTTAATGATCATTTTACAACATAATCTCTACTTAGGCAATAATGACCATTTTGCCCCTATACTTTGGCAAAATTACGATTTTACCCTTAGGCTCGTAAATAAATTTTCATCACATTTTCTTGTTAAAAAAGCCTAGCTGAACATTAAATCCTCTTACAACTATTCTCAATTCCATCAATTTCACGCCTTAATGAACAAATTACAACTTTTGCATTTTAGTCCCAAATAGGTGTTTTCATGACAACACCTTTCACAAAAGTTGTTTCTCATCATCCTATCATTCATTTTATTTCATGAAACTAATCAAACAACATAAAATCTCTCATGGCAAGTCCCTAGACTTTCAACCATATTGCAAACTAGTCCCCTCTTTAGAAAGCTTAAGCTTTGGGGACTCCAAAAGTACAATTTTTATCAAGAAAGATCATCAAAATCACTTACTTGTGAGGAGAAATGCTTGGTGAAATTTTAAGCTTCCAAACCCCCCTCATGGCTGATATTTTTGGTTGGAGAAGAAAGAGAAATAAAAAGATGATAACTTTTACTTATATCATCTTATTTTATTTCTTTTTCCAACTAATATCACCAACTAAACATCATAATAAATGCACTTGTCCCCTATGCATTATTATGGCCGGTCAACACATTTAACAAGGCCAAATTGCACATTTGGGACCTCCAATTAATATTCTAAGACTATTTGGCACCTCTAGCAATTAAAATAGAACTTTCGCACTTTATGCGATTTAGTCCTTTTTCATAATTTAGCTAGAATTCGCTAAAATTAAGGCACCAAAATTTCCATGCATCCTTATAAACATGTTCTAACTCATAACATAACATGAAAATAATTTTCTCTGATCTCGAATTAGTGATTCCGAGATCACTGTTCCGACTAGCCCCTAAATCTGGCTGTTACAATTCTCCCCCCTTTAGGGATTTTTGTCCCCAAAAATCTTATCAGGAGGGTTAGTTACCAACATTGTTAAAATGTTTCCATCTAATCTTCAAAATCGCAAATCCACTTATCCTCAAATTTTTCTTGTCGATAACTCTTAAGCTGTGATACATGAGATCGAAACGTAACTTGAGACCTAGGTTATTCTTCCTATTGGGATTATACTATATCCAGAAATCCACTAATTTGGAACTCCGTACGTGCCCAAATGATTGTTCAGATCTTCACTGGTTGATTCACTACAATTCGAATGACATCCCCTTCTTAGGGAATCTTGTCGAACTGAATTTGAAATCTATAAGGTTTTACCTCACTTTCTCATTAAAGCATTTACCGACTGTAATAGTCTTGACTTATACGCTTTGAAAACTCAGCTTTTAGTGGTCAACTATTTCTGACCATAATCTCAACCATATCGTGAAATGTACTCTATCGTCAAAACATTTATGCACATAACTGCATTTCCTTATTTTTGCATTAGTAGATATGCTACTACTAAACCTCATACCAAAACTCTTGTATGAGTTCTGAATTCATCATCATTCACTTCCTATCTCGAGGAAGCACCAACAACATAAACCTTATCCAACATGGATAACTTTCATTCAGACATCTGTACTATGTCTACTATCTGAGTAGTATCACAATAACTATACTCACCATTGTAATAGCTCAAGCTGTTTCACTATTTCATTTTCAAAATCTTCTGTAGCATATGATACTCTTTCATCATAAAAAAAAATTTAGAAAATACACATCGATGATCCCATGGACCAATACATAATATCTAACTCACAACACGCACACAAAAGTGACCGCTCTCGGATCACCAACTCACAACTCTTTCTCTCGATTCGCATGCATCTCAGTACTAGAACTTTCAAATAAATAGTTCTTTCAATAGCTTTCAACTCAACCATCACGGTTTGAACATTTCGATGAGCATATCTTTATATCATGCTCCCTACTCACGTACACACAGAATTTTATTCTCTTTACTGATTCATGTGTGAATATACACAGAACTTGAATCATATCTCAATACATTAATCTACTCTTTTCTCCATATTGAGAACATATTTTGAGCACACACCCATTTGAGTTTCTCTTGCTATGCTAATCTAAAACCTTTGTTGTCTTCATATCTCACGATAGCAGGGTCATCTTGGTCAAATACATTAACTCTTTTTGGCTTACCCGAAAACCCATCACACAACGTAAAACTTGCGATTTCACCTTTTATACACGAATCATCACCAACTCTCTCCTCAAAGTACCCAATTAAGGTTACGAGAAGATAAAGGAATGTCGATTTTAATTAACCAAATTGACAACCGTTTTGTCTGATTTTTACCATCAGCTAACATTCTCACACAATCATAATTTATGAAAGGAACAACTACGTCAGCCTTGAAAGGTAACAATTATTTATACGTAATACTCAAGGGGATTATTATTATAATCCATCCATGGCATCAACTAACCATTCACAAACTACAGGCTTTAAGCCAACTTATTCAAACTTGCCATTTATTTGGCACATACCATGCCACACATCGTACTCATTTCTTCTTGACTCGTTCACGAGTGTCTACATTTACTCATTTACATGGCTTTAGTACAATTTCCATTTCTACCTCTAGACTCATCTAAGTGTCCCATTGATCACTAGGGATAATCAAAGATGCATATTCATCGTCATTCATGTAGGTACAAGGCCAATGCCACATCCACGAGGTGGTCTTATATGGAGTCTCCTCTGGGTGCCAATGCCATATCCCGGATAAGGTCTTATATGGACTTCCATATCAAATATCGTTACCATATTCTGAATATGGTCTTGTACGGGATCTCAACTCGGTGCCGAGGCCATGTCCCGATCATGGTCTTATACGGGACCTTATCTCTTTCATATATCAATGATAACCCTTTTTTTTATAGTCCCCAAGGACTTCAACCTCATTTTCAAAAACAGTTACTCTATATAGTAGAGTATCATGTCTCAATGTGATACAAAGCATTCTCAATTATACTAACATAATTATTGCATTAATCGAATGCAAACTTACTCAATTTAACTCTCTTAACATCTCATCATAATTCAACAGTGGTAAGGAGAGTGAGGTCACAGAGCCCCTTAACTTGGCTCTCGTGACTACATACATATGACTTAATATTCATCATAGTCATATAACTCATCTCGAGTGGGTTTTCATATTTATCACTCTACAATTGTTTCTATCCCTTATACTTTTGAACTGTAACTTTTAATAATTCAAGTTCCACATTAATATCTGCTCGAGTACTCAACTTTTAACCCTACTTTCTCTTACAATCACTTATCAATTAATGAATGTTGTACGGGTTTGAGTACGCCATCTACCTAATTGCCATAGTCCAGCTATGGTCTTACTCGTATCACAACAGCATAGTCTAGCCACTTCTTTATATGTCGTCACGATGCCATAGCCTCGCTATGGTCTTACATGAAATCTCATACCAATACCAATGCCATATCCCTGATACGGTCTAACATGGAACGTACGTCAATGTCGATGCCATATCCCAGATATGGTCTTCCACCAGCTCTTGTCTTAATACCGATGTCATGTTCCAAACATGGTCTTACACTGGCACTCATAATACAGTCGATGCCATGTTCCAAACATGGTCTTACACTGACCCTCATAATACGGTCGATGCCATGTTCCAAACTTGGCCTTACACTGACCTTCTCATTGCCATGGTCCAACCATGGTCTTATTCATCTTTTCATCGTTGAACGACCGTACTCATATCCTGAATTCTACTTAGTCAACTTTTCAGTTTTTACTTCCACACCATAATATATGTGGCTTCATAACAGAGTCATAAAACAAAACATCATGCATTCTCTACCATAATATGTGTGGCTTCATAACAGAGTCATAAAACAAATACTTGGTAACTCTTTTGTTTAATGAAGATGAAATTCATGAATTGTATGTTCATTTAAATAATTTGTATGTTGGATGAGTTCTTATACTTACAAAAGGGCTAGGAGTTGTATTGTTTTGAGTGGAGGTATGTTTGTGTGCACCCTTAGGTGGCAATGGCTTGGTATATAGCCTACTAATTGCCCACTTAGTTAGACACACGGGCGTGGGTCTAAACCGTGTGGGAGGCACGGCTAGCCCATGGGCGTGTACCCAGGCCGTGTGAAGTCTGCACCTTACCCATGAAATTATAAATTCCCCACGGCCATGATACGCGGGCGTGTGTATAGGCCGTGTGGTTAAGTCAGAATGCTAAGGTTTTACACACGGGCTAGGGCCACGGGCGTGCCATGGCCGTGTGATTTTAGTCAGTACCGACCACGGGTGGAAGGCACGGGCGTGTCCAGGCCGTGTGGATTTAGTCAGTGTCGACCACGGGTTGAAGGAACGGGCATGTCTTAAGGGTACACGGGCGTGTCCCTATACCAACACGGGCATGTGGCCCCTGTTTTAAAGAAAAGTTTCTTTTAGCCTGTAAAAGTTTCCGGATGCAAGTTTAAGGCCTCATAGACCCTCGATATGAATGATTTGACTAAGAAAGAGAAGTTTTTTTATTTGGAACGAAATTTTATAGCCCGTAAGTACATGTTTAAGGAAGTTCAAGCATAGTAATGTCTCGTATCTGATTTTAGCCTCGGAATCGGGTATGGGGTGTTACATTATGTGGCGCCATTTGCCACTAGACCACAACTCCTTTTGTGTCATTTTTCTCCTTATTTTATTCTTAAAGCCTACCTTCTAACTCCTAGGGTTTTGTTCACCTAAAACAAAAATTTTTCCTAAAGCCCAGGTTTGATCTCGGGGCTTCATGGAAGCCCCCTAACCTTCCAAAATCACTCACCTAATAAATCCAACTTGCTTTAGTGCCATTCTCTTATTCCCAAAAACATTAAACATACCCACGCCCAAGGCCCAATGGGCCCGATTCTACTAGGCCCAAATTCGGGGCGTTACATTTGTGGTCCCGAAACTACTATTCTGACTAAGGTCTAAACCGAACTGTTACAATTCTCCCCCTTAGGGATTTTCGTCCCCAAAAATCTTACCGGTGAAAAGGTTTGGGAAACATTCTCTCATAGCATATTCGGGCTCTTACATCGCTTCTTCAACCCCGTGTTGATGCCATAAGACTTTCACTAATTAGATTTCCTTATTTCTCAATTCTTTTACTTCGCGATCTAAAATCCGGATCGGTTCTTCCTTGTAAGTCATATCGGATCAGATCTCAATCTCAGACGGAGAAATTACATGTGATGGGTCGGATCGATATCGTCGTAGCATAGAAACATGAAATACATTATGGATCCTTTCTAACTCGGGTGGTAACAACAATCTATAAGCAACTGGCTCGATACGCTCTATAATCTCATATGGCCCAATAAACCTCAGACTCAATTTGCCTTTACGACCGAATCAGATTATTTTCTTCCGCGAGACTTTCAAAAATACTTTATCCCCGATCCAAAGTTCAATATCTTTACGTTTCAAATCTGCGTACGATTCCTAACGATCTGATGCGGCTTTCATCTATCACAAATCACTCTCACTTTCTGTTCGGTCTCTCTGATCAAATCGACCTCGTGTATCTTATTCTCACTGAGCTCAGTCCAATTCAATGGTGTTTGACATTTGTAACCGTACAAAGCCTCATAAGGTGCCATTTTGATACTCGATTGAAAGCTATTATTATATGGAAATTCAATCTGTGAGAAATATCATTCCCACGTACCTTCAAACTCAAGAATCCAACATCTTAACATATCCTCAAGTATCTGAATGATTCTTTCAGAGTAACCATCTGTCTGCGGATGGAAAGCAGTACTAAAGTTTAGTTTCGTACCTAGTGCATCTTGCAATTTCTTCCAAAATCGTGATGTGAACCTCGGATCTCTATCCGAAACAATAGAAATAGGTACTCCGTGAAATCTCACAATCTGAGATATTTACAACTCAGCAAGTTTATTAAGTGAATAATATGTGCGAATCGGAACAAAGTGAGCTGATTTAGTCAATCTATCCACAATAAGCCAGATTGCATCTTTCTTACTCAGTGACAAAGGCAAACCCAATACAAAATCCATCGTGACTCTGTCCCATTTCCAACTCAAGTATCATAATCGGCTGAAGTAATCCAGAAGGTACCTGATGCTCGACTTTAACTTGCTGACAGATCAAACATTTTGAAACAAAATCAGAGATATCTCGTTTCATACCAGGCCACCAGTAAAACTGTTTCAAATCATTATACATTTTTATACTACCCGGGTGAACTGTTAATCGACTACTATGAACTTCATTCAAAATCATCTGTATCAACTCTGAATTTCTCAAAACACACATTCGGTCTTTGAACCTCAAACAACTTTCAGCAACAACTCTGAACTCTAAATCAGTATTCGTTTCACATTGAGACCGTTTTGCTATCAATTCATTATCAACTTCTGAGCCTCGCGAATCTGTTGAATAAATAACGGTTTTGCTTTTAACTCAGCTACTAGCGAACCATCATTGGATAGATCCAACTGAGTATTCATTGCAAGTAAGGCAAACAACGATTTCGGACTCAAAGCATCAGCAACAACATTAGCTTTTCCCAGATGATAGTCACTCACAAGCTCATAATCTTTTAACAACTCTAACCATCTTCGCTGTCGTAGGTTTAAATCTTTCTAAGTCATCAAATATTTTAGGCTTTTATGATCGGAGTAAACATGACATTTCTCACCGAATAGATAGTGGCGCCAAATTTTCAATGCAAACACAATAGCTGCCAATTCCAGATCATGTGTCGGATAGTTCTTTTTGTGTGGTTTTAATTGTCTCGAGGCATAAGCTATGAGTTTGCCTTCATGCATCAAAACACAACCCAAACAATTCAAAGATGCATTACTATAAATAACGAATTCTTTACCCGATTGTGGCAGAACTAACACTGGAGCTTCGGTCAACAAAGCTTTCAATTGATCGAAACTTTTTGGCATTTTTCTGACCATTCAAACTTAACATCTTTCTGAAGTAATCGCATCATCAGAGTTGCAATCATAGAGAAATTGATCGCTGTGAATCAGAGTTTTAAAATTTATAAAAAGAATGATCGAACCTAGAAACTAACTCTGACAACGATTGAGGCAAGTGCACCTATCAAACAGTAGTATAGCTTAGGCAAGACCGAATTATCGAACCCAAAGGAACTAAAAGTACTAATACTAACTTTCTTTTTATTATTTAGCCTAAAAATAAAGAGACATTGTTTATCTAATCTAAATTAATTAACTACTAAACTAAAGACTCTAAGACAAAGAAGAATGAATTGGACAATAACTTGGGAAAAACTCATTTGATTTAGATGATACCCTAGGAAGAATCCACTTAGACTTTACTTATTATCTAACACCTTTGAACCATACGATTTATTCACTTAGTTTGATCCGTAAGACTCCCTAACGTATATTAAACCCTCTCTCGAGGCGAATAACGTCTAACCCTAGGTTAATTAGTGGAACTCTCGTTCTCTTATAATAACCCCTAGAATAGCAATAGAATTGATCTATGGATTCCCATATTAGGTTTCACCCTAATCCTAAGCAAAATCTCGTCACCCTATCTCTAGGCGTGCGATCAACTCCGCTTAATTATGTTGGATCTACTCTTGGCGTGGTCTATTCCTCCTCCACCTAAGCACATTAAATTTTGATTAAGCTCACATAATTAAGAACAAACTAAGTATTTATCATATAATTCTTAAAATAATAACAAGATTCATCATAGGTTTCATCTCTTCTGTATCCAAGTCATAACAATAAAGGAAAACATCTCAAGAGAAAAGATAAAACAAAACATAAGAAATCCCTAAAACCCCTGAAGGAATTGAAGGAGAGATCCTTCGTCTTGAGTATAATTCTGGCTTCTTGAGATGGATCAACTGTCTATCCCTGAGTGAATCCCCACAATTATGCCTTCTCTAGCCTAGCACGACGCCCCTAGACGATGGCTTTGGGCTCCGCCTCTTAGGTCATACTTAAGGTGTATTTATAGGCTTTTAAAATACCTTTCTTTCTCCATAAGTATCCTTTCCCGTATGAAATTGCTCTTCTCCACGGCAGAGGCACGGCCATGGCGCACGCCCGTGCGAATCATGGCCAGGTTGTGTTCGGATTTTTTTAATGAGACACGACCGTGTGAGTCGATGTTAGACCGTGTTCTAGATGATTGACTTGGCACGGCCGTGTGGGTCCAAGTCCAGGCCGTGTCGATTTCCTTTTTGGCCCGTTTTGGTCCATTTTGAGCCCGTTTCTCGTTCTTTTTATCCTTGGGTGCTTTCCTGAGTATAAGACATGAAAAGAAAGGATTAAGAGCACCTTTTTACATAAAATAAGGGATAATTCATCCAAAAGCATACTAAATGTGGGCCTAAAATATATTACTATTTCAGTTTATCAAATACCCCCACACTTAAGCTTTTGCTTGTCCTCAAGAAAAATTCTCAACTTACAATTAAAATGAACTTTCTATAATTCATAATAGTCATTGATAGTGTCTCATCATAATTCAGGGATAATTTATACATGGATAATTCAACTCAAAGTGTCCTAAAAATTCAAACACTTTAAGCCTTATATTTTGTAGCACAAAACATAGGTGTTTCCCTTCATCTAAATAATTACCTCTGATTCGAAATTGTCAAGGATTGACATCCTCACTAAAGATTCACTCAAATCACTCAAAGTGTTTAAGGTTCAAAATTTAGGCACTCAAAAGTCAAACATGAAGAGTTAATCCCATAGGCTTGCATGAAAATCAAATCTCCACCACTGAAATATGAGATGAAACACGAATCAAAAGGTCTTTGTTAGGGTTGTAATAGGGCTAGGGTTAAGGTGTGGAATAAGGCTAAATTAGAGGGTTAGAATCGAGATTGAATTGACAAATTACCTAACTAAGAACTAATGAACTAATAATAATTACATCAATTGAAAACTAATAATACTAATAATACGAGCTTCTTCTTCGATATTTGGGATTTAAATAATTATATAAGCTCATTTAATCACATAACTAATAATGAATATACTTCGTCGTTTTTTTAAGAACAAACTAAATACATAATAAAGGATAAATTACTAAAATTCATAATTAGGCAACTAATCAGATCAAATCTCAATATAGGGGTAGTTAGAAAGAATGGTGATAATAATTACAAAGGGTTTTGGGTTAATATTAGTGGGTGAGTCAATAAATATGGTTGTTAGGATTAAAAGGGGTTCACTAGGGGTTAATTTGTGAAGGTAGGCTTTTAATGGAGTTAGTGGGTTAAAACCTAGGTGCCTTTATCATCTCTGTATATCAACTCAAAAGTGTGGTCTCGACATGTATAATCGATGCAAGTTCTAGAATAACAAATCAGTGTTGACATACTCATAATCAATAAAGTGAGCAAGAAAAAGAATTTATGCTCTATAAGGCTCAAAAACTCACAAAAATTCTGGGTATTTTTTGACATCAACCTTGTAAATATCAAATTTCAAGGTAATATTTAAATTCAGGTAGACGACCTAGAAAATTTTTATTCAGAAAAATAGACTTATTATGCTTGATTCTCTAGTATTCTTAGAATTTAATTATCAATGCACAATTATCAATGACTTAATCTAAAGCATATCGATAAAAATCATAAATCATCAAAAATTTCATTTAATTAGTAATATGAGGAAATTACTTTCAAACAAGACTAAATTCAGGGATTTGAGAATAATGCAAAAAGTTAGGTACTACGTCTAAGATTCACCCCCCACACTTAAGATGTACATTGCCCTCAATGTACAAAGTTAGATAACATAAATGTAATGTTCAGATCAGAAGATATGGGGATAAGTGAAACTCCCTGAATTATGGATGGGCTCCTTGAGTTGGCAGTGGTCGTGTTGGAGGGCCAGTCTGGATGTGGTGGTTGCCCACGAGTTTTGCGCTAGATGAAGAAATTGGGAGACTCGTGGGGGATTAGCCAGGATTTATTAAGACAAATTTAAAATAAAATAAATATATAATTAAAGACAAGAAAGGTAAAGAGAAGGAGACTAAGAAGGAAATTAAACTAAGTTTAAAAGATAAATGGGATTGAGATTCCTTATTGGTAGATGGTTCAAGAGGTGGGTGTGACTTTGAAGGTGACGGAGGTGTTGGTGATGGTGGAAGTGGTGTGATTCGCAAGCAACCTTTAGAACCTAAAATTAAGAAACTGAGATAAAATAAACTATATTAAGCATAAGATTGTTAAAGGGAAGGAAATTGAAGCAAAAGAGAAAAATGAAATAAAAACTAGATAGCCTCAAATATCCTTGGCTTGTCGTGAGAATGAAGCGGCCGGCATGAACTTATGTAGATCGGTCTCCTTTGAGGAGATTGTGCTTGATTCCTTCTGCTTCATTGGCATGGTTCTAGCGTAGCTCAAGAGTGATAGAGGCTTTGTTTGTAAGGAAAGGGGAGAGATTTTTGAAAGAAAAAGAAGATGGAAGAAGGTGGGGTGAAGGGGGAGGGCTGTGGGGTTTAAATAAAATCTTGTATCTGAGGCTCTCCCACGCCAGTGGACGGAGGGTGTGTCGATTCACACGGCCGCATCGCACGGCCGTGTTCCTAGGCGTGTTGGTTACCCCACGCTCGTGTCTAGCCTGTGTTCGATAAGTCAGTATGTTAGCACGGTTTCGGTCACGGGTGTGTTTAGCCCGTGCTTGGAAAGTCAGTAGCTTCACACGGTCATGGGGCACGGTCGTGCCCCTTTGTCGGTGCCCGTGGTGTAGTGGTTGGATCCGTGACGTCGAAAAGTGGTTGGAACCGATTTGCACGACCTCTGCTATGTCGATGCGGGATTCTTATGGTCCACACGGCCATGGCCACGCGCCAGTGTGCAAGGCCGTGTGACTTAGAAATCTGCACTTCTGGTTAGTTTATAGTTAGGTGCTAAAAAGGAAAAATAAAAGTAAAAGAATAATAAAAAAAATGTAAAAATTAGTGGGGTTAGTGCTGGGGTTGCCTCCCGAGAAGCGCTCGTTTATAGTCTTAAGCTAGACTTTACCTCTCATTCGTATGATCATGGTGGTTTGAGGAGGTGAAAATCCTTTCTCATGCGATCAGTTCGGTTTTTGATAAATAGTTTAAGTCGAGTAATGTTTACCTCAAAATTGTTTAATTTAGGATTGCTTACCTTGACTGTGCCGTATAGGAAGACATTAAGTACCTCAAAAGTGATTTCTTCGTTTGTCTTAAGGTCCGAATTGGTGATTCGAGGGTCTTCCTTATGCAACAATACCTGATCCCCTATTTTGAATTGATTTGTTGTTCCTATCAGCTCGTCTGGGGTTTCCTTCGGTTTCACTCCGTGTATTACTAGTTTCTCTGTAAAGTGTGTCTTCCACTCGTCTTGTTCATCGCTCCGAAGCCTTCGATCCTCATGAATTTTTTCTTTATTGATGCGAGGTCTAGGATCTAGCATCTGCGAAAGAGCTTCAAGAAACAGAAAGTTAATATGAAATTTCTTTGGAAGTTTAGGAGACTTACTGAATTCTTCCTCTGTGTGGTCTTTCTTTGTCGCATTGGGGTATGGCGCACGAGCTTGGTACTCTGTAATTACCGAGTTTGGTAAATCCTGGCTTACCTCAACCTTACCTCCACTCACCACAGGCTCTTGCCTTGGGTCAGATTCCACTAACCTTTCACTGTCATGAGCTGTTATGGTTTGAATTTGTTCTTTTGGGTTAGTTTCAGTATTGCTTGGCAAGCTTCCTTGTGGTAGTTCTGAGATTAGCTTAGCAAGTTATATAACTGACTTAGTAAGTTCCCCAACTGACTTAGTAAGTTCCCCAACTTGGTTCTTGATCCCCTTGATCGATGCTTGTTGGTCATTAAGTGTTGTCTCGCTTTTGGAGACGGTTATCTCAGAGTCGTCATGAATTTTGTCAGCATCTCTTCAAGGTTCGACTTCTCTTCCTGTTGGTGAGGTGGTTGTTGAAAATCTGGAGGAAGTTTCGGTCCTTGGCTACTTTGATCATCCCACGAGAAATTAGGATGGTACCTCCAACCTGCGTTACAAGTGTCACTATAAAAATTATTTTGTGGTCTAGAATAGTTACCCGTATAGTGAGCTTGCTCGTTTTCCATGCCATATCCGTAAGGTGGGTACTAAGGATATGCCACGCCTCCTAAATTCGAATCATATTGTATTTCTGGGTGTTCTCGAGAGACTATACAAACCATTAATATTTTTATTCATCATCTCTAATCGATTAGATAACCCGTGACCACGTCGAGGTTGAAGACACCGGCCGCTTTAGTAGGAATTGTCCTCATTGCTTGCCATCGATAATTATTCAAAGGCCATATTTTCTATAGACTAAAATTATCTGCCAAAAGCAAAATAGAGGAAAAATTAGCAAAGTAATAATAATAATAATAATAATAATAATAATGATGGCTAAAGTAATAAAAATAGAGTTTTCTTAATATTTTAGTTCACTTCAACAACGCGCCAAAAACTTAATCATTTGTGAATCGAGTTTTAAAATTTATAAAAAGAATGATCGAACACGAAACTAACTCTGACAACGATTGAGGCAAGTGCACCTATGAACAATTAGTATAGCTTAGGCAAGACCGGATTATCGAACCCAAAGGAACTAAAAGTACTAATACTAACTTTCTTTTTATTATTTAGCCTAAAAATAAAGAGAGATTGTTTACCTAATCTAAATTAATTAACTACTAAACTAAAGATTCTAAGACAAAGAATAATGAATTGGAAAATAACTTGGGAAAAACTCAGTTGATTTAAACGATACCCTCGGAAGAATCCACGTAGACTTTACTTGTTATCTAACACTGAACCATACGATTTATTCACTTAGTTTGATCCGTAAGACTCCCTAACATATATTAAACCCTCTCTCGAGGCGAATAACGCCTAACCCTAGGTTAATTAGTGGAACTCTCGTTCTCTTATAATAACCCCTAGAATAGCAAAGAAATCGATCTATGGATTCCCATATTAGGTTTCACCCTAATCCGGCAAAATCTCGTCACCCTATATCTAGGCGTGCGATCAACTCCGCTTAATTATGTTGGATCTACTCTTAGGCAGGGTCTATTCCTCCTCCACCTAAGCACATTAAATTTTGATTAATCTCACATAATTAAGAACAAACTAAGTATTTATCATATAATTCAAAACAATAACAAGATTCATCATAGTTTTCATCCCTTCTGTATCCGAAGGTTTAGTTCATAACAATAAAGGAAAACATCTCAAGAGAAAAGATAAAACAAAACATAAGAAATCCCTAAAACCCCTCAAGGAATTGAAGGAGAGATCATCCGTCTTGAGTATAATTCGCTTCTTGAGATGGATCAACTGGCTATCCCCGAGTGAATCCCCACAGTTCTCGCTTCTCGGCCCTAGCACGACGCCCTGAGACGATGGCTTTGGGATCCGCCTCTTTGGTCATACTTAGGTGTATTTATAGGCTTTTGAAATACGCTTCTTTCTCCTAAGTATCCTTTCCGTATGAAATTGCTCTTCTCCACGCAGCAGGCACGACCATGGCGCACGCCCGCGCGCCGAATCGTGGCCAGGCCGTGTTCGGATTTCTTTAATGAGACACGACCGTGTGATTCGGGTTAGACCGTGTTCTAGATGATTGACTTGGCACGGCCGTGTGGGTCCAAGTCCAGGCCGTGTTGATTTCCTCTTTGGCCCGTTTTGGTCCATTTTGAGCTCGATTCTCGTTCTTTTTATCCTTGGGTGCTTTCCTGAGTATAAGACATGAAAAGAAAGGATTAAGAGCACCTTTTTACATAAAATAAGGGAGAATTCATCCAAAAGCAAACTAAATGTGGGCCTAAAATATGTTACTATTTCGGTTTATCAGAAACCTTTTACAAACCGTCTATAATAACCTCCTAGTCCCGAAAAACTTTGAACTTCGGATACATTTCTAGGAGGCTTCCAATCTAGTATTGTCTAAACCTTATTCAGATCAACCCTAATACCCGATGCTGATACAATATGTCCCAGAAAACTGACTTCTCATAACCAGAACTCACATTTACTGAACTTCGCATACAACTGCTTATCACGCAAAGTCTGTAGTACTAATCTCAGATGTTTAGCATGCTCGATTCATCACGGGAATAAATCAATATGTCATCTATGAATACAACCACAAATCGATCCAAATACTGTCTGAAGATCTAATTCATTATGTCCATAAAAACAGCAGGTGCATCCAAAAGGCATAACTAAAAACTCATAGTGCCCGTACTCGCGATCAAAGCGCTTTTCGTGTCTCGATCTTTTACTCGCAACTGATAATAGCCTGATCTCAGATCTATCTTTGAAAACACAGAAGCTCCTTTCAACTGATCAAACAAATCATCCATTCTAGGTAGAGGATATTTATTCTTAATGGTCACTTTGTTTAACTGACGATAATCAATACACATTCTCATCGTACAATATTTTTTCTTCACAAACAAAACGGGAGCACCCCAATGTGAGAAACTCGGTCGTGCGAAACCTCTATCTGTCAATTCTTGCAACTGAGCTTTCAATTCTTTCAATTCAGTTGGTGCCATTCTGTACAGAGCTATCGATATCAGAGTCATCCCCGGCATTAACTCAATACCAAACTCTACCTCTCGAATCGGTGGCAAACCCGGTAATTCTTCAGGAAACACATCTGGATACTCACATACAACTGGTACTGATTCAATCTTCTTTTCTGTCACTTTAGAGTCAAGTACATAAGCAAAGTAAGCTTCATAACCCTTTCTCACATATTTCTGAGCTAACATCGAAGATATCACTGCCAGTAAACCATTCAGATCATTAGACTCAATCCGAATAATCTCATCATTCTAACATCGCAAATCAATAGTTTTTCGTTTGTAGTTCACAATAGCATCGTGCAAGGTTAACCAATCCATACCCAGAATTATATCAAACTCGTCGAATGGAAACAACATCAATTCAGCCGGGAAACATGAATCTCGAATCATTAACAAAAATTCTTGCACATTCTATCAACTAAGACACACCAGCCTAAGGGGTTCGATACTCTAATCACAAACTCAGTAGACTCTACAGGCAAAGTCTTACTTGATACTAAAGTCTCACATACATAAGAATGAGTCGAACCAGGATCAATCAATGCAACAACACTTGTATCATAGAGAGTGAAAGTACCAGCAATCACATCTGGAGAGGAAGCTTCTTCGCGGGCACGAATAGCTTAAGCTCTGGTAGGTGCGCGAGCTTCAGATCTAACAGTTGTGTTTTTAGTTCCTCTCTGATTGCTACTCACATTACCTGTGTTCCTGGGTGGTCTACCTCGAGCTGTCGTATTACTCAATCTGACACTCTGTATTGTGTTTTCCTCAGCCAACTCAGGGCATTCACGAATGAAATGATCTAATGATCCACATTTGAAACAAGCCCGATCATTCAATCTACAACTGCGGGATGTCGTTTACCACAATATTTGCACTTCCATTGATTTGATCTAACGTTACCAACACTTGCTACTGAGGTAGCTCTCGATCTCACAACTGGTCTATCTCGATCCCGTCTAGGATAACCCACAATAGCCTTTGAACGGCTAGAGTCATCTCGGAATTTCTTTGATGCCGATTGGAAAGACTTACTTTAGAATCTCTTACGTGCATCTCTAACTTCATAGTCAGCTTTTCTCTTCTCTTTTTCGAGCTCTTCAGCTTTGCAAGCTCGTTCAACAAGTACAACAAACTCTTTTATTTCAAGAATCCCGACTAACAACTTGATGTCTTCATTCAGCCCGTCTTCAAATATTTTACACATTATTACTTCAGTTGAAACACACTCTTGGGCATATTTGCTCAGTCTCACAAATTCCTGCTGATATTCTTTTACAGTCATACGACCCTGTTTCAGCTCAAGGAATTCTTTACGCTTCTGAACAATAAATCTTTGACTGATGTATTTCTAACGGAATTCAGTCTGAAAGAACTCCCAAGTAACCCGTTCTCTCGGTACTACAGATATCTGTGTATTCCACCAATGATACGCGGAATCTCGAAACAATGATACAACACATTTGATGCACTCATCAGGTGTACAGGATAGCTCATCAAACACATGGATTGTATTATCAAGCCAAAATTTAGCTCGCTCAGCATCATCATCAACAGTGGCTCTAAATTCTTTGGCCCCGTGTTTCCTGATTTTATCAACCGGTGGCTTTTTCACTCGTACTGGATCAACAACTTGTGGCATAACAGGTATTTGAGAAGGAATCGGTGGGGGAGAAGGTTGTGGAACAGCCAGATTTGTCCGGATATACTAAGTAAACCATTCATTCATCATCTGATAAAAGGCTTGTTTAGCCTCACTATCATGGCTACTCGAAATCGGCCTAAAATCAGTCGGTGCTACCCCTGAGCTGGAGCGGGCGAATTACTTTCTACATCATCTGCTACAGCTCGATCGGGATCCAATTACTATACGAAAACAAATTTCAATTGTGAGGAATCATCACACTATCGCAATTTATAAATATGGCATGTATAGCTAGACTCTCACGCGCTACGTTAGTCCTAGAATCAACTAAACCGTAGCTCTGATACCAATAAAATGTAACACCCCTAACCCGTAACCATCGCCGAAATAGGGTTAAGAGGCGTTACCAGACTTATCAGAACTTTTACGGTCATTTCACCAATATATCATACACCATCATCATATTATATCAAATCATTAACAAAGAGTCCCTTTAAAAAGTCTACGAGATCGTAAACATGTATTGGGAAGGGGTCGGGACTAAACCGAGCACATATAAAATTTTTCCAAAACTTAACATTTTTTAAAGTTACAGAGGCCACACGCCCGTGTGGGTAGGCCGTGTACCTCACACGGTCTCAGACACACCCGTGTGTCCAACCCGTGTCAAAACAGGGCATACATACTGACTTGTCCACACGGCCGAAGACACGCCCGTATGCTTAACCCGTGGTCGACACTGACTTATTCCACACGGCCAGTCACAGGTCCGTATGTCCAGCCCGTGTGCAAGTCTGGCTTGTTTTAATTTGCAAACTTAAAAGACATGGTCAAGTCACACGTCCGTGTGCTCAACCGTATGGGCAATTATAGGCCATTTGCAAGGCCAATTTGCCACCCACACTTTGGGTCACACCTACAACATCAAACCATCCCATATTCATACCTTAAATGCATTCAAGACTTACCAAAACATGCATATTTTACCTCTGAGCAACATCATTCACCTTATACACAAAACCTAACTCAACCATACTAATTCAAAAACACCAACTTCACAATAAAGACATACAAATCATTCATCATTTTAGTCCAATTCAAATCATAGCAATTCCTATCATATTATTTCCCAAATCAACCATAAAACTTACCATAAATTGACCATCTCATTAGACCAACTATGAGCTTACCCTACCAAATTATGCATCAAGAAGCATAAACTACTCATTCATAAACATATTCATTACCAAGCCATATCACATGGCTATATTTATACAACTCAAAACATCATCCAAATACTCTAGTATATACATGCCATACTTCAATATATACAACTTCAAAAGATACCAAAAGATAGTTCGATAGTGTGGTGATGATCCTCGACGATCCCCGAGCTTCTCGTAGCTTTAATAATCTATAAAACAATCAAACAAGCACACACACAAAGTAAGCTTTCATAGCTTAGTAAGTCATAAGCAAATAAAGAACAATTAAACATTTGCATTTAAATCAACTAACCAAAATCACATATACATTAGCCAATTACATAATTAATATGTTTACAACTCAATTATTATCACATTTACAATATCCAAATAACATCAAACTTTCAAACCCATATACTCATAAGCACATATAAATTTATCTTTTACCATTTTCTAATTCATGTATTCATCATAATCATATACTTACCTTATCCTCATATACAAATCACAAAGCACATACCTGAATCTTTTAGTTCGTTTCCACATCTGATCTCATCTCAATAATGCCCATTGAACCATTCGAAATTAATAAGGATACTCGAATAGTCGGAAAGCTCGTACAATGCCAACGTCCCAGACGTGGTCATACATGTAATCACATATCGATGCCACTGTCCCAGACAGGGTCTTACACGAATCAAATACGATGCCAATGTCCCAGACATGGCCTTACACGTAAACACAAGTCGATGCCAACGTCCCAGACGTGGTCTTACACGAAAACACATATCAGAATCTTATGTCATGACATATGTAACCTAACTATTCCTAAGGTTTGTACGGGGCTTTTGGACGTCTTATCTCGATCATTTCAAACTCGTAAATAATTCTCCCTTGCTCAATTCATTTCAGCATATTCATTTACATAAAAAATAATTTATTTTGGCATTATTAAAATAGATGCAATAGAATTTAACAACATTATTTACTTATGTACTTACCTCGGATAATGATGGATGAAATCGACTACTCGACTACTTTCGACTTCCCCCGATCTAATTCTGATTTCTTTCGTTCTTGATCTAAATGAATTCAAATTTAACTAATTTAATCACACATTCATTCAATTTAATCCACAAACACATAGTTAGGCCTTTTTACACTTTAGCCCTTATAATTTCGCACTTTTACAATTTAATCCTTATTTCACAAAACACAAAACATTCAAGATTTAACCACACTATAGCTTGGCCGAATATTCATGTATCTCATACAAGTCCACATATTTCATTTATTTCACATTCTAGTCCCTTAATTTACTATTTTCTCAATTTAACCAAAATTACTCAAATTCATCAATAATCCAAAGACAAAACATTATAATCTATCACTTATCTTTTATTTTCCATCATCAAACAACAACAATCACAAGCTATCATTAATGGAAAAACACAAGATCATCATCAGATTCAAAAATTACAACATGGGCTTTGTAGTACTCGAAGCAACGATCACAAAAACGAAAAAATTATCAAAAACGAGCTAAAATGACATACCAATTTATCCTTCAAAGTGTGGAACCCTAAAGGCCTCTAATGGCTTCTTCAATTTGTGATTTTCGGTGGTGGATGATGATTATGAACATTTTTATTTCTTTTATTTTTAATTAATATTAACTTAATAACCTATTTACCATTTTATCCTTAATTAAAAGTCACCAAATTTCATGTTATTAAGCCCATTTATGTCAAATTCCACTATCAATGGTTAAATAACATCATAAGGACCTTTGATTTATTAAACCATAGAAAATAGACACTTTTAGCTTTTAGCATATTACTTTTACATTTTACGCGATTTAGTCCTTTTATTAAATTAAACACACAAACGGAAAAATTAAATCACGAAAATTTCACACATGTAAATTCACATACTAAAAACACAGAAATTAATATTAAAATAATTTTTTGACTCGAATTTGTGGTCCTGAAACCACTATTCTAACTAAGGTCTAAACCGGACTGTTACATGAAAAGTCTATACGTACCAGAATGAAATGTGCCGATTTCGTCAGTCGATCAACGAAAACCCAAATAGCATCTTTCTGTTTCGAAGACAGGGGCAATCTCGATACGAAATCTATTGCAACTCTATCCCATTTTCACTCTGGTATCATCACAGGCTGTAGTAATCCTGAAGGCACTTGATGTTCAGCTTTAACTTGTTGACAAACTCTAAAATGTCTCGTTTCATGCCTGACCACCAATACAACTATTTCAAATCATTATACATTTTTGTACTTCCCAAATGAACAGATAAACAACCACTGTGTGCTTCATGTAAAATTTTCTGAATAAGCTCGGAATTCTTTGGTACAGAAATTCTACCTCGTAACATTAAATAATCATCAGATCCGATCTGATAGTCTGAATCACTAATCGACTCACACTGTACTCTTTTAGCTTGCAATTCATTATCACATTTTTGAGCCTCACAAATTTGCTGCAGAAATAATAGTTTAGCTTTTAACTCAGCTAAAATCAAGCCATCATCAAAAAACTTAACTGTGTACTCATCGCTCGCAAAGCATATAAAGATTTTCTACTCAAAGCATCCGCGGCTACGTTCGCTTTCCTCGGATGATAATCAATCACTAACTCATAGTCTTTCAGCAACTCGAGCCATCTTCGTTGTCACCAATTCAAATCTTTCTGAGTATTATATACTTTAAGCTCTTGTGATTAGTAAAGATGTGACATTTTTCACAGTATAAATGATGTTGCTAAATTTTCAATGCAAAAATAATAGCAGCAAACTCTAAATCGTGCGTTGGATAATTCTTTTCATGCTGCTTCAACTGTCTAGAGGCATAAGCTATCACTTTACCTTATTGCATCAAAACACAACCCAAGCCGTTCAATGACGCGTCACTGAAAATCACAAATTCTTTACCCGACTCAGGTTGAACCAAAACTGGTGCCTCAGTTAACAATGCTTTCAACTATTCAAAACTCTGTTGACATTTCTCGGACCACTCGAATTTCACACCTTTCTATAGCAATCTAGTCATCGGTGTAGCAACCATCGAGAATTCTTTTACAAAACTTCGATAATAGCCAACTAATCCCAAAAAGCATCTGACTTTAGACACATTTCTTGGTGGTTTCCAATCAACAACTGCAGAAATTTTACTCGGATCAACTCATATACCTTCCGCTGAAACAATATGTCCCAAAAATCTGACCTTTCGGAGCCAAAACTCGCATTTGCTGAATTTAGCGAACAATTTCTTGTCTCTCAATGTTTGTAGCAAAATTCTCAAATGCTCGGCATGCTCAGACTCATCTCGTGAATGGATCAGAATGTCTTCAATGAATAAAACAACAAATCTTTCTATATACAATTTAAAAATTCGATTCATCAAATCCATAAAAACTATAGGAGCATTAGTTAATCCGAATGGCATAACAAGAAATTCATAATGCTCGTACCTTGTTTTGAATGCAGTTTTCGGAACATCTAAATCTTTAACTCGCAACTGATAATAGCCAGATCTTAAATCAATCTTCAAAAACACTGCTGCTCCTTTCAACTGATCAAACAAATCATCAATTCTCGGATATTTGTTCTTTATCATAACCTTGTTGAGCTGACGATAATCAATAAAAAGTCTCATTCATCTGTCTTTCTTCTTTACGAACAACACTGGTACACCCCAGGGCAAAAAACTAGGTCGTGCAAAACATATATTTGTTACCTCTTGAA
This sequence comes from Gossypium sturtianum, assembly GCA_025698515.1. Classification (NCBI taxonomy): domain Eukaryota; kingdom Viridiplantae; phylum Streptophyta; class Magnoliopsida; order Malvales; family Malvaceae; genus Gossypium; species Gossypium sturtianum. The sequence goes on along the minus strand of CM046953.1, from coordinate 127,340,041 downwards.
ACTGAGCTTTTAATTCTTTCAGTTCTGTCGGAGCCATTCTGTACAGAGCTATAGATATTGGTGATGTTCCCAGTACTAATACAATAGCAAATTTGACCTCTCTGATCGGTGGCAACCCCGATAACTCTTCTGGAAACACATCCGAATACTCACAAACTACTGGTACTGATTCAATCTTTGATTTAGACACTTTTGTATCCAGTACATGAGCAAGATAAGCTTCGTAACCTTTCCTCACATATTTCTGAGCTAACATCGTTGATATCACAACAGGCAATCCACTCGACTCATCTGATTCAATTCGAATGATTTCACTATTCTGACATTTCAATTCAATAGTCTTTCGTCTACAATTCAGAACAGCATCATGCAGAGTCAACCAATCAATACCCAGAATTACATCAAATTCGTCGGAAAACAGTAACCCCGAATCATCAAAGGATAACTTTTCGAAACCTTATCAACTAAAAAATATTTGTCTAAGGGGTTCGACACTTTAATCAAAAATTTGGTAGAGTCAACAGGAAAACTCTTACTAGACACTAAATTCATAAAAATATATGAATGAGTCGATTCAGGATCAATCAAAGCAATTATATCAGTGTCATAGAGAGAAAATGTATCAGTGATAACATCTGGTGACGACGCATCTTTACGAGCACGAATAGCGTAAGCTCTAACTGGTGCTCTAGCATCGGATCTCACAGCGGAGTCCTTTGTCGTTCCTTTGCTACTAGCAATATTTCACGTATTTCTAGGTGGCCTCCCTTTAGTAGCCGTGTTGCTCGGTCTTGCATTCTGAAATTTATCTTTCTCAACTAACTCAGGGAAATCTCGAATGAAATAATCTCGCGGGCCACATTTAAAACAACCTTTATTATTCATCTTGCAATCTCCAAAATGTCATCGTCCACACTGTTGACACTCAGGTTTATTATTTCTCACACTACCCACACTTGACTCCGAAGTAGCTTGAGTTTTAGGACTTAAGTATGGCTTTCCACGATCTCTATTTGGATACCCGATTGAAGCGTTCGAGCGCGTATACGAATCCCATGATTTCTTTGATGAAGGCTGATATGGTTTACTCATTGATCACTTTCTCGAATCTCTAGCCTCGAAATCGGCCTTTCTCTTTTCTTTGCCAAGTTCTTCAGCTTTACAAGATCTGTCAACTAGCACCATGAATTCTTTCAACTCTAAAATCCCGACTAGCAGTCTGATGTCTTCATTCAACCCATCTTTGAATTGTTTACACATAATTGCCTCAGTTGAAACACATTCCCGAGCATATTTACTGAGTCTTACAAATTCTCTCTTGTACTCAGTTACAGACATTCAACCCTGTTTTAGCTCCAGAAACTCTTTACGCTTTTGGTCGATAAACTGCTGGCTGATGTATTTCTTTCTGAACTCAGCTTGAAATAATTCCCACGTAACTTTTTCTCTCGGTACCACGGATATCAAAGTATTCCACCATTGATACGCAGTGTCTCTCAGAAGTGATACGACACATTTCACACATTCAGCTAGTGTGCAAGAAAGTTCATCAAATACCCGAATTGTATTTTCAAGCCAAAACTCAACTCTCTTAGGATCGTCATCAACGGTAGCTCTAAACTCTTCGACCCCGTATTTTTAGATTTTATCAACTGGCAACTTATTCAATCGTAAAAGTTCCACACCTTGAGAATCAACGGGAACCAGTTGGGGATTAGGTGGGGGTGGAGGTTGCTCAGTAGCTGGATTTGTTTGAACAAACTCCGTAAACCACTCATTCATCATCTGGAAGAAGGCTTCTTTAGCCTCTCCTCCCTGGCTACCCGATACGGGTCTCGACTCAGATTGTGCTACTCTGTAAACGGAGGCTGGCGCATTACTTTCAACATCATCAGCTATAGCTCGATTGGGATCCATTTACTATACGAAAACATGATTTAAATTGTCAGGAGATATCACACTATCACAGGTTATATATGGCATGTATAGCTAGACTCTCACATACACTACGTTAGTCTGAGAATCAACTAAACCGTAGCTCTAATACCAATAAATGTAACACCCCTCACCTGTATTCAACGCTGGAATTGGGTTACAGAGCATTACCGGACTTATAACACAAATAAACATACACTTTTCATACATTTTTTTCCATTTCAAACATAAAATATTCACATTCATTCATAACGTCCCTGTAACACCCCAAACCCGACCTAGAAGTTAGGCCTGAATCTGGCATGTCACATTAAAGTGTTTTTCGAAAACCGTGTTTTCATTGAAAACCCTCCTTGTTTAAAAGCTCAAGTAAAGTCCCAGTTGCGTTAGTTTATTTTTAAAACGTGGTACATTGAAAAATTATTAATTTTATTCCCAAAATATCTTCTTAGTTGTGGAAACGTAGTGTTGTTTTAAAAACAATTAACATTTTGGAAAACCATGATTCACTTCTAACGGATATAATTCAAAGTAAATAAAAACCCCAAGTTAAAATCCAGAACCTTAAAGAGGCCTTATTACAAAAATTAAAATTCAAAACGGAAACTAAAGCACAAATGAAATCCAAAGGCAGTCGTGTGGCCATCTTCGACTCCCTCACAGCACCAATCCTCCTAAAGATGGGGATTACCTGCACAGTTAAAAATGGGGTGAGTTTGCAAAAACTCAATGTGTAATCCCCTCCTAACTAAAACAGTTAGTAAAACAGATAGAAATCATAATCAGTCTGGGTCGGAGCCCAATTACAGTAACAGAACAATATGTGTGGATCTAAGCCAGTACAATTTCATTTGGGTCTTAGCCCTTATCAGAACCAAATGGGCCTAGCCCATTCTCCATATCAGTAACAATTGGGCCTAGACCATATCAGAATCAATTCCATATGCATAATGTGTGATGCATGCTAACCCATCCCATCCAACCCTGCACTTCCCTCCATCCAACCCTGCACTACCTGCGGGGAATAAATCACCCACGCCTTTCCTACACTCCCAATGTTAGCACCGGTTGTAGCACTAACCAAAATCGCAGCAAGGCTGCTAGTATATATATGCGACTCGAAGCCTTCAGTAGCGGTATTATAATTAGCACAAAGCCATTAGTAAGAGTATTATGTTTGGCACATAGCCATCGACGGCAGTCTTATGTCGACACACGACTTTGGGTAAATATGATTGACACAGAGTCATCGATATATATATTAGGCACATAGCCACGGGTAAATACGATTGGCACAAAGCCATAATCAAGATGGCATAGAGCCATATTTAGGTTGGCACAGAGCCGTAAACAGATTACGCGGCTTTAAGCCGTCCGTCGGTCCACAGTCATCTCGGGCGACCCGTGCAACCTTAACAGATCAATACTGGATCCACAGTCATCATGCGACCCGTACGACCCTATCAGAACTTCCTCCGTATCAATATCCCATCCCCATGCAGTATGTCATGTATGCGAAATGTTATGCCCATAAACAATCATACATACACAGTCACAACAGTCAATTACCGTCAAATCAGTCCATTCGTACCACAAGTGAGTCAATTACCCTCGAGGGGCAAAACGATAATCCTACCCTATAAAGGTATTTCAGTAATTCTACCCTACAGGTGTATTTCGGTAATTCTACCCTACAGGGGTATTTCACATATCAGGGGTATTTCGGTAATTTTACAAATCAAGGGTATTTCGGTAATTTCACAAATTGAGGGTATTTCGGTAATTTCATAAATCGGGGGAATTTTGGTAATTTTGCAAATTGGGGGTATTTCGGTAATTTTCCAAACTGAGGGTATCTCGATAATTTTGTAAATTAGGGGTACTTTGGTAATTTCATAAACTGAGGGTATTTCGCTAATTTTATAATCCGAGGCTACTTCAATAATTTTACAAGTCGAGGGTATTTCAGTAATTTTGTAAACCAAGGGTATTTCAGTAATTTTGTACACCAAGGGTATTTCAAAAATTTGTAAACCAAGGGTATTTCAGTAATTGTGTAAACCAATGTATTCTAAACAGAGATAACGATACGAATGGGCCTAGGGCCCATTCTCGGCCCAAATGGGCCCACACGCTTGTGTGGCCTATTTAGCCCAAATCTAGCCACAGATATGAGATTCACATAGTCCAGTCTAATATTTACTACACAATTATACAACTTATCCGATTGGGCCCACGGGCCCATTGGCCCCACATGGCCCCTTTCGACCCATCGTGGCCCAAACAGCCTAAACCCACAAGAACACTCATGATGGCCTCAACTATCGCGTCGAAGCTCCAACATGTGCGCTCGCACGCTCGTGTGGCTACCATCGCCGTGTGACTGGCATTTCGGCATTTGCCGCTTTACAGCTAGAGTAGTGCGAAATACACACCTGATAGGAATCTGGAGTTAATCCACGCTCCGAACACTCCTATGCCCAAACGCCAACAAAGGTATGCTTACTCTCCTCATAGATCGCTCTATTTAAAGCCAACTTCTCGCCTACTCTCATGCTAGCTTCCCGATGTGGGATCCCTCCATCAATCCTCTAAAACCATCCCAACTGCAAAATAAATATCTCTTTTTGCTTGCAATGGGATTCAAACCCTTGCCCTCTCCTATGCTCCGCACGCTACATGCCACCACAACACAAGCTCCTTTTGTGACTTAAAACATGCACAAATATTTATAAACCCTATGTGCCAGTGTCCAGATTCTTATAAGAGCCAAAAATTAAAGAAATTCTGCAAGAGCCAAGATTTGAACCCAGGCCCCCTTACAACCTTAATGACGCCACAACAACTAGGCGACATGCTTCCTTGTATCATTTTTTTATAAAAATAATTTAAAAGGCCTACATCCAAGCATCCAGGGTTTTATTCACTTAAAACCAAATTTTTTGCTAAAGCCCAGGTTTGAACCTAGGACTTTTCCAACACTTTTCAGGACCCTTAACCACTGAAGCAGACATATAATTGTGTCATTTCCTTGCACAATTAAATCCCTATTTGTAGCCTCCTTAAAAACCCATACTCAAGTCCCAATACTTCTAGGCCTAAATTCGGGGCGTTACAGTCCCTAATACGAGCCTACGAGGCCCAAAACATACATTCGGGGTGGTTTGGGACTAAATCGATAACTCAAAAAAATTTTACAAAACTTAAAAAACTTTTCAAACTATAGGGGACACACGCCCGTGTGGCTCGGCCGTGTGGACATTTGAAATGGGATCACCTGGCCGTATCCCAGCCCGTGTCTAACCCTGTGGAACTCCCTAATTTGGGTCACACGGCCAACCACACGCCCGTGTGACCAGCCCGTGTGTCCTTTCAAAATGGCCTCACATGCCCGTGTGCCTGGCCGTGTTCTAGGCCGTGCCAAACCTGTAGGGTATACTGACTTATGCCACACGGCCAAGTCACACGCTTTGTGTCTTGGGCGTGTGGAGCATCTTGACTTGATTTCAAATTCAACACCGGGGACACTGCAGTAGTGTAACTCGACCAGTGTGTGTCACACACGGCTGAGACACACGCCCGTGTCTCTTCCTGTGTGGACAAAAATAGGCTATTTACCAAGCCATTTTTCCACCCAAATATGCATATACCAACACCAATCCAATTGACACACAACAAGGCATAAATAGGCATTCAAACCAATCTTAACCAAACCTAATTCATGCAAATTTTACACCATTATCCACAATACACACAAGTATATAAATAGGCTATTCCATTCTTGCCAAATTCTACATTTTCACGTCCACTAAATGGTTGCTTTCCATTATGCATCAATTTACCTAATTCACAAGCAAACCAATCTCAAATATCAACCATTCACCACAAGCATTTACACATCTATCATCAAGCACATAACAAGAGCCATTTGCATATATATACATGAGCAGAACATGCCAAATATAAGAAAAATCACATTGATAAAATCATAACACACCCATCATCATTTACAAACCAACTCAAATAGTTAAATCCATTACCAAATATATATATTCAAAAGTACCAAAGTGATAGTTGGATAGTGTGATGAGGTCTCTGACGATTCCCGAATCTGAGCTAGCTTTGATTTCACTAAAAAACACGAAAAATAAACAATGTAAGCTATAAAGCTTAGTAAGTTCGTATAGCATTAAACTCAACTTACCATATATGCACAATTTAAACAATTTAAACATAACATAACATATCTCATAATGATTCACAAACCTACCACATTTTTATTCACCAAGTTAGTTATGAATTTCATAAATTTCAACATTTTAAAGCTTATACGGTTCATGTACATACCTGTACCATATCGTACCAAATCCATACTCAACCACATCTCTAATATACCCGTTGAACCATTCGGAATACTATCAGATACTCAGGAATCTCACACCTTAAGTGCCACATACATAGCTGAAGCTATCTCAATCTCGTATCACATATAATGCTCACTCTCAAGCTATCAACAGGTCTGCTCACACAAGAGTTGAAAGCTCGATTGCAAGAATTAACTGATAGAGGATTCGCACGACTGAGTTTCTCGCCCTGGGGTGCACCAATGTTGTTTGTAAAGAAAAAAGATGGTTCTATGAGAATGTGTATAGACTATCGATAGCTCAAAAAAGTGACAATCAAGAATAAATATCCTCTACCAAGAATTGATGATTTGTCTGATCTGTTAAAAGGAGCTACAGTGTTTTCTAAGATTGATTTAAGATCTGGCTGTTATCGGTTGCGAGTTAAAGATCCTGATGTGCCGAAGACAGCGTTCAGAACGAGGTATGGACATTATGAATTCCTTGTAATGCCTTTTGGATTAACTAACACTCCTACTATCTTTATGGATTTGATGAATCAAATTTTCAGACCGTATTTAGACAGATTCGTTGTTGTATTTATTGATGATATTCTGATTTATTCTCGAGATGAATCCGAGCATGCCGAGTATTTGAAAATAGTGTTACAGAATTTGAGAGATAAGCAATTGTTTGTAAAGTTCAGTAAATGTGAGTTTTGGCTCTAAGAGGTTGGATTTCTTGGGCATATCGTTTCAGCCGAAGGTATTAGAGTTGGTCCGAGCAAGATTTCTACAACTATAGATTGGAAACCTCCGAGAAATGTATATGAAGTCTGAAGTTTTCTGGGACTAGCTGGTTATTATCGACGTTTTGTGAAAGGATTCTCTATGATTGCAACACCGTTGACTCAATTACTTCAGAAAGAAGTAAAGTTTGAATGGTCTGAGAAGTGTCAACAAAGTTTTGAACAGTTGAAAGCGTTATTGAAAGAGGCACCAGTGTTAGTACAGCCTGAGTAGGGTAAAGAATTTGTAATTTTCAGTGATGCGTCGTTGAACGGTCTGGGTTGTGTATTGATACAGGAAGGAAAAGTAATAGCTTATGCTTCTAGACAGTTGAAGCCGTATGAAAAGAATTATCTGACGCACGATTTAGAGTTAGCCGCAATTGTGTTTGTATTAAAGATTAGGCGACATCACTTGTTTGGTGAGAAATGCCACATTTATACAGATCATGAGAGCTTAAAATATTTAATGAATCAGAAAGACTTGAATATGCAAAAATGAAGATGGCTTGAATTACTAAAATATTATGAGCTAGTAATTGATTATCATCCCAGGAAAGCGAACGTAGTTGCTGATGCTTTGAGCAGAAAGTCATTATTTGTTTTTCGTGTGATGAATACATACTTAGCTTTGTTTGATGATGGTTCTATTGTAGTTGAGTTGAAAGCGAGACCGTTATTCCTTCAGCAAATTGGTAAAGCCCAGAACTGTGATAAAGAATTGCAAGTTAAAAGAGTTCAGTGTGAGTCGACTTCTGCTTCAGAGTTCCAAATTAGATCTGATAATTGTTTGATGTTCCGAGGAAGAATTTGTGTACTGAGAAATCTCGAGCTTATTTAGAAAATTTTAAACGAAGCACATAGAGGTTGTTTATCCATACATCCAGGAAGCACTAAAATGTATAACGACTGAAACAGTTATATTGGTGGTCAAGTATGAAATGAGATATTTCAGAGTTTGTATCGAGATGTTTAGTTTGTTAACAAGTGAAAGCCGAGCATCAAGTGCCTTCAGGTTGGCTTCAGCCTGTGATGACACCGGAGTGGAAATGGGACAGAGTGACGATGGATTTCGTCTCGAGATTACCCCTGTCTCTGAAGAAGAAAGATGCAATTTGGCTTGTCGTTGATCGACTGACGAAATCTGCACATATTATTCCGGTACGTACAGACTATTCACTTGATAAATTGGCTGAATTGTACATATCTGAGATTGTGAGATTGCACGGTGTACCAGTTTCGATTATTTTAGATATAGATCCGAGGATTACGTCGCAGTTTTGGAAGAATTTGCAAGAAGCTCTGGGTACGAAGTTGAATTTTAGTACAGCTTTTCATCCACAAATCGACGGTCAGTCTGAGTGAGAAATTCAGGTTCTCGAAGATATGCTCTGATGTTGTGTTTTAGAATTCGAAGGAAGCTGTGATCATGTCCAAACTAACTATGACAACGAATAAGGCAAGCACACCTATCGTTTGGTAGTATAGCTATGGCAAGACTGGAAATATCGTATCCTCAAGGACCAAGAGTACTAGTAGTTACTATCTTTTTATTATCTAGCCTAAGTATTAAGAGAATCGATGTTTAATTAGCTAATTACTTAACTAAGGATGCTAAGACACAGAGAGTGAATTGGGAAATACTTGTGGGAAAACCAGTTGATTAAGACAATACCCGAGGAAGAATCCACCTAGACTTCACTTGTTGTTTAACTCTGAACCAGACGATTTATTCACTTGACTTGATCCGTAGGATTCCCTAATTTATATTAATACCTCTTTTGAAGCTACTAACGTCTAGCCCTAGGTTGATTAATTGAAATCTCTTTCTAATTAAAACCCCTAGTGTTGTATTAATTTGATCTATGGACTCCCATATTAGGTTTGACCCTCATCCGGTAGATTTTCGTCATCCTATTTTTAGGGTTGCGATCAACTCCGCCTAACTATGCTAGATCTACTCTTAATCAGGGGCTTTTACTCCACTGCCTAAGCACATCAATACTTGAATCAATATCCTGAAATATTAAAACAAGAATTAAGAAGACATAATTAAGAATAAATCAAGTATTTATCATATAGTTCTGAAAACAATAACAAGATCCGTCTTAGGTTTCATCCCCCTCAGGTGTTTGAGGGGTTTAGTTCATGTTTAATAAAGAATACATCTCAGAAGAAAATAAATAACAAAACATAAGAAAAACCCTAAACCCCCTGAAGGAAATTGAAGGGAAGATCTTCCGTCTTGAGCGTGATTCCGGCTTCTGAGATGGATCAACTGTCTTTCTTGGAGTAATTCCCTGTGTTTAGCCCTCTCTGGCTTCGCCCCCTTTTTAGGTCATACTTATGGTGTTTATATAGACTTCGAAATGCCTTTCTTTGCCCCTAAGTATCCTTTTTCGAGTAGAATTACAACGGGTCATGGCAGAGACACGCCCATGGAGCACACCCGTGTGAATCGAGCTTAGGTCGTGTTCGGGCCTGCTAAGGTGGCACGGCCGTGTTGATTTCTCACTTTGGCCCAATTTCTCTTTTTCGGCCCGTTTCTCGCTCTTTTCATCCTCATATGCTCTTTTAAGTATAAAACATGTAATTAAAGGATTAGGAGCATCAAATTCCAAAATTCAAGGGATAATTTATCCAAAAGCATGCTAAATGTGGGATTAAAATATGTATATATTACGGTTTATCAAATACCCCCACACTTAAGCATTTGCTTGTCCTCAAGCAAAATTCTCAACTCACAATTAAAATAGAATTTCCACAATTCATAACTTTCATCAATAATGTTTCATCATAATTCATAGGTAATTCAAACATTGATAATTTAACCAGAAGGTTCCTAAAGATTCAAACAATCAAAGTCATAGTTTTTATAGTACGAAAAATAGGTGTTTCCCATTACCTAAATAATCACCTTTTAATCCAAAATCAACATGAATTGACATCCTCACTAAGGATTCACTCAAATCACTCAAAGTGTTTAAGGTTCAAATTAAGCACTCAGAGAGTCAAACATGAAAAGTTAATCCCATAAGCTTGCCTGAAAATCAAATCTCCACCACTGTAGAATGAGATGACACACAAATAAAAAAGGTCTTTTATGGGTTGTAACGAGGCTTGGGTTAAAGGTGTGGATAAAGGTTGAATTAGAGGGTTAGTATCGAGACTGAATTGATAATTTACTTAACTAGAAAACTAACTAAAATTTAAATAATTACATCAATTAAGAATTCATTACTAATAATACGAGCTTCTTCTTAAAATGTACAATTAACTGCTTAAGCTCCAATAACAAAGAAATAATAATGAATAGATTCCCAGAATTTTTTTTAAGAATAAATCAAGTACAATAATAATATAGAATTTAATAACTGAAATAAAGAAAATAGTTAAGTAACTGATCAAATCAAATCTCGATATAGGGGTAGTCAAGAGAAATGGTGATGACAAATACAAAGTGGATTTTGGGTTCATATTAATAGGTGAGTCAGGAAATGGTTGTTTAGTCTCAAAGAGGTTCACTAGGGTTAATTATTAAGGTAGGCTTTTTATGGAGTAAGTGGGTTAAAACCTAAGTGCCTTTATCATATCAGTATATCAAATCAAAGCTGTGGTCTCGACGTGTATAATCGAAGCAAGTTCTAGAATAATAAATCAATGTTGACATACTCATAATCAATAAAGTGAGCATGAAAAATGTATGCTCTAAAAGGCTGAAGATCTCACAAAAATTATGGGCTTTTGATGTTAACCTAGTAAATTTCAAACTTCAAGGTAATCATTAGATTCAGGTAGACAACCTAACAAATTTTTAATTCTGAAAATAAACTCATCATGCTTGATTCTCTAGTCTCCTAAAGTTTAAATCATCACTGCACAATTAACTATGACTTAATCCAAAACATATAAATGAAAATCATAAATCCAAAGAAATTTCATTCTAACAGTAATATGAGAAGATTATTTAAGAACAAGATATAATTCAGGGATTTGAGAATAATGCAAAAAGTTAGGAACTTTTCAAGATAAAATTCACCCCCCACACTTAAGATGTACATTGTCCTCAATGTACAACTATAACAATTATAATAAGAAAAGCACAAGAGAGGGAGAGAGGTGAAACTTCCTGAATTTTGGATGGAGTCCGAGAAAAAAATCGAGGAAATTCGGGCCGAGTTGGAGGAAGACATTCCTGTGGCAGCGGTGTCTATGGTCGTGGTGGGGTGATTCCTAAGTAGCCTTTAGAACCTAAAACCACGGAACTAAAATAAAATAGATTAAATTAAGCACAAGAGAGATAAAGAGAAGGAAAATAAAGGAGAAGAGAAAAGACATAGGTAAAATAAATGGACTCAAATGTCCTTGGCTTGTCGAGTAAATGAAGCGGCCGGCATGAACTTATATGGATCGGTCTCGCATGGGGAGACTATGCTAGGGTCCTTTCGCTTCTTCAACATGGGGATGGTGGTGAGGATGGTGGAAGAAAAGGAATGAGGGGAAGGGGAACAGAAAATGAAGGGAGAAGATAGTGAGAAGAGGAAGGGGTGTGGTGGCTGGGGGTTGGGAGAAGAAGAATTTGGGGAGAAAGTAAGAAGAAGGGGGTCTTAAATAAGAATCAAGGACATGGTTGCTGCCCACGCCCGTGTACTGTGGGCGTGTTTGGTCACACGGCCATATTGCACGGCCGTGTGGTGGCTCGTTCATTTCTCCCACGCCCGTATAGAGGTTTCCACGCCCATGTATCTTTCTCAGTGTCGGCCACGGCCTCAAAGCACGGGTGTGGCTTATACCTATGTGACTTTCTCAGTGTCTACCACGGCCGTATCGCACGACCGTGGCATTTTATAGCCGTCTGTGATTTGGGGATTTTTCGTCCTTGGTTCGTACGACCTCTGCCATGCCAGTGTGCAAATCCGTGATGTCCACACAGCCACGGCCACGCCCATGTGCAAGGCCGTGTGGTACGGAAACCTACGCTTTATTTAACTTGGTTAGTCTTTAGTTAGGTGCTAAAAATCAAATATATGAAAATAAAGGGGGTTAGTGCTCGGGTTGCCTCCCGAGAAGTGCTCGTTTAAAGTCTTAAGCTAGACTTACCTCTCATTCGCGTATTCATGGTGGTTTGAGGATTTGAAACTCCTCCCCCCTGCTATCAGTCCTATGATTCCTATATATTTTGAGTCTAGTGGCGTTTACCATAAAAGTACCGAATTCAGAGTGAGTCACCTCGACCGTTCCGTATGGTAAGACATTGAGTACCTTAAAAGGGATTTGTAACACCCCAAACCCGGTCAAAATGCTACGACCGAATCTGGCATGTCACAAGGGAGAAAACATTTCTGAAAACCGAGTTATTGCCTTGAAAAGGAAAGGAAACCTTGGAATTTATAAAAACAGAGTTTTTATTGAGCGACTAGTTGAACCATTTTGAGATTTAATTTGAAAAGCTGAGTTGCCTTGTTATCAATACTCGATTGCTAATTACCCAATTGTAAAATCTTAAAAACCACGCGATTATTTAAGTTTTGAAAACATCCCTTTCATAATCTTTTAGGTATGCCTTAACGATCAAAGCAAAATTAAGAGAATTAACAAAATAAATAAATCCAAGTTAAAATTTAGATGGCCTTATTACATTACCCAAAATCTAACTTAAAGTAAAATAAATCTGAAATAACTGAAATAAAAATCAAAATACCGTGCATGGCCACCTCGAGTCCACCTCGGCTCCATATCCGCGATCTAAGGATTACCTACAAAAATAATAGAAGGGGTGAGTCGCCGAGACTCAGTGGGTAAATCCCCGTCCAATCGAACTTAGACTCTCCCACAGATTCATATGCAAAATATGTATGTCATGCAACCCAACCAACCTAGATATCCATCCGCATCTCCTGTGTCTACCCAACTTTTGTGGCACCTAGCCACTGGTGGCACCTAACCACTGGTGACAAAAGTCACAATATTAGTATGTGGGGCCAACCCACTTGTGGTACCTAACCACTGTGACAATCCCTAATATCAATACGTGGGGCCAACCTTTGTGGTACCAAACCACCGGGATGAGTCACGAGAAATATATGTGGTACCTAACCACTGGTGGTTCCAAACCACTGAGACTTAGTCACAAAATGATAATATGTGGGGTCAACCCACTTGTGGTACCTAACCACTGGTGACAGTCTAAAAGATCATGTTTCCTTCCTCTTCATCTCATATCCAAAACTCATGTACAACAATTAATATGATATGATCATGCTTAACGATTAGTTGACATGGCACATTCAGGTTTTTAACGTATGCATTTATTGATAGCAGAACATAATAGACTTACCCGGAATCCTCGCTTTTACCCACAAGGGTATTTTAGTGACGAAAACGTCACTTCGGCTTTCAGACATACTAGCAACTAATAAATTAACACATGAAGTGTGTGAGAGTTACCCACCTGATAACGCGTAACACAATACTTTCTAGGTTGACACTATCGTTGATAGGCACTACCGCTATCTGCCTACTACTCTGCTCAGAAGCCGGCCCACAACTCGGTGGCCAATCTCGAACTGCTGACACTGCTCTCTTCTTAAAATTAGGGGCTGGGTTTACAGGTCCAACCCCCTTCCTAAAATGGCTGGCATTTGAGTCCATGGAACAGATCTTTGGTCAGAAGACCGAGTTAACACGTAGAGTAAGATATGAATAGATTTACACGCTTAACTGAATAGATCTTCTTACCTAGATCGATAAAAGCTGAGGCTTTAGGCTTGATTCACAAGTCAAACGAATCCCGAAAGTCTCCAAGAAAAAAGCGACACCACTTCCACCTTAACCCATAGATTCGTTCAATACCTAGGAAGAATCGACACCACACCACCCTAGCGAAGATTCGGCAAAGGCTATCAGATAAAAAAACCCGAAAATAGAAATAAAGATCTTCAAATGGAGGCTTAGGGGTTTCGGCTTTTAGGGAAAAATGGAATATGGAATGGAAGTTTGAGGTTTCGGTTTTGAGAATAACAAATAGAGAAGGAAAAAGATGAAAAATAGGTTTCGGCTTTTAAGGAGATTGAGAGAAAACACAAGAGAGAATGGCTAGGAGATTCGGCTTTGGAAAAAGAAAGTATGGGGCAAGGGGTGTTCGGCTCTTGCAAGAAATTGGAGATGAGAAGAGAGTTAGGGTGTTTTAGCCCTAAGATGAAATTGAGAGAAGAAAAAAGAAACAGAATGAAAGGAGGGTTCGGTTCTAGGAGAAAAGAGATGAAGAGAAAGTAGGAACTTCAAAATGCCAAAAATGCAAATGCCGAAAATGAGAAAAGAACTCCTACTTGGCTAGACAGAAATTCGGCACACTCTAGCCATACAAAAATCGGTCCTCCCCCTACTAAGAGTTTAAAATTCGGCCAACACTACCACCCCTTACTCAATCCCTTGTTTTTCTACTTAAACCACTCCTGATAACTTATTTGAAACATTTTGAACACTCCAAGCTACACTTTTCCTCTCTGCCAACCATTCAAATTATTTGACTCAGTCCACTCCCCTATCCTGAGGTGTTTCAGTCGATTTCTGCCTCTACTGCCATTGACGTCAAAAAGAACTTCCAAAATGAACTCCTTGTCACTCGAACTTGCTCCCTCTCCCCCTCTCTGTGGCGTCACTTACCAGCATCTTAAGTGGCGCCTCCTTGCCACTCTGCCATCCCTTTTCTTGTGTCACCAATCGCAACCTAAAACCCCTTAAATCCAACTCCTATTCAGCTCACCCCTAGAGTGCCCAAAACAAAAATTTTCACTAACGCTCCGGCTTACCCCTAAGTCATTCCTAGACCCTAAAGTACCCTAAACTAACATGACAAACATCACATTCACATACAAACACGTAAAATGCAAAGGCCCTAATTTAGGATGTTACAGTTCTACCCCCTTAAAATAATTTCGGCCTCGAAATTACCTGATCAAAAGAGTTGAGGGTATTGCTACCGCATAACATCCTCTGGCTCCCACATAGCTTCTTTTGATCCATGGTTTCGCCACAACACCTTCACCAAAGGAACCGATTTCCTACGCAATACTTTGACGTCCCGATCCAAGATCTGCACTGGTTCCTCCTCAAAAGATAAGTCTGGGCTTACTTCAATTTCTTCTACTGGCACAACATGAGACGGATCCGAACGATAGCGTCTAAGCATAGAAACGTGAAATACGTCATGAATCTGACTCAACTCTGAAGGTAACTCGAGCTGATAGGCTACTGGTCCCACACGCTTCAACACCCGATAAGGCCCGATAAACCTGGGGCTCAACTTGCCCTTCCGACCAAATCTCGGCACCTTCTTCCACGATGAAACCTTTAAGAAAACCTTGTCACCCACTGCAAATTCTATATCTTTCCGCTTAAGATCAGCATAAGACTTCTGCCTGTCCGAAGCCTCCTTCAATCGAGTTCGAATCAGCTTAACCTTGTCTTCCATTTCAGCAACCAACTCTGGACCTAACAACTGACGCTCACCCAACTCTGTCCAACACGTAGGTGTGCGACACTTCCGACCATATAACGCTTCATACGGCGCCATCTGAATACTCGGCTGGTAGCTATTGTTATACGCGAATTCTGCCAACGGTAGAAATTCTTTCCAACTACCCCTGAAGTCTAAGACACAGCCCCTTAACATATCCTCCAGAATCTAAATTACCTCTCTCGATTGCCCATCGATCGTGTGGATGAAACAGATTTGTCTTGAAATCCAACTTTGTACCCAAAGCTTTGATGCAACGCCTTCCAAAATCTTGACGTAAATCTAGGGACTCTGTCCAAAATGATCGACACTGGCACCCCATGCAACCTTACAATCTCTGCTATATATAATCCCGCCAACTTCTGAAGAGAGTAATCAACACGTACAGGTATGAAATGAGCGGACTTTGTCAAACAGTCAACAATCACCCAAATCGAGTCCTTCTTAGAAGGCGTGAGAGGTAGCCCACTGACAAAATCCATCGTAATCCTTTCCCATTTCCACTGCAGAATCTTAACCGGTTGCAACAATCCCGAAGGTAACTGATGTTCTGCCTTTACCTGCTGACACGTCAAACACTTACCCACAAATTCAGTTACCTCACGCTTCAGACCCGGCCACCAAAACTGCTCCCGTAAATCTCGGTACATCTTACTACCTCCAAGGTGCATAGTGTATGGACTGCTATGTGCTTCCTGAAAAATCTTCTGCCTTAACTCCACATCTTTTGGCATGCAAACCTTCCCCTGGAAACATAACACTCCATCGCTGTTCAAGCTATACCCCTCTAATCCACCATTCTGCACTTGCAAAAATCGAGCGCTCAAGACACCATCTGATAATTATTTCTCTTTAACCTGATTCACCCATGTCGGCTTCACTTGCAGTTCCGCTAACAGACTTTCGTCATCATACAAACTAAGGTGGGCAAACATTGCTCTTAAGTCTGATATTACCTTACGGTTCAACACGTCTGCCACCACGTTAGCCTTTCCCGAATTGTACTCAATCGAGCAGTCATAATCCTTCAACAACTCAATCCACCTCCACTGTCTTAAATTCAACTCCGTTTGAGTAAGGAGGTATTTCAAACTCTTATGATCCGTGTAAACAATTGACTTCTCCCCATACAAGTAATGTCTCCAAATTTTCAGGGTGAAAACCACTGCAGCCAACTCCAGATCATACGTCGAATAATTCACTTCGTGAGGCCTCAACTGGCGAGAAGCATACGCTACTACTTTCCCCTCTTGCATCAGCACACATCCTAACCCAGTATGCGACGCATCACAATAAACCGTAAACTCTTTCCTTGCTTCAGGCTGAATCAATACCAGAGCTTCCGTCAAAATCCTCTTTAACTTCTCAAAACTTTCTTGTTGTTTGTCAGACCACACAAACGGAACCCCTTTCCTTAACAACTTGGTTAACGGTGCTGCAATCAAAGAAAACCCTTCCACAAACCTTCTGTAATACCCCTCTAAACCCAGAAAACTCCGAATCTCCGCCACAGACTTAGGTGGTTTCCAATCCAACACAGCTTCAATCTTCTGAGGGTCCACCCTAATCCCCTCAGCTGACACCACATGACCCAAAAAGGTAACTTCCCTTAGCCAGAACTCACACTTACTAAACTTTGCGATTAACTGCTTCTCCCTTAGAATTTGCAAAACCACACGAAGATGTGCATCATGCTCCTCCTCGGACTTTGAGTACACCAGAATATCGTCTATAAACACTACGACGAACCGATCCAGATACGGTTGAAAAACCTGGTTCATCATATCCACAAACGCTACTGGTGCGTTAGTCAATCCAAATGGCATCACCAAAAATTCGTAGTGACCATAACGGGTATCCACCTCCTTGACCTTAAGCTGGTGATACCCCGACCTCAGATCTATCTTGGAAAAGACTGATGCTCCCTTAAGTTGGTCGAACAGGTCGTCTATCCTCGGCAACGGATACTTATTCTTGATCGTCAACTTATTCAACTGACGATAATCAATACACATTCGCATCGATCCGTCCTTCTTCTTAACAAAAAGTACGGGTGCTCCCCAAGGTGATACACTCGGTCGGATAAAACCCCGGTCTAACAACTTCTGAATCTGCGCTTTCAGCTCCACTAACTCCTTCGGTGCCATTCTATATGGGGCAATAGACACTGGCGCTATTCTGGGTAGAAGGTCAATACCAAACTGAACCTCGCGATCTGGAGGCAATCCCGGAAGCTCTTTTGAAAAAACATCAAAAAATTCCTTTACCGTTCGGACATCCCCTACAGTTGATTCCTTAACCTCCAAAGCACAAACATAAGCCACAAACGCCTTACATCATTTCCTCACCATTTTATCGGCCTTCAAACCGGATACCACATTAGATAGGTAGTTCCTTCTCTCACCTATCACCACCACCTCTTCACCCTCGACAGCTCTCAACACCATGCGCTTGGCTGCACAGTCCAAACTTGCTTGATATTTTATTAACCAATCCATACCTAAGATCAAATCGAACTCCCCAAATGGCAGCTCCATCAGATCAGCCGGAAACACTACCCCTTGCAGTTCTAAGGGTACATCCTTATACAGTTTATTCACTACTACAGAGTGTCCTAGAGGGCTAACTACAGTCATCTCCCTAGAAGAAGTCTCATAGGATAAGTTCAGAGTTCCCGCTATAGTACTAGCAACATACGAGTGCGTCGAACCAATATCAATAAAGGCAGTATAAGGCAACCCATAAATTAAGAACGTACCAGTTATGACGTCCGGTGCGTCGTCCTCGTCTCGACGCCTAGCCGTATAGACCAACCCAGGCTGTCTTGCATCCGTATTCCCAGCACCTCTGCCCGGTGCTCCACGACCTCGACCGAAACCATTACCCCCTCTGGCTGGACCATGACCCCTCTGCGGTTGCTGACCATCTCTTCTGTATTGTGCACGTCCTTGACCCTCAGACTGTGTCCTAACTGGCCTCCGCAGACAATCCCTTATCCGATGATCCATTGACCCACACTCGAAGCACCCTCTGCTACTCGCGTCCAACACTCTCCCGAATCAAACTTCCCGCATCGAGCACACTTTGTGGTGGCCATCGAAAGAGCCAGCCAGAGCTTGCTCGACTCGGCCCGCCAAACCTAGCCCTTTTCTGAAAACCCCCAGCAGACCCTGATGGCCCAAAACTCCTTTTATTCCTATTTCTATCCTGATTCTATTTCTCGGACTGCTTCACCTCCTCAGCTATCTTTGCCTTTTCCACAAGAACGGCAAATTCTCTCATCGCTGTGGAGCAATCAACACCCGTAGCTCATCTCCCAGCCCGTCCTATAACCTAACACAGCGCTCATGGTCCGTAGCCGCAACACCCCGGGCATAACGGCTTAACTGTAAGAATTTTGCCTCATATTCGGACACCGACTTACTCCCCTGAACCAAATTCAAAAACACCTTACGCTGCGCATCCACAAAACTAGACCTGACGTACTTCCTCTGATATGCCACTTTGAAGAAATCCCAGGTTATATCCTCAGCCATCGCACCGTCCCTGACCGTGAGCCACCACTGATAGGATTTGTCCCGAAGAAGAGACACGATCCCTTTCAACTTCTCCTCAGCCGTGAAGTTAAGATCATCCATTATGCGCTCAGTCGCCTCTAACCAGTATTCAGCTGCGTTAGGGGCTACACCAGAAACGCCCCTAAATACCTCCGCTCCATTAGCTCGGAGTTGTTCAGACACAGATTTCCGAGCCCCCGTACCCACGCCTGCTCCAGCAACTCTCTCTAGGACCCGTAGCATCGCCTGAGACACCGCATCATCTCCACCCATTTGATCCTGAAACTCTGCGCCCACGGCTGGCGGTGGTGGCACCTCATTCCCTGACCCATGGTCAGACCCTACTGGTTCCGATACAGTAATCCTACCCCTACCACGACCACATACATTACGTCCACGTACTCGAGTGCTCATGACTAACGTTCACGATTTAATCTGATTTTAAGAATTTTACGAGTTAGCTTCCGTCCCACTGTTTATTACGGCACAGTCTTATGAGTATATTATTAGAGTAGTTGTTCTCGCAAATGCACACAGTCCTACAGGCTTCAGTCTCTAAGGTAAATTTCCTAATACTAGCAACCACGTCACAAACGATTAAATAATACAATCAATAGTTAGAAAACTTCCCGTCGCAGATCGGTGCCGGAGACTCTGGTGCCATGCTTCCCAAAATCATGTATTTCATCGAAACCATTTTGCAAACCCTTTATTGAAAAATAGTTTGGGCCTTATACCCACAGCCGAGCTTTTGAACTTGGCTCTAATACCACAATTGTAACACCCCAAACCCGATCAAAACGCTACGACCAAATCTGGCATGTCACAGGGGAGAAAACATTTCTGAAAATCGAGTTATTTCCTTGAAAAGGAAAGGAAACCTTGGAATTTATAAAAATAGAGTTTGTATTGAGTGATTAGTTGAACCATTTTGAATTTAGTTTGAAAAGCTGAGTTGCCTTGTTATCAATACTCGATTGCTAATTACCCAATTGTAAAATCTTGAAAACCACGCGATTATTTAAGTTTTGAAAACATCCCTTTCATAATCTTTTAGGTATGCCTTAACGATCAAAGCAAAATTAAGAGAATTAACAAAATAAATAAATCCAAGTTAAAATTTAGATGGCCTTATTACATTACCCAAAATCTAACTTAAAGTAAAATAAATCCAAAATAACTGAAATAAAAACTGAAATATCGTGCATGGCCACCTCGAGTCCACCTCAGCTCTATATCCGCGATCTAAGGATTACCTGCAAAAATAACGGAAGGGGTGAGTCACCGAGACTCAGTGGGTAAATCCCCGTCCAATCGAACTTAGACTCTCCCACAGATTCATATGCAAAATATGTATGTCATGCAACCCAACCAACCTAGATATCCATCCGCATCTCCTGTGTCTACCCAACATTTGTGGCACCTAGCCACTGGTGGTACCTAACCACTGGTGACAAAAGTCACAATAATAGTATGTGGGGCCAACCCACTGTGGTACCAAACCACTGGGATGAGTCACAGAAATATATGTGGTACCTAACCACTGGTGGTTCCAAACCACTGAGACTTAGTCACAAAATGATAAAATGTGGGGTCAACCCACTTGTGGTACCTAACCACTGGTGACAGTCTAAAAGATCATGTTTCCTTCCTCTTCATCTCATATCCCAAACTCATGTACAACAATTAATATGATATGATCATGCTTAACGATTAGTTGACATGGCACATTCAGGTTTTTAACGTATGCATTTATTGATAGCAAAACATAATAGACTTACCCGGAATCCTCGCTTTTACCCACAAGGGTATTTTAGTGACCAAAACGTCACTTCGGCTTTCAGACATACTAGCAACTAATAAATTAACACATGAAGTGTGTGAGAGTTACCCACCTAATAATGCGCAATACAATACTTTCTACGTCGACACTATCGTTGACAGGCACTACTGCTATCTGCCTACTACTCTGCTCAGAAGCTGACCCACAACTCGGTGGCCAATCTCGAACTGCTGACACTGCTCGTTTCTTAAACTTAGGGGCTAGGTTTACAGGTCCAACCCCCTTCCTAGAATTGCTGGCATTTGATTCCATGGAACAGATCTTTGGTCAGAAGACCGAGTTAACACGTAGAGTAAGATATGAATAAATTTACACGCTTAACTGAATAGATCTTCTTACCTAGATCGATAAAAGCTGAGGCTTTAGGCTTGATTCACAAGTCAAATGAATCTCGAAAGTCTCCAAGAAGAAAGCGACACCACTTCCACCTTAATCCACAGATTCGTTCAACACCTAGGAAGAATTGACACCACACCACCCTAGAGAAGATTCGGCAAAGGCTATCAAATAAAAAACCCGAAAATAGAAATAAAGATCTTTAAATAGAGGCTTAGGGGTTTCGACTTTTAGGGAAAAATGGAATAGGGAATGGAAGTTTGAGGTTTCGATTTTGAGAATAACAAATAGAGAAAGAAAAAGATGAAAAATAGGTTTCGGCTTTTAGGGAGATTGAGAAAAAATGCAAGAGAGAATGGCTAGGAGATTCGGCTTTGGAAAAAGAAAGTATGGGGCAAGGGGTGTTCGGCTCTTACAAGAAATTGGAGATGAGAAGAGAGTTAGGGGGGTTTCGGCCCTAAGAAGAAATTGAGAGAAGAAAAAAGAAACAGAATGAAAGGAGGGCTCGGTTCTAGCAGAAAAGAGATGAAGAGAAAGTAGGAACTTCAAAATGCCAAAAATGCAAATGCTGAAAATGAGAAAAGAACTCCTACTTGGCTAGACAGAAATTCGGCACACTCTAGCCACACAAAAATCGATCCTCCCCCCTACTAAGAGTTTGAAATTTGGCCAACACTACCACCCTTTACTCAATCCCTTGTTTTTCTCCTTAAACCACTCCTGACCACTTATTTGAAACATTTTGAACACTCCAAGCTCCACTTTTTCCTCTCTGCCAACCATTCAAATTATTTGACTCAGTCCACTCTCCTATCTTGAGGTGTTTCAGTCGATTTCTGCCTCTGCTCCCCTTGACCCCAAAAAGAACTTCAAAAATAAACTCCTTGCGACTCGAACTTGCTCCCTCTCCCCCTCTCTGTGGTGTCACTTACCAGCATCTTAAGTGGCGCCTCCTTGCCACTCTGCCATCCCTTTTCTTGTGTCACCAATCGCAACCTAAAACCCCTTAAGTCCTACTCCTATTCAGCTCACCCCTATAGTGCCAAAAACAAAAATTTTCACTAAGGCTCCGGCTTACCCCTAAGTCATTCCTAGACCCTAAAGTACCCTAAACTAACATGACAAACATCACATTCACATACAAACATGTAAAATGCAAAGGCCCTAATTTAGGATGTTACAGGATTTATTTGTTCGTTTTAATGTCTGAAATGGTGATTCGAGGGTCTTTCTCATCCAATAATACGTGATCTCCTATCTTGAAGTGATTTGCTGTTCCTATAAGCTCGTTTGTGGCTTCCCTCGATTTTGCTTCGTGTGTTCCTAGTTTCTCCTTAAAATGTGTCTTCCACTCGTCTAGTTCCTCGACACAAGCCTTCTGCTCCTCATGAATTACTTCTTTATTGGCACGGGGTCTAGGATCAGGTTCAGTTATATGTTTTCGTGGTGCTTCTTATAAAGAAGGTTGAACCAATAGGTTATCAATAAAATTTATGTTCTCACTTTTTTCACTTGACGTCCTAGTCGAGTCAAGAGCCTGAAGAGTGATCATTTCGTCACCTACACAAAGTGTGAGTTCACCTGTACTCAACGTCAATTTTAGTTCTAGCAAGATTTGCTAAAAGGGTCTTCCTAAAATTAAAGGAACATTGTTGTCCTCATCCATGTTTAAAACGCGACAAAGTCTCATCGGAATATAAATTTATCAACTTTCACTAGCACATCTTCGATTATACCCTAGGAACTCTAATGGTTTTTTCAGCTAATTGAATGCTCATCCTAGTTTGTTTGGGTTTCCTTAGACCTAGTTGTTTAAATAGTTTATAAGGCATGACGTTGATGCTCGCTTCAGATCTGCTAAAGCATTATCAATAGATAAACTACCAATTAAACAAGGAATCGTAAAACTCCCTGGATCTCTTAATTTCGTGGTAGTTTGTTTTGTAGAATTGCTTGAGCACACTGCGTTTAGCTCCACATGCGATGCCTCGTCTAACCTCCGCTTTGTTTGTCGAAGCTCTTTTAAAATTTCCTTGAATCTGCATCCATGAGAGAGCTTCAAGAAACGGTAAGTTAATATGTAATTTCTTTAAGAGTTTAAGAAATTTACCAAATTGTTCCTTTGTGTGGTCTTTCTTCATCGCATTGGGATATGGCACTCGAGGTGTATACTCTTTAATGACAAGTTTCTGTGTATCGTGGCTTACCTCAACCTTACCTTTATTTACCACGGGTTCTTGCCTTGGCTCAGATTCGGATTCTACTAACCCTTCACTATCGTGATCAGTAATGGCATGAATTTGCTCCTTTGGGTTAGTTTCAGTGTTGCTTGGCAAGCAACCTTGCTGTCATTCTGAGATTAGCTTAGCTAGCTGTCTTAACTTGTTCTCGATTCCTTGAATCGATGCCTGCTGATTTTTTGACATTGTCTCGTTGTTTTGAAAATGGGTTTTTGACACTGCGATAAATTTTGTTAGCATCTCCTCAAGGTTCGGCTTTTTCTCTTGTGGGTAGGGTTGCTGTTGAAAGCCTGGAGGGGGTTGTTGTCTTTGATTTCCTTGACTTCCCCATGAGAAATTTGGATGGTTCCTCCACCCTGGATTATACGTGTTATTATAAGGGTTATTTTGAGGTCCAGAATTGTTACCCATATAGTTCATTTGTTCGTTTTCTATGCCAGGGTTGTAGGGTGGATATTCGTATTGTTCGACCCTCCTCCATTTGTATCGCATCGCATCATCCTTTGGATGTACTGCGAGGAACCACACAAACCATCAATTTTCTTACTTAAGAGTTCTACCGATTTGATAGCATGGTTACTGCGTCGAGGTTGAAAACACTGGCGGCTTTTGTTGGCTTTGTTCTCATAACTTGCCACTGATAATTATTCAGTGACATCTCTTCAATGAATTCATAAGCAGCCTCAGGTGTTTTATTGTTTAGTGTACTGCCGGCGGATGCATCAATAAGCTGCCTAGTTGAGGGGTTCACACCGTTATAGAAGGTTTGAAGCTGTAGCCATAATGGTAACCCATGATGAGGGCACCTTCTCAATAAATCCTTGTATCTCTCCCATGCATCGTAAAGTGTCTCTAAATCCATCTGCACAAAAGAAGAGATATCATTCCTCAACTTAGCCGTTTTAGCCGGCGAAAAATATTTTAACAAAACCTTTTCGGTCATTTGCTCCCATGTAGTGATTGATCCTCGTGGAAGAGAATTCAACCACTGTTTGGCTTTATTCCTTAAAGAAAAGGGAAATAACCGAAGGCGAATGGCATCATCAGAAACGCCATTAATTTTAAATGCATCGCATAATTCCAAAAAGTTCGCTAAGTGTGTGTTAGGATCCTCATCCTGCAAACCATCAAACTGAACAAATTATTGAATCATCTGTATAGTGTTAGGTTTCAGTTTAAATTATTTGCAGCGACAGCAGGTCTAACAATACTTGATTCAGTTCCTGTTAAATTAGGTTTAGCACAATCATACATAGTTCGAGGAACAGGATTTTGATTAACTGGGTTTGCGACAACTACAGGAGGTAGCGGATTATTATCAAGCATCTCTTCGGTAGTGTTGGTATCATTCTTTTACTCTTCTTATATGTGCTGTAGGCTTCACCTAATTTCTCTTCGGTTTCTGCAAACGGTTCCTTCTATATCACTATCATAAAGTAGAGGTCCTGACGGGTTTCTTCTAGTCATAAACTAGAATACCTGCCAGGAGCAAGGAAAAAGAAAAATTAGCAAAGTTAAAATAAAATAAAAATAAAAATAAATTGCAAATATAAAAATGGCTAAAGTAATAAAAATCAAGTGCTCATAATATCTTAGCCCCCAGCAACGGCGCCTTGATCGTGTCCAAACTAACTATGACAACGAATAAGGCAAGCACACCTATCGTTTGGTAGTATAGCTATGGTAAGACCAGAAATATCGTATCCTCAAGGACCAAGAGTACTAGTAGTTACTATCTTTTTATTATCTAGCCTAAGTATTAAGGGAATCGATGTTTAATTAACTAATTACTTAACTAAGGATGCTAAGACACAGAGAGTGATTTGGGAAAATACTTGTGGGAAAACCAATTGATTAAGACAATAACCGAGGAAGAATCCACCTAGACTTCACTTGTTATTTAACTCTGAACCAGACGATTTATTCACTTGACTTGATCCGTAGGATTCCCTAATTTATATTACTACCTCTTTCGAGGCTACTAACGTCTAACCCCAGGTTGATTAATTGAAATCTCTTTCTAATTAAAAACCCTAGTGCTGCATTAACTCGATCTATGGACTCCCATATTAGGTTTGACCCTAATCTGACAGATTTTTGTAATCCTATCTCTAGGGTTGCAATCAACTCCGCTTAACTATGCTAGATCTACTCTTAAATAGGGAGTTTTGCTCCACTGCCTAAGTACATCAATACTTGAATCAATATCCTAAAATATTAAAACAAGAATTAAGAACACATAATTAAGAATAAATCAAGTATTTATCATATAGTTCAGAAAACAATAACAAGGTCCGTCTTAGATTTCATCCCCCTCAGGTATTTGAGGGGTTTAGTTCATGTTTAATAAAGAATACATCTCAGAAGAAAATAAATAACAAAACATAAGAAAAACCCTAAACCCCCTGAAGGAAATTGAAGGGAAGATCTTCCGTCTTGAGCATGATTCCAGCTTCTGAGATGGATCAACTGGCTTTCTTGGAGTAATTCCCTTTGTTCAGCCCTCTCTGGCTTCGCCCCCTTTTTAGGTCATACTTAGGGTGTTTATATAGACTTCGAAATGCCTTTCTTTACCCTTAAGTATCCTTTTCCGAGTAGAATTACAACGGGTCACGAAAGAGACACGCCCGTGGAGCACACCCGTGTGAATCAAGCCTAGGCCGTGTTCGGGCCTGCTAAGGTGGCATGGCCATGTGGTGAACTTCCAGGCCGTGTTGATTTCTCACTTTGGCCCATTTTCTCTATTTTCGGCCCGTTTCTCGCTCTTTTCATCCTCCTATGCTCTCTTAAGTATAAAACATGAAATTAAAGGATTAGGAGCATCAAATTCCATAATTCAAGGGATAATTCATCCAAAAGCATGCTAAATGTGGGATTAAAATATGTATATATTACGGTTTATCAAGCTGGGAGAAATATTTTCCATTGGTTGAATTTGCGTATAACAATAGCTTCAAATCAAGTATAAAGATGGCACCGTATGAAGCTTTGTATGGTCGCAAATGCCGAACTCCATTGTTTTGGTCCAAACTTAGCGAGAAACTAATTCACGGGGTTGATTTGGTTAGAGAAACCGAAGAGAAAGTGAAAACAATTCGCGACTGTTTGAAAGAGGCTTCAAATCGTCAGAAGTCATACACGGATTTAAAATGGAAAGATATTGAATTTCAGATCAGTGAGAAAGTGTTCTTTAAAGTATCTCCGTGGAAGAAAATACTTTGTTTCGATCGCAAAGGCAAATTGAGTCCGCGATTTATTGGGCCGTATGAGATTATTAAACGAATATAGCCAGTGGCATATCGGTTAGCTCTACCATCAGAGTTAGAAAAGATCCACAATGTGTTTCATGTGTCGATGTTGCGATGATATAGATCCGATCCATCTCATGTGATTACTCCGTCAGAGATCAAAATTCAACCCGATATGACATACAATGAAGAACCAATTAGAATTCTAACTCGAGAAGTCAAAGAATTGAGAAATAAATGCATAGCTTTAGTAATAGTCTTGTGGAAACGTCACAGTATTGAAGAGACTATGTGGGAGCCCGAGGAAGCTATGAGAAAATAGTACCCTAACCTTTTCACTGGTAAGATTTTCGGGGACGAAAATCCCTAAGGGGGGAGAGTTGTAACAACCCGTTTTTGGTCAAATCGAAACAGTGGTTTTGGAAGCACAAATCTAAAGTCAAAATATTTATTTTATTATATTTTTAATGTTTACAGCATGATAGCATGTATGTGTGAACATTTCGTGAAGTAATTTTATCGTTTAAATAGTTAATTTGATAAAAAGCACTAAATTGCGTAAATTGTAAAACTTGTGTGCTATTAGTTAAATGTGTCTAATAGCTATGGTTTATTAAAGTAAAGGTCCTTATTTTGTAATTAGACCATTAATAGCATGAGTGGACATATATGGACACATTATTAGGTGTTTTAAAAGGTTTATTAGTAAGGTTAATTTGGTAATTAATAACATAAAATAAATAAAACAAACAAAGAATTAAAGGCTATCATCTTTATCATAGCCAAATGAAGCATGGGGAAAAGCCATTCTAGGGCTTGAAAGCATTCAGTCACTTTGGATCTTAATTGTAAGTCTATTTTTGCTCGGTTTTTAGTGATTTCTATGTTTTTGTGATCATTGCAACTAGTACTAGCTAGCCCAGGGACTATTTTGCAAAACTGTTAAAGATTTTGAAAGTTGCCATTGATGGAAATATGTGTTCTTTGATGTTTGATGATGAAATATGAATATTTTTTTATGAATTATACAAGTTTTGTTAAGTGATTTTTAGTGAAAATGAAAAATAGGGATTAAATTGAGAAATGTTGAAACTTTGTAGTTAAAAGGTGAAATAAATGAAAAATATGGGCTGCTAAGGGCATAATTGTAATTTGGCTAGCATGGGTTTAATTGGAATTTCATTATTTTGTGAATTCATGAAATAAGGACTAAATTATAAAAATGTGAAAGTTTAGGGGCAAATGTGTAAAATAGCCCTAATGTGTGCTTTGGGTTGAATTGAATAAATAGAAGAATAAATAAGTTGATTTTGATTACTTATAGATCAAGAAAAGAGGAATTCGAACTTAGATCATGGAAGAAGCAAAGTAATTGAATAGTCGGTCCGTTTCGTCAGTTTCGTACACGAGGTAAGTTCGTATAATTGAATTTAAATGTGTATTTATTTATTTGATGGATGGAATTGAGATTGTATTTATCTTATTAGTTAATTTGGAAAAATTAAATTAAATGTATTGTTAAATAAGACAAGTTGTTGAATAAAATCGTAGCTGGGCTATGGCAATCAGAAAATAAGACCATAATCGGGTTATGACATTTGGATGTAAGACCACGGCAGGGCCATGGCAATGTATTTGTAAGACCATAGTTGGACTATGGCATCGGAAAATCGATGTACTAGTACAGTAAGCATTTATAAGCCAGAGTGGTTTGGTAGGAGAATTGGTGAGAAATAGATACGTACCAGTACATGTATGTACGAAAAATTGTTTAAGTAATGAGTTAGAAGAAGTTGAGGACTTATGAGTTACGATGTGGTTAAACTTTATGTTAACTCATTAATTGATGATTTAAATGTTAATTATGTTATCTATTTTGAAATGCTAATGAATGATGAGATTATTTCATATTTACATACGAACTTACTAAGCTTTATAGCTTACTTTGTTTATTTTTCTATATTTTATAGTATTTTGAAGCTAGCTCGGATCCGAGGATCGTCAGGGTCTTCATCACACTATCGGACATCTATTTTGGTACTTTTGAGTTCTGTATATACGGTATATGGCATGTATAGGCTTGAGTCATTTTGGTATGTTTAATGAACATGTATTTTGGCCATTTGAGTTGGCTTATGATGATGAGTTTGATGATGTTTATAAATGTGCAAATGGTTCTATTTTGAGTTTGGTAATTGACCTATGTTTTGTGATTGAGGTAGAATTTATAATGCTTAATGATATTAGGTAATTTGATTTCTAAAAGGGTTGATAATTTGGGAAGTTATGTGCTTGTGAATTAGTGAATGATAATGCATGTTTGGAATGGTTTAGTAAATTGAATTGTATATGTGAATTAGGTATGTAATTAGATGGAAAATTGTGACATATTTGTGACTTGTATGGTATGATTTGAATATTGGTTAATGATATTTGGTTGTTTATTTGTGTCCTGAAATGGAACTATTTGAGCTTGTATCGGTATGTGCAAAATGGGTGGCAAAATGGCTCGGTAAATAGCCTATTTTTTGTCCACATGGGCAGAGACACGGGCGTGTGTCTCATCCATGTGTGACACATGGTCATGTTACATGACCGTGTGTCCCCTGATGTTGAAATTGAAATCAAGTCAGTATACTCCACACTGCCTCACACACGGGCATGTGTCCCCTTTTTTGAGAAAAAATTTCAAAGTTTCGTAAAAATTTCTTGAGTTATCAGTTTAGTCCCGAACCACTCCCAAAGCATGTTTTAAGCCTCGTAAACTTGTATTAGGGAAAAATTGATTGAGAATGAATGATGAATGGTTGAATTGAGAAATCATATGTTAAATGAATGTTTAATTGTGTAGTAAGTCTGATAATGCTCCGTAACCCTGTTCCGGTGTTGAATATGGGTGAGGGGTGTTACATTCTTTTTTTTGAATATGTTGAATCATCGAAAACCTTATTTTCAATGAATACATCTCTTGTTTCTATTATCGTATTTGACACTAAGTTAAGAACACGATAATCCTTAGAGTGTTGGGCATATCCATCGAATGCAGCTTTGATGGCTCTTTGTCATAACTTTGTTCTCCGTTGGTCGGGAACTCTATAGTAAGCCAAACACCCACACACATTGAAATAATCTAAGTTTGGCATCCAACCCTTCCATAACTCATATGGAGATACTTTGAATTTTTTCGATAGTATTTTGTTAAGAATATAACATGCTGTCAATAATGCTTCACCCCATAGATTATACGGAAGTTTAGCATTTAACAACATCGAGTTAACCATATCTACTACAGTATGGTTCTTTCTTTCCGCCAAACCATTTTGCTGCACAGTATAAGGCACAGAACACTAATGTACCACACCCTGTTCCTCACAAAATACATTAAATTCATTTGAAAAATATTCACTAGCTCTATCACTACGAAGCACTTTGATTTTCTTACTAAACAAATTCTCAACCTCATTTTAAAAATGTTTAAACATATCAAATGCCTCATCTTTAGTTTTCATGAGATACATATAAGTAAATCTAGAGAAGTAATCTATAAAAGTGATAAGATATCATTTTCCACCTCTTGTTAGAGTTTTATTCAATTCACAAACATCCGAATGAATTAAATCTAACACTTGCGAATTCCTTTCACACTTATTAGGAAACGACTTCATGGTAATTTTTTATTGAATACAAATTTCACATTTATCCACAAACTCATCATTACTTAGACTTATATAACCATTCTTTTGCATAAATTGTAAAGTTTTAAAATTAAAATGTGCTAAACGTGCACGCCACAAAGGATAAGATTCAACAATATAAGCAGAAGAATTAACTTTATGCATATCAATGCTCAACTTGAACATACCATCATCACAATATCCTTTTCCTACATATATATCACCCTTAAGCAAGACAAACTTATTGGATTCCAAGATAATCTTGAACCCCTTGTTATACAGCGCAGACATTAAATTCTTTCTCACATCGGGAACATGCAACACATTGGTTACAGTCAATTTCTTCCCAGTTGTGAAGTTGAGTTCCACCGTCATTTGACCGAGCACCTTAACCGATTGATAGTTGCCCATAAGCACTTCACGGTTTGCCACTAGTTTATAACTCTTGAATTGTTGTCGGTCATTACACACATGGACAGTAGCTCTAGAGTCGAGCCACCAATTATAGGACTTATCAATCATGGCTATGTTGAGTTTAGTAATCATACCAATCTCCAAACTCTTGATCCCTTCTGTAACCATGGCCACTAAGTTTATGTCCTCCACCATATTGGCTTTGGAAGTTGTGACATATTGCTTCTTTTTGAGAAGTCTGCAATCCTTAATATAGTTTCCTTTCTTAATTCAATTATAACAATTGCGATATTTTTCTTCTTGTCTTGCACGTCCTTGGTCTCGGATGTGGCCTTTTGCTTACGATTTCGAGAGTTCTTGGACTCGCTCACATGGTTAACTTTATAACTTTGGGTAAGATACGCCACATATGTAAGAGTATGCCCAAAGATCAATCATGAGATGGTTGTAATAACATACTTGATTTACCATGTTTATTAATATAAGGCGTTGTCATTATTATTTCAATTTTTTTTCTGTGTGTACAAATAAACTGTTTTATAATAATGTCCTGAGAATAATATGATTATTCTTAAAAGATCCTTAGTCAAGTATTATTGTTGACTAGGACAACAATAGTGCATTAAGACTAACATGTAGTTGATTGATGATAAAGCATTGTCATTGATATGGAGTATCAAAATCAATGCATGAATATGTGTGTTAGAGAACAACATATTGGACTGACCCACTATGAGTATGTTTCTTGGATTATTATGTAATTGTCACAACATTACTCATAGTGATTAATATGTATATGATCCTCAGACTTGAGATCATCATTATCCCAACATCGTGAGTTGTATATTTTAATACAGTCAAACGTACACCGTATCTGGTTGTTCTATAAAGGCTGATGTTGGATATACCATAATCTATGTAGAGGGATATGGTTGATCAATATAGGATAAGTCCCTCCTACATAATGGGAGTAATATCTTAGGCCACTTGATTGAGTGAGACTAGAAATGCATGGCCATGCTCAAATAAGTTGATATGAGATGTCATACTTATTTGTATATCATAGTCTACTCAAGATATCAAGAAACATGGGATAGACTATGCAAGTGTGACTATTCCATGACTTGTGTTCATTCCAGAGATAAAGGACTTAAGTATTAATGCATGAAAGGTTAATCACAAAAGGTTAAGTCGAATCATGGTGATAAACCGTAAAAGTAACATATTCTAAACCTACATTTAGTATGCTTTTGGATGATTTAAGCCCCAATTTATGAAAAAGGGTGCTCTTAATCCTTTCTTTTCATGTCTTATACTCAGGAAAGCACCCGATGACTAAAAGAACGAGAAACGGGCTTAAAACGGACCAAGTTGGGCCAAGCCACAAAATCAGCACGGCCTGGACTCCAAGCTACACGGCCGTGCCACCATTCCTACTAGAACACGGCCTTGACCACGACTTACACGGTCGTGCCTCATTCAACAGTTTCAAACACGGCCTGGCCACGATTTACACGGGCGTGTGCCATGGCCGTGCCTCTGCCGTGGAGAAGACAAATTACATTCGGGAAAGGATACTTATAGAGAAAGAAACGTGTTTCAAAAGCCTATAAATACACCCTAGGTACCAGCTGAAAGGGGGCGGAGAACTAGGCTAAAAAGCCAAGCCGAAAAGTTCAGATTTGTGGGAATCACTCGAAGATAGCCAGTTGATCCATCTCAAGAAGCCGGAATTCTACTCAAGACGGAGGATCTCCTCTTCAATTCCTTCAGGGGGTTTTAGGGATTTCTTATGTTTTGTGTTATATTTTCTCTTGAGATGTTTTCCTTTATTGTTATGAACAAAACCTTCGGATACCCGAAGGGGATGAAACCTATGATGAATCTTGTTATTTGATTTTTGAATTATATGATAATAACTTAGTTTGTTCTTAATTGTGTGAACATAATCCAAATATAATGTGCTTAGGTGGAGGAGGAATAGACCCTGCCTAAGAGTAGATCCAACATAATTAAGCGGAGTTGATCGCACGCCTAGAGATAGGGTGACGAGATTCTGCTGGATTAGGGTGAAACCTAATATGGGAGTCCACAGATCGATTTACTACTATTCTAGGGGGTTATTATAAGGGAACGAGAGTTCCACTAATTAACCTAGGGTTAGATGTTATTCGCCTCGAGAGCGGGTTTAATATACGTTAGTGAGTCTCACGAATCAAACTAAGTAAATAAATCATATGGTTCAAGGTTAGATAACAAGTGAAGTCTAGGTGGATTTTTCCTAAGGGTATCGCTTGAGTCAACCGAGTTTTTCCAACAGTTATTTCCCGAATTCAGTCTTTTTGTCTTTGCATTTTAGCTTAGTACGTAGATTAATTTTAGTTTGACAACCATCACTTTATATTAAGGATAAATAATAAAAAGACGGTGAGTATTAGTACTTTTAGTTCCTTTGGGTTCGATAATCTGGTCTTGCCTAAGCTATACTACTGTTCGATAGGTGCACTTGCCTCAATCGTTGTCAGAGTTAGTTTCCAGGTTCGATCATTCTTTTATAAAGTTTAAAACTCTGATTTACAGCGATCAAGTTTTTTGCGCCGTTGCCGGGGATCTAAAATATTAAGAAAACTCTATTTTTATTACTTTAGCCATTATTTTTATTTTTCGCAATTTATTTTTCTTTTTAGTTTTAATTTTAATTTTTGCTAAATTTTATTTCTTTCTTTTCCAATCAGGTACCTCTAGTTTATGACTAGAAGAAACCCGAGAGGACCTTTAGAATACGATAGTGATATTGAAGCTACTGCTCGAAGAAATCGTAGAGAAATTAGCCGAGCCCTAATTTACCAAGGAGAGCGAGAAGACCGATCCAATCCTACTGAAGGGATGGACGAAAATAATCCACCACCACAAAACGATGTGGCGGATCAGAATGCTCCTCGTACTATGCTTGATTATGCTAAACCTCATTTAACAAAGGCGCGTAAACGAGTATTGTTAGGCTCGCTATAGGCGATAATAATTTTGAATTAAAGCCTAACACTATTCAAATGATTCAACAATTTGTTCAATTTGATGGTTTGCAGGATGAAGATCCAAACACTCATATAGCTAACTTTTTAGAATTCTGCGATACCTTCAAAATAAATGGCGTTTCTGATGATGCCATACGTCTTCGGTTATTTCCCTTTTTATTAAGGAATAAAGCCAAACAGTGGTTAAACTCGTTACCACGAGGGTCAATCACTACATGGGAACAAATGACCAAAAAATTATATTAAAATATTTCCCACCAACCAAAACGGCCAAATTACGTAATGATATATCTTCTTTTGTGCAGATGGATTGAGAGACATTATACGACGCATGGGAGAGATACGAAGATCTCTTGAGGAGATGCCCACACCACGGATTACCATTGTGGCTCCAAGTCCAAACTTTTTACAACGGTGTGAATCCTTCAACGAGGCAATTATTTGATTCAGCCGCCGGTGGAACCCTGAATAATAAAACTCCTGAGGCAGCATACGAGTTTATTGAAGAGATGTCGCTGAATAACTATCAGTGGCAAGTTACAAGAACAAGGCAAACAAAAACAGCCGGAGTTCACAACCTCGATGCAGTAACCAAGCTATCAAATCAGGTAGAGTTGATGAATAAAAAGATTGATAGTTTGTGTTCTTCGCAGGTACATCCAAAGATGCGAAGCGGCACGCAGTGTGGAAGTGGCGGCGAATCCTGAGTACCCACCATACCAACCAGAGAGCGAACAGACGAACTATATAGGTAATAATTTCAGATACAATAATAACCCATATAGTAATAATTATAATTTCGGTTGGAGGAACCACCCAAATTTTGCGTGGGGAGGACAAGGAAATCAAAGACAACAACCTCCTCAAAATTTCCAAAATCAGCCCTATCCACATGAAAAGAAGTGAGTCTTGGAGACGCCAACAAATTCATAGCATCAAGCAGAGCCCTTCCTCAAAAGACGAGACAACAGTAGATAATCAACAAACAGCGATCAAAACGATCGAGAGTCAAGTTGGGGAATTTATTCAGTCAATTAAACAACTTACTGAGATGGTTTCTGAAATTCGATCAGCGGTTTTCTCTAAAGAAATAGAACAGGTAAAGGCAGTTACACTAAGAAGCGGAAAGAAGCTAGTCAAACCAGAGAAAAGAATGCCACCCGTAGATGACAAAACACAGGATATGGAAATTGAGGATGTAATTCCAGTACATAAAGAAAGTAAACCACCGACCCCATATCCAGCAAGGTTGAAGAAAGAACGATTAGACTACCAATATGGTAAGTTTCTCAAACTTTTTAAACAAATACATATTAACTTACCTTTTGTTGAAGCTATTTCACAGATGCCGACGTACGCGAAATTCTTGAAAGAACTCCTGACGAATAAAAGGAAGCTTGAAGAAATATCAATGGTAGAGCTTAGTGAAGAATGTTCGGCCATCCTCCAAAATAAGCTACCAACCAAATTAAAAGACCCAGGAAGTTTTACTATTCCTTGTTTAATTGGCAGTTTAAATGTTAAGAAAGCATTAGCTGATCTAGGTGCCAGTATTAATTTAATGCCTTATAAGATGTTTAAACGACTAGATCTCGGGGAACCAAAACCCACTAGGATGAGTATTCAGTTAGCCGATAGATCTATTAAATATCCTAGGGGAGTTATCGAAGACATCTTGGTAAAAATTGATAAATTTATTTTTCCCGTTGATTTTGTTGTGCTTGACATGGATGAAGACATTGAGGTCCCCTTAATTCTAGGACGCCTTTTTTAAACTACTACTAGGGC
Source organism: Gossypium sturtianum (assembly GCA_025698515.1). Taxonomy (NCBI): domain Eukaryota; kingdom Viridiplantae; phylum Streptophyta; class Magnoliopsida; order Malvales; family Malvaceae; genus Gossypium; species Gossypium sturtianum. The sequence continues at coordinate 127,304,323 of CM046953.1, read as the reverse complement.
TGTTATTGCTGTAGGTGATGGTAAACTTGCATTAAGGATAGGTGATGAAGAAATTAGTTTTCAAATTTATGATGCCATGAAATATTCTAGAGAACAAGATGATTCATGTTATTTTGTTGATACCAATGACCATCTTGTTCAAAACTCTTTACAGGAAATCCTGCATGCTGACACGATGGGACTGTGTCTCACTCAAGAAGAGGGGGAAGAAGATGAAGCTTCTGAGCTAAAATTACCATCAAAACAAACGGAGAAAGAGAGCATCGAATTTGATGACAATTTCAAACAAAAACCCTCTATTGATGAACCACCCAATTTAGAATTAAAGCAACTGCCAAAGCACCTAGAGTATGCATTCCTTGGGGAAAACTCTACGTTACCAGTAATTATCTCTTCAGAATTAGAACCCAAGGAAAAAGAGGAGTTGATACAGGTACTGAGAGAGCATAAAAAGGCCAAAGCTTGGAAAATCTCTGACATTAAGGGAATAAGCCCAACATTTTGTACCCACAAAATTTTAATGGAAGATGAGTACAAGCCATGTGTGCAACCACAAAGACGTCTAAACCCCAACATAAAAGAAGTTGTGAAAGCCGAGGTAATTAAACTTCTAGATGCTGGAATAATTTATCCTATTTCTGACAGCAAGTGGGTGAGTCTTGTGCAGGTTGTCCCAAAGAAAGGAGGTATGACCGTGGTAGCTAACGAAAAGAATGAACTAATTCCTACCAGGACAGTCAAAGGTTGGAGAGTTTGCATAGATTACAGGAAACTAAATGACGCCACTAGAAAAGATCACTTTCCCCTACCCTTTATTGATCAAATGCTAGAAAGGTTATCAGGACACATGTACTATTGCTTCCTAGATGGACTCTCCGGCTATTTCCAAATCCCAATAGCACCTGAAGATCAAGAGAAGACAATGTTCACATGCCTATACGATACGTTTGCTTATCGTAGAATGCCTTTTGGATTATGTAATGCTCCTGCTACTTTTCAGCGTTGCATGCTAGCAATCTTTGATGAACTCGTAGAAGATATCATGGAGGTATTTATGGATGATTTCTCAGTTTATGGTAATTCTTTCCATCTTTGCCTTAAAAATTTAAAACGAGTCCTAATGAGATGTGAGGAAACAAACCTTGTTTTAAATTGGGAAAAATGTCACTTCATGGTACAAGAGGGAATAGTATTAGGACATAAAATTTCTAGTAAAGGGATCGAGGTAGATAAAGAAAAGATTGAAACCATAGAAAGATGACCTCCTCCCAGTTCAGTTAAGGCCATTAGAAGCTTTTTAGGACATGCAGGATTTTATAGAAGATTCATTAAGGATTTTTCTAAAATAGCTAAGCCTTTAACAAAATTACTAGAAAAATATGTTCCTTTCAATTTTGATCAGGAATGTTTAGATGCATTTAGTATCCTTAAGGATAAACTAATAAATGCTCCAATTATAATTGCACCTGATTGGAATCTACCCTTTGAACTAATGTGTGATGCAAGTGACTTCGCAGAGGTGCGATTAGGGACAACGAAGAGGCAAGCATTTCCAGCCAATTTACTACGCTAGCAGAACACTAACACCCGCACAAGAAAATTATACCACCACAGAGAAAGAATTGCTAGCCGTAGTTTTTGCTTTTGATAAATTTAGACAATATCTAATATTGTCTAAAGTTGTCATTTTCACTGACCATTCAGCTCTTCGTTATCTTTTAAACAAACTTGATGCAAAACCCAGACTCATACGATGGATTCTACTCTTATAGGAATTCGACTTAGAAATACAAGATAAGAAGGGAGCCAAGAATCTTGTAGAAGATCACCTTTCTAGACTTGAGAATCCACACACCAAAGAAATCGATGAAGGTGAAATAAATGATTCGTTTCCCGAAGAACAACTCTTTTCTATAACACATTCTGAGGTACCATGGTTTGCTAATATTGCGAATTATTTAGCAGCTAACATCTTGCCAAGGAAATTAACACATCACCAAAAGAAGCGATTCTTTGCTGATGTGAAAAATTATTTTTGGGAAAATCCCTTTCTTTTTCACATATGTGCAGATCAGATAATTCGAAGATGTGTTACAAAGAAGAAGCGAGCAAAATTTTGAAGCATTGCCATTCAGGACCATCAGGAGGACACTACAGTGGTATTAAGACAACACACAAAATACTCGAATCAGGTTTTTATTGGCCCACTCTATTTAAAGATGCCAACATGTATGTTACCTCGTGTGATAGGTGCCAAAGAATAGGTAATATTTCTAAACGTGATGAAATGCCTCAAACATATATGTTATCATGTGAAATATTTGATGTGTGGGGTATTGATTTCATGGGACCATTCCCTAGTTCGTTTGGAAACAAGTACATCCTAGTGGCAGTTTATTACATGTCAAAATTGGTAGAAGCGGAAGCTTTACCTACCAATGATGCTAGGGTAGTAGTCAAGTTTCTCAAGAAACTGTTTTCCCGATTTGGCACACCGAGAGCCATCATTAGCGATAGGGGTACTCATTTCTGTAATACTCAATTTGCAAAAGTTCTAAAAAAATATGGAGTATACCACATGACAGCCACCCCATATCATCCTCAAACCAGCAGGCAAGTTGAGGTAGCGAACCGAGAACTTAAGCGCATTCTAGAAAAAACGGTTAAATCAAATAGAAAGGATTGGGCAGTTAAAGTAGATGATGCTTTATGGGCCTATAGAACAGCATTTAAAACACCCCTAGGGACATCCCCATACAAACTTATATACGGGAAAAGCTATCATCTACCATTCGAATTAGAACACAAAGCTTTTTGGGAAATAAAATTTTTGAAGTCTAACCTCAAAATTGCAGGAAAAAGAAGAATGATGCAGATGAACGAGCTGGACGAGTGGAGAACAGAAGCTTACGAGAACTCAAAACTGTACAATGAAGCAACAAAGCGACGCCACGATGCTCGTCTCAAGAGGTCAAAGCAATTTGAAGTAGGAGACCTGATCCTACTATACAACTCAAGGCTTAAACTATTTCCAGGAAAGTTAAAATCAAGATGATCAGGCCCATTCATGATCAAAACAATTTTTCCATATGGCACCATTGAGGTAACTCATCCCACTAAAGGCACATTCAAGGTAAATGGTCACCGACTTAAAATTTATAATGGTGCAGGTTTCGGAGATATGAGAGAGGAGCTTATGCTCCATGAGCCTTCTTTTAGAAACGAAAACAGGGAAAGTCTAGCTTAAGACTATAAACAAGCGCTTCTCGGGAGGCAACCCGAGCACTAATTCACTAACATTTCATTTTCAAATTTTCATTTTTATTTCTTTTACTCAACATCTAACTCCATACTAACTCAGACTAATAAAAGCGCAGGTTTTAAACCACACGGCTTTTGACAAGGGCGTGCTAATGGCCGTGTGGAAGATAGGGGATAAAACACGGGCGTGCCAGTAGCCGTGCACAAATAGGGATGAAACAATTTGCCTAACACGGGCTGTAACATCAGACCACGCCCGTGCCAACCTTCCGTGCGGGGCAACTTACTTATTAAGCACGGGCTAAACACGCCCGTGGCTTACAACCGTGCGAGGCTACTGACTTATTGAGCACGGGCTACACACGGCCGTGGCTTACAACCGTGCGAGGCTACTGACTTATCGAACATGGGTAACACACGCCCGTGCGACCTCACCGTGCCCACATACTGACAATTAAGACACGGGCGTGCTAATTTACCCACGGCTGTGCCAAGAGCCTTGAAACGCACCCAAATGTCAGATATTGTCAAAAGCACGGGCATTTTCAAATGAACACGGGCATGGAGATGGACCGTGCCACCTCCTCTATATAAAATCAACCCGTCTTCCCCCCCAAAACCTAACCCTAGAATCAGTTTTAAACACCCTCTTCTCCAAAATCTAGCCGCACATACACCCTCTCCCATCCAAAACATCCTCCCCTTGCCTTTTCTCTCTAAAAACCATCCAAAAACCGCTCGCACGCCCGCACACAGCCATGCTGCCAAACGCCACGCCCCTGCCACCACCGTGTTCATCTTGCAAAACCCGCCCCACCGTCATGCTCCGCCCGTGCTTGATCGTATTCTACCATCACAACCCCTAGTTCCCTTCACTACCTTAATTTCTTGACTAAAAACTTGATAAATATTAAGCCATTTTGCTTTATTCCTTTTGTTTAATATTAAGCATGATTTATATTTAGAGATTTCTCTCAAAAAAAAAATTTCATGAATACTTAGATTCTCTAATGAATTGGTTGCTAATTGATTTCATTTTAGGAATAAACTTTTGCATTTGTTTTGATATACTTCTTTGTTTGAAAGAATCATGACTGTCAATATCCACTAATTACCATTTGGCTTGATTTAGTACGAAATACTTTGCCAATATTATTGTTAAGGAACTTGCTTTATATTTGATTATTTTTTCAGGTACAAATGTCGTCACCACGACCAAAGCGATCCACAGCCGCCCCATGCAAGAAAAGAAAGGGGCCCGAATCATCTTCCACGAGTGCTTCTTCCGAGGTTAGGCATCCATTCCTCCGATTTTCTCAGAACACTCAGGAAGAGCGTTACAAAGCACTCCGGGATAGACCCCTCGGCACTGGTAGGCGCATCGATTGGGCTGTATTGGAACACGTTGGGCTTGCAACCGATATTCGAGCCTTTATTTCGACCGATCCGTGGGAGCAGTTCTTTTCCATCATCGAGCCCACATACATGGAGCTTACCCTCGAGTTTTGCACCACCTTCACTTTACAAACTGTGATGGCACATTTTGATGGTCCAGCCACGGTACAGTTCCTTCTAGGGGGTACGGTACGTCAACTGAGCATACCACAATTCGGCACAGCTCTAGGACTGTACACACCAGAATTCATAGAAGAAAACCCACTCGACGATTTAAACCGTGAGCTCCACTGCACTCCAATCAAATGCTGGCGAAACCTACACCCCACTACAAGCATCTACGATCCCAGTCACTCTAAGGCGACGGCACTTTCCCTAGCTCTAAGGTATATTCACGCCATTCTCGTGCACACCATCACAGGTCGCATAGAAAGCACCAGCGTCGTAAACAAGCAAGACGTTTACTTCCTATCATGCATGTCTGAAGGACATGTTTTCGACTTAGCATATTTTATGGCATGCGCGATTCAACATCAGACAGAGCAACATAGGAAGGGGATTTTGTCAATGGGGCCATACATTACGAGGCTGGCTCGGTACTTCAACCTCCTCGACACTGAAGCTTAGATCACCTCCCTCACACTGATCGGCAACATGGTACCTCAAGGCATCCAGACAATGCTACACATGAGGATGATTAAACACCGATGAGGGACTGAACCCCCTCAATACCGATTAGTGACCACCACAGACGACAGAGAGCCCGAGGACATTACTGATGATGTCCCACCACCATCACAGGAGGTACCGGTTCCAAGCCAGCGACCGTCCCGTATAGAACCATCATTAGCAGACATCTCTGCACGGCTTGACCAGTTCGAGCTGTATTTTACTGAAAACACTCGGCGTTTTGACGGGTTAGAGGCCACCCTTCAACAAATATGCCATCACCTTCATATCTCACCACCAGGACCACCACAGGACCCGACCGAGGATGAGGACTTTTGAGTCCTTTTATCTAGTTTTCTTTTACTTTTAAGCTTTTTTTTTGTTTTTTTATTTTATTTTATTTTATTTTATTGTCTAGTTATTTTCATTTAATTTCGATTCATCTTAAAGTTTGAACATTTTAATCATACATTTGATAACTTTTATCATGATTATCATTAACTCCTAACCTTCGAGTATTCCAAAAATTTATTTAATTACACCCCAAAAGAATTCTAACTGATGACTTAGCAGTTTCAACGAGCAATAAACCAATACTCAAGTCATCAGCCAACACCAACACCATCCCGACGCCTCACCGTGTTTTCCACATAAGAGATCATCCATCCAATTCAGGGAGTGTCACTCTCTCCCCTCTCTTTTGATTTTACATATTAATTGTCATTATATATCTTTGTACATTGAGGGAAATGTACATCTCAAGTGTGGAGGGTGAACAACCTAAGAAGATACCTAACAAAAACCCTGAATTTAGTCTTGTTCTTAAGTAATTTACTCATATTGCTAATTAGGATGAAATTTCTGATGATTTATGATTTTTATTGATATGTTTTAGATTAAGTCATTGATAATTGTGCATTGATAATTAAACTTGAAGAATACTAGAGAATCAAGCATGATAAGTCTATTTTTCAGAATTAAAATTTTTTTTCTAGGTTGTCGAACTGAGTTTAAATATTACTTTAAAGTTTGAAATTTACGAGGTTGACATCAAAATACCCAAAATTTTTGTGAGTTTTTGAGCCTTATAGAGCATAAATTCCTTTTCTTGCTCACTTTATTGATTATGAGTATGTCAACACTGATTTGTTATTCTAGAACTTGCATCGATTATACATGTCGAGACCACATTTTATGATTTGATTCACAGAGATGATAAAGGCACCTAGGATCTAACCCACTTACTCCATAAAAGCCTACCTTCACAATTAACCCCTAGTGAAACCCTTTTAATCCTAACAACCCTATTTTGACTCACCCACTGATATTAACCCAGAACCCCTTTGTTTTTATTATCACCACTCCTTTTGACTACCCTTGTATCGAGATTTGATTTGATTAATAGCCTAAATATGTTTTCTATTTCAGTTATGTATTTTTAGTTTATTCTTAAAAAAAACAAAAAAAATTAACGAAGTATATCCATTATTCATTATTAGTTGTGATTAAATGAGCTTATACGTTTGGATTCAAAATATCGAAGAAGAAGCTCGTATTATTAGTATTATTAGTTTTCAATTGATGTATTTGTAATTATTAGTTCATTAGTTCTTAGTTAGGTAATTTGTCAATTCAATCTCGATTCTAACCCTCTAATTCAGCCTTACTCCACACCTTAACCCTAGCCCCGTTACAACCCTAACAAAGACCTTTTGATTTTTGTTTCGTCTCATATTTCAGTGGTGGAGATTTGATTTTCATGCAAGCCTATGGGATCAACTCTTCATGTTTAACTTTTGAGTGCCTAAATTCTGAACCTTAAACACTTTGAATGATTTGAGTGAATCTTTTGAGAGGATGTCAATCCTTGTCAATTTTGAATCAGAGGTAATTATTTAGATGAAGGGAAACGCCTATGTTTTGTGCTACAGAATCTATGACTTACACTGTTTGAATTTTTAGGACACTTTGAATTGAATTATCCATGTACAAATTATTTATGAATTATGATGAGACACTATCAATAGGAATTATGAATTACAGGAAGTTCGTTTTAATTGTAAGTTGAGAATTTTGCTTGAGGACAAGCAAAAGCTTAAGTGTGGGGGTATTTGATAAACCATAAAAGTAACATATTCTAAACCCACATTTAGTATGCTTTTGGATGATTTAAGCCCCAATTTATGTAAAAGGGTGCTCTTAATCCTTTCTTTTCATGTCTTATACTGAGGAAAGCACCCGATGATGAAAAGAATGAGAAACGGGCTTAAAACAGACCAAGTTGAGCCAAGCCACGAAATCAGCACGGCCTGGACTCCAAGCTACACGGCCGTGCCACCATTCCTACTAGAACACAGCCTTGACCATGACTTACATGGCCGTGCCTCATTCAAAAGTTTCGAACACGGCCTGGCCGCGATTTACACGGGCGTGTGCCATGGCCGTGCCTCTGCCGTGGAGAAGAGGAATTCCATTCAGGAAAGGATACTTAGGGAGAAAGAAACGTGTTTCAAAAGCCTATAAATACACCCTAGGTACTAGCTGAAAGGGGGCGGAGAGCTAGGCTAAAAAGCCAAGCCGAAAAGGTCAGATTTGTGGGAATCACTCGAAGATAGCCAATTGATCCATCTCAAGAAGCCAGAATTCTACTCAAGACGGAGGATATCCTCTTCAATTCCTTCAGGGGGTTTTAGGGATTTCTTATGTTTTGTGTTATCTTTTCTCTTGAGATGTTTTCCTTTATTGTTATGAACTAAACCTTCGGATGCCCGAAGGGGATAAAACCTATGATGAATCTTTTTATTTGATTTTTGAATTCTATGATAATAACTTAGTTTGTTCTTAATTGTGTGAACTTAATCCAAATCTAATGTTCTTAGGTGGAGGAGGAATAGACCCTGCCTAAGAGTAGATCCAACATGATTAAGCGGAGTTGATCGCACGCCTAGAGCTAGGGTGACGAGATTTTGCCGGATTAGGGTGAAACCTAATATAGGAGTCCACGATCGATTTCTTCGCTATTCTAGGGGTTATTATAAGCGACGATAGTTCCACTAATTAACCTAGGGTTAGACGTTATTCGCCATAAGAGAGGGTTTAATATACGTTAGGGAGTCTCACGGATCAAACTAAGTAAATAAATCATATGGTTCAAGGTTAGATAACAAGTGAAGTCTAGGTGGATTTTTCCTAAGGGTATCGCTTGAGTCAACTAAGTTTTTCCAAAAGTTATTTCCCGAATTCATTCTTTTTGTCTTTGCGTCTTAGCTTAGTACGTAGATTAATTTTAGTTTAACAACCATCACTTTATAATAAGGCTAAATAATAAAAAGACGGTGAGTATTAGTACTTTTAGTTCCTTTGGGTTCGATAATCTGTCTTGCCTAAGCTATACTCTTTGTTCGATAGGTGCACTTGCCTCAATCGTTGTCAGAGTTAGTTTCCAGGTTCGATCATTCTTTTATAAATTTTAAAACTCTGATTTACAGCGATCACATGGCTTCTTGTAACTTAGGTAGCAATGATGCATTGCTAGATGCCACTCATTGTTTGTAACATTAGAATCATTCTAGTATTACTGCTAACGTTACAATAACCTACAGGGTCACACCCTATGGTTGAAATGAACGGAATAAAACATAGTTGGTATTGTGTTTGGTTGTCACATGAATTAAATTAATTATAGAATTAATTTAATTGGGCAATCAAATATTGAACATATTATATGTACAAGGATGTTGTACACATAATGAGAACATAGTTCTATTAATATATGGATTTGGTTCGCATATAAATTTAAATAAATATAGTTTACCGAAATCCTTGTTATAATTAATGTAATTATAATTTTCGGTTAAAACATTATTATATTTATTTTTTATTTTTAATTATGATTATTATGTTTGGATAAAAATTTTATGAATTATGATTCATTTATATACCAATTATAAAAAGGTGAAAAAATATAGAGTTTTTAAAACCCTAAAAAAATAAAGAAAACCCAAAAAACTTTTCTTGTGAGGTCTTCCAGCCGTCAAGCAAAGAAACCTCCAAAACAGTTTTGGAGATTCCTTCCGTTCATCTTCAAATTGGGTGGATTACGTAGAGGTCAAAATCATAAAAGGTTGTGGCTTGGTTCGATAGTAGATCAGAATTCTTGTTGCCAAGGCGTTGCTGTCTACTCAGATTGAAGTTTCGGTAATTTCGAAACCATTATTTCACCCTGATTCATTCCTCGCACATGGATCCATGGTTTGGATCGTTGGATTTTTTTATTGCGCCATGGGGGTACCGGCAGTCCAACAACATCACCTTTCGAGTTTCCTCTTCAATATGCAAATGCCTAAGTATTTTCTCCACAGTGAAGTCCTCTATGATATTCAGAAGTTTCTTCCGATAATTATTCCAAGACGAGGGCAAATTCAAGATGATAGCCTCGATTTGTAACAATTCTGAAATAAAAACTTTCAAGTGATGAAGCCTACTTAAAAGAACTTGTAATTCATGGACTTGATCCATGATAAGGATACTATCAAGCATTTTGAATTTGAAATAATTCATAATTAAAAATTTATCAGTACCTTGTCGCTCGGTGTTGTATTTCTCTTTAAGAGCTTTGCATATTTCCACCAGGGATTGCATCGGCATGTAGAGATCATACAATCGATCAGACAAGGTGTTTATAATGTGTCCTCAACATTTGAAATTTTCTTCTTCACGCTTCTTCTTGAGTTTGGCCATTTTCGCAATTTCTTCGGGGTTTGCATTGGGTGCAGAATCCTCCACAGGTTGTAGGTTTGGATCCAGAATGTACGCCACATTTAAGATAGTAAGAAGGAAGATGTAACGCCCTGAATTTGGGCCTAGTAGAATTGGGCCCATTGGGCCTTGGGAATGGGAGCGTTTAAAATTTTTGGGAATAAGAGAACGGCTCTAGTGCAAGTTGGACCTATAGGTAAGTGATTTTGGAAGGTTAGGGGGTTTCCATGAAGTCCCGGGTTCAAACTTGGGCTTTAGGAAAATTTTTTGTTTTAGGTGAATAAAGCCCTTGGGGTAGGTAAGTAGGCTTTAAGAATAAATTATGGGAAAAAAAGACACAAAAGGTGTTGTGGTCTAGTGGCAAATGGCGCCACATGGGAGACAAGGAAGTGACGCCATAGAGGAAGCAAGGGGTCCAAGGTTCAAGTCCTGGTGCATGCAATTCATTTTGATTTCTTTTTAAATGAACTTAGACTTTGGCCCATTGGCTTATATTTAGTTGCGCATGTTTTAAGACACAAGAGGAACTTGTGGCTTAGTGGCAGGTGGCGTGAAAAGGCTGATGTGAGAACTTGGGTTCGAATCACATTGCAAGCAAAAAGGGATATTTATTTTGCTAAGTTGGGGCGGCAGATGGTTGTGATGGAATTAAACTCTGCTGAAGGAGGGATCCTACAGTGGAAGCTAACATGAGGGAAGGTGAGAAGCTGGCTTTAAATAGAGCAAACCATGAGGAGAGTAAGCCATACCTTTCTTGGCTTATCCCTTTCGCTTTGCTGGCGTGCTCGTTTGGGTTAGGCGTTGGATCATTTGTTGATCTGTATGCCGTTGGGTCGCGGTGGTGGTGACCGAAGTTGATCGACACACCCCTTGGGGGTCAAGGGTGCGATCATTGGTGGCTTCTGCGCAGAACAATGTTCAGAGCGCGGATTAACTTCAGTTTCCTATGAAGTGTGTATTTCGCACTACTCTAGCTGTAGAGCGGCAAATACTGAAATGCCAGTCACACGACGATGGTAGCCACACGAGCGTGCCAGCGCACGTGTGGGAGCTTCAACGCGATAGTTGAGGCCATCATGAGTGTTCTTGTTGGTTTAGGCTATTTGGGCCGAAAGGGGCCATGTGAGCCCATATGAATAAATCGTATGATTGTGTAGTAGATTTTAGACTGGACTATGTGAATCTCATATCTGTGGCTAGAATTGGGCTAAATTGGCCACACGAGCGTAAGGGCCCTTTTGGGCCGAGAATGGGCCCTAGGCCCATTCGCATCGTTATCTCTATTTAGAATACCCTTGGTTTACATAATTACTGAAATACCCTTGGTTTACTAAATTACTGAAATACCCTTAGTTTACAAAATTACTGAAATACCCTTGGTTTACAGAATTACTGAAATACCCTTGGTTTACAAAATTACTGAAATACCTTTGGTTTACAAAATTACTGAAATACCCTTGGTTTACAAAATTATTAAAACACCATTGACTTGTAAAATTACCGAAGTACCCCCAGTTTGTACAATTACCGAAGTACCCCCAGTTTGTACAATTATCGAAATACCCTCAGTTTGCAAAATTACCAAAGTACCCCTAATTTGCAAAATTATCGAAATACCCTCAATTTGTAAAATTATCGAAATACCCCCGATTTGTAAACTTACCAAAATACCCCCGATTTGCAAAATCACCAAAATACCCTCAATTTGTGAAATTACCAAAGTACCCCTGATTTGCAAAATTATCGGAACACCCCCGATGTGTAAAATTACCAAAATACCCTTGATTTGTGAAATACCCCTGTAGGGTAGAATTACCGAAATACCCCTGTAGGGTAGAATTACCGAAATACCACTGAAGGGTAGAATTACTGAAATACCCCGAAAGGATAGGATTATCGAAATACCCTTATAGGGTAAAATGACTATTTTGCCCTTGTAGGTAAATGACTGATTTAGACTGTGAATTTGACTGATTTGACTGTAATTGTATAACTATGAGTTTAATTGACTTCACTGTGGGCGTGTGACTGATATGCTGTTAATATATGTTTAGATGACTGTTACTGAGCATGGCCATTTTGCATACATGTGTAATGAGTGAGCATGACATACACGACATATTGCATGGGGTTGGGATTTGTATTTTGGAGGAAGTACTGTACTGGTGGCTATGCCACGTTTAACTGATTTAGTGGCCTTGCCACGTATACTGATTCTAGTGGCTCGACCACATATCTTTATTATTAGCGACTTTGTTTGCATTGATATCTAATGCCAGTGCATTATTGGTGTGTAGGGCTAGGTGGGTCGACTTGATCCCCACATGGTGTGTAGGGTTGGTACGGGTGGTGTGTTTGGTTGGATCGGGGTGGGATGCATCCTCATACTGTTGCATATCTGTTTATGATATCTGTCACTGTACTGGTCTTAGGCCACTTGTTCTGTTATTGGTTTGGGCTAGGCCCAATTGATACTGTTATGGGCTGTGACGCAAATAATTTCGTAGTGGGCTTTGACCCACACGCTCTGATCTGTCTTTGTCTTCGTTCTTGTTGAAAGGGCTTCACCATCGCTTTTAGGTTTCGCTTTTGTATCTTGATCGATACTGCAGTGGGGATTACACATGCGAGTTTTCATAAACTCACCCGTTTTTAATCAAGCGGTAATCCTCAGCCTTAGAAGGATCGGAGCTGCGAGGGACTCGGAGGTGACCACACGTCCGATTAGTTTTAAAGTTAAAATTAGCAACTCCTATTTTATTCTAGTTTAATTTATTGGGTTATTAATTTTCTAATAAGGCCTTAAGATTTCTGAACTTTAAGTTTTGGGATTTTATTGATTGTTTTATAATTGCTAGAAGAAGAACACGATTTTTCAGAAATAACTATTGTTTTGCAAAATATCACGTTCCGCTACTGTTTTAAATTAAGGTTCGGCAACAAATAAGATTTTAAAGATAACAATGGTTTCCAAGAATGATTTCTAATAAACCACGTTTTGATAATAAGCAAACGAAATCTGAGATTTTGAAAAGCAGAAAGTTTTAAGTTGTAAGAAGGGTTTCTAATGAAAGCAGGATTTTTGAAAAACTCTTCAATGTGACACGCCAGATTTGGGCCTAACTTCTAGGCCGGGTTTAGGGTTTTACATTTAATGGTATCAGAGCTCGGTTGCAAAACTCGGCTTTGGATTGGGTTTTAAAAATTGAATTTCTGAAAGTGTTGTTTCAAAAGCCTTGAAAATATTTGAAGTTCTGAAATGTTGTATTGACTGTTTTTCTGAAAGTGTGGTTCACCAAGTCTCCGGCGCCAAATCCGTAAGTTTTCTGAAAACCTTTATTTGCTATTATGCAACAAGAAACACTGTGATTACTTAAATATTAGACTGTACTGAGATGCTTAAATTTGGATTTTGTATTTATTCTATGTGATGTTGTGGATATGGAAATTGTATTTGTATAATATCTATCTGCTCTAGCGACTAGGTATTTTGGGTGTACGTAAGAGGTAATGTGTTGGAAATAGAGTGCGCAGCGGAAGCGCGATTGTGTAGTTTGGGTTGTGCGACTGTTCTGAGAGTTGAAAATTTCGAGGGCGAAATTTCTTTAAGGAGGGTAGAATTGTAACGCCCCGAATTTGGGCCTAGTAGAATTGGGCCCATTGGGCCTTGGGAATGGGAGCGTTTAAAATTTTTGGGAATAAGAGAACGGCTCTAGTGCAAGTTGGACCTATAGGTGAGTGATTTTGGAAGGTTAGGGGGCTTCCATGAAGTCCCGGGTTCAAACCTGGGCTTTAGGAAAAAAAATTCTTTTAGGTGAATAAAGCCCTAGGGGTAGGTAAGCAGGCTTTAAGAATAAATTGTGGGAAAAAAAGACACAAAAGGAGTTGTGGTCTAGCGGAAAATGGCGCCACATGGGAGACAAGGAAGTGACGCCATAGAGGAAGTAAGGGGTCCAAGGTTCAAGTCTTGGTGCATGCAATTCATTTTGATTTCTTTTTAAATGAACTTAGACTTTGGCCCATAGGCTTATATTTAGTTGCGCATGTTTTAAGACACAAGAGGAGCTTGTGGCTTAGTGGCAAGTGGCGTGAAAAGGCTGATGTGAGAACTTGGGTTCGAATCCCATTGCAAGCAAAAAGGGATATTTATTTTGCTAAGTTGGGGCGGCAGATGGTTGTGATGGAATTAAACTCTGCTGAAGGAAGGATCCCACATCGGGAAGCTAGCATGAGGGAAGGTGAGAAGCTGGCTTTAAATAGAGCAAACCATGAGGAGAGTAAGCATACCTTTCTTGGCTTATCCCTTTCGCTTTCTGGCGTGCTCGTTTGGGTTAGGCGTTGGATCATTCGTTGATCTGGATGTCGTTGGGTCGCGGTGGTGGTGACCGAAGTTGATCGACACACCCCTTGGGGGTCAAGGGTGCGATCATTGTTGGCTTCTGCGCAGAACAGTGTTCAGAGCGCGGATTAACTTCAGTTTCCTATGCGGTGTGTATTTCGCACTACTCTAGCTGTAGAGCGGCAAATGCCGAAATGCCGGTCACACGGTGATGGTAGCCACACGAGTTTGCCAGCGAACGTGTGGGAGCTTTGACGCGATAGTTGAGGCCATCATGAGTGTTCTTGTGGGTTTAGGCTATTTGGGCCGAAAGGGGCCATGTTGGCCCAATGGGCCCGTGGGCCCATATGAATAAATTGTATGATTGTGTAGTAGATATTGGACTCGACAATGTGAATCTCATATCTGTGGCTAGATTTGGGATAAATGGGCCACACGGGCGTGTGGGCCCATTTGGGTCGAGAATGGGCCCTTGGCCCATTATCGTTATCTCTGTTTAGAATACCCTTGGTTTACAGAATTACTGAAATACCCTTGGTTTACAAAATTACTAAAATACCCTTGGTTTACAGAATTACTGAAATACCCTTGGTTTACAAAATTACTGAAATACCTTTGGTTTACAAAATTACTGAAATACCCTTGGTTTACAAAATTACCAAAGTACCCCCGATTTGTACAATTACCGAAGTACCCCTAATTTTTACAATTATCGAAATTCCCTCAGTTTGTGAAATTACCAAAGTACCCCTAATTTGCAAAATTACCGAAATACCCTCGATTTGTAAAATTATCGAAATACCCCCAATTTGCAAAATTACCGAAATACCCCTATTTGCAAAAGCACCAAAATACCCTCAGCTTGCGAAATTACCAAAGTACCCCTGATTTGCAAAATTACTGGAACACCCCCGATTTGTAAAATTACCAAAATACCCTTGATTTGTGAAATACCCCTATAAGGTAGAATTACCGAAATACCCCTGTAGGGTAGAATTACCGAAATACCCCTGTAGCATAGAATTACCGAAATACCCCTAAAGGGTAGAATTACTGAAATACCCCGAAAGGATACGATTACCGAAATACCCTTATAGGGTAAAATGACTATTTTGCCCTTGTAGGTAAATGACTGATTTAGATTGTGAATTTGACTGATTTGACTGTTATTGTATAACTATAAGTTTAACTGACTTGACTGTGGGCGTGTGACTGATATGCTATTAATATATGTTTAGATGACTGTTACGGAGCATGGCCATTTTGCATACATATGTAATGATTGAGCATGTCATACACGACATATTGCATGGGGTTGAAATTTGTATTTTGGAGGAAGTACTGTACTGGTGGCTATGCCACGTTTTACTGGTTTAGTGGCCTTGCCACGTATACTGATTCTAGTGCCTCAGCCATATATACTGTTATTAGCAGCTTTGCTGTGTTGATATTAGCAGCCTAGCTGTGTTATTGGTGTGTAGGGCTGGGTGGGTCGACTTGGTCCCCACATGGTGTGTAGGGTTGGTATGGGTGGTGTGTTTGGTTGGATCGGGGTGGGATGCATCCTCATACTGTTGCATATCTGTTTATGAGATCTGTCACTGTACTAGGCTTAGGCCACTTGTTCTGTTATTGGTTTGGGCTAGGCCCAATTGATACTGTTATGGGTTGTGACCCAAATAATTTCGTAGTGGGCTTTGACCCACGTATGCTCTGATCATCTTTGTCTTTATTCTTGTTGAAAGGGCTTGACCCAGCATCGCTTTAGGTTTCTACTTACGTATCTTGGATACTCTGGTAAGGGGATTACACACTGAGTTTTCATAAACTCACCCCATTTTTAACTATGCAGGTAATCCTCAGCCTTAGACGAATCGGAGCTGCGAGGGACTCGGAGGTGACCACACGTCTGATTGGCTTTAAAGTTAAACTTAGCAACTCATATTTTATTCTAGTTTAATTTATTGGGTTATTAATTTTGTAATAAGGCCTTAAGATTTATGAACTTTAAGTTTTGGGATTTTATTGATTGTTTTATAATTGCTAGAAGAAGAACACGATTTTTCAGAAATAACTATTGTTTTGCAAAATATCACGTTCCGCTACTGTTTTAAATTAAGGTTCGGCAACAAATAAGATTTTAAAGATAACAATGGTTTCCAAGAATGATTTCTAATAAACCATGTTTTGATAATAAGCAAACGAAATCTGAGGTTTTTAATAGCAAAAAGTTATGGACACCGGAGCCGTTCCCGGTAACAGCTCAATGAGAATTTGACCTCGCGATTTGGAGGCAACCCCGGAAGCTCTTCAGGAAATATGTCCGAGAATTCCTTTACGGTCCTGACATCCCCAACTGACAAACTCTCAACCTTAGATATGCTGACATAGGCTAAAAACGCCTCGCAACCTTTGCGAACCAGCTTCTCGGCCCTTAACGCTGAGATTACATTGGACAGATAATCCTTTCGCTCCCCTATTACAACCACTTCCTCATCCTCTGAAGACTTCAATACCATACGCTTAGAAGCGCAATCCAAATTTGCACGGTGTTTCACTAACCAATCCATGCCCAGAATGAGATCAAACTCGCCAAACGACAGTTCCATCAAATCTGCCGGGAAGACAACCTCTTGAACCTCTAGAGGCACATCCCTAAACAATTTATTCACTACTACCAACTGTCCTAAAGGACTAATAACTGACATCTCTTTATCAGCAAGTTCTCATTGTATACCTAAAGTTCCAGACACAGCACATGCAACATACGAGTGTATAGACTCATTATCAATTAAAGCAATACATGGTACATCATGAATGAGGAACGTACTAGTTATGACGTCAGGTGCGTCACCATCCTTACGACGCCTAGCAGCAAAACCAACCCTGGCTATCTCACCTCTGTGTTACCAGCACCTCTGCCTGATGCTCCACGACCTCGTCCATACCCATTTCCTCCTCGGCCTGGACCACGGCCTCTCGGTGGCTGTTGACCACCTCTCCCTGGCTGAACATATCCCTGACCCGCAGCTTGCATCTGACCCAGCCTCTGCGTACAGTCCCTAACCCTGTGATCTCTAGACCCACATCTAAAATAAGCCCTAGTTCTCTTCCAACATTCACCTTGATGAGATAACCCGTACACAGCGCAAGGCTGCAGTCTTTCAGTAACCATCGAAACTCCAGTTCGGACTAGCCCATTAAATCTAGGCCTCTTATGAAATCCATCTGAAGGACTTGAAGGCCTAAAATCTCTCTTATTCCTGGCCCTTTCCTTCTCACGATTTTGACGCTCAGAGCGTTTCACATCTTTGACAATCTTAGCCTTCTCGACCAGGGCAGGGAAGTCTCTTTCCCTCTGTGGGGCTATCAGTACCCGCAACTCATCCCGAAGACCATCCTCAAACCGCACACAGCGCTCATATTCTGTTGCAACTATACCCCGAGCGTACCGGCTCAAGCGCAGGAACTCCGCCTCATACTCCGCCACGGACCTATTCCCCTGAACCAGATTCAAGAATTTCTTCCTCCAGGCGTCCACATAACTTGCCCCGACATACATCCCCTGGAAGGCTGTCTTAAAGAAATCCCATGTTACACGGTCGGCCTCCGTGCCTTTCCTCACGGTCAGCCATCATTGATATGCCTCATCGAGCAATGAGTGACATCGCTCCTTTCGATTTACGTTCTCTTTGTGCGGTCCCGAGATCGTCCATGATTCATTCTACTGCCTCTAACAAATATTCTGCTACATTCGAGGCTACACTAGAGATGCCCTTAAATATTTTCGCCCCATCTGACCGAAGTCGCTCAGAAATTGATCGGGCCACCGACCTAGAACTCGCTCCAGCCACTCTTTCCAAAACCCGTAGCATTGCTTGGGACAAAGCATCATCCCCTCCAGTTCGGTCATGAGACCCCGTCTCAGTCACTGGCGATGCCGGCGCCACCCTTTCGGGCATATGCCCTGATGCTGAGGATCCAGCCCTAGCAGCCCGGCCTCTACCACGGCCACGTGTACCTCGTCTGCGTCCTCTTGTACTCATATCGGTGTAACGTATTAATCTGTTTAAAAGTTTTATGCATCAGCTTATCGTTCAAGTAATTATTAACAAATGTTTTATGAAGGAACAGTAATATGAGTAGTTTCCACAGATCGATTTTACAAAAGTTTTAGTCTCTATAGTCTCAGTTTCCTGATCACTGTGAAGTCAGAGTTTTAAAATTTATAAAGAGAATGATCGAACCTGGAAATTAACTATGACAACGATTGAGGCAAGTGCACCTATCAAACAGTAGTATAGCTTAGGCAAGACCGGATTGTCGAACCCAAAGGAACAAAAAGTACTAATACTAACTTTCTTTCTATTATTTAGCCTAAAATAAGTGAAGCTGTTTATTAATCTAAATTAACTAATTACTAAGCTAAAGACGCAAAGACAAAAAGAATGAATTGGGGAAATACTTGGGAAAAACTCAGTTGATTAAGACGATACCCTTAGGAAGAATCCACCTAGACTCCACTTGTTATCTAACACTGAACCAGATGATTTATTCACTTGACTTGATCCGTAGGACTCCCTAACGTATATTAAACCCTCTCTTGAGGCGAATAACATCTAACCCTAGGTTAATTAATTGAAATCTGTTTCCCATTAATAACCCCCTAGAATAGCAGTAAATCGATCTATGGACTCCCATATTAGGTTTCACCCTAATCCGGCAAAATCTCGTCACCCTATCTCTAGGCGTGCGATCAACTCCGCTTAATTATGCTAGATCTACTCTTAAGCAGGGACTTTTGCTCCACCAGCTAAGCACATTCGACTTGAATTAATATCCACGAAATATTAACACAAGAATTAAGCACACATAATTAAGAACAAATCAAGTATTTATCATATAGTTCAGAAAACAATAACAAGATTCATCTAGGTTTCATCCCCCTCAGGTATTTGAGGGGTTTAGTTCATAATAGTAAAGAAAAACATCTCAGAAGAAAAGATAAAATAGAACATAAGAAATCCCTAAAACCCCTAAAGGAATTAAAGAGGAGATCCTCCGTCTTGAGTAGAATTTCGGCTTCTTTGAGATGGATCAACTGGCTATCCCTTGAGAGTTTCCCACAAATCTGACCTTTTCGGCTTGGCTCCTTGGCCTAGCTAACCGCCCTCTCGACAGAGGGTTTCTGTCAAACTCTCCGATTGGGTTGCCCCCTAGGGTGTTTATATAGGCTTTGAGATGTGTTACTTGGCCTCCAAGTATCCTAATTTGAGTGCAATTCCTAATTGGGGTTTAATTAGATTTTAGAGTGTGTTTCTTTGCCTCCAAGCATCCAAATCCGAGTAAAACTTCTCTTCGCCGCGGCAGGGACACAGCCATGGCACACGCCCGTGTGAATCGTGGCCAGGTCGTGTTGGACTCCGTTAATGAGGCACAGCCGTGTAGATCGACATCAGGCCGTGTTCTAGTATATTTGAGGAGGCACACCAGTAGTGTGGGCTTTAGTCCGGTAGTGTCAATTTCTTCTTTGGCCCATTTTGGTCCGTTTTGAGCCCGTTTCTCGTTCTTTTTATTCTTGGGTGCTTTCTTGAGTATAAGTCATGAAAAGAAAGGAATAAGAGCACCTTTTTACATAAATCAAGGGATAATTCATCCAAAAGTATGCTGAATGTGGGCCTAAAATGTGTTACTATTTTGGTTTATCAAATACCCCCACACTTAAGCTTTTGCTTGTCCTCAAGCAAAATTCTCAACTTACAATTAAAACAAACTTTCTATAATCCATAATTCCTATCAACAATGTCTTATCATAATTCATAAATAATTTATACATGGATAATTCAATTCAAAGAGTCCTAAGGATTCAAACAATCTAAGTCATTGTAACACCCCAAACCCGGCCCATACGCCACGGCCGAATTTAGAATGCCACTGCGGAAAACGTTTGAAAAATATTTTGACTTAGAGTGAAAACATAAAAATTTATTGTCTTTAATAAAACATTGTATATTTATAAATCCAAATAAAATCAAGTTGTTACAAATTCTTCGATTTGTAATTTTAACATATATCTTTAAGATATGAGTTGCTAAAAATATAACATATCCAAATAATAAAAATTGTCAATCCACTTTAAAACATAATAATAAACTTCAAAACCTTTTAAGTGGCCCTTATTACAATAACCAACTATTCGCAAATTCTGAAAATATGTATAATATATATAAAATAAGGAAAATAACTTCTGCATGGGCCACCTCGTATCCACTCCAACTCGGTCCAAGCTTTATGCATCACCTGTAAGGTTTGAGAAAAATTGGGTGAGTCACACAGACTCGAGTGCATAGTTATTACACATGTCCCCACATATGGGGTTGGCCCATATCCACACAAATCCACATGCAAAATTATGCAAAATGAAGCCCAACGCAACCTAGTTCCATCCATTACACCAACCTCGGCACACACGCCCAAGGCCCTGGCTAATCCACCGATCACCTAAGTGATCCCACATATAACCTCGGCTGCAGACTTGTTGCTCAAGGCCGTGGCTAAGCCACCGATCACATAAGTGATCCCACATATCAATTAATCCACGGTGATGCACACAACTATCAACCGCCGAGATGGGCACCTAGCCAACACCTCCCTTGATGGAGCACATAGCTAACATCAAGCGCCAATGTAGCACAAGGCTAACATCAGACCATGTACATAAAGTACACCCTTTCCTTTGATAGTCACATCCCAAGTCCCATGCATATATATATATGTGTATCATGGCAACATATCACTTGGACAATAATGCATCACATGCCATCACATTTCATATATTCATCAATGATCATTTAATATCGTAATTCACTGACCTGAGTATTCGATCACCCACCACGGGTATTCACAAACTTAGCCCTTAATTCGGCTACCATTAACATCATATCACATATATATAAATATAACACATACACACAATCAAGAGACAGTGCGATAACTATGCACCTGATAACAGTGAGAACTATACTTTCCCGCTCGTCGATACCTAAATATTTATCACTCTTGATTAGAACACTAACATTCATAAAACTATACAATTGATAAGTAATCTAAATCCTTACCCTTGGAATCCAGAACAACAACTATATGCGATTTCACTCCAATTGATGGTTCATAACCTGATGAAGAACCACGAACAAACAATGGCTCGGGAGTACGTACGACTTCAAATAATCGATTATCACCAGCAGAGGGTCCACATCCCGGTGGAAAGTCTCGAACTCCCGACACAGCCCTTCGTTTGAAATTTGAGGGTATAGCGAAACCACCCCTCTTCCAAACACTATTAATCGCTCTTTTCAACCCATTCTTGATTGCCAAAAATCTTAACACTTTGATTCAATTCGATATATCGTCACTTGCCTATGGAGTTGTCAAAATCCTTGAATGATGAAATCCTTTACCACCCGTTCTTAGTATGGCTATGGTCGACTATCAATGAAGAAATGATCAGCACTCCCCTATACCACTACAAAGATAAAAGGGTTTGTTTGAAAGAGAAGAAATAATGATTTCGGTCAAAAGATCCTCTCAAGGAAATATACAATTTCGGCAATGAAAGAAAAATAAAAGAATTGAAAAGAGTGTTTTTACTGATTGATCAAGGTGTGAATAAGAAAAATGGTTGAGAAGTGAATATATATGAAGAGAAAGATTCGGCTAAGGAGATTGTCATCAACATTCGGCCATGGTGAAGAATTAGGGAGAGAATAATGTTGAAAGTCTCTTGTGGAAAACAAAGAGGAAAAGAAGAATAGAAATGAGGAGTTTGGGTTTCGGGTTCTCAAGAATAGAAGATGAATCAAGGAAGAACATTGAGTCAAAGTGTGTTCGGCAATAAGGGAAAAAGAGAAGAAATGGTCTTTGATGGTTTTGTAGTTTCGGTCAAAAAAAAAGAAGAGAAAGAAGGAATGGACTTGAGAAGGAGAAGGATTCGGCCAAGAGAGAGTAAAAAAGAAAATGTGATCATGAATCAATATCAAAAGAAGAAAAGAGAGATATGTGTGAGAGAGATTCGGCCAAACACTTATTTGCCAAAAAGAAAATGCACAAAAGCCAAGTGAGGTTTCGGTTTCAAGAGCAAAGATGAGAGAAAGGAAATAACATTTTTTGTTCAAACAAAATGAAGGCTAAACCAAAAGCAAAATTTGCACAAAATGCACAAAAACATTCGGCCAAAGAGGGGAGTTTTTAGAGAGAAAGAAAACAATGCCAAAAGATGCACAAATGCCAAAGGTTGACCAAATATCCTCCCCCAAACCACCTAACAACATTCGGCCACCCCCTAGCCACACTTGCCGTCCACATACATGCACTAAAGGCCTTGAAAGAGTTTCCAAAACATCTTCCTTAAGCCAAGCCCTTTGTCTCCCCAACCTTCCATAACTTTAAGATTCTTATCCCCTATTTCAAGCTTTCCTTAAACCAATATTCAACTTACCAAAAACTTAAGGTCCAACCTATCATAATTAGAGTTTGACCGTCCATCAATGCTAGGATACAAAAATAAAGTCTTCAAAATGCTTTCCAAGCAACTCGAACCACTTCCCTCAAGCAACCTTTCAAGCTCCTTATCCACTATGCTACTAACTCCTCATGTGCTAAATTTAACACTTAAATTAACTTAAGTGTTAAGTTTACTTAATCCTCTTCACTAAATTTCCACACTAAAATTTATTCTAGCTTAATTAATATTTCCAAACCTTCACACAAATATACTAAGCACACAATAACAATCCTACCCGAGCTAACCCAAGTAACAAGATGACACTCAAATTTTTCCTAACACCCAATTAAACCCGAGAATTCATAGAAACCTCGTAACCTTCCAAATCCACTTAACTAATAAATCCAATTTGCAAAAACACCATTCTCATTTTCTTAAAGATTTTAAACACTCCTAAGCTCAAGGTCCAATCAGCCCAATCCTACTAGGCCTAATTTCGGGATGTTACAATTTGTAACACCCCAAACCCGGTCAATACGCCACGACCAAATTTGGTATGTCACAGGGGGAAACGTTTTGAGGTAGAAAACTTGGTGCTCAGATTATTATATTAATCAAGTGATATACTTAAACATGTTTAGAATAAATCCCAAAGCATATAAATAATCCAAAACCATAATTAAAGAGGCCTTATTACAAATCCATAAAATATGAAAACCCAAATTAAAATATAATAAGGTACCCAAATGGAAGTTCTTGTAAAATCAAATTTTATTGCATGGCCTCCTCGAGTTCATCCAGCTCCACATCCGCGATCTCACGAATCACCTGAAAAGATAAGGGAGAAGGTGAGTCACTAAGACTCAGTGCATATTCCCTCTCCCGGGTAAATACCACATACTTACACAAATTATAACCAAGCAATATATATATATAATGCACCCAACCTAGCCATCCGTAACTCCTTTTTCTACCCCGTGTGGTACCAAACCACTGGTGGTGCCAAACCACTGGTGTCCCAAAGACACAAATGTGATACCAAATCACTGGTGACCAAAGTCACGAATAATCAAGTTGTGGGGCCAACCCACGTGTGATACCAAATCACTGGCGACAATCCCATAACTCAAAAGTGGGGCCAACCCACGGTGGTGTTAATCCGCAGGGACGAGTCGCTATGAGGTGCGAAACCTCTGGTGTCCCAAAGACACGAAATATGTGGTACCAAACCACTAGAGGTGCCAAACCTCTGGTGTCCGAAGACACGAATATCAATCTTCCCCCTCCTCTCATATTGTCCATACCAATGCAATAGATAAACAAATCATGTTAATATACTTTGATATGAACATATAACCAATACATATCGTAGATCATGATATTAAACAACATATAGCAACATCATGTCGAAACGGACTTACCCGTATCCTTGCTCATACCCATCAAGGTATCATATCAATATCTCATAGTTTCGGCTTTAACAACTTGAATAGTTATTTAACACACATATATATATAAACCAAGTTATAAAGTGTGTAAGATACACACCTTTTACTAACGCCAATACTAACTTCCGAAGATCCGATCTACCACACTAGATCACCTTGTCCTACAATCGGCCAAATCACAATATTTTAATGAAGACCATTCGGCCAAAAACATATCTTAATCCAAATAACCTTAGACTTTTCTCAACCAACTTTAAGAATATTGAATCCTTACCACTTGACTTACCAACTTCGATTGCTAATGGTATGGCTTAAATCGATTGCTTCTGAAATCCCAATGAGCCTAAATGAATAATTGAATCCTAAAAAAAATGGTTAGAACCTTGCAACAAATGCCCATAGGTTCGGCCCTTGTCCACAAGAAAAGGAGAAAGAAAAGAAGGAAAAACGGCCATGAACACTTACCCTTTTTCAAAACCGATTGAAGAAAACCAAAGAGGATCTACCCTTGAATATTCGACCAAAATAACCCCAAAAGAGAGGAAGAAGATTCGGCTATGGTGAAGTAAAAAAAAGAAAAGAGAAATAGAATGGAAATGGATGAAAAAGAAATGGAACTTGAGAAGGAGAAGGATTCAGCCAAGAGAGAGTAAAAAAGAAAATGTGATTATGAATCAATATCAAAAGAAGAAAAGAGAGATATGTGTGAGAGAGATTCGGCCAAACACTTATTTGCCAAAAAGAAAATGCACAAAAGCCAAGTGAGGTTTCGATTTCAAGAGCAAAGATGAGAGAAAGGAAATAACATTTTTGGTTCAAACAAAATGAAGGCTAAACCAAAAGCAAAATTTGCACAAAATGCACAAAAACATTCGGCCAAAGAGGGGAGTTTTTGGAGAGAAAGAAAACAATGCCAAAAGATGCAAAAATGCCAAAGGTTGACCAAATATCCTCCCCCAAACCACCTAACAACATTCGGCCACCCCCTAGCCACACTTGCCGTCCACATACATGCACTAAAGGCCTTGAAAGAGTTTCCAAAACATCTTCCTTAAGCCAAGCCCTTTGTCTCCCCAACCTTCCATAACTTTAAGATTCTTATCCCCTATTTCAAGCTTTCCTTAAACCAATATTCAACTTACCAAATACTTAAGGTCCAACCTATCATAATTAGAGTTTGACCGTCCATCAATGCTAGGATACAAAAATAAAGTCTTCAAAATGCTTTCCAAGCAACTCAAACCACTTCCCTCAAGCAACCTTTCAAGCTCCTTATCCACTATGCTACTAACTCCTCATGTGCTAAATTTAACACTTAAATTAACTTAAGTGTTAAGTTTACTTAATCCTCTTCACTAAATTTCCACACTAAAATTTATTCTAGCTTAATTAATATTTCCAAACCTTCACACAAATATACTAAGCACACAATAACAATCCTACCCGAGCTAACCCAAGTAACAAGATGACACTCAAATTTTTCCTAACACCCAATTAAACCCGAGAATTCATAGCAACCTCGTAACCTTCCAAATCCACTTAACTAATAAATCCAATTTGCAAAAACACCATTCTCATTTTCTTAAAGATTTTAAACACTCCTAAGCTCAAGGTCCAATCGGCCCAATCCTACGAGGCCCAATTTCGGGATGTTACAGTCATAGATTTGTAGCTCGAAAATATAGGCGTCTCTTCTTATCTAAATAATTACCTTTAATTCAAAAATGACAAGGATTGACATCCTCACTAGAGATTCACTCAAATCACTGAAAGTGTTTAAGGTTCAGGAAAAAGCGCTCAAAAGTCGAACATGAAAAGTTAATCCCATAGGCTTGCCTAAAAATCAAATCTCCACCACTATAATATGAGATGATGCACAAATCAAAAGGTCTTTGTCAGGGTTGTAACGGGGCTAGGGTTAAGGTGTGGATACAGGCTGAATTAGAAGGTTAAAATCGAGACTGAATTGACAAATTACCTAACCAGAAACAATGAATTGAATAATAAGTAATTACTTTAATTAATAATTCTAATACTACGAGCCTTTTCTTCAATATTTGGAATTCAAACGTATAAGCTCACTTAATCACAAAACTGAATAACGAATATACTTTGATTTTTTTTATTTTTTTATTTTTTATTTTAATTTTTTAAAAAAACAAATCATAAATACATAACAAAGGATAAATTACTGAAATAAAAAACATAGTTAGGCTATTAATCAAATCAAATCTCGATATAAGGGTAGTTAAAAAAAGGATGGTGATAACAAATACAAAGGGTTTTTGGGTTAGTATTAGTGGGTAAGTCAATAAAAAAGTTGTTAGGATTAAATGGGGTTCACTAGGGGTTAATTATGAAGGTAGGATTTTAATGGAGTTAGTGGGTTAAAACCTAGGTGCCTTAATCATCTCTGTATATCAAATCATGGGTGTGGCCTCGATATGTATAAACGAGGCAAGTTCTAGAATAACAAATCATTGTTGACATACTCATAATCAATAAAGTGAGCATGAAAAAGAATATATGCTCTATAAGGCTCAAAATCTCACAAAAATTCTGGGTATTTTGATATCAACCTTTTAAATTTCAAACTTCAAAGTAATATTTAAACTCAGTTCGACAACCTAGAAAATTTTAATTGAAAAAAATGGACTTATCATGCTTTATTCTTTAGTATCCTTCAAATTTAATCATCAATGCACAATTATCAATGACTTAATCCAAGACACATTAACAAAAATCATAAATCAGGGAAATTTTCATTGTAATCATAATATGAGAAACTTACTTTAAGACAATACATAATTCAGGGATTTTCAAATGATACTATAGTTAACCCCCCCACACTTAAGATGTACATTGCCCTCAATGTACAAAGATAGATAATAGCAATATAATAATAAAATCATAACATAGGGAGAGAAGTGAAACTTCCTGAATTTTGGATGGAGTCACTGAAAAGAAACCGGATAGGAATTGGCAAAGGTGAACATGGGGGAGCGTCTTGAACTGTTTGAGTCCTCGAAGCAGCCATCCTAATTTTATTGTATCCTAAGCTAAATCTAAATGGAATGAATAATAAGAAGAAAATAATAAAGAAAATAAAACAAAATTTAAAGAAATAAAAATAAAAATAAAATTAAAAATAAAAATAAAAATAAAAGTAAATAATGGAAAATGAAAAAAGAACAACAACTGGGAAAGAAAAAGGAAGAAGGTGGTTAAATAAAAATTATGGATCTGGTGGTTGCCCCCGCCCTTGTAACTTCCTGTGGTGGCCACACGGCCACGGCCATGGCCGTGTGTAAGGACGTGTGGTCTGGAAATATGCACTTTGGTTAGTTTATAGTTAGGTGCTAAAAAGGAAAAATAAAAGTAAAAGAAGAATTTAAAAAAAATGTAAAAATTAATAGGGTTAGTGCTCGGGTTGCCTCCCGAGAAGCGCTCGTTTATAGTCTTAAGCTAGACTTTACCTCTCATTCGTATGGTCATGGTGGTTTGAGGAGGTGAAAATCCTTTCACATGTGATCAATTCGGTTATGGATATATAGTTTAAGTCGAGTAATGCTTTCTTCAAAAGTGTTGAATTTAGGATTGCTTACCTCAGCTGTGCCGTATAGGAAGACATTAAGTACCTCAAAAGTGATTTCTTCGTTTGTCTTGAGGTCTGAATTGGTGATTCAAGGGTCTTCCTTATTCAACAATACATGATCCCCTATTTTGAAGTGATTTATTGTTCCTATCAGCTCGTCTGGGGTTTCCTTTGGTTTCACTTCGTGTATTCCTAGTTTCTCTTTAAAGTGTGTTTTCCACTCGTCTAGTTCATCGACACAAGCCTTAGTTCTTCATGAATTATTTCTTTATGGGTACGAGGTCTAAGATCTAGCTCGGCTAGGTGATTTCGTGATGCTTCTGTAAAGAAGGTTGAACCAAATGGTTATCAATAGAATTAACGTTCGTACCTTTATTACTCGATGTCCTAGCTAAGTCAAGAGCTTGAAGAGTGATTGTTTAAATGCGTCTCACGCGAAGTGTGAATTCACCAAATTCTTCCTCCGTGTGGTCTTTCTTTATTGCATCGGGATATGGCACACGAGGTTGGTAATCTGTAATTGTCGGTTTTGGTATATCATGGCACACTTCAACCTTACCTTTACTTACCACAGGTTCTTGCCTTGGGTTTGGTTCGTCTAACCCGTCACTATTGTAAATTGCTTGATTTTGCTCTCTCGGGTTAGTTTTAGTATTGCTTGGCAAGCTTCCTTATGGTAGTTCTGAGATCAGCTTAGCAAGTTGTATAACTGACTTAGTAAGTTCCCCAACTGACTCAGTGACTTCCCTAACTTGGCTCTCGATCCCTTTGATCGATGCTTGTTGGGTCTTAAGGGTGGTTTCAGTGTCTTGGAGACGGTTATCTGTGGCTGCCATGAATTTTGTCAGCATCTCCTCGAGGTTCGACTCCTCTTCCTGTTGGTAAGGTAGTTGTTGAAAATTTGGAAGAAGTTTCGGTCCTTGGCTACTTTGATCATCCCACGAGAAATTTGGATGGTACCTCCAACCTGCATTATAAGTGTCATTATAAAAATTATTTTGTGGTCTAGCATAGTTACCCATATAGTTGACTTGTTCGCTTTCCATGCCATGTCCGTAGGGTGGGTACTCAGGATTCGCCACGCCTCTGCTTGTTTCACACTGCATAACTGGATGTGCCTGCGAGGAACCGTATAAACCATTAAATTTTTTATGTATCATCTCTAACTGGGTTGATAGCCTGGTTTCTAGGTCAAGGTTGTAGATATCGGCTGCTTTTGTTGGCTTTGTCCTCATAACTTGCCACTGATAGTTATTTAGTGCCATCTCCTCTATAAACTAAAATTTTCCTGACAAAAGCAAATAAAAGAAAATTTAGCAAAGTAAAAAAAAAAAATATTGGCTAAAGTAATAAAAATAGAGTTTTCTTAATATTTTAGTTCCCCGGCAACGGTACCAAAAACTTGATCGCTGTGAAGTCAGAGTTTTAAAATTTATAAAGAGAATGATCAAACCTGGAAACTAACTATGACAACGATTGAGGCAAGTGCACCTATCGAACAGTAGTATAGCTTAGGCAAGACCGGATTGTCGAACCCAAAAGAACTAAAAGTACTAATACTAACTTTCTTTCTATTATTTAGCTTAAAATAAGTGAAGATGTTTATTAATCTAAATTAACTAATTACTAAGTTAAAGATGCAAAGACAAAAAGAATGAATTGGGGAAATACTTGGGAAAAACTCAGTTGATTAAGACGATACCCTTAGGAAGAATCCACCTAGACTCCACTTGTTATCTAACACTGAACCAGACGATTTATTCACTTGACTTGATCCGTAGGACTCCCTAACGTATATTAAACCCTCTCTCGAGGCGAATAACGTCTAACCCTAGGTTAGTTAATTGAAATCTCTTTCCCATTAATAACCCCCTAGAATAGCAGTAAATCGATCTATGGACTCCCATATTAGGTTTCACCCTAATCCGGCAAAATCTCGTCACCCTATCTTTAGGCTTACGATCAACTCCGCTTAATTACTCTAGATCTACTCTTAAGCAGGGACTTTTGCTCCACCACCTAAGCACATTCGAATTAAATTAATATCTGTGAAATATTAACATTAGAATTAAGCACACATAATTAAGAACAAATCAAGTATTTATCATATAGTTCAGAAAACAATAACATGATTCATCTAGGTTTCATCCCCCTCAGGTATCTGAGGGGTTTAGTTCATAATAGTAAAGAAAAACATCTCAGAAGAAAAGATAAAATAGAACATAAGAAATCCCTAAAACCCCCTGAAGGAATTGAAGAGGAGATCCTTCGTCTTGAGTAGAATTCCGGCTTCTTTGAGATGGATCAACTGGCTATCCCTTGAGAGTTTCCCACAAATCTGACCTTTTCAGCTCGGCTCCTTGGCCTAGCTAACCGCCCTCTCGATAGAGGGTTTCTGTCGAACTCTCCGATTGAGTTGCCCCCTAGGGTGTTTATATAGGCTTTGAGATGTGTTACTTGGCCTCCAAGTATCCTAATTTGAGTGCAATTCCTAATTGGG
Organism: Gossypium sturtianum; assembly: GCA_025698515.1. NCBI lineage: Eukaryota > Viridiplantae > Streptophyta > Magnoliopsida > Malvales > Malvaceae > Gossypium > Gossypium sturtianum. The sequence goes on along the minus strand of CM046953.1, from coordinate 127,273,855 downwards.
GTTTAATTAGATTTTGGAGTGTGTTTTTTGCCTCCAAGCATCCAAATCCGAGTAAAACTCCTCTTGGCCGTAGCAGGGACACAACCATGGCACACGCTCGTGTGAATCGTGGCCAGGCCGTGTTGGACTCTGTCAATGAGGCACGGCCGTGTAGATCGACATCAGGCCGTGTTCTAGTATATTTGAGGAGGCACGACCGTGTGGGCTTTAGTCTAGGCCGTGTCGATTTCTTCTTTGTCCCATTTTGGTCCGTTTTGAGCCCGTTTCTCGTTCTTTTTATTCTTGGGTGCTTTCCTGAGTATAAGTCATGAAAAGAAAGGATTAAGAGCACCTTTTTACATAAATCAAGGGATAATTCATCCAAAAGTATGCTGAATGTGGGCCTAAAATGTATTACTATTTCGATTTATCATTTCCCCAACCAAGAGTTCGGTATACCACTACTATCCCTAGTAGTTTTTTAGTACAGTCACTATAGCATATAACCAAGTATAAGATCAGGGAACTTATGGATTTGGTGCCGGAGACTCGGTGTGCCATACTCTCAATAACACTATCACTTTTCCTAAACTAAAGTTTAAACAGATTTTGAAAAAAATTTCAAACCCATTCCACAGCCGAGTTTTGTAACCTGGCTCTGATACCATTAAATGTAACACCCCAAACTCGGCCTAGACGTTATGGCCGGATCTAGAATGTCACATCGAATGTTGTTTAAAAGCTACGCGTTCAAATAAACCTTTCCTTAGTTTAAAAACTTTATAAAAACTTCGAGTTTCGTTGCTTACAAAATATGATTAGCTCAAGTTATGTGCTTCCAAATATGTTATTATTTTCGAAAACTTTGTTTGATTGCAGAAGTCTGATTTAAGTAGCTGCGAAAACATGATATTTTGATAACAGTAATTATTGTTTTAAAACCCGTGTTCAACCGTTTAACCATTCATAAAAGAAAATCCCAAAGGCCTTTTTACATAAAATTTTACCCCAAAAATAATATAAAATAAACAAAATCCAAAATTACTAAGTTTTGTTAAGAAGCAAATTCAACGCATGGCCACCTCCGAGTCCTCCACGGCTCCAAATCCTCTAACGCTGGGGATTACCTGTACGGTTAAGAGAAAGGGGTGAGTTACAAGAACTCACTGTGTAATCCTCTGTCACAGATCCACGATGCAGGCCCAAGCCCGTGCGAGATCGATTCGGGCCTTAGCCCCAAAATCATAGTAATGCAAGCAAAAATGCAGCCCAACCCAATTCAACCATCACACCACCCGTACCAACCCTACACACCATGTGGGGACCAAGTCAACCCACCCAGCCCTACACACCAAAAGCGCAGACGAGCTGCTAATATCAACGCAGTAAAGCTACCAGTAACAGTATACATGGCTGAGCCACTAAAATCAGTATAACGTGGCATAGCCACTAGTACAGTACTTCCTCCACAAGCATAACCCAACCCAATGCAACGTGCAGTGATATAATAAAATGATGTATGACATAAATTACCATCACAAACAATTAAACAGGGTACGCATACGACACTAGATCTACCACTAGGGGTGTAATGGTCATTTGGTCGATAGGGGGTAAAACGGTAATTTACCCCGCAGGGGTATTCCAGTAATTTCACCAAACGAGGGCATTTCAGTAATTTCACCCTTTAAGGGTATTTCTGATAACTTTACCCGTCGAGGGTATTTCAGTAATTTACCCACTAAGGGTATAATGGTAATTTCCACCCCTTTGGGGGTATTTCGGTAATTTTACCCATCGAGGGTATTTCGATAATTCACCCACTAAGGGTATTTTGGTAATTCACCTACTAAGGGTATTTTGGTAATTTACCCTCTACGAGTATTTTGGTAATTTGGCCACCTAACGGCCTTTTCGGAGGCCCACTGTCGCCTCGAGCGACACAAGTTCCCCTTTTGGTCAAAACAGTGTAGTTGGGCCTAAAGTCCAATTTCGGCCCAAATGGGCCCACACGCTCGTGTGGCCCATTCTGCTCATTTTCAGCCTCGATTTTGCAGACTTCGCAGTCGCATCTGTCATTCAAAAATTTTCCATCAGTCTTGCTCATGTGGGCTCCTGAGCCTATTGGGCCCACTTAGCCCGTTTCGGCTCGATAAGGCCCATTACGGCCTCAGATTCACGAGAGTGTTCGTGACACTCTCAACGATCTACCACCATCACTAGTGGCTCAGTTTATCACCATGAGCGCTCGCATGCTCGAGTTCCTCGGTTGCCGATACTCTGACTTTTCGGTATTTCGGCTTATGTCCAAATCACAGAACATCACATTATCACAACCAATGGTGTGAGATTACACACCTGATTACGAGTTGTGTTTTCCAATGCTTCCAAAACACCTATAGTGATAGTTGACAACAGGTTAGTCTCCACTTTGATAAACGTAACTAGAAACACTTACTAGGCTAACTCCACTTACCACAATGCAATCTCCTTCAGTGCACCAAGTTTTTGGCCATATCCCTCGACTACGAAAATCAAGACCCTAACATTGTTTTGAAGAACAAAAGCGTGTTAGACAACATCCAACATTCGGTCTCCACAGAGAAAGAGAGAGAGACCAAATTTCCTACCCAAGCAGTCACAAGAACATCTTCATAAGAACGTAGTCATAAAATGTTTGAGTTTTTTTACCCTTACTAAAGTACCACAAAATCGACAGTTGTCCAACAAGGGGTTTCAGCTCTCACAAAAGAGAACAAATGTGATTTGAGATGGAGAAAAGTAAATAGATTCGGCCTAGACAATAAAGAGTTAAGACTGAGTGTTTCGGCTTTAGTAGAGAAAAGAGAGAAAAGCAAAGAAAATAAAGGGAAAAGAAAACGTTACCTTGCAACCAGAGAAGCACCGAATAGGAAAAGAAGTTTCGGCAGCAAAGGATAACAAACAATGATATAATGAAGAGAAGAAGATGGAGGAAAGAGGCTTAACGGTTCACTGAACGACCACAACAAAAGGATGCAGAAAAGAAGAGGGAATAAGGTTGAATTCGACAGTTAGCAGAAGAAATGCAATAGGAAGAAAAAGAGATGAAAGCAAAGTGAAATCGGTAGAAGTCAGAAAAGCAGAAAAAGACCCAAAATGATGGTGAACTAAAACCCCAAAATGCAAAACTCACAAGAAAGACTAAAGCGATTCGGCACACTCTCACAACATCAACCGAAAATGCACTCCCTACACTACTAACCTTTGGCCGAATTTCCCTATTCACTTCTCCGCATTCGGCCAACTCCTCCACACACTCCACTTCCTTGATTTTCTCCACCTTTCTCTCCTACACTTACTCTCCTTCACCCATTTTAATTATTTGACCAAGTCTCCAACCAACCTTGTAGAGTTTGATCCCAACTCTGCTTCCTCCTCTCCCAAAGCATTAAATAAAATCCCTCATTTGTAACCTGTGGGATTCGAACCCCTTCACTCCATGCTCTCCACTTGATGCCACACCACTCCACCATGTGCTCAACTTGTGTTAGCAAAACACACTTTAATTTACATAAGTCCTGCTTCCAACAGCCCTATCCACTAAAGAGTCAAAAACCAAAAATTTTCCAGGGCTCAAACTCGAACCCAAGCCTCCCTAGAACCCCCAAATACCCTTAAATAACCTGTTGAGCAAGCACAACATGCATTTATACAAAAATCACAAACCCCTAATTTTTGGGATGTTACAATTCTACCCCCTTAAAGAAATTTCGGCCTCGAAATTTACCTGATCAAAAGAGATGAGGGTACTGATGTCGCATTGCCTCCTCAGGCTCCCATGTGGCTTCCTCCGAACCATGATTACGCCACAGTACCTTGACTAATGGAATAGATTTCCTCCTCAGCACCTTCACATCACGGTCCAAAATCTGCACCGGTTCTTCTTTAAATGTCAGATCAGATCTTACCTCGATCTCCTCCACCGGCACTATATGAGAAGGATCCGAACGGTAGCGTCTTAGCATAGAGACGTGGAATATGTTATGTATCCGATTTAACTCAAGAGGCAGCTCCAGCTGATAGGCGACCAGTCCAACCCGTTTTAATACCCGGTAAGGTCCGATGAATCTGGGGCTTAACTTGCCCTTCCGCCCAAACCTCAGAATCTTCTTCCAAGGTGAGACTTTCAAGAAGACATAATCCCCCAATGAGAACTCGATTTCTTTACGCTTAAATTCAGCATACGACTTCTTCCTATCAGATGCTTCTTTTAATCTACCCCGGATCAACTTCACTTTCTCCTCAGTTTCCGAAATTAGCTCTGGACCCAACAATTGTCGCTCACCCAATTCTGTCCAACAAGTAGGGGTACGACACCTACGCCCATATAATGCCTCGTATGGTGCCATCTGAATGCTGGATTGGTAGCTGTTGTTATAAGAAAATTTCGCCAGCGGTAAATAGTCCTCCCAACTGCCCTTGAAGTCAATCACACAACTTCTCAACATGTCTTCCAAAATCTAAATTACCCTTTTCGACTGACCATCAGTCTGCGGATGGAATGCTATGCTAAAATCCAACCTTGTACCCAGAGCTTCATGTAACACTTTCCAGAACCGAGATGTGAATCTAGGGTCCTTGTCTGAGATGATAGACATCGGCACCCCATGCAACCTTACAGTCTCTGCCACAGACAACTTTGCCAATTTTTGCAACGAGTAATCGGTGCGAACCGGTATGAAGTGGGCAGATTTGGTCAGCCGATCCACAATTACCCATACCGAATCCTTCCAACGATTGAAATTTGCACCATCAAATCGGTCAAGTTTCACAAACTCTTGCTTCATCACTATGCATGTGGTGGTAGTCTCCGTCGCCATTTCCAAATTAGTTCTCTTTGATTGTTGGATAGTTTGAATGGAGACGATAGAACTAGAGACTTATATGGAAATAAACAGTAGACTTCGAGGCGTAGGTGACACTTTCCAAAGAGAACTATTTTCCCCCACACAAGTTTCTAGAGGGTTAAGAAAAAGGTCCTCCCAGGATACAACGAAGTTTTAAATTTTCTTTGATTAGAAAAATCGAGGAATTCTCTAACTCTCATTCTAATTTCTGAAACTAAATTAATTATAATGTAATATGTGAGCAGCATAGTCCCTCTATTTATATGCACTCAATGAATACTATTTTGAAGAGCCACAACCCTTAATTTTGGACATACTTCTTGGAAGAAACATGCCTCATGGAAATGTATCCATTGGATGAAAAATCAACACTTTTAATTTTAATAGTGCTCATGAATAATTAATTTGTAATCTATAATTTCTAACAGGAAGAATAGAAAAATGACTTCTTTTTTTGGGTGAGTTTAATATTTCTATTTTTCAACTGAAATCTATCAAATCTCAAGCACTTTCATATCTTCTAGCTCATTTCTGATCTCAAAATGAAGAAGAATTAAACTAATCTATGCCAAATGAATTCCATGAAGATGTATGTCTAATACGTTTAGATGAAGGGGGATGGAAGTTATATTTTGATGCCTCTTCAACCAATTTTGGAGGAGGTGCAAGTTTAGTCTTAATCCCGACAAGTAGAGAATTTGATTTCTCTATTGAGTGTATTGAGTTGACCTCTAGTCATTTGAGTAGAAGAGACATTTTCTTGGGAAATGAGGTTTGAGAAGTAGAGTGCTCTTTGATTCTGAGTTTAGAGTTCAACTCCTCATAATCAAGTAGAAAACCTATTTCTTTTTCTTTCGAATTGGACTTTCTTTACACTAATAATCAAGCAAATTATGAGGCATTGATCTTGGATTTACATACTACAAATGTTTTTGGCATAAACAATATCTGTATCCAAAGAGATTCAGATCTTATTGTAAAGAAAAAAATTGGAGAATTTTCTCTAAATGAGTCCATGCTGTTTTCTTAAAGATCTCTTGTCCATGCCTTATGGAAGAAATTTTATAATGTTAGGTGTGAACATAGCTCAAGATCTATAAATAGTTATGTTGATGCTCTTGCTACTCTAGCTTCTAAAATTCATATTCCCGAAGAGAGTTGAAACGTCAATATGTTAGTGATTGAAAAAAGTTTGAGCTGCCTAGCAAGTGAGTTGTTATTTACTCCAAAATATGAAAACAATGAAGATTGGAGGGTTCCTATCATTGAAAACTTGGTTCCTCCTACTTCCGTTGATATTTACGAGTTGAAGCACTTTGTGTTAATCCATGGTCTTTGTAACACCCCTAACTCGTATCTGTCAACGGAATAGGGTTACGAAGTATTACCAGAGTTTTCAGAACATTTACGAATAATTCACATCAATAACTATTCATTTGCCAAAATTATTCATAACATCCCTTAAATGGACCTTCGAGGCCCAATATGAATATTAGAATCAAGTCGGGACTTAATCGGGAACTCCAAGAATTTTTCGTGAAATTTCAAAAATTTTCCAAGATGTAGGGCTCACACGCCCGTGTGGTCCAAGGGACACACCCGTGTGACACTAGGACACGTCCGTGCCGCAGGCCGTGTTCGAAACTAAGTAGCTCTCTGACTTGTGCCACACGGCCAACCACATGCTCGTGTGCTAGGCCGTGTGGTTTATTAAAATTTTCAAAATTAGGTGCAGGTTTCACACGACCAAGACACACGCCCGTGTTCTAGGCCGTGTAGCACACAGGGCTGAGACACACGCCCGTGTCTCTACCGTGTGCTCAATTCTGAGCATTCTCTTTTCTCGAATTTAAGATGCAGGGGACACACGGCCTAACTACATGCCCGTGTTTTCTATAAATTCATGCAATTTACTCCCTATTCCAAGCCTAACCGAAATTTCAATTTACAATTTACAGCACATGTATTCTATAAATTTTAGAATTTTTCTTCAATTTTCACAACTTTACAAATTAGTCCCTAAATCATGTTTTCATCAAAATTCACTTTGTGAAAGTTTTTTATCTATCAACAACCTTTCATTTTCTTCCATAAATTTCAAATTTTCAGCATATTCATCCATGACATAATTTCTATACTTTGATAACTTTTCAAATTGATCCCCCAAATAGATAGATTAGACTATCCCGGTTTTAAAAATATAAAAATTATTAAAAATGGGACTTGAATACTTACGAATTTAAGCCAAGAAATCTTGTTTTCTCTTTTCTAGGGTTTCCATGGGATATTTGGGGAAGAAGATGATATAATTTTTTTTTTAATTCTATTTTAATTCTTTATCATCTTTTAATTATTTCCATTTCCAATTTAGTCCCTAACCTTTTCTAATTTTTCCATGGATGAATCATCAAAAATATCTACTAACTTTTGATTAATGGTTTAATTACCATATAAGGACCTCAAGTTTTAAATTCCATAGCTATTTGATCCTTCTAGCTACTAGAATTCAACTTTTGCATTTTATGCAATTTGGTCCTTCCCGTAATTAAGCACCTAATCGATAAAATTTTCTTATCAGAATTTTCACATGATATTCCTATCTAAATGCAAATCATGCAAAAATATAAAAATAATTTTTCTTTCTGGTTCGGATTTGTGGTCTTGAAAACCACTGTTCCAATTTCACTGAAAATGGGCTGTTACAACTCTCCCCCCTTAAGAATTTTCGTCCTCGAAAATCTTACTAATAAAGAGGTTTGGAGATTGCTTTCTCATGGTATCATCTGGTTCCCAAGTAGCTTCTTCAATACCATGTCGTTTCCAAAGAACTTTTACTAATGCCACCTTTCTATTTCTTAGCTCTTTTGTTTCTCGAGCTAAATTTTGATCATTTCTTCACTGTATGTCATATCAGGCTAAATTTATACCTTTGATGGAGAAATAACATGTGAAGGATCTGATTGATACCGTCGTAGCATAGACACATGAAAAAATTTATGAACCCGATCAAGTTCTGGTGGTAAAGCTAACCAATATGCAGCAGGTCCAGTTCTTTCTATGATTTCATATGGCCCAATGAACCGTGGACTCAATTTTCCTTTACAGCTAAACCGAAGAACTTTCTTCCAAGGTGATACTTTCAACAATACCTTGTCACCGGAGGACTTTTGACAATCAGAAGCTGCTTTCAAACTGTCCTGAATTACTTTCACCTTTTCTTCAGTTTCACAGACTAAATCAACTTCGTGTAACTTTTTCTCACTGAAGTTTGTCTAATACAATGGAGTTCTACATTTGTGACCATACAGAGCTTCATACGGTGCCATTTTGATACTGGACTGATAACTGTTATTATAAGCAAATTCAACCAAAGGCAGATAATTTTTCCCAGTTACCTTCAAATTCAAGTACACAACATCGAAGCATATCTTCCAAAATCTGTATTACACGCTCAGATTGACCATCTGTCTGGGGTTGGAATGCAGTACTGAAATGTAACTGTGTACCCAAAGCTTTCTGCAATTTTCTCTAGAATCGGGATGTAAATCGAAGATCTCTATCTGAAATAATGGAGACAGGTACTCCATGCAAATTAATAATATGAGAAACATATAATTCAGCCAATCTATCCAAAGAAAAATCCTTACGTACCGGAATAAAGTGTGCGAACTTTTTCAATCGATCAACAATTACCCAAATGGCATCTTTCTTCTTTTGAGATAGGGGTAACCCCGATACAAAGTCCATGGTAATTCTTTCCCATTTCTATTCTGGTATCGTAACTGGCTGTAATAATCCTAAAGGCAACTGATGTTTAGCTTTTACATGCTGACATATTAAACATTTAGATTCAAATTTAAAAATATCTCGTTTCATTCCCGGTGACCAGTACATCTTTTTCAGATCATTGTACATTTTATTACTACTAGGATGAATAGACATGTTACCGTTATGAGCTTCATTCAAAATCTTCTGTACTAGTTCTGAATTCTTCGGTACACATATTCTGCCTCTAAATAACAGAAAACCATCAGTCCCAATCTGAAATTCTGAATCAGAAGTCGACTCACACTGTATCCGTTTTTCTTGTAACTTACTATCATATTTCTAAGCTTCAGAAATCTACTGAAAAATGTCGGTCTAGCTTTCAACTCAGCTATGATGGAAACATCATCAGATAACATCAATGGAGTATTCATAACATGCAAGGCAAACAGGGATTTCCTGCTGAGAGCATCGACAACTACATTGGCTTTTCCCTGATGATAGTCAATAACCAGATCATAATCTTTCAATAACTCAGGCCACCTGCGCTATCTCAAATTCAAATCTTTCTGTGACATCAAATACTTCAAACTTTTATGATTAGTGAATATATGACATTTTTCACCAAACATATAATGTTGCCATATTTTCAACGCAAACACAATTGCTGCGAATTCAAGATCATGTATTGGGTAATTTCTTTCATGTGGTTTTAGATGTATTGAAGCATAGACTATTACTTTACCTTCTTGCCTCAAAACACAGCCTAAACCATTCAATGACGCATCACTATAAATTATAAATTCTTTACCCGATTCAGGCTGAACTAACACAGGTGCTTCTGCCAATAATGATTTTAACCTATCAGAAATCTACTGACATTTATCAGACCATTCAAATTTCACATCTTTCTATAATAGACGAGTCATCGATGAAGCTATCATTGAAAAACCTTTTACAAACCTCCGATAATATCCAGCAAGTCCCAGAAAACTTCTAACTTTAGATACATTTTTTGGTGGTTTCCAATTGAAAATAGCTGAAATTTTGCTCGGATCTACTCGAATACCCTCTGCAGATACAATATGTCCAAGAAAACCAACCTCTTGTAGCCAAAATTCACATTTACTGGATTTAGCATACAATTGTTTTTCACGCAATGTTTGCAGTACAATTCTCAAATGATCAACATGTTCATTTTCATCTTATGAATAAACCAAAATATCATCAATGAATACCACCACAAACCTGTCTAAATAAGGTCTGAAGATTCTGTTCATCATATCCATAAACACTGCAGGTGCATTTTTCAAACCGAATGGCATCACAAGAAACTCATAGTGTCCATACCTGGTTCTAAAAGCTGTCTTTGGCACATCTGAATCTTTTACCCGTAGTTGATAATAACCAGAACGGAGATCAATCTTTGAAAATATAGTGGCACCTTTCAACTGGTCAAATAGATCATCAATTCGAGGAAATGGATACTCGTTCTTTATTGTAATAAATGAACAGTCTCAACGATCCATCTTTCTTCTTTACAAATAAAACTGGTGCACCCCAAGGTGAGAAACTGGGTCGAGCAAAGCCTCTATCAATCAATTCTTGCAACTGTGCTTTCAACTCTTTTAATTCAATAGGAGCCATTCTGTAAGGTGCTATAGATATAGGTGTTGTACCCGGAACAAGATCTATAGAGAATTCCACTTCTCTAATCGGTGGTAAACCAGGTAATTCTTCTGGAAATACATTAGAAAATTCACATACAACCAGCACTGACTGAATCTTCGACTCAGATACTTTAGTGTCCAAAACATATGCAAGATAAGCATCATAACCCTTTCTGACATATTTCTATGCTGATATTTCTGAAATCGCATTAGATAACCTATCTAATATATCAGAGTCAACATGAAGTAACTCACCATTGTGACATTTCAACACAATATATTTCTGTTTACAATTCACCACTGCATCATGTTTGGTTAACCAGCCCATTCCCAAAATCACATCAAATTCATCAAATGGCAATAGCATCAAATAGGCCGAAAAGCAATAACCCTTTACCATCAATGGATAGTTTTTACAAACCTTATCCACCATAACATACTGACCCAGGGGATTTGAAACTTTAACCACAAATTTAGTGAAATCAATAGGTAAATTTTTAACAGACACTAAATTTGTGCAAATGTATGAATGTGTGGAACCAAGATAAATCAAAGCAGTAATATCAGTATCAAGTAGAGAAAATGTACTAGTAATGACGTCTGGTGTAGAAGCATCTTCTCTAACACGAATAGCATATGCCCTTGCTGATGCTCGTGCCTCAGATTTAACTGTTGTATCCCTGGTAGTACCTCGGCTACCACTGACATTACCAGGATGACGGGGTGGACTGCCTCTCAAAACAGGATTACTCGGCTTTGGAGCCTGTTCAATTTCTTTTTCAACCCTTTCTGGACAATCTCTGAGAAAATGGTCAAGGGAACCACATCCATAATAGGCCCCGCTTCTCAAACGACATTCTCCAAAATGAAACTTATTACAATTTTTACATTTTGATTTGGGATTACCAACACTACCAACACTGGTTACAGATGGAGATGAAGACCTTAGGTTAGAGCGTTGAAAGCCTTGCTCTTTTTCAGAATATCCCGTAGAGGTGGTAACACGATCATAACACTTCTTTAATTTCTTAAAAGCAGATGATTGTGACTTACTCATAATTCTTTTACTAGAAACCCGAGCTTCTCTATTAGCTTGTTTCTTCTCTTTACTCAATTCTTCAGCTTTATGTGCTCGATCAGCCAGTACAACAAATTCCCTTAATTTAAGAATTCCAATCAACAATTTGATGTCTTCATTTAAACCCTCTTCAAATTGTTTGCACATGTCAGCCTCAGTTGGAACCTATTCTCTCGCATATTTGCTCAACCGAACAAATTCTCGTTCATATTCAGACACAGTCATATTTCCCTGCTTGAGCCATAAAAATTCTTTCTTTTTCTGATACAGGAATCTCTGACTAACATACTTTTTTCTGAATTTAGTTTTGAAGAATTCCCATGTAATGTTATCTCTAGGTACCACTGAAGTTATGGTATTCCACCAATGATAAGTTGTGTCTTTCAGTAGAGATACTGCACATTTCAAACATTTTGTGGGTGTACAAGATAATTCATCTAAAACCTGAATGGTATTTTCCAACCAAAATTCAACCTTTTCTGGATCATCATCTGCAGTAGCTCTAAATTCCTCTACCCCATATGTAATAGCCCAGTTTATACCGTAGTTGGAATAGTGGTTTTGGGACCATAAATTTGAGGTCAGAGAAATAATTTAATATTATTTTTGATGTTTATGGCATGTGATAAAGTATGTGTGAAAGTTCTGTGTGAAAATTTTATCGTTTGTGTGCCGATTTGTGAAAAAGGACCTAATCGCGTAAAATGCAAAAGCTGTGTGCTAGTAGTTAAAAGTGCTTAAATGCTATGTATTATTAAATGAGTGGTCCTTACGTTGTTATTAGACCATTAATAGCTTGGATGGACAAAAATGGGTTTATATTAGTGGATTTTTAATGTGTTTATGAAAGGTTAATTTTGGTAATTGACAAATCATGATATTATTATTAAAACAATGCCAAATACTCATCTTTTTCATGCATTCATCACCGAAAATTGAAGAAATAGATAGGGTTTATGATCTTTGAGCATTCGACACTTGTTGCGGTTGCATGAGGTATGTTTGGAGCACGATTTTTGATGATTTTTATGTTTTTATGATCGTTTCTTTAAGTACTAGCTAGCCCGTACCTTGATTTTTGGAATTTATGATGATTTTGTGAAGTACAATTGTTGAATAATTGAGTTTTGTAATGTTTGATGATGAAAACTAAGTGTTTGATGGTTGATATATATGTTTTGTATAATGATTTTTGATGAAATTGCCTATTAAGGATTAAATTGTGAAAATGAGAAATTGATGGGCTAAAATGTGAAATAAATGAAAGTTATGGGCTGCTAGTAGCATGTGATAAATTCGGCTAGCATGGGTTGCTAAGAAATTTATGGAATTTGTGATTTTATGCAAAAATGACTAAATTGATAAAAATATGGAAATTAGGGGGCTAATGTGTAAAATGCCCTAATTATGTGTTGTGGATTAAATTGAGTGAAAATGTGATTGAATGAGTTTAATTTGATATTATATAGATCAAGAAAGGAGAAATTCGGACCTAGATCGAGGCAAAAACAAAGTGCTCGATTGATCGTCTAATCTCGTCGTGTCTAAGTCTGAGGTAAGTTCGTGTATAATACGTATTGTTTAAATAATGTTCATATGTGATGAAATGAATGGAAATGTGATTATGGAGTTTGGTAATGTGAAATGTGAGTTCGAAGATATGTGGCACTAAGTGTGCATAAATAGAATCGTTACAATGATGAATGACACTAAGTGTGCGAGATAAAGAAAGCTTCTACTGTGTTATTTGGCACTACGTGTGCGATACCGAGACAAATTCGATTTAATGTGATGGCACTAAGTGTGTGTGATTGCTATGAAGTCAGAGTTTTAAATTTATAAAGATAATGATCGAACCTGGAAACGAACTATGACAACGATTGAGGCAAGTGCACCTATCGAACAGTACTATAGTTAAGGCAAGACCGGATTGTCGAACCCAAAGGAACTAAAAGTACTAATACTAACTTTCTTTCTATTATTTAGCCTAAGAATTAAGCGAATGGTTGTTTAATCTAAATTAATTAACTACTAGACTGAAGACTCTAAGACAAAGAAGAATGAATTTGGGAAAATAACTCGAAGAAAAACCAATTAATTAAGACGATACCCAAGGAAGAATCCACCTAGACTTCACTTGTTATCTAACTCTGAACCAGACGATTTATTCATTTGACTTGATCCGTAAGATTCCCTAATTTATATTAAACCCTCTCTCGAGGCGAATAACGTCTAACCCTAGGTTGATTAATTGAAATCTCTTTCTAATTAAAACCCCTAGAATTGCATTAACTCGATCTATGGACTCCCATATTAGGTTTCACCCTAATCCGGCAACACCTCGTCACCCTATCTCTAAGTGCGCGATCAACTCTGCTTAACTATGCTAGATCTACTCTTAGGCAGGGACTTTTGCTCCTCCACCTAAGCACATCAAACTTGAATTAATATCCGCGAAATATCAACACAAGAATTAAGAACACATAATTAAGAACAAATCAAATATTTATCATATAGTTCAACAAACGATAACAAGATTCATTTAAGTTTCCTCCCCCTCAGGTATCTGAGGGTTTAGTTCATAACAATAAAAAGAAAACATCTCAGAAGAAAAGATAAAACAAAACATAAGAAATCCCTAAAACCCCCTGAAGGAATTGAAGAGGAGATCCTCCGTCTTGAGTATAATTTCGGCTTCTTGAGATGAATCAACTTGCTATCCTCGAGTGAATCCCCACAAATTTGCCTTCTCTGGCCTGGCAAGACGCCCCTAAACGGTAGCTTTAGCCTCCCGTCGACTCCCCCTCTTTTAGGTCATACTTAGGGTGTATTTATAGGCTTTTGGAATGTGTTTCTTTTCCCCTAAGTATCCAAATCCGATTGAAATTGCTCTTTTCCGCGGCAGGGACACGGCCATGGCACACGCCCGTGTGAATCGTCTTTAGGCCGTGTTCAGACTTCATTAATGAGGCAAGGCCGTGTATCTCGTGGCTAGACTGTAACACCCCTTACCCGTATCCAATGCCAAAATAGGGTACGAGGCGTTACCGGACTTAAAATTCTTTAACATGTAAAACCACATCATAGGCGTATAACAACCATCAATATTGGCCATCTCCAAATAGCCTTAATCAAAATGAACATTTGTTAAATAAGGGCCAACATTTTAGGCCATAAGAAATATGAAATATATGACAAATTGACCAAGCCTACTATACATGCTATAACCCAAAAATTAAAGTATCTAGATATACCAAGTGTTCCGATTGATAGTGTGAGCGAATCTCCGACGTCTGCCGATCCCCGAGCTAACTTGGCGATACTACAAGGCAAGGGAAAAGAGAGGGGGAGTAAGCATAAATGCTTAGTAAGTTCATATGAAAATAATAAGAAATTAATAAACTTGTATGGATAAATCCTCACAATAATTTCTTAAGATGATATAATCATTATATCACATGCTTACACCTTATTACTTATGTTCATATTAATCTGTCTACTTGAGTCACTGTCACTAAATTATTTATTTCTCGAGCTACAGAGCTCCAAATGAAGAACTGTTAATTTTCCCTGAAACTAGACTCACATATCCTTATACCATAAAATTTTCATAATTTTTAGCTTAGCCAATTAGTACAGTTTATTCACTAACGTTTCCCCTATTTTACTGTTTGACTATTCTGACCTCTCTTCACTACGAATCAATTTTCTCCTCGTACAGAGTTTATATGACCTTCTTGTTTAGTTAATTTGAAAATATACTCATTCAGGATTTCAGGCATATAAATTAAATCCCCTAATTATTTTTGTAAATTTTTTAATGATTTTTCCAAGGCAGAACAGGGGATCACGTAATCATTCTGAACCAGTCTCACAAAAATTCAAATATCTCAAAATATACGTATCATTTGTTTTCTATGTTTCTTTTATAAAAAAATAGACTCATTAAGATTTAATTTAATATCTTATACAGCCTTTAATTCAATTTCCACCATTTTTTTTATTTTTCAACGTTATACTAATGCTGCTTCCCACAAGTGTTTTAATGTCAATTTTACTCATTCATTAATTCTTTGTGTTCACTTTCATTTATACACACTTACACCAAAGCATATTATAACTTGGCTCATAACAACCAAGTGATCATAGACACATCTTACTCGTTTGATAAAACAATGTAATTAAACACATACAGTAAGCTATCATAGCTTAGTAAGTTATAAGCAATTTCGTGATAATAATGCATTAAATCATTATATCATAACTTTAATGAAAAATTAATAGACAAAAACCCATCATCTATTCATTTACTTGTGCAACCACAAAACATTTCTTATCTTTCAAATTAAAGCCGAACCTAATGTGAATATTTGGTTCCCATGCATTATCGATATTTTCAAGTTCCAAACTATCTAAACATATATCATATACCAATTTCCACATATCCGTATCATATTTTGTAATTCATATAACAATCATTATGATTTTGTAAACTTTTGCACATATCAATTTATATCATCCAAATTATACATTTAAAAGAAACATTCCATCCAATCCACAAATAATCACTTTCTCTTGATTTTCGACAACATCATCTCATAGTATCAAAACTTACCGATTTCGATCTTTGAATTGAAAATTTACTTACACACTTAGTACTTATTAACCGATTTCGCACACTTAGTGCTCGGTAATTCAATTCGCACACTTAGTGCTCACTGACCGATTTCGCACACTTAGTGCTCGGTAATTCAATTCGCACACTTAGTGCATAATGACCGATTTCGCACACTTAGTGCTCGGTAATTCAAATTTGCACACTTAGTGCATTTCTCAATCTTGTTACACATTTATATATATATACATGAGAATTAAACCTCCACTACAAATCTATAAAGTAGCTTATTTCAATCTCCATAATCACATCCCATTCGAGTGTACCAATGACACATACATACCTCACATTCGGCTAAACTATACACATATATAGATATCATAATCGGCCATATCATTAATCTATATACATAGTTCCATTAAATTCATGTACACCACTATAAATAAATTCAATTCAACTCAATTGCTTATGAACTTACCTCGTCGCGAATCAGTCATTCTGATTGACATTTCCCTTTACTTGGTCCAAATCTCGATTTCTTTGATCTAAAATGTCACATTTCACTTAATTACCACTCACATTACTCATTTTAATACAAAAATCATACTATGACAAATTTACAACTTTGCCCCTAAACTTTCTCATAATTATGATTTTGCCCCTAGGCTCGTAATATGATTTTAATTCAATTTCTATAAAATTTAAGGTCAGCCGAACCTTTTTGTAACATCCAGAAATTCGATACTTTATGCTTTGCATTATATCATGCATTAGGCTAGTTAAGAATGTTAATTGTGTATGTTTAAGGGTCCTAAGAAGGCTTGGGGTTGAGTTGGGCCTTAGCAAATTTTTTGTGTTTAAGCACTTTAAGGAGGGAAGGTAAGTGGCGTCAAGACTTAAGGAAATAAGTGTGTATTTTGCTAGCACAAGTGGAGCTAGTAGCAGAGTGGAGTGGCGTCACATGAAGGAGCTAAAGGGGTGGAGTTCGAATCCCACCTATTGCAACTTGTTTTGGGATTTAAATTTTTGTGCTATTCAAGTAATTGATGGTAAGTGTCGGCCAAGCTTTAAAGAAGGAAAGGAAAAATTTTTATTGATGCAAAGAACACTATGGAGGAAGGTAAGGAGAAAATAAGGAAAGAAGTAAAGGAAATGAGTGAGAAGGGGGATATGTTGGCCGAATCTTAGGGAAGTGTATAGGGAAAGAATTTTTGGTCAACCACGACCTTTTCGGGTGAATGAGGCATACGGTTTTGGTAGGGGAAATTTGGGAGCCGATTTTCTTATGGTCTTTGTGCAAGTTTTGTGGATGAAATGTTTTTAATCTTTTTAACATTTTGGTGCTCTTTTTCCAACCTTTTTCCTTTGTTGCCAAAACACTCAAATCATTTTGTCCATCTTTCCTTTGTTTGCCGAAACACTCAAGCCTCTTTGCTCATCTTTTCCTAGGTGTTGGCCGAAACTTTTTGACATCTCTTTTTCCATCTCTCCTTTTCTTTTTCACCATTCCTTCAATCCTTCTCTCTTCTTCTTAAACCAATATTTTGATGGCTGAATCCTGCTTGATCTTTTCTCTCTAAATTGCTGAACCTTATAGCACTTAATCTCTTCCTCATTATTTATTTTTCTTTCGTGTTGGGCATTCTCTTCTTTGACCAAAACGGTAACTGGTTTCATTCCCATCTTTTCATTTTCTTTTCTTCATGGCCGAATATGTACCCCTTATCATTGGATGGTTCTCTAAACTGAATCATCACTCTCTCCTACACTCTCACATCGTGTTCTCCTTCCATTGTAGTATTATAGTGGGAAAGCCAAATCTTACATCTTTGTCGATTCATCCGTAGCCATAAGCCCAATTGGTGGGAGTCGGATCTATCATTGTTAAGGTAAGGAGTTTCGTCATGGTTCATTTTGATCTATTTTTATTGCTCAATTAGTTTGCTAAACGGATCGATGGATTTGACTAATCGATTATATTAGGGACTAAATCGCTCGTTCTTCTCTACTTGTTGATCCTACGGAAGTAGTGGTAAGCCGAATCCTATCCCTAAACAACTACTCTCTCTCATAGTAGTATTTTACTGACCAAGACATTTTCAATGGAGGCAAGTGGTAGTGATTTGAAAGGAAAAGCGATAGGAGGACAAAAAGGGAGTGGATTTGCAATTCCTAGTCCTAAGTTCAAACGAAGGGCAGTGTCGGCAGTTCGGGATTTTCCACTGGGTTGTGGACCATCATCTGGTGAGAATAGACAAATTGTGGTCGTTCACGATTCTAAGGGTAAGCATTTTTAGATCGTTGATTTAGATTTGGATTAAGAAAATCTCTTTGGTTGGTTAATCGAATGTTATGGTGTCATAGGTGCCGACAATGAAGAAGGTTTAGTTCTTACCATAATCAGGTGTGTAATCTCACACCGAAATCTCGTTGATTCATAACTCACCATTATGTTGGAAGAATAGATCATTGTATTGGCTTAAATGATGTTAATTCTAAGATCTGTCAAAATCGGTATTAATTTATTAAATTACAAAAATACCCCTATGGGATGATTTACGAAAATGCCCCTATGAGCCGATATACTATAATACCTGAATGGGATGAACTATCAAAGTGCTTTAATGGACCGATTCACCGAATTAATTCACTAGATTAATGGTTGTTGTATATATGT
The DNA here is from genome assembly GCA_025698515.1 of Gossypium sturtianum. NCBI lineage: Eukaryota > Viridiplantae > Streptophyta > Magnoliopsida > Malvales > Malvaceae > Gossypium > Gossypium sturtianum. The sequence goes on along the minus strand of CM046953.1, from coordinate 127,255,182 downwards.
GGATATTTTATTTTATTTTGTATGATACATTTTCATATATTGCATGGGATGGGATAAATTGTATGGAGAGAAGTGTAGCCTAGTGGCATTGCCACAAATCTATATATTATTTTGCATAATTATGTTTTTGGTGGCTTGACCACAAAAAATATTATACTCTAGCAGCTTGGCTACAATTTTGGTGTGAGCGGCAGGGTGGGTTGACTTGATCCCCACAGGTGTGATTGGCTGGTCAGGGGTGTGATGGATGGATTGGGTTGGGTTGCATACATTTACTTCATTTAAATATTGTTATGTAAATGGGCTTAGGCTCACGATTATGCTTTGCGGGTTTAGGCCCAGTGGATTACGGTAAGGGGATTATACACTGAGTTCTAGTAACTCACCCCATCTTCTTAACCCTTGCAGGTAATGCTCAGTAATAAGGACTTGGGCCCATGGATGATTCGGTGGAGGCCATACTTTGGAAATATTGTTTTCGAACATTAGTAAACTTCTTTTCTGTTTTATTTTCGTTACTTTTACTATTTTGGGTTTTAAAGTTGTAATAAGGCCTCTGGGATATGTTTTATTTTGCTTTATGTTTAGACGTATTTAATATCTTTCTCGATTTGTTTTAAATGGGGATTTTCTAAAAATCATAATTAACGATTTTTCCAAAATTGATTAATAAATGGATTTCGTAATAAATATGTACAAATATTTTTACTTGGACTTTTCCTCCGAAGTATCATCCACATTTTCAAAAGTTACAATTTTAAAGATTACCTGATAAATTTTCAATTCATCAATCAACCTCTCGAGATTAGTAGTATTTTTAACGAATATCTATAACTAAATTTGTTTTCTTAACTACAACCAAATAACACTTACTTTAGAAACATTCACTCGTTATTTATACGTTTTATTCATGTGACATGTCAGATCTGGTCATATCGCATGGGCTGGGTTTGGGGTGTTACATTTTATGGTATCAGAGCCCGGTTGCAAAACTCGGCTGTGGTTTGGGTTTAAAAATGTTTTCTAAAACAACTTGAAATTCGATTTATAAATACATGTTTTTAAGGAAGTATGGCACCACGGGTATCCGGCATCATGTCAGTAAGTTTTGTTTTCATTTTATGATTATTGTGGTATGACTGTAGTAAGAAAACTTCACAAAATAGAGATACTCTAGAACTTTTAGCTTTAGGAGCTGAAACTATAGAGATTGAGACTTTAGGATATGTTTTGCGAAAATAACTTTACTTCTTATACTCCATAAAATATTGTTTAATAAACACTGAATAAGCATACTGATTCAAAAGACTCTTAATCAGATTAAATCGATGTTAGTGAACATGACCGCTAGAGGAAGTGGACATGGTAGACGTGGACGTGGTAGAGGCCGAGGTGCTAGAGTTGTATCTGAGGCATCGGGACATATGCCTGAAATCGATGCACCTGCATCACCAGTGACTGAAGCTGGGTCACATGATCGAATGAGAGAGGACGACGCTCTGTCCCAAGTGATGTTGCGAGTACTGGAAAGGGTTGCTGGGGCAAGAACTGGGTCGGCAGCTCGTGGGTCGATATCTGAGTGACTTAGATCGAATGAGGCTGAAGTCTTTAGGGTATTTCGGGTGTAGCCCCAAGTGTAGCAGAGTACTGGCTTGAGGCAGTGGAACGAATTATGGACGATCTGGATTGCACATCTGAGCAAAAACTGAAAGGGGTTGTGTCATTGCTAAGAGACGAGGCGCATCAGTGGTGGCTCACTGTTCAGGAAGGCACTCAGGCTGATCGTATTACCTTTGAATTCTTTAAAATAGTATTCCAGGGAAAATATGTCGGGGTTAGCTATGTGGATGCCCGAAGGAAGGAATTCCTGAATCTGGTCCAAGGAGGTAAATCTGTGGCAGCATACGAGGCGGAGTTTTTGCGTCTGAGTCGGTATGCCTGGGGAATAGTGCCAACTGATCATGAGCGCTGTGTGCGTTTTGAGGATGGATTGTGTGATGAGTTACGGGTACTGATAGCCCCACAGAAGGAAAGGAATTTTGCTACACTGGTGGAAAAAGCTAATATTGCTGAAGAAGTAAAACACTCGGAATGGCAAAATCGAGACAAGGAAAGGGGCAGGAACAAGAGAGACTCTGGGTATTTAGGTCCTGCCAGAGGATTTCAGAAAAGGCCCAGGAATGAGGGGCCAGTTCAAGTGGGTGCTCCAGCTACTACCAATCAGTCACAGCCTTGCGTGGATTGTGGGAAACTTCACTCGGGTGAATGTTGGAAGAGAACTGGTGGTTGTTTCAGATGTGGATCCAAAGACCATCGGTTTAGGGATTGCCCTCGAGAGCCCGCTCGCACTCGTGTAGTTCGTAATGCATTTGCGCACCAGCAGAGGCGCCGATGGTCGCCGAGAGGCCGTGGGCCAGGTCGAGGTGGTAATGGTGTAGGACGAGGTCAGGGTGCACCGGTTAGAGGTACTGGTAATAAGGGTAACGCGGAGGCGAGACAGCCAGGGTTGGTCTATGCGGTCAGGCGTCGAGAGGAGGGCGACACACCGGATGTCATAACCGGTACGTTTTTCATATCTGATGTACCTTTTACCACTTTGATAGACATTGGATCCACCCATTCGTATGTTGCATGTGCTGTGTCTGGAACTTTGAATATTAAATCTGAGATTACTGCTAGAGAAACAACTGTGATTAGCCCTTTAGGACAGTCGGTGGTAGTAAATAAGTTGTTTAGGGATGTACCCTTAGAGGTTCAGGGGGTAGTATTTCTGGCGGATTTGATGGAACTGCCGTTCGGGGAGTTCGATCTTATTTTGGGCATGGACTGGCTGGTTAAGCATCGTGTGAACTTGGAATGTGCTACAAAGCAGATGGTACTAAGAACTTCGGAGGATAAGGAAGTGATGATGATAGGTGAAAGAAGAAATTATCTATCCAATGTGGTATCTGCTTTGAAGGCAGAAAAGTAGGTGCGAAAGGGGTGTAGAGCGTTCTTAGTCTTTATCAGTGCTTTGGATGCTAAAGAGTTGTCGGTAGAGAGTGTTAGAACAGTGAAAGAGTTTTCAGACATCTTTCTCGAGGAGCTTCCAAGATTGCCTCCGGATCGGGAAGTGGAATTTGGTATTGAGCTATTGCCAGGAACGACTCCGATGTCCATTGCCCCTTACAGAATGGCACCGAAGGAGCTCGTGGAACTTAAAACTCAGATTCAGGAGTTGTTGGATCGTGGATTTAGTCGACCAAGTGTGTCACCGTGGGGAGCCCCGGTTTTGTTCGTTAAGAAAAAGGATGGGTCGATGCGTATGTGCAACGATTATAGACAATTGAATAAGTTGACGATCAAGAAAAAGTATCCGCTACCGAGGATCGATTATCTTTTCGATTAGCTGCGTGGAGCTTCGGTTTTCTCAAAGATAGATCTGAGATCAGGGTATCACCAGTTAAAAGTAAAGGAGGCGAATAATCACAAGACTTCATTTTGAACCCGATATAGGCATTACGAGTTCTTAGTGATGCCGTTCGGGTTGACTAATGCAACAGCTGCATTTATGGACATGATGAACCGAGTCTTCCAACCCTATCTAGATCAGTTTGTGGTGGTGTTCATAGACGACATCTTGGTGTACTCAAAGACTGAAGAGGAGCATGATTCACATCTACGGGTAGTATTGCAGATATTAAGGGAGAAGCAACTATATGCCAAATTCAGTAAGTGTGAATTTTGGCTGAATAAGGTGACCTTTTTGGGGCATGTTGTGTCTGCAGAGGGAATTAGAGTTGATCCCCGCAAGATAGACACTGTATTGGACTGGAAGCCACCGAAGTCAGTGGCAGAAATTTGAAGTTTTTTAGGTTTGGCTGGGTACTACAGGCGATTCGTTGAGGGGTTTTCGTTGATTGCTGCACCCCTAACTAAGCTGTTGCGTAAGGGAGTACCATTTTTGTGGTTAGATAAGCAGCAAGAGAGCTTTGAGAGATTGGAGAAGATTCTGAAAGAAGCGCCAGTATTGATCCAGCCTGAGGCTAGTAAAGAGTTTATTCTTTATTGTGATGCGTCACACACGGGCTTGGGATGTGTGTTGATGCATGGGGGGAAAGTGGTGGCTTATGCATCTCGCCAGTTAAGGCCGCATGAGGTGAACTATCCTACACATGATTTGGAGTTAGCTGCAGTGGTGTTTGCTCTGATGATTTGGAGACATTATCTGTACGGGGAGAAGTCGAGTATCTACACGGGCCATAAGAGTCTGAAGTATCTCCTTACCTAGAAGGAGTTGAACTTAAGACAGCGGAGGTGGATAAAATTATTGAAAGATTATGACTGCTCAATCGAGTATCACCCAGGTAAAGCTAACGTAGTGGCAGATGCGTTGAGTCGTAAGGTGATATCAGATTTGAGAGCGATGTTCGCTCATCTCAGCCTTTATGAAGATGGTAGCTTGTTAGCTGAACTTCAAGTGAAGCCTGCATGGGTAGGTCAGATTAAGGAAAAGCATTTGTTAGATGAAAGGTTGGGTTCTCGGCTTCAGCAAGTGGAAGGTGGTGAGATAGGGGATTTTAGATTAAATAGTGATGGAGTATTGTGTTTCCGCGGAAGAGTTTGTATGCCCAGGGATTCGAAATTGAGACAAATGATTCTGCGTGAGGCGTATAGTAGCCCATACACTATGCACCCTGGGGGAAATAAGATGTACCGAGACCTCCGTGAGCAGTATTAGTGGCTAGGGTTGAAACGGGAGGTTACCGACTTCGTGAGCAAGTGCTTGACATGTTAGCAGGTGAAGGCGGAATATCAACTGCCTTCAGGGTTACTGCAAATGGTGAAAATCCCACTATGGAAATGGGAAAGGATAACGATGGACTTTGTTAGTGGGTTACCTTTAACGCCTACTAAGAAAGATTCCGTATGGGTGATAGTGGATCGGTTAACGAAGTCTACTCATTTCCTATCTGTTCGTACGGATTATTCGTTGCAGAAGTTGGCCAAATTGTATATAGCAGAAGTCGTGAGGTTGCATGGGGTACCAGTGTCTATTATATCGGACAGGGATCCTAGGTTTACATCACGGTTCTGGAAGGCTTTACATGAAGCTTTGGGAACAAGACTAAATTTCAGCACGGCGTTTCATTCGCAGACTGATGGTCAGTCGGAGAGAGTAATCAAGATTCTAGAAGACATGTTAAGGGGTTGTGTGATCGACTTCAGGGGTAGTTGGGAAGATTTTCTACCATTGGCAGAGTTTGCATACAACAACAGCTATCAATCCAGCATCCAGATGGCACCCTATGAGGCGTTGTTTGGTCGTAGGTGTCGTAATCCTACTTGCTGGACTGAGCTGGGGGAGCGACAGCTATTTGGTCCTGAGTTGATCTCGGAGACGGAGGAAAAAGTTAAGGTAATTCGGGCTCGGTTAAAAGAAGCTTCAGACAGACAGAAATCATACGCGGATCTGAAGCGTAAGGATATAGAGTTTGCGGTGGTAGATCAGGTCTTTTTGAAGGTTTCACCTTGGTAAAAGATCTTAAGATTTGGGCGGAAAGGCAAGTTGAGCCCTAGGTTCATCGGACCTTACCGTGTATTGAAGCGTGTTGGGCCAGTGGCTTATCAGCTTGAGTTACCTCCGGATTTAAGTCAGATACATAGTGTATTTCATGTCTCAATGTTAAGGCGTTACCGTTCGGATCCATCTCATGTTGTGCCAGTGGAGGAAGTTGAGATAAGACCTGACTTGTCTTTTGAGGAAGAGCCAGTGCAAATTTTAGATCGGTATATTAAGGTGCTGAGAAAGAAGTCGGTTCCGTTAGTCAAAGTATTATGGCATAATCACGGGTCAGAGGAAGCTACATGGGAGCTAGAGGACACGATCTGGAAACAATACCCTCATCTCTTTTAATCAGGTATATTTCGAGGTCGAAATTTCTTTAAGGGGGTAGAATTGTAACATCCTGAAATTCGGGACTTTATGTTTTGCATTATATCATGCATTAGGCTAGTTAACAATGTTAATTGTGTATGTTTAGGGGTCCTAAGAAGGCTTGGGGATGAGTTGGGCCTTAGCCAAATTTTTGTGTTTAAGCACTTTAAGGAGGGAAGGTAAGTGGCGTCAAGACTTAAGGAAATAAGTGTGTATTTTGCTAGCACAAGTGGAGCTAGTAGCAGAGTGGAGTGGCGTCACATGAAGGAGCTAAAGGGGTGGAGTTCGAATCCCACCTATTACAACTTGTTTTGGGATTTAAATTTTTGTGCTATTCAAGTAATTGATGGTAAGTGTCGGCCAAGCTTTAAAGAAGGAAATGAAGACTTTTTATTGATGGAAAGAACACTATGGAGGAAGGTAAGGAGAAGATCAAGGAGAAAATAAGGAAAGAAGTAAAGGAAAGGAGTAAGAAGGGGGATATGTTGGCCGAATCTTAGGGAAGTGTGTAGGGAAAGAATTTTTGGTCAACCATGACCTTTTTGGGTGAATGAGGCACACGGTTTTGGTATGGGAAATTTGGGAGCCGATTTTCTTATGGTCTTTGTGCAAGTTTTGTGGATGAAATGCTTTTAATCTTTTTAACATTTTGGTGCTCTTTTTCCAACCTTTTTCCTTTGTTGCCGAAACACTCAAATCATTTTGTCCATTTTTCCTTTGTTTGCCGAAACAATCAAGCCTCTTTGCTTATCTTTTCCTAGGTGTTGGCCAAAACTTTTTGACATCTCTTTTTCCATCTCTCCTTTTCTTTTTCACCATTTCTCTAATTCTTCTCTCTTCTTCTTAAACCAATATTTTGATGGCCGAATCTTGCTTGATCTTTTCTCTCTAAATAGCCGAACCTTATAGCACTTAATCTCTTCTTTATTATTTCTTTTTCTTTCGTGTTGGGCACTCTTGTCTTTGACCAAAACGGTAAGTGGTTTCATTCCCATCTTTTCATTTTCTTTTCTTCATGGCCGAATATGTACCCCTTATAATTGGATGGTTCTCTAAACCGAATCATCACTCTCTCCTACACTCTCACATCGTGTTCTCCTTCAATTGTAGTATTATAGTGGGAAAGCTGAATCTTACATCTTTGTCGATTCATCCGTAGCCATAAGCCCAATTGGTGGGAGTCGGATCTATCATTGTTAAGGTAAGGAGTTTCGTCATGGTTCATTTTGATCTATTTTCATTGCTCGGTTAGTTTGCTAAACGGATCGATGGATTTGACTAATCGGTTATATTAGGGACTAAATCACTCGTTCTTCTCTACTTGTTGATCCTACGGAAGTAGTGGTAAGTCGAATCCTATCCCTAAACAACTACTCTCTCTCATAGTAGTATTTTACTGACCAAGACTTTTTCAATGGAGGCAAGTGGTAGCGATTTGAAAGGAAAAGTGATAGGAGGACAAAAAGGGAGTGGATTTGCAATTCCTACTCCTAAGTTCAAACGAAGGGCAGTGTCGGCAGTTCAGGATTTTCCACCGGGTTGTGGACCATCATCCGGTGAGAATAGACAAATTGTGGTCGTTCACGATTCTAAGGGTAAGCATTTTTAGATCGTTGATTTAGATTTGGATTAAGAAAATCTCTTTGGTTGGCTAATCGAATGTTATGGTGTCATAGGTGCCGACGATCAAGAAGGTTTAGTTCTTACCGTAATCAGGTGTGTAATCTCACACCGAAATCCCGTTGATTCATAACTCACCATTATGTTGGAAGAATAGATCATTGTTGTAACAGCCCGATTTAGGGCCTAGTCGGAATAGTGGTGCGAGACCACGAATCCGAGGTGAATTTATGAGTTTTTAAGGTTCATGCCATGTTTGCATGTTAGTGTGAAAGTTTAATGAAGCAATTTTGCTCAATTGAAGTTGAATGGTCAAAAAGGACCAAATTGCAAAAGTTGTAAAATGTGAGTTTCTAGAAGCAGTTTGTATGAAATAGGTCTAGAATAGCAATTATAAGTCCTTAAATAGCAATTTGCCCAAATTATAAATTTTGGACAAAAATGGACATGAGTTAGTAAAATAGAAATTTTTAAAGAGAAGGGCATTTTGGTCATTTGTCTAATAAGTGATTAAAATAGGAAAAAGATGATAAAAATTTCATTCATCTTCTTCCTTCCCTTGCCGAAAATTTGAAGACTCCATAGCTAGGGTTCTTCATTTTTTTCAAGCTTGCTAGTAAGTTCATCTTAGCCCCGTTTTTAATATTCTTCGTGTTTTTGAAGTCCTCGTATTATGAATTAGCTATTTTTAGCTATAAAATAAGCTAAGATGCATGTTCAAAAATTCATCTATGAATGACATGCTTGTTAAATGATGTTTTATGGAAGATTAAGAGAGTTTGATGTTAGATAAACATCTTTTCCTTAATGAATTTCATGAAATATGATAGTATGGACTAGTTTGTAAAAGTTTTGAAATTAGTCATACCTATTAGAAATAACGAGAATTGATAATGGCTATAGTAGAGAAAATGAATCAGCTAAGCATGTAGTCTAAGAAAGTTGAATGAAAATTATTTTACGAGCCTTGGGGCAAAAGTGCAAATATGAGAAAGTGTATGGGCAAAATAGTAATTTTTCCCAAGTATGAGTAAAGGGTCAATTTAGTCAATGTGAATATTAAATGATCTATTTATGACTATAGATCAAGAAAAACGAAGCCCGGATCGAAACCGAGGCAAGAACAAGGTCGAGGGCTAAATTGCATACCTAGCTACATTTTGTATATTGAGGTAAGTTTGTATGATTTCTAAGCTTTATGATTTATATCATTGAATTGCTTAGCATAATATATAATGTTATTATGAAAATGTTTAATGTTATGTTAAACAAAAAAAATTAATGAGATCAAGTATGAGAAAGTCCGTATAAGACCAAGCCGAGGCATGGCATCGGCAATCAAGCAAATTTATCATGTAAGTCCAAGGACCCAAGCTTGGCATTGAACAAGTTATCATGTAAGTCCAAGGACCCAAGCTTGGCATTGAACAAGTTATCATGAAATTCCAAGGACCCAAGCTTGGCATTGAACAAATTATCATGTAAGTCCAAGGACCCAAGCTTGGCATTGAACAAGTTATCATGTAAGTCCAAGGACCCAAGCTTGGCATTGAACAAGTTATCATGAAAGTCCAAGGACCCAAGCTTGGCATTGAACAAGTTATCAAGAGGAAGATTTCATATAAGTCCATGTCAAGACATGGCCTTGAAACCAAGATGAGTTATCCCATGTAAGACCATATCCAAAATATGGCTTTAGCATCAAGTTCATGGTAAGAGATTTGGTATTCTCGGTTATTCATAGGAATTCATCGGGAAAATGAGATAAGCTCACAAGAGATAACAAGAAAGTTTAGTAAGCAAAATCATTATCAAGTGGGGACAAATATTAGTCATATGATGAATGATAAAATAGAGATTATGATTACTATGTTAAAGTATGCTGATCAAGTGATACAAGTATCTTGTTTACTTCACAAGTATGAGACTAGTAAGTATTACAAGCCATGTAAGAACCAAGTATGAGCAAATAAGCTTTATAGTTGAAATTATGATACCATTGATTATGTCAAATGGTTTATTTAAGAAAGTATGTTGATATGTGTTTTATATGCAAACTTACTAAGCTAAATGCTTACGTCTTTAATTCTTTCTTTTCATGTAGTCCCGCCAAGCTAAACTGTGGATCATTGAAGTCGGAGCTCGTGGCACACTATCAATCGCCATTTTGGTATAGCCAAGTTGATTTTAAGTATGGCATGTATAGGAAACATTTCATTTTGAGTATATGTCTTAGAAAGGGGCAAAAGTATGGGCACATCAAGTTTATTATTCTTTTGTAAATGGCTAAGTGATTGGCCAAGTTTGACTAAGAATGTATGTTATTAATATCAATGAAGCATGTTATATTGTTCATGAAAGATGTAATAATTGAGTTGCTGAATTGAGCTTGAGTTTGGTCTTAATTTCAGGATGGCAATTGGCTTGGTAAATAGCCCCTAAGTGCCGGCATGGTTAGACACACGGGCGTGTGTCTAGGCCGTGTATAAACTGCACCTTAGTCTTATAAGTCAGAATAGGCCATGGACCAATCCCACGGCCGTGTGTTAAGGCCGTGCATGACACACGGTTAGAACTTGGGCGTGTGCCCGGTCGTGTGAAATAAGTCAGTATATTAAGATGTAGTACACGGTCTAAGTCCACGGGCGTGCCATGGCCGTGTGTTATAAGTCAGAATGCTAAGGTTTTTCACATGGGCTAGGACCACGGGCGTGCTATGGCTGTGTGGAAATTGGCAGAATACTAAGTTTTAAGGGCACGGTCTGAGGACATGGACGTGTATGCCTATGCACGGGCGTGTCTTATATTACACGGGCGTGTAACCCCTATTTCAAAGAAAAGTTTTTCGATAAGGTTCCGAAGTTTACGATTACATAGTTTAAGGCCTCGTAGGCCCATGAAATGTACGAATTGTTTAAGAATAAGAAGTTTTAATTTCGGAACGAAATTTTATAGCCCGTAATGTCATGATTAAGCAAGTTCAAGCATAGTAATGTCACGTATCCGGTCTGAGCCTCGGACTCGAGTATGGGGTGTTACAGTTGTATTGGCTTAAACGATGTTAATTCTAAGATCTGTCAAAATTGGTATTAATTTATTAAATTACGAAAATGCCCCTATGGGACGATTTACGAAAATGTCCTTATGGGTCGATTTACCAAAATGCCCCTATGGGCCGATTTGCTATAATGCCTAAATGGGACGAACTATCAAAGTGCTTTAATGGGCCGATTCACCGAATTAATTCACTAGATTAATGGTTGTTGTATATATGTGGATATTTTATTTTATTTTGTATGATACATTTTCATATATTGCATGGGATGGGATAAATTGTATGGAGAGAAGTGTAACCTGGTGGCATTGCCACAAATATATTTATTATTATGCTTAATTATGTTTTTGGTAGCTTGACCACAAAAAAAATTATACTCTAGCAGCTTGGCTGCAATTTTGGTGTGAGCGGCAGGGTGGGTTGACTTGATCCCCATAGGTGTGATTGGCTTGTCGAGGGTGTGATGGATGGATTGGGTTGGGTTGCAAACATTTACTTCATTTAAATATTGTTATGTAAATGGGCTTAGGCTCACGATTATGCTTTGCGGGTTCAGGCCCAGTGGATGACGGTAAGGGGATTATACACTGAGTTCTAGTAACTCACCCCATCTTCTTAACTATTGCAGGAAATGCTCAGTAATAAGGACTTGGGCCCATGGATGACTCGGTGGAGGCCATACTTTGGAAATAATGTTTTCGAACATTAGTAAACTTCTTTTCCGCTTTATTTTCAAGTTACTTTTTACTATTTTGGGTTTTAAAGTTGTAATAAGGCCTCAGGATATGTTTTATTTTGCATTATGTTTAGACGTATTTAATATCTTTCTTGATTTGTTTTAAATGGGGATTTTCTAAAAATCATAATTAATGGTTTTTCAAAAATTGATTAATAAATGGATTTCGTAATAAATATGTACAAATATTTTAACTTGGACTTTTCCTCCGAAGTATCATCGTCATTTTCAAAAGTTACGATTTTAAAGATTACCTGATGAATTTTCAATTCATCAATCAACCTCTCGAGATTAGTAGTATTTTTAACGAATATCTATAACTAAACTTGTTTTCTTAACTATAACCAAATAACACTTACTTTAGAAAGATTCACTCGTTATTTATACGTTTTCTTCATGTGACATGTCAGATCCGATCTTACCGCATGGGCCGGGTTTGGGGTGTTACACTTTTTCTCTTCCAAAGAAACCTCAAATTCTTATTATTTCACACTTTTAGGAGCATTTACAACTTTTACTAATTAACCTGTTTTAACCATTTTCAACGAAAATCACTTAGCAAAAATCATTCTCTTAACCTCGTGCACCCTTATTCTACCATTCAACATCAAAATGCACATATATCTAGCATGGGTAAATTTTTAAACTTCATTTTTCATGTAAATAAATGGTAAAAATAGAAAGGTTAAGCTTATAGGATCTCAAAAATACGAAGAACATTAAAAACGGGGCTCAAATGCGCTTACAATTGAGCTTTGAAAAAGCTTGAAACCCTAGCCATGGCTTCTTGAGAAATTCGGCAGTATGGAGAAGAGAATGAGCAGATTTTTGGGTTCCAATTTTGTCTTTTATGCCTTAAAACACCCAAATAGCAAAAATGCCCTTTTTACTAAACATTCAATTTTTACCCTTCCATGACTAGTTTTGTCCATAACAAAATATGATGGTTTATTTGTCATTTAAAGACCTCTAGTTTAAACCCCCATTTAAAACAAGTACTTATGTTCTAGAACTCATATTTTTCAATTAATGCAATTTAATCCCAATAATATAATTGGGCACTTTATCGATAAAATTACTTAACAAAATTTGCACACCATCACCCAACATATCATAGACTCTAAAACAATCATAAATTAAATATTTTTACTTCGAGTTTGTGATCTCAAAACCACTATTCCGACTAGGCCCTATTTTGGGCTGTTACATAGATCGTGTTCGAGATTATTGAGGAGGCACATCCATGTGGTCTTGGGCCTAGGCCGTGTTGATTTCGTGATTTGGCCCATTTGGCTCGTTTTAAGCCCGTTTCTTGTTCTTTTCATCCTCCGGTGCTTCCTTGAGTATAAAACATGAAAAGAAAGGATTAAGAGCACCTTTTTACATAAATTAAAGGATAAATCATCCAAAAGTATGCTAAATGTAGGATTAAAATATGTTACTTTTACGGTTTATCACATACCCCCACACTTAAGCTTTTGCTTGTCCTCAAGCAAAATTCTCAACTTAGAATTAAAATGAACTTTCCATGATTCAATATTCCTATCAACAATGTCTCATCATAATTCATAGATGATTTATACATGGATAATTTAACTCAAAGAGTCCTAAAGATTCAAACAACCTAAGTCATACATTTGTAGCACAAAACATAGGTGTTTCCCCTCATCTAAATAATTACCTCTGATTCAAAATCTACAAGGGTTAACGTCCTCACTAAAGATTCAATCAAATCACTTGAAGTGTTTAAGGTTCAGAATTAAGCACTCAAATGTCAAACCTAAAAAGTTAATCCCATAGGCTTGCATGAAAATCAAATCTCCACCACTGTAATATGAGATGATGCACAAATCAAAAGGTCTTTAACAGGGTTGTAACGGGGCTTGGGTTAAAGGTGTGGTTTAAAGGCTGAATTAGAGGGTTAGAATCGAGATCGACCTGAAAAATCACCTAACCAGAAACAATGGACTAAATAAAAGTAATTACATCAACTGTAGGCTAATAATACTAATAATACGAGCTTCTTCTTCAATATTTGGAATTCAAACGTATAAGCTCACTTAATCACAAAACTAATAATGAATAATGAATATACTTTTGATTTTTTTTAAGAACTAATCATAAATACATAACAAAGGATAAATTACTGAAATAAAAAAAACATAGTTAGGCTATTAATCAAATCAGATCTCGATATAAGGGTAGTCAAAAGGAATGGTGATAACAAAAACAAAGGTTTTCTGGGTTAAAATTAGTGGGTGAGTCAATAAAAAGGGTTGTTAGGATCAAAGGGGTTCACTAGGGGTTAATTATGAAGGCAGGTTTTTAGTGGAGTAAGTGAGTTAAATCCTAGGTGCCTTTATCATTTCTGTATATCAAATCAAAGGTGTGGTCTCGACATGTATAATCGATGCAAGTTCTAGAATAACAAATCAATGTTGACACACTCATAATCAATAAAGTGAGTAAGAAAAAGGATATATGCTCTTATAAGGCTCAAAATCTCACAAAAATTATGGGTATTTTGATATCAACCTTGTAAATTTCAAACTTCAAAGTAACATTCAAATTCAGGTAGACATGTAACATCCCGAATTAGGGCCTAGTCGGAACAGTGGTTTCGAGATCACAAATCTGACGAGGAAAATTTTATTTTTATTATATTTTTATGGTCTACAATTTTACAGAAAGATTTCGTAAAAATTTCGTTTAAAAAAAGTTTCGACGTTTGAGCACTCAATTTAGTCAAAAAGACTAAATTGTAAAAAGTGCAAAAGTTGAGTTCTATATATTAGAGGTGTCAAATTGCTATGAGTTTTAAATTGGAGGTCCTTAAAAGGTAATTAGACCATTGGATAACTTGAAGGAAAAAAATGGGCATGAATAGGACAAAATTGAAAGAAAAGCCTTAAGGGTATTTTAGTCATTTAGTGTTTTTAATGAATAAAAAGACAAAATACAAGAAAAAAATCTGCTCATCTTCTTCAAGTTGCTGCCGAAAATTTCTAGACTCTATGGCTAAGGGTTTCAAGCTTTTCAAGCTTCATATTTTGTCAGGTCAGCTCACGGTTGGAGATCGTCGGAGGCAGCATCACACTATCGAGCCATTATCCTTGGAGTATTGGCATATGTATGTTAAATGTTTTCAAGTGAGTGGCATGTATAGGGACTTAATTTTTCTATGATGGATGTTGTTGTGATTAGTCAAATGTATTGGCTTATATTGATTTGTTGATTATAGCCATGAGATGTAGCTTATGATGATTTTGGCTTGTAAGCCTATTTGTCCATGGTATGTGTTAATGTCTTGTTATGTGGTATAAGTGATTAAATAGATGACAAGGTCAAATGCATGTGTTTGAAAAGTTTTAATTTTGGGCGAAATTTTGGTAACCCGATTTTGTATGATTGTCAATGTTTAAGTCTGGTAACACCTCGAACCCTATCCCGGAGTTGGATACGGGTGAGGGGTGTTACAAGACAACCTAGAAAATTTTTAATTTTTGAAAAATAGACTTATCATGCTTGATTCTCTAGTATTCTTAGAATTCAATCATCAATGCACAATTATCAATGACTTAATCTAAAACATATCAATAAAAATCATAAATCATAGGAATTTCATTCTAATGATAATATGAGAAACTTACTTTAAGAAACAAGACATAATTCAGGATTTGAGAATAATGCAAAAAAAAAATTGGCACCTAATTTCAGGAATTTGAGAATAAAGAAAAAAATTAGGCACCTTTTTAGGTTGTTTACCCCCCCACACTTAAGATGTACATTGCCCTCAATGTACAAAGTTAGATAATAACACAATAATACTAAAATCATAAGATATGGGGAGAAGTAAAACTTCCTGAATTATGGATGAAATCCTTGAATTGGAGGTGAAAGATAAGTTGGAGGGGCATTCTTGATGACGATCCTGCGCTAGATGAAGAAATTGGGTAGCTCATGGAGGATTAGCCAGGATATAATAATAATAATTAAAGAAAAGCAAGCTAAAGTGAAGAAAACTAAAAAGTTGAAATAAAATTAAAAGAAAAGATGGATGGGTGGACTGTAGAGTCCTTATTGTTGGGTGTGATTTCTAAGGCTGGGGATGTGCTGGCGGTGGCGGAAGTGGCGTGATTCCCTAGCAGCCTTCAGAACCTAAAATTAAGAAACTAAGATAAAATAAACTAAATTAAGCATAAGAGTGTTAAAGAGAAGGAAAATAAAGGAGAAGAGTAAAGAAGAAGAAAAATTAAATGGTCTCAAAGACCCTTGGCTTGTCGAGTGATTGAAGTGGCCGGCATGAACTTATGTAGATCGGTCTCCATGAGGGAGACTGTGCTGGGATCCTTCCGTTTCTTCGACATGGCCAAAAGATTGAGAAGAATGCTATAAGAATGAAGAATGCTAAGAGTGTATGGTGTATAAGGGTGCAAGGGAGAAAATAGGGTGAAAATTAGGTGAGAAGAGGGAGGGGTGGGTGGTTTAAATAGAATTCTCAAATCAGGTACAACCCCACGCCCGTGTATCATGGGCGTGTCGATTCACATGGCCGCATCGCACGGCCGTGGTGGGCTCCGTTTGTTTCTCCCACGCCCATGCTCAAGTCGCCACGCCCGTTGGTGCTAAGTCAGTGTCGTCCACGACCGCGTCGCACGGTCGTGGCATTTTGTCGATGCCCGTGGGTTGGTGGTTGGAGTCCGTGACTCAGAGATTTGATTCTTTCTGACTTGTACCCTCTCTGCCGTGTCGATGCGGCAGTGCAGTACTTCCACCGCGGCCACGGCCACGGCCGTGTGTAAGGCCGTGTGGCCTAGAAATCTGCACTTTTGGTTAGTTTAAAGTTAGATACTATAAAGAAAAGATAAAATAGACAAAATAAAAATGTAAAAGTTAATGGGGTTAGTATTCGGGTTGCCTCCCGAGAAGCGCTCGTTTATAGTCTTAAGCTAGACTCTCCTCTCATTTGTATGTTCATGGTGGTTTGAGGAGTTGAAATTCCTTCCTCATGCTATCAGTATTATCATGATAGATTTTAAATCGAGATGCTTTTATATTGAAAGTGCTAAAGATAGGGTTACTTACCTCGACTGTTCCGTATGGAAAAACACTGATTACCCTAAACGGTATTTCTTTGTTTGTGTTGAATTCGTGGGAGATGTTCGAGGGTCTATTTTTTCTATCAATACCTGATCTCCAATTTTGAACTTTTTTGATTCATGGAGTGGTTCTGGTTCTGCTTCGTGTATTCTTAATTTCTCCTTGAAATGCGTCTTCCACTCGTCTAGATTGTCGAATTGAATCCCTCGTTGCTCGTGAGTTATTTCTTTGTTATCAATGGGTCTAGGATCGGGTTCAGTTGTATTCTTTTACGATGTTTCCTGAAAAGAAGGGTTAACCGAATGGTTATCAATAGAGTTTGTTTTCTCACATTGATTACTCGATGTTCTAGCCGAATCAAGAGCTTTGAGAGTGACTATCTCGTTACCTACACAAAGTATGAGTTCTCCTGCATCAATATCAATTTTAGTCATGGCAGTTGCTAAAAATGGTCTTCCTAAGATTAAGGGGATCGAATTATCCTCATCCATGTTTAAAATGACAAAGTCTACTGGGAATACGAATTTTTCAACTTTTTCGAGTACATCTTCGATTATACCCCTAGGAATTCTAACAATTTTATCAGCTATTTGAATGCTCATCCTAGTTTGTTTGGGTTTCCCTAGACCTAGTTGTTTAAACAATTTATAAGGCATGACATTTATGCTTGCCCCTAGATCAGCTAATGCATTATCAACAGTTAGTCTACCAATTAAACATGGAATTGTAAAACTCCCTGGATCTTTTAATTTCCGCGGTAGTTTATTTTGCAAGATTGCTGAGCACATTGTGTTTAGTTCCACGTGTGATGCCTCGTCTATCCTTTGCTTGTTCGTCAAAAGTTATTCTAAAAATTTTCTAGAATCTGGAATCTGTGAAAGAGCTTCAAGTAACGGTAAGTTAATATGTAATTTCTTTAAAAGTTTAAGAAACTTACTGAACTGTTCCTCTGTATCGTCTCTCCTTAATGCTTCGGGATATGGTATGCGAGGTTGGTACTCTTTGATTATCGGTTTTGGCTTATTATTACTTACTTCAACCTTACCTTATTTGACCACATCCTCTTGCCTTGAATTGGGCTCGTCTAACCCTTCACTTTCTTGAGTTGTTATGGCTTGGATTTGCTCCTTTGGGTTAATCTCAGTGTTGCTTGGTAGACGCCCTTGTGGTCGTTCAAAAATTATCTTTGCAAGCTGTCCAACTGTGTTAGTAAGTTGTCGAACTGTCTTAGTGAGTTCCCCGACTTGGCTCTTGATCCCTTTAATTGATGCCTGTTGATTCTTACGGGTGGTCTCAGTGTCATGGAGACGGTTATCTGTAGCTGCCATGAATTTTGTCAGTATCTCTTAAAGGTTCGGCTTCTTCTCCTATGGATAGGGCTGATTTTGGAAATTTTGAGGAGGTTGTTGTCTTTGATTTCCTTGTCCTCCCCATTAAAAATTTGGGTGGTTCCTCCAACCTGGATTATAATTATTACTATAAGGGTTATTATTAGATCCGAAGTTGTTACCTATATAGTTCATCTGTTCGCTTTCTGTGCCCAGTTGGTAGAGTGGGTACTCAGGATTCGCCACAGTTCCACTTGCGTTATCTTTGCATTCTTGGATGTACTGCGAAGAACACAACTTTCAAGCTTTTTAATCATTATCTCTACCTGTGTTGATAGCATGGTTAATGCATCGAGGTTGAAAACTCGGTGATTTTGTTGGTTTTGTCCTTGTAACTCGCCACTCGATAGTTATTCAGTGACATCTCTTCAATAAACTCGTAGGCTACTTCAGGAGTTCTGTTGTTCAGGGTTCCACCGGCGGCTGAATCAATTAGTTGCCTCGTTGAGGGGTTTACACCATTATAGAAAGTTTAGACTTGGAGCCACAAGGGTAAAGCATAGTGTGGACACCTTCTAAAGAGATCCTTGTATCTCTCCCATGCGTCGTATAATGTCTCTAAATCCATCTGCACAAAAGAAGAGATATCATTCCGTAATTGAGCCGTTTTGGCCGGTGGGAAATATTGTAATAAAAAATTTTCGGTCATTTGATCCCATGTGGTGATTGACCCTCGTGGTAACGAGTTTAACCATTGTTTGGCTTTATTCCTTAATGAAAAGGGAAATAACCAAAGCCTTTTGGCATCATCAAAAATGCCATTTATTTTGAAAGTATCACAGAACTCTAAAAAATTAGCTATATGAGTGTTTGGATCTTCGTCCTGCAAACCATCAAATTGAACAAATTGTTGAATCATTTGTATAGTGTTAGGCTTTAATTCAAAATTATTAGCAGCTATAGCAGGCCTAACAATACTTGATTCGGCTCCTGTTAAATGAGGTTTAGCATAATCATACATAGTACGTGGAGCATTATTTTCTGCCACATCTTGGGGTGGTGGATTATTCTCGTCCATCCCTTCAGTAGGATTGGATCTGCCTTCTCGCTCTTTTTCTGTGTAATTTATGGCTCGCCTAATTTCTCTGCGATTCTTTCGTGCTATAGCTTCAATATCACTGTCCTATACTAGTGGTCCTCTCGGGTTCCTTCTAGTCATAAACTAGAGATACCTGGAAGGAAGAAGTAATAAAAGAAAAAAAATCAGCAAATAAAATAAGAAATAAAATTGAATTGCAAAAAATAAAAATGGCTAAAGTAATAAAAATAGAGTGTTCTTAATATTTTAGTTCCCCGGTAACGACACAAAAAACTTGATCGCTGTGAAGTCAGAGTTTTAAATTTATAAAGATAATGATCGAACCTGGAAACTAACTATGACAAAGATTGAGGCAAGTGCACCTATCGAGCAGTAGTATAGTTAAGGCAAGACCGGATTGTCGAACCCAAAGGAACTAAAAGTACTAATACTAACTTTCTTTCTATTATTTAGCCTAAGAATTAAGCGAATGGTTGTTTAATCTAAATTAATTAACTCCTAGACTAAATACTCTAAGACAAAGAAGAATGAATTTGGGAAAATAACTTGAAGAAAAACAAATTAATTAAGATGACACCCAAGGAAGAATCCACCTAGACTTCACTTGTTATCTAACTCTGAACCAAACGATTTATTCATTTGACTTGATCCGTAGGATTCCCTAAATTATATTAAACCCTCTCTCGAGGCGAATAACGTCTAACCCTAGGTTGATTAATTGAAATCTCTTTCTAATTAAAACCCCTAGAATCGCATTAACTCAATCTATGGACTCCCATATTAGGTTTCACCCTAATCTGGCAACGCCTCGTCACCCTATCTCTAGGCGCGCGATCAACTCTGCTTAACTATGCTAGATCTACTCTTAGGTAGGGACTTTTGCTCCTCCACCTAAGCACATCAAACTTGAATTAATATCCCCGAAATATCAACACAAGAATTAAGAACACATAATTAAGAACAAATCAAATATTTATCATATAGTTCAACAAACGATAACAAGATTCATCTAAGTTTCCTCCCCTTCAGGTATCTGAGGGTTTAGTTCATAACAATAAAAGAAAAACATCTCAGAAGAATAGATAAAACAAAACATAAGAAATCCCTAAAACCCCCTAAAGGAATTGAAGAGGAGATCCTCTGTCTTGAGTATAATTCCAGCTTCTTGAGATGAATCAACTGGCTATCCCCGAGTGAATCCCCACAAATCTGCCTTCTCTGGCCTGGCAAGACGCCCCTAAACGGTAGCTTTAGGCTCCCGTCGACTCTTCCTCTTTTAGGTCATACTTAGGGTGTATTTATAGGCTTTTGGAATGTGTTTCTTTTCCCCTAAGTATCCAAATCCGATTGAAATTGCTCTTTTCCGCGGCAGGGACACGGCCATGGCACACGCCCGTGTGAATCGTCTTTAGGCCGTGTTTGGACTTCATTAATGAGGCACGGCCGTGTATCTCGTGGCTAGACCGTGTTCGAGATTATTGAGGAGGCACGACTGTGTGGTCTTGGGCCCAGGCCGTGTTGATTTTGTGCTTTGGCCTATTTGGCTTGTTTTAAGCCCGTTTCTTGTTCTTTTCATCCTCCGGTGCTTCCCTGAGTATAAAACATGAAAAGAAAGGATTAAGAGCACATTTTTACATAAATCAAAGGAGAAATCATCCAAAAGTATGCTAAATGTGGGATTAAAATATGTTACTTTTACGGTTTATCAGTGTGATATTACTATAGTTTCAGCTAATTATTTGGCACTAAGTATGCGAGTTCATCAAACGTTTAAAGAGGATCAAATGAATTATGGCATCGAGCATTAAAGTGGAAATGTGATAGATAAATACGTGATGGTACATGTATGTACAGAAGCTAAGTGGTTGATGATATTGTGTATGAGATAGATGGAAGATTATGTGAATGAATGATGAAAAGAATTGGATTGAGTAGCATTATAAATGCTTGTATATGAACCTATAGATATGGTATGAAACTGAGTAAAAGCCATGGATGAGATTTAGTAATGTGAATGGAACTAAGTGTTAGTTAATTTTGCATATTGAATTTGAATTGTTGAGTTAATTGTGTTATATTACGAACTTACTAAGCTTTAAAGCTTACTGTGTGAAGTCTTTCTCTGTTTTACAGTGGTATTTAAAGCTAGCTCGGATCTGGGAATCGTCAGCGACTCAATCATGCTATCGGACATCTATTTTGGTACCTTTTGAAAGTTGTATTTATTGTATATGGCATGTATAGGCTAGTGAGGTTGTGGAATGTTTTGAGATGTATAAATCTTGCCATGTGATATGGCTTGATAATGGATGAGACTTTTGATTGATTTTGGTATATGTTTTGCTATGTGAAAATGGTGTATGTGATGTGTATATATGGTCTTGTGTGAATGGCCATTATGGTATGCTCTAGTGAAATAGAAATAGTATGTTTTGTACTTGATTTGGTAGTTTAGATGGTGAATATATTGCATGTTTGAAATGGTTTGAAATGAGATGTGAATCCTATGCTTTTGGTATGGAATTGGTTCATGAAATGGACATGTTTTGAGTTGGAATTGTATATGGAAATAAATGAGGATATTGTAGCATGAATTGTGTACGTTTTGGTTGGTTTTGACCATTAATTGGGCAAGAATTGAGTATAGAGTGATGCTTGTAGGAATGACCAAAAATGGGTGGCATTTTGTCCTTGTAAATGGCCTATAATTTCCCACACGGTTGAGCATACGGGCGTGTGTCTCGACCGTGTCCTTCAATGTCCCAATTCGAAGCAAGTCAGACTTACACACGGGCCAGACACACGGGTGTGTGACAGGCCGTGTGTTTCAAGTAAGTGTTGCACACGGGCCAGACACATGGGCGTGTGACAGGCCATGTGTTTCAAGTCAGTGTTGCACACAGGGTAAGACATGGTCTAAGGCATGGCCGTGTGAGGCACACGGCCTAGCCATACGGGCGTGTTCCCTGTTTTGAAAGAAAAATTTTCTAAGTTACGTAAAAGTTTTAAATGTGATCGATTTAGTCTCGGATCTTTTCTAAAGCATGTTTAGGGTCTCGTAGACCCTCAAAAGGGACTTTGTGTTATTGATTAACTATGATATGCTGATGTGTGAGCAATGGTTGTTAGATGTTATGATTCGACAAGTAATATCTCATAACCCTAGTCTGGCGATGGATACAGGTTAGGGGTGTTCCATTTGATTGGTATCAGAGCTACGGTTTAGTCAATTCTAGGACTAACGTAGCATGTGAGAGTCTAGCTATACATGCCATATATACGCCTTATGATAGTGTGATGAATCCTGACAGATAAAATGTGTTTTCGTATAGCAAATGGATCCCGATCGAGCTGTAGCTGATGATGTTAAGAGTAATGCACCTGCTCCCACTCAAAGGACAACACCGGCTGAATCTAGGCCGATTACTAGTAGTCACGAGGGAGAGGCAAAGCAAGCTATCTTCCAAATGATGAACGAGTGGTTCACGGAGTTCGTTCGAACGAATCTAGCTACTCCACAACCTCCACCCCCGCAAGTTCCTGTAGCTCCACAAGTTATAGACCCGATTCGATTGAGTAAACCTCCAGTTGATAAGATTTGTAAGTATGGGGACGAAGAGTTCAGGGCCACAGTTGATGATGATGCCGAGCGAGCTGAATTCTGGCTTGAGAATACCATTAGAGTGTTTGATGAATTATCATGTACTCCTGATGAATGTCTTAAGTGTGCTGTTTTCACTGTTGAGAGATACGGCGTATCATTGGTGGAAAACATTGATATATGTGGTTCCGAGAGAACAAATCACCTGGGATTTCTTCCAAACTGAATTCTGAATGAAATATATCAGTCAACGGTTTATAGATCAGAAACACAAAGAGTTCCTTGAGCTGAAACATGGTTGTATGTCTGTTACAAAATACGAGCGAGAATTTGTGAGATTGAGCCAGTATGGACAAGAATGTGTTTCGAAAAATACTACTATGTGTAAATGATTCATTGAAGGGTTGAATGGAGATATTAAACTTCTGGTCAGAATTCTTGACTTGACTAAATTTGTAGTATTGGTTGAAAGAGCTTGTAAGGCCGATGGGCTTAGTAAAGAAAAGAAGAAAGCAGACTTAGAGGCTAGAGACGAGCGAAAAAGGTCGATGAATAAGCTATATCACTCTTCGTCAAAGAGATTTAGAGATGCAACCAGTTGCTCAAATGCTTTGATTGGACATTCGAGTAGAGATCGTGTGAAACAATATACGAGTCCTAAAGCTCAAATTCCAATGGAATCAAGTGTTGGCAGTGTTAGAAACAATAAGCGTGAGTGTAACACCCCTAACCCGTATCTGTCGCCGGATTAGGGTTGAAGGTGTTACCTGACAGATCGAAAACTTTAACAGACAAATCGTAATATAAATCATCATTCACCACCATAACTTCCCATCCATAGGTCAACGAGACATTCAACATGCTTTAGAGTAGGGCCGGGATTACGCTGAACTCTTACGAAATTTCTCAGAAATTTAAAACTTTTCTAAGTTATACAGGACACATGCCCGTGGAGGCAGCCCGTGTGCCTCCCACGGCTTCTAGACACACCCATGTGTCCTACCCGTGGTCGAGCCTGACTTGTCTCCACAGCCACCAAGCACGCCCGTGTACTTTGGCCGTGGTCGATCTTGACTAAACCACACGGCTACCAGGCACGCCCATGTGCCATGGCCGTGTACCCTTAGCTCGCTACTGACTTACTCCCACGGTCATCAGGCACGCCCGTGTGCCACAACCGTGTGGCAAAACAGGCCCTTTGCAAGGCCAAAATGCCACCCACATTAAGGTCAAACCTACAAGCATATGATCAAAACAACTCATGCACATTTGACAATCAATAACATATCAAAATAATCATCCAATCTCTACCTTCCAATCCAATTCCATTCATACTAAATCTCATGTATACACAAGTATAATTCATCCATGCACTTACCATAAACTTTACCATTTCATATGCTATCAAACCATGCCAAAACATGTACCATTTATCATATTCATTTAAGCATATTACCAACACATAACTAGCCAAATCACATGGCTAAGTTCATACATCAAACTTACACCAAAATCTAGCTTATACCTGCCATATCTAGCTATGTACAATTCCAAAAGATACCGAAATGAGTTTGCGTAGTGTGATGATGATCCTCGACGGTCCCCAAGTCTTCAATAGCTTTGACGATCTATAAGACAGAGAGAACACACACGCATAGTAAGCTTTCCAAAAGCTTCGTAAGTCATATACAAATAGACTTAACTTAAAAGGCACATAGCATATTTATTTAATGACAAAAATGGTTCTCATACCATACACATCTCCATGTTTCAGAAAAACAAAAGGGGCCCGGTTCATCATCGGCACGCGCATATGCCGAAGTACGACACCCATTTCTACAGTTTCCTCTGGGAACCCAGGAGGAGCGTTTTTAGATACTACGGGCGCGACCCCTCGGCATGGGGAGATGCATCGACTGGGCCGCCCTGGAGCAAGTACAACTTGCTGATGCGGTTCGGGCCCTACTGACCACCGACCCTTGGGAGCGGTTCTTCAGTATTGTCGAGCCCACATACCTCGAACTAACATTAGAGCTTTACTCTACTTTTCATTTGCAGGATGTAATGATGAACCACGACGACCCAGGCACCATACAGTTCCGCCTAGGAGCTTTGGTTCGCGAAATGAGTGTCCCTGAATTTGGAATCGCTCTGGGACTCTACACAAAAGAGTTCATGAAAGATAATGAACTCGACACTCTCTACCGCCACATCAACTATTCACCTTCCAAATGTTGGCAGGCCTTGGTTCCAGTTTCAGCAACATACGACCCTAGTCGCACCAAAGCGACCGCCCTTCCCCCATCACTGAGGTACCTCCATTCCCTCCTCCCACATACATTGACAGGAAGGCGCGAGAGCACCGGTGTCGTTAATACCCACAACACCTATTTCCTGTGGAACATGGCGCACGGCCACGTGGTTGACCTTGCCTACTTCATTGCTCTCGCCATCCAGCATCAGACGGAGCGGCATCGTAAGGGGGTAATTTCCATAGGGCCCTATGTGACACGACTCGCGAGACACTTTGGCCTCCTCAACACCGCGACACAATCATCTTCCCTCACCTTGATAGGTCAGATGGCTCCACAGGGCATCTCGACCATGATAAACATGAGGATGATCAAACTTCACCGTGGGACCGATCCTTCCCAATACCGTCTAGCCCATACCACCGAGGAGGAGGAGCCTGAGGACATTACTGACGATGTCCCCCCACCACACGAGGAGCCACCACCGAGCCATCGCCCAGTTCATGTGACAACTTCTATTTTGGACATATCTGAGCGCCTAACACGATTCAAGCAGCAATGGTTTCAGCGCTTCGATCACATCGACGCCACCCTCCACCAGATATGTCAGCACCTTCACATTTCATCGCCGCCCGCACCTCGCGACCCAGCCGATGACGAGGACTTTTGAGTCCTTTTATTTTCTTTATTTTTATCCTTATTTTTATTTTTATTTTTATTTTTATTTTCATTCTGCTTTTTATTTGTATTTTAATTTATTTTCTTTTATAATACAACTTTTTACCTTTCTTGTTTAAAACTTTTATTAGTATAGCTTAATTTCTGGCTGTCTAACTTTCGAGTATCTATAACAACATTCATTAAATAGTACTCCCTAAAAATTTACCTGATGACTTCGCAATTTAAAAAGGTTCAATGTACCACTCAAGGAACGAACACATCACCGAAGTATTCTCCATTTTCTTCACCTATGCCTAGTCATCATGTTCATCATTTATCATCCTCCAAGGATTTCATCCATAATCCAGGAAGTTTCACCTCTCTCCCTCTCTTATGACTTTCTTACTAATCATTATCTATCTTTGTATATTGAGGACAATGTACATCTTAAGTGTGGGGGGGTTAACTATAGGATTATTTGAAAATCCCTGAATTATATCTTGTTCTTAAGTAAATGTTCTCATA
The DNA here is from genome assembly GCA_025698515.1 of Gossypium sturtianum. Classification (NCBI taxonomy): domain Eukaryota; kingdom Viridiplantae; phylum Streptophyta; class Magnoliopsida; order Malvales; family Malvaceae; genus Gossypium; species Gossypium sturtianum. Next base: position 127,229,289 of record CM046953.1, on the reverse strand, counting down.
TTACTATTAGAATGAAATTTCTTATGATTTATGATTTTCATTGATATGTTCTAGATTAAGGCTTAGTTTGGATGGGCGGTGTGTTTACCTCCGGTGAGGTTAAAAACAGCGGTGGCGGTGAGATTAGTTACTGTAGCGGTGAGATTAGACACTATAGCAGTGAGATTAGAAACAACGGTGGAGTGTGTGTTTGGATTCAAACGCAGCTGTAGCGGTGAGGTGAAAATAAAAAATGACTATTAAGGACATCAGATTAGAATTGATATATAATAGAAGTTTTTTAATTATTTTACTTATATAAAATTATTAAAATATGTTAATTTATAAATTCATTTAATAAAATATTCAAATGTATCTTTCAATATTTTATTATAAATATTTTAATGAATTATATAATCAATTTAAATTATTTATTAGATAAATATTTTTTAATTAGATAAAGTTATTTTTTTAAGGTTGGGAAAGAAATTAATTTAAGTTTCAAGGATAAAATGGTAAAATAATAACTAAAAGTATGAGTATTTTTGTCTCTTAAAAATACCTACTATCCCACTGGGTTTAATTGTCTTCTTTGAAACCCCACCACTTTTCACATATATCGTTGTGGTGAAATCATTTTCAACGGATGTCTTTGTTGAACCAAACAAAGATATCGATGAGTTTGGTAGCCCTAATTGCAACACACTGATGTTAACAGCTAAACCAAAGGAGCCCTAAGTCATAGTTAATTGTGCATTGATGATTTAAACTTAAGGAGAATAGAGAATCAAGCATGATGAGTCTATTTTCAGAATTAAAAATTGATAGGTTGTCTACCTGAATCTAATTATTACCTTGAAGTTTGAAATTTACAAGGTTGACATCAAAAACCATAATTTTTTGTGAGATTTTTAGCCTTTTAGAGCATATTCTTTTCTTGCTCACTTTATTGATTATGAGTGTGTCAACATTGATTTGTTATTCTAGAACTTGCTTCGATCATACATGTCGAGACCACACCTCAGATTTGATATACTGAGATGATAAAGGCACCTAGATTTTAACCCACTTATTCCACTAAAAAGCCTACCCATTTAATTAACCCCTAGTGAACCCTTTGAAACCTAATCAAACATTTCTTGACTCACCCACTAATATTAACCCAAAACCTACTTTGTATTTGTTATCACCATTTCTCTTGACTACCCTTATATAGATATTTGATTTTATCGGTTGCTTAACTATTTTCTTTATTTCAGTTGTTAAGTTCTATCTTATTATTATTATTGTAAATACCTGTGCCTAAAAAAAAAGTATATTCATTATTAGTCTATGTTATTTGAGCTTATGCGTTAATTTCACATTTTGAGAAGAAGCTCGTGTTATTAGTGATGAATTCCTAATTGTTATAAGTTTTACTTATTTTTCTAGTTAGGTAATTTATCAATTCAATCTCGATACTAACCCTCTAAGTCAGCCTTTATCCACACCTTTAATGTAACACCCCAAACCCGGCACCACTGCCGAATTCGGAATGTTACCGGGAAAATGTTTGAAAAGAGATCTGTCTTGAGGGTGAAAATAAGTGTTAAGTCTTAAAACAAATATTCAGCTTATAAGGGGTTTGTCGTTTGAAAATAGTAGTTTGCCGAAGAGTAAACCTTCCAAATTTGAGTAAAGTTCAAGTCATTATTTTAGTGAAATTACGGGAAAACGAGTTGTTTGTGAGTAATCCGAATTTGAAAACTTTAATTTGATTTTTAAGTCGCAAATGTTTCAAAGTCATTTTTAATTATTAATCCACTAATAATTCTAACTTAAAACCATAATAAAAATCCCAAACATTTAAAGCGGCCTTATTACAATAAAATATCCCCAAAAAAATAATTGAAAATCCGAATGTATATTGAAATAAAAATACTTCTCGCATGGCCACCTCGAATCCTCTCAACCCGGTCCAAAGTATCATGTGCTACCCGCATTGTTTGAAAAAGCAGGTGAGTCATTTTGACTCGGTGTGCAATTAATTCACATGTGTCCACAAATGGGCTTAGCCCCAAACCACATCAAATCGATATACCACAGGTTATAGTGCATTATGCTAACCCAACCCAGCCTAGTATCCATCCGCTACACACCACCCGTACATCCAACCACCACACACCGGGGGATTACTAAATCGACCCTCCATCCGCTACACACCTCTTTGGCAGAACACTGCTCAAAGTCCACTTAGTGGTCTAGCCACTGATCACGTGATTAAATCACAAATATCCACGATGAGACTCTAGGTCGTCATCAATCCACAATGAGGCTCGAGGCCATCATTAATCCACGTACATAAATGTACACACTTCCCCTTATTCAATATATCCCGAACCCCATGCACATGCAGCATATTATAATGATATGGCAAGATAGTGTATGAACATACCAGATAGGAACATATGACATGCTTACATGTATCCACAGTATTTAACCACAACTACAACATAGGTAGTATACGAACCTGGTTACCGGGTCACCCAAATTAGGTAATAGCATCACCGCTGCCACTATTTCGACTACCACTCATAATACATAATTTAATTAAAGCAAGTAAGTAAACAGTGTGTTAATTACACACCTGATAACTCGTAACACCACACCCTCTATGTCGACACTCACACTAAACGACACTACCGCTATTTGCCTACGATCCTGCTCCGATGACGCCCACACCCTGTGGCCAATCCCGAACCGCTGAAATCGACCGCTTCTTGAATTTAGGGGTAGGGACTACATGTCCAACACCTTTCTCTCCTAGGCAAAGTCGACCTAAATCCCGAAGGCTCTCACTTGATCTTGAAGGTTGTCGAAATCCCTTGATTGACCAAATCCCGAAAGATCCCTTACTCCCTTAACGTTGGCCTACACAAAGACCCTGAAACCAACCATGATTACTAGCAATCGATTGAGAGACTTGACAGAAAAATAAACGACGGCACTTCCCTCAGAGATTATCAAACGAAGATGATCACCACCCTCAAGGAGATTCAGCTTTTGAAGATAAAGAAATCGAAGGAAAGGAAATGAGAAGAGAGGGTTGAGGCTTATGGGGTTTCGGCTATGATGAAGGGTGAATTCAGCTTTTAGAGAGTGAGAGTCTAAAATTTATCAAAATGAGAAAAAAAAAGAGAATAAGAAAGAAGTATGGTTCGGCCAAGAGAAGGAAATAGAGAGAAAGAAGATGAATGAAATGCACCCAAAATGACCACCCCAACTTTCGACTTTTGACTGAAGAAAAAGAAGACAATGAAAGGCTTTAGATTTACACTTTCGGCTAAGAAAACTAAGGAAGAGAAAATGCCCCAAAATGCATACACTCAAGTTACTAAACTCACACTTTCGGCACACCCCCCACAAAACCAAAAATGCCATCCCCCAACACCCCATATTCGGCCAACTCTCACACCACTCTCCTCATCCCCTCTTTTCTCTCCTAAATTTCCTCTACTCCACTCATTCAAACAAGTTTGAATGATTCAAACTTCTATCTCCCCTCCTAGCCGCATATTTGAGTTGTTTGAATCAATCCACACTTCATCCTTGAAGTGTCCTAGCCGATCTCCAACACCTCCCTTCTGACACAAAAACAAATCCCCAAAATGCTGCCCATGCTGCTCGAACCTCTCCCCCTTGATCTTCCCCCTTGAAACACCAACCCCCTTGCTCCTAGGCGTCACCTTGCCACTCCACCACTCCACTTGTTGTGTCAAAGAACACCACATTACATCCTTTAAGGCCTAGCTCCCCCCTTATCAGCTTAAACCAGAAATTTCACTAAGGCTCCTACCTAACCCCAAGGTTTCCCGAAGCCCCCAAACACATTCAAACAGCACACAAAGCATACCGACACATAGATAGGAATTAAAATGAAAGACCCCCAAATCCCGGATGTTACATTTAACCAATTCCCCATTACAACCCTTTTAAAGACCTTTTGATTTGTGTATCATCTCATTTTACAGTGGTGTAGATTTGATTTTTAGGCAAGCCTATGGGATTAACTTTTCATGTTTGACTTTTTGAGTGCTTAATTTGAACCTTAAACACTTTGAGTGATTTGAGTGAATCTTTAGTGAGGATGTCAATTCTTGTCGATTTTGGATCAAAGGTAATTTATTTAGATGAGAGGGACACCTATATTTTCGTGATATAAAAATTTATGACTTAGATTGTTTGAATCTTTAGGACTCTTTTAGTTAAATTATCAATGTATGAATTATCTTTGAATTATGATGAAACATTATTGATGAGGATTATGAATTGAGTGAGTTAATTTTAGCAGTGTGGGGGTATTTGATAAACCATAATTTACACATATTTTAACCCAATGCTTGGCTTAATTTTGGATGAATATTCATTAGATTTGATAAATTCAATGCTCCTAATCTCTTAATTTCATGTTTTATACTTAGGAGAGCATAAGAGGATGAAAAGAATGAGAAGCGGGCCAAAAACGGAGAAAATGGACCAAAGTAAGAAATCAACACGGCCTGGGCTCGAATCACACGGCCGTGCCACTTTAGCAGACTCAAACACGACCTTGGGCTCGATTCACACGGGCGTTTCACACGGGCGTGTCTCTGCCGTATCCAAGATGAATTCTACTCGAAAAAGGTTACTTAGAGGCAAAGAAAGTCATTCCAAAGTCTATATAAACACCCTAAGTGTGACCTAAAAAAGAGGGTAAGCCAAAGAGGGCTGAACACAGGAAATTACTCGAATACAGCCAGTTGATTCATCCCAGAAGCTGAAATCACACTCAAGACGGAAGATCTTCCCTTCAATTTCCTTCAGGGGGTTTTAGGGTTTTTCTTATGTTTTGTTATTTACTTTCTTTTGAGATGTATTCTTTATTAAACATGAACTAAACCCCTCAAATATCTGAGGGGGATGAAACCTAAGACGGATCTTGTTGTTGTTTTCTGAACTGTATGATAAATACTTGATTTGTTCTTAATTATGTGTTCTTAATTCTTGTTTTAATATTTCAGGATATTGATTCAAGTATTTATGTGCTTAGGCAGAGGAGTAAAAGTCCCTGTTTAAGAGTAGATCTAGCATAGTTAAGCGGAGTTGATCGCAACCCTAGAGATAGGATGACGAAAATCTGCCGGATTAGGGTCAAACCTAATATGGGAGTCCATAGATCGAGTTAATGCAACACTAGGGGTTTTAATTAGAAAGAGATTTCAATTAATCAACCTAGGGTTAGACGTTATTAGTCTCGAAAGGGATAATAATATAAATTAGGGAATCCTACGGATCAAGTCAAGTGAATAAATTGTCTGGTTCAGAGTTAAGTAACAAGTGAAGTCTAGGTGGATTCTTCCTCGGGTATTGTCTTAATCAGCTGGTTTTCCCAAAAGTATTTTCCCAATTCAATCTATGTGTCTTAGCATCCTCAGTTTAGTAATTAGTTAATTAAACATCGATTCCCTTAATACTTAGGCTAGATAATAAAAAGATAGTAACTACTAGTACTCTTAGTCCTTGAGGATACGATATTTCCGGTCTTGCCATAGCTATACTACCGAACGATAGGTGCGCTTGCCTTATTCGTTGTCATAGTTAGTTTAGACATGATCACTCGTGATACAGAGATCGTCGGAGGATCATCCACACTATCCACACATTTTGATATATTGAGATTTACATTGAATTATGGCATGTATAGGAATTTGGTTATTTTGTAAGTGTCATAATTGATTGGCAAAGAATGTGGTCTATGTCATTTGATAAATCATTTTGTATAAGGCCATGTGATGTGGCTAGTATAGGTTGTATTATAAGTCTATGATGAGGCCTTTCATGAAAGAGTTTGCTTGCCTAAGTGGGAATGAATGATAGCATGAAATTGAAGTGTGGGAAGTGTGACATGTGAATGGTTGTGTAGGTGCATGTGTTGTAACACCCCTAACCCGTATCTGTCTCCAGACTAGGGTTATGAAGCATTACCGAATAAAACACAACTCAAAATAGACTGATATATTTTTTTTAAATAAACATATCAGGTACATTCAAGAGTAAAAATAATCATTACATAACATATTATATTCACATACTTAGCATTCATATCAAAGACACATACTTAACATTCAAATCAAAGCTAGCATTTATGTATTGAATCATCCAAACAAAATAAAGTTGCACATTTTACTATTTCAATCAAATCATACTAATCTTTATAAATTTTAAACATATATTATTATCTTATACTTATCAAACAGTAAGACATTCAATATTTCAATTTCATTTACTAAACAAATACCAACTCACCTTATGCTTAATCATTTTAGTATATCGTTAACCAAATAAACCACATATCTAATCACTCATTTTGTATGCTATTCGAATATCATACCATTTACCTTAGATAATCTATACAGCATATCCATCATTTAAATAGGTAAATGACGCACCTAATCATGCTTCCTTTAAAAAAAAAATACAAACACACATATATATAATATATTAACCACTTATCCATTACTTAACATAATTTAACTTATAATTATACATTCAAGATTTTCCATTCAAATTATTATCACATCATGCAACCAAATTTTATACCTAAACGCAATACTAAATCCATTTACCTCACATTTAATTATTTATCACAAGTATATAACCAAACATTCATAATTAACATCATCAATTCAAACCAACTTACTAAAGACTTAATGGATAAACAGCACTTTAGACCTATTTGTTGTATCCAAACATATATATATATCATCAAAACCAAATCACATCATACTAGTATACATACTTGCTAAAACTATCTGTACATGCCTTTTATTTAACATCAACCACAATTTATATATATACGCATTCGGCCTTAGTCCATTTAATAAACAAATCAAACCATCACACAATGCACAACACATATACATTTACATATCACTAAACCGAATTCAACATGTCCAAATTATAACATCATACTTACTTACCTATCATGAACTTATACCATAAACAAATATGCATAAGTATAAACTCATTTCCAATGACCATCACAACCAAAAACAAAAATATTCAATCGATCAAAAGAGGATAAGCCATCTTCGCATGGCTATTAATTACATACAAAAGTACTTAATCCGCATTTGACTTTTTACTATGCTATACATGCCATATACCCAAAATCAACTTAGTAAAAATACCAAAGGAAACTGGCTGTCGATAGTGTGATAAGTCTTGTTGACGATCCCAGAGCTCGGGCGTATATCCAAAATCTATAAAATGTATAGAGAAAAACACAGAGTAAGCTATTTAAGCTTAGTAAGTCATAAGCAAGCTAATACCAACTAAATTAACAAAACCAAATATACAAAGCTATGAATATAATTTAACATTAAATCCCTTCATTTACAAATCAAATAGTTAACCTTTACACATTCACAAGAACTAACACAAATCTCAATATCAAATTCACACATAAGTCACTTTGGCCGAATACCTTAAATTACAATCTTACATATAGTTCACATGCTCATACTTGAACTTTTATACGATGCATTAAACATATAACTTACCTTACTTTTCATAACACAGTTTATATTCGTACCTGAGTTCTTTTAATTTGAATTTCACATTGGCCTTCACTTACACATGCCCATTGAACCATTCGGAAATCAAAAGGATACGTGGATAGTCAAAAGCTCGTAAAATGCCAATGTCCCAGACCTGGTCTTACACGATAACACACATCGGATATCCTATGTCATGACATATGTATCCTGTCTATTCCTAAGGTTCGTACGGGCTTACGGACGTCGAAACTTGATCGAATCAAGCTCGAAATATAGCCAATCACCACAATCACATTCGGCCATAGCATAAATAATTCAAATAATTCATTTCAATTATGTAACAAATATATATTCATAGATATAACAACATTTAAATGCATATTGACTTACCTCGGACGTCGACGACTATGAAATCGGCTATTCGACCACTTTTGTCTTTCCCCAATCCAAATCTGATTTCTTTAATTCTTGATCTAAACATATTCAAATTAAGCTTATTTAAACACCATTTATTCAATTTAGCCTAAAAACACATAAATGGGCAAATTACAATTTTGCCCCTAATATTTCACACTTTTTACAATTTAGTCCTTTTTGCACAAAACGCAAAATACACAAAATTTGACTACACCATACAAGGGCCAAATATTCCTAGTCCTCATACAAGCCCACACATTTCATTTATTTCACATTTTAGTCCCTCAAAAATATATTTTTGCAATTTAGTCCAAATTACTCAATTTCATCAAAAATTCAAAGACAAAACTTGTTAATCTAACACATATATTTCATATTTCATCATCAAACATAAAAAACCACATGGTATCATCAATGGAAAAACACAAAATCATCATTAAAATCACAAATTGAAACATGGGTTTTGAAGTACACAAAGCAACGATCTCAAAAACATAAAAATTATCAAAAACGGAACAAAAATGAACCTTTAATCAAGCTTGGAGATGGCCGAACTTAGCTAGGTTTTAATTCTTTTATTTTTCTTCACTTTCAGCACCAAGAAGATGAACACAAAATGTTATTTCATGACTTTGTTTTTTTTATTATTATTAACTTAATTAATAAATTACTTAAATAACCTTTACATTTTAATATATAAAACAATAATAATAAGGTTAATCTTGACATATGTCGTCCACTAACTTTTGAAATGGGCTAATTTCCCTTTAAGGGCTTCATATTAAAAAGCCACTATCAAATTAGCACTTTACACTATATTTTGTAACTTTTACACTTTACGCGATTAAGTCCTTTTATTTAATCGGACACCTAAACGAAAAAATTAAGTCACGAAAATTTAAAACAAACAAATTCACACATAATAAACACGAAAAATAATTTTAAAATATTTTCAGACTCAGATTTGTAGTCCCGAAACCACTTTTCTGATTAGGGTCAAAATCGGGTTGTTACATGTGTGATGACTAAGTATAAGTGCGGTTATACATGATGAGTATGGTTATTAAATGGTGCATGAATGCTTTTAATGTGGACAAATAGATGTCTAATAATAGCATGTTAATTTTGGTTGGAAATGGTATAAGTGTGGATGCTTATCAAGGTGGCAAAAGGCTTGGTAAATAGCCTTATAATTGTCTACACGGGTAGACACACGGGCGTGTGTCTAGTCCGTGTGTGAGACACGGTCTGTCTCATGGGCATGTAGCCTGGCTGTGTGTCCCCTGCACCTAATTTGCGAAAAATTAAGTTTGTCACACGGGCTAACACACGGGCATGTGCCTTGGCCGTGTGACCTAAAATGTGTGCTGACATCATAAACAGAATACCTAGGGATTCTCGATGATTGCTTCTCCTATGACTAAGTTGCTTCAAAAGAGTGTTAAGTTCGAGTGGTCTGAAAAATGCCAGCAAAGTTTTGAGAAGTTGAAAGCGAGATTGACTGAAGCACCAGTGCTAGTGCAACCTGAGTCGGGGAAAGAGTTTGTGATCTGTAGTGATGCATCATTGAATGGTATTGGGTGTGTATTGATGCAAGAAGGCAAAGTAGTAGTGTATGCCTCAAGACAGCTAAAACCGTATGAAAAGAAGTATCCGACGCACGATTTGGAGTTGGCCGCCATCATCTTTGCTTTGAAGATTTGGCGTCATTATTTGTATGGTGAAAAATGCCGAATCTATACCGATCACAAGAGTTTGAAATATTTGGTGAATCAAAAGGAATTAAATTTGTGACAATGGAGATGGCTCGATTTGTTAAAGGATTATGAGCTAGTGATTGAATATCATCCCGAAAAGGCAAATGTGGTTGCGGATGCTTTGAGCAGAAAATCCTTGTATACTTTAATAGCTATAAGTACAAGTTTGACATTGTCTGATGATGGTTCTATATTAGCCGAGTTGAAGGCTAGACCGTTGTTTCTTCAGCAGATTTGTGAAGCTCAAAAGAATGATGGTGGAATACAAGCTAAGAGAGCTCAGTGTGAATTTGGAAGGAACTCTGATTTTTGGGTTGGTTCAGATGATTGTTTGATGTTTTGTGATAAAGTTTGTGTACCGAAGGATAATGAGTTGATTCAGAAAATTTTACACGAGGCACATAGTGGTTGTTTGGTTGTTTGTCAGTACATCCGGGCAGTACAAAAATGTATAATAATTTGAAGAAGTTGTATTGGTGGCTGGGTATGAAAAGAGACATCTCTGAGTTTGTGACAAAGTGTTTGATCTACCAACAAGTGAAAGTCGAGCATCATGTGCCTTCAGGTTTACTTCAGCCAGTGATGGTTCCCGAGTGGAAATGGGACAGAATCACAATGGATTTTATGACAGGTTTACCTCTGACTCCGAAAAAGAAAGATGCCGTTTGAGTTGTGGTTGATAGACTGACGAAATTGGCTTATTTTATACTGGTACGTACCGACTACTCACTTGATAAGTTGGTTGAGTTGTATATTGATGAAATTATGAGATTTCATCCAGTACCTATGTCTATTATTTCAAATAGAGATCTGAGATTTACTTCGAGGTTTTGGAAAAAGTTGCAAGAAGCCTTGGGTACGAAATTGAATTTTAGTACCGTGTTTCATCCCCAAACTGACGGTGAATTCGAAAGAGTAATTCAAGTTCTTGAATACATGCTCCGATGTTGTGTTTTAGAATTCGAAGGTAGTCGGGAGAAATATTTACCTTTGGTTGAATTTGCCTATAATAACAGTTATCAGTCGAGTATACAGATGGCACCGTATGAAGCATTATATGGTCGCAAGTGTTGAACTCCTTTGTATTGGATCGAGCTCAATGAGAAACAGATTCACGGGGTTGATTTAGTTAGAGAAATCGAGAAAGTGAAAATAATTCGTGATTGTCTAAAAACTGCTTCAGATCGACAAAAGTCGTACGTGGATTTGAAAAGAAAAGAAATTGAGTTTCAGGTGGAAGAAGATTTTGAGATTTGGTCGAAAGGGCAAGTTGAGTCCGCATGTCATTGGGTCGTATGAGATTATTGAGAGGATTGGACCAGTAGCTTACCGGTTAGCTTTGCCGGTGGAGTTGGAGAGAATACACAATGTGTTCCATGTGTCGATGTTGCGACGTTATTATTCCGATCCTTCACATGTAATTCCTCCAGAAGAAATTGAGATACGACCGGATATGACATATGTTGAGGAACTAATTAAGATTTTGGCTCGAGAGGTTAAGCAATTGAGGAATAAAAGTATAGCCTTAGTGAAAGTGTTGTGGCAAAAGCATGGTGTAGAAGAGGCTACGTGGGAACCGAAAGAAGCCATGAGAAAACAGTACCCAAACCTCTTTACCGGTAAGATTTTCAGAGACAAAAATCCCTAAAGGGGGAGAGTTGTAGCAGCTTGAATTAGGGCCTAAACAGAATAGTAGTTTTGAAACCATGAATCCGAGTTTAAAATATTTATTTCGATTGAGTTTTAGTGTTTATTGAGTGATTAAATGTTTGTGTGAAATTTCTGTTGAGAAATTTTATTGTTTGAATGTCCAATTTGATAAGTTGGACTAAATTGCAATGGGTGAAAACTTTGTATTATAATACATAAAGGTACTTGATTGAGATGGGTTTTTAAATTGAGAGTCCTTGGTTGGTAATTAGATCATTATATTATAGTTTGGACACAAAATGCCCATAGAGGGATAAAATAACTAAAGGATTAATGAAGGGCAATTTGGTCATTTGGCTAATAAAAGAAATAAAAAGGAAAATAAGGCTAAATTTTGTCCATCTTCATCATCCATAGCTGAAATTTGTAAGGAGCCATAGTTAGGGTTTTGTTTAACTTTCAAGCATGATTGTAAGTACCTCCTAGCCCCTTTTTTGATGTTCTTCGTATTTTTAAAATCCTCGTAACTCGATCTAGCTATTTCTACCACTATTTTTAGCTAGAGTGTGTGTTTAAAATTTTACCCATGGATGACATACATGTATTTTGATGTCTAGTGGTAGAATATGAAAGTTTTAAGTGTGATAAACAACTTTTGTTAGATGATTTTTGGTGAAATTGATAAAAATGACTTACTTGCAAAAGATGAAATAATGTGTGTATAAAATGTAAAATAGTTAAAATTGTGGGCTGCTATAAGAGAGAATATGAATCGACTAGGCTTGGGTGTGTGAAAAATGAACACATTTCATTTTACGAGCCTAAGGACTAAAGTGTAAAAATTGAGAAGGTTAGGGGCTAAATTGTAAATTTTGCCATAGGAAGGTTTTGGATTGATTTGAATAATGTGTATATTAAATAAGCTAAATGTGTCATTATAGATCAAGAAGAACATGGAATCAATCTTGACCGAGGAAAAGGCAAGGTTTCGGACTAAATTGCAAATTGACACATTTTGTATCGATGTAAGTATATATGTAAACGATACATCCTTTCTATTTATGTTTTTACATATTAATGTCTTATGTGAAATGTGAGTTAATATTATTGATATTTATTAAAATGATGAAAAGTGAGGAAACTCTCGGATGAACCTTCGGAATAGAAAAAGGATACGGATGAACACCGTGTTTATTATTATTGGTGGGCTGTGTGTGATACCACCGTGTTTATTATTATTAGTGGGTTGTGTGCGATACCACCGTATTTATTATTATTGGTGGGTTGTGTGCGATACCACCGTATCTGTTATTATTGGTGGGTTGTGTGCGATTCCACCGTGATATGTGATTATTGGTGGGCTGCGTGCGATACCACCGTGTATATGTGATTATTGGTGGGCTGTGTGCGATACCACCGAGTATTCGGTATTATTCTGAAGTGTTCATCAGGAAAATTTGATTAAGTGAAATTACGTGTGACAATGTGGTGACAAGTGCAAGGTTATAAGTGCATGTAATTGTGAGCAAAGTCTATGATATGTATTTGGAATGTGGTAAGGTTTGAAATGAGTAAGTGCAACTATAAGGATCTAAATTGTTCTTGATTAGTATGTAATGTTCTTGATTGATAAGTATGTGGTATGGTGTTCATTGTTTACATATAGACTTACTAAGCTTAAAGCTTATCCCTTCTCTTTTCCTTTGTTTTATAGTGTCGCTAAGCTAGCTCGAGATACGAAGATCGTCGGAGGATCATCCACACTATCCACACATTTTGGTATATTGAGATTCACATTGAATTATGGCATGTATATGAATTTGGTTATTTTGTAAGTGTCATAATTGATTGGCTAAGAAGTTGGTCTATGTTATTTGATATATCATTTTGTATAAGGCCATGTGATGTGGCTAGTATAGGTTGTATTATAAGTCTATGATGAGGCCTTTCATTAAAGAGTTTGCTTGCCTAAGTGGGAATGAATGATAGCATGAAATTGAAGTGTGGGAAGTGTGACATTTGAATGGTTGTGTAGGTGCATGTGTGATGGCTAAGCATAAGTGTGGTTATACATGATGAGTATGGTTATTAAATGGTGCATGAATGCTTTTAATGTGGACAAATAGATGTCTAATAATAGCATGTTAAGTTTGGTTGGAAATGGTATAAGTGTGGATGCTTATCAGGGTGGCAAAATGCTTGGTAAATAGCCTTATAATTGTCCACACGGGTAGACACACGGGAGTGTGTCTAGGCCGTGTGTGACACACGGTCTGTCTCATGGGTGTGTAGCCTGGCTGTGTGTCCCCTGCACCTAATTTGCAGAAAATTAAGTTCATCACACGGGCTAACACACGGGCATGTGCCTTGGCCGTGTGACCTAAAACGTGTAGTGAAGTCATAAACAGAATACCCAAGTTTTTGCACACGCACAGAGACACGGGCGTGTGTCTCGGTCGTGTGAAGGACACTGTCTAGGACCCGGCCATGTGCTCGGCCGTGTGAAAACCCCTGTAGGTTCGAAATGAAAAATAAAACCACACGGGCTAGGGACATGGGCATGTGCGACCACACGGTCTTCCCACACAGGCATGTCCCTGTGCCACACGGGCGTGTGCCTAGTTTTTTTATGTAAATTTTCTGAATGTTTCTAAAGTTCTCGGTTTGATCCCAGACGGTTCCCAAAGTATGTTTTGGGCCTCGTTGGCCTATTTTAAGGACTTTATGATTGAATATGAAAAATTTTAAATTCAAGGAAATTTTATGGCCCGGTTTTGCATGAATGTTTGTGTTATTATCCGGTAATGCCTCATACCCTGTTCCGGCATTGAACACAGGTAAGGGGTGTTACATCATCCACAAACTAATGGTCAATCTGAGACAGTGATTCAAATTCTCGAAGATATGCTTCGTTGTTGTGTTTTAGAGTTCGAAGGTAGTTGGGAGAAATATCTACCGTTGGTCGAATTTGCTTATAACAATAGTTATCAATCAAGTATATAGATGGCACAGTATAAAGCATTATATGGCCTCAAGTGTCGAACTCCATTGTACTGGACTGAGCTCAGTGAGAAACAGATTCACGGGGTTGATTTGGTTAGAGAAACAGAAGAGAAAGTGAGGGTAATTCATGAATGTTTGAAAGCAGCTTCAGATCGATAGAAATCGTTAACGGATTTGAAACGGAAGGATATTGAATTTCAGGTTGGTGATAAAGTGTTTCTGAAAGTGTCACTGTGGAAAAAGATTCTTAGATTTGGCTGCAAAGGCAAGTTGAGTCCGTGTTTCATTGGACCATACGAGATTATTGAAAGAATAGGGCCAGTGGCATATCGACTAGCTTTGCCATAGGAGTTAGAAAGGATCCACAATGTAACATCCTGAATTTTTGGGCCTATGCGTTTAATGTGTAGACATGTTTAATGGGTTAATATGAGAATTAGAGGGGCAAATTAGGCTCGGGAATGGGTCGAGATCTTGGCTAAATATTTTGTTTAGGGACTATAGGGTTTAAATAAAGTATTAAGAGTGAAATAGGCATAATGGGCTTGTGGCCCAGGAACAAGAGGCGCAGTAAGAGGGAGCTATAAGTGGCGCCAATAGGCAAAAGAAGGGGGCCTCAGTGTGGCCGCTTGAAGCCCAAGAAATTGGGCTAATTTTGGCAGCCCAAGGAGAGCTAGAGGGGGGCGGCAATGTGGCTACAAAATAGGGGATTTTGATGTTTTAAAGCATGTGGATATTAGGCTGATAAAGGGGGAGGAGTTTGTGCTAATTAGGTCTCTTTTGGAGGAGTTAATAGATTAAGATAAGGGAGAAAGATAGGAGCTATCCTTTGGTTGCAGATTTAGCCAAAAATCAAACTCAGGAAAGGGGAAGGAGTCGGTTTGGTGTAGGCTAGAGGGGGTGTGTCGAATTTTTCATTTGTCTTATCTGAGAATAGCTATTAGTTTTTCTCCCTTTCGGCAAATAAGAATCATCTTTTCTTCTTTTCTTTTCTGTCAGAAACCGAAACCCCTGAGGCCTCACCAAGTGCCGAAACTCTGCCATTCACCTTCTCTTTTCTTTAATACTCATTGCTGAATCTCTCTGTCTGTTCCTTGCCCATCTTTTCAATTCTTTGTTCTTCTAAAAGCTGAAAACGCATCAGTATTTCTCTTGTTCATCTTTCTGAGATTTTCCAAAAGGTCGAAATCCCTAGATCTCATCTCCTATGATTACCGAATTTCCTCTGTGGTGTCTGCTTATGCCGAATCTTGAAGGAAACTGAAGGTAAGTGTCGATTCGTGTGATTCAATCTTTTCCTGGTTTTTAGAGACCCTAGCCGAATGGCTATATGGAAACTGATCTTGTGTTTTTCTTTCTTTTGCGGCATCCCGGGATTTGAAGGGGATTCAATTGCTTAGATTTCTAAGCCAGAGTTCAGTAGCACTCGAATCGTAGTACTTTCAGGATTTCAAGGTAAGGAGATCTGTTAACTTAAACGTATAATTCGGGTGAAACACTAACCCTTGGCCGAATATAGGAGAGGCCTTATCTTCGCATTCTTCCGGCTTTTGAGCAAAGTTGTAGACAAAGGGCAGTAGATTTGATTAGTGAGGGTATCGACATAGAGAGTAGTACTACGTGTTATCGTGTGTGTAACATTCTCACACCATTTGGATTGCTTGTTAGTATATGTTTATAAATCATTATATTCGCTAAATACCAAAATACCGGCATGGTTGTTGAAAACCCGAGGGGTAAGGGCGAATCACCAGTTAGTGATCTCTGTCATTCTAAAGTGAATGTTTCATCAATTTGGTATGATGAACATGTATGCCGGTTCGTGATTGCATGGGGTTGGGTGATTGATGAAAGGGGAAGTGTTACGTTGTAGTGGCTAATGCCATGATCTGTTGTAGTGGCTTTTGCCATGATGCATTGTAGTGGCTAATGCCATGATGCATTGTAGTAGGGCTATTGCCATGATCGACGATGAACGACTATCTGCGCAGCATGACGCCATCGATGGTGTGTAGTGGTGTGAGTTGATTGTAGAAATCCCCAATGGTGTGATTGGCAGGTAACGGTGGTGTGTAGCGGATGGAAACCTAGGATTGGGTTGGGCTTTGCATACGTTCTGATATATTATACTCTGTTATCTGTTCTATGGGGCTAAGGCCCAATCTGATGGTGCATGAGGGTTGCACACTGAGTCACGCGACTCACCCTATTATTTAACATCTTTCAGGTAGCAACTAGTGCATCGGACCGGGTTGGAGAGGAGCGCAAGGTGGCCATGCAAGGGATTATTTTGATTCAGCCAAAGACTTTACTAGTTTATTTATTTTTAATATTTTTAATTAGTGGGTTTAAATTTCATTGTAATAAGGCCATGGGCCACTAGTATCATATTTTCGTTTGTTTTGGGCTTTTATTATTATTAGACATTTACGTTTTAATTAAGTTAAGGCATGTATCAAATTTTGTTTTTTATTCCACTAAGGCATAAATATAAAATGTATATCTTTTACAAATCATCCAACCATTTAGTTTTCTCGAATAAAGTGTTAAACTCAAGAAAAATATTTTTCGAAATTGCGACATCTTTTAAAATCTCCCTAAGTGACATGCCAGATCCGGTCATGGTGTTTGGGTCGGGTTTGGGGTGTCACAAATTGGTATCAGAGCAGGTTCAAAACTCGGCTTTGGGGTTTGGGCTCAAAACGTTTTCTAAAGATAGGTTTTGGAAACATGCATGTTTATAAATAACACAGAATGGTTTTCTCGGCATGGCACCTGCGTCTTAGGCCCAAGTTCGCCAGGGAAGTATTCAGAACTCATTGTGTGTTATATATGTATGTGGGCTTGATGGGCTTTAAGGGACGTAGATTATTCTAGTTAGAGCTTGATGGACCTTAAGCCTAGTTAAACAACTCTTCAATTCCATAAGACTTAATTCAACCGAACAAACCTGTAAACAAGTCACAAGTCTAGGGTGTGGCAACAGGCATACGCATGTCTAGGATTGGATTCAGGGAGAGCTTGGTACTTAAGCAGTCCTAGTGACTCACCTCCTCTTCGCTGGAATCCTACCTAGTGCGTAGTGACTGTTCACCCTAGCCACGAGGACTTGTTGACGGGCCAAAATTTATAACTAAAACCCGAAAGGGAATGCACAGCCAGGAAGAGGTGGTCAACAACCACCAAGGGGTCGTGGTCAAGCCAATGGTGGCAATGGCACAGGACATGGTCGTAGAGCACCAGGTGGAGGTCCAGGTTATGCTGAGGCGAGGCAGCCAGCTTTGGTCTATGCAGCACGTCGCCAAGGGGACGAGGACGCTCCAGATGCAAATACCGGTGTGTACTCTATCATATTATCCTAAGTGTTTCTTTTGGCTTTAGAATTAGAGTTCACAGTGGAAGCATAGTGGTGAGACTTGGGCAGTATGATTAATAGTTAGTTGGAAATTTCGAGGACGAAATTTCTTTAAGGGGGGTAGAACTGTAACATCCTGAATTTTTGGGCCTATGCGTTTAATGTGTAGACATGTTTAATGGGTTAATATGAGAATTAGAGGGGCAAATTGGGCTCGGGAATGGGCCGAGGTCTTGGCTAAATATTTTGTTTAAGGACTATAGGGTTTAAATAAAGTATTGAGAGTGAAATAGGCATAATGGGCTTGTGGCCCAGGAACAAGAGGCGCAGTAGGAGGGAGCTATAAGTGGCGCCAATAGGCAAAAGAAGGGGGCCTCAGTGTGGCCGCTTGGAGCCCAAGAAATTGGGCTAATTTTTGCAGCCCAAGGAGAGCTAGAGGGGGGACGGTAATGTGGCTACAAAATAGGGGATTTTGATGTTTTAAAGCATGTGGATATTATGCTGATAAAGGGGGAGGAGTTGGTGCTAATTAGGTCTTTTTTGGAGGAGTTAATAGATTAAGATAAGGGAGAAATATAGGAGCTATCCTTTGGTTGCAGAGTTGGCTGAAAATCAAACTCAGGAAAGGGGAAGGAGTCGGTTTGGTATAGGCTAGAGGGGGTGTGCCGAATTTTTCATTTGTCTTATTTGAGAATAGCTATTACTTTTTCTCCCTTTCAGCAAATAAGAATCATCTCTTCTTCTTTTCTTTTCTGTCAGAAACCGAAACCCCTGAGGCCTCACCAAGTGCCAAAACTCTACCATTCACCTTCTCTTTTCTTTAATACTCATTGCCGAATCTCTCTGTCTGTTCCTTGCCCATCTTTTCAATTCTTTGTTCTTCTAAAAGCCGAAAATGCATCAGTATTTCTCTTGTTCATCTTTCCGGGATTTTCCTAAAGGTCGAAATCCCTAGATCTCATCTCCTATGATTGCCGAATTTCCTCTATGGTGTCTACTTGTGTCGAATCTTGAAGGAAACTGAAGGTAAGTGTCGATTCGCGTGATTCAATCTTTTCCCGGCTTTTAGAGACCCTAGCCGAATGGCTATATGGAAACTGATCTTGTGTTTTTCTTTCTTTTGCAGCATCCCGAGATTTGAAGGGGATTCAATTGCTTAGATTTCTAAGCCAAAGTTTAGTAGCACTCGAATCGTAGTACTTTTGGGATTTCAAGGTATGGAGATCTGTTAACTTAAACGTATAATTTGGGTAAAACACTAACCCTTGGCCGAATATAGGAGAGGCCTTATCTTCGCGTTCTTCTGGCTTTTGAGCAAATTTGTAGACAAAGGGCAGTAGATCTGATTAGTGAGGGTATCGACATAGAGAGTAGTACTACGTGTTATCAGGTGTGTAACATTCTCACACCATTTGGATTGCTTGTTAGTATATGTTTATAAATCTGTTATATTCTGCTAAATGCTGAAATACCGGCATGGCTGTTGAAAACCCGAGGGGGCTAAGGGTGAATCACCAGGTTAGTGATCTCTGTCATTCTAAAGTGAATGTTTCTGTCGATTTGGTATGATGAACATGTATGCCAGTTTCTGTGATTGCATGGGGTTGGGTGATTGATGAAAGGGGAAGTGTTCTGTTGTAGTGGCTAATGCCATGATCTGTTGTAGTGGCTAATGCCATGATCTATTGTAGTGGCTTTTGCCATTATCTGTTGTAGTGGCTAATGCCATGATCTGTTGTAGTGGCTGTTGCCATGATCTGACGATGAGCAGCTATCTGCAGCATGACTGCCATCGATGGTGTGTAGTGGTGTGGGTTGATTGTAGAAATCCCCAATGGTGTGATTGGGAGGTAAGGGTGGTGTGTAGCGGATGGAAACCTAGGATTGGGTTGGGCTTTGCATATGTTCTGATATATTATACTCTGTTATCTGTTCTGTGGGGCTAAGGCCCAATCTGATGGTGCATGAGGGTTGCACACTGAGTCTCGCGACTCACCCTATTATTTAACATCTTTCAGGTAGCACCTAGTGCATCGGACCGGGTTGGAGAGGAGCGCAAGGTGGCCATGCGAGGGATTATTTTGATACAGCAAAAGACTTTACTAGTTTATTTATTTTTAATATTTTTAATTAGTGGGTTTAAATTTCATTATAATAAGGCCATGGGCCACTAGTATCATATTTTCGTTTGTTTTGGGCTTTTATTATTATTAGACATTTATATTTTACGTTTTAATTAAGTTAAGGCATGTATCAAATTTTGGTTTTTATTCCACTAAGGCATAAATATAAAATGTATATCTTTTACAAATCATCCAACCATTTAGTTTTCTCGAATAATGTGTTAAACTCAAGAAAAGTATTTTCCGAAATTGTGACATCTTTTAAAATCTCCCTAAGTGACATGCCAGATCCGGTCATGGTGTTTGGGCCGGGTTTGGGGTGTTACACACAATGTATTTCATGTGTCGATGCTGCAACGATATCGATCAGATCCATCGCATGTAATCTCACCGTCAGAGATTGGGATTTGACTCGATATGACATGGTGAAGAACCGATCAAAGTGTTAGCTCGAGAGGTTAAACAGTTGAGAAATAAAACCATAGCTCTAGTGAAACTTTTGTGGCAATGACACGGGGTCGAAGAGGCTACGTAGGAACCCGAGGAGGCTATGAGAAAATAGTACCCTAACCTCTTTTCTGATAAGATTTTCGGGGACAAAAATCCCTAAGGGGGAGAGTTGTAACAGCCCGTTTATGGGTCAAATTGAAACAGTGGTTTTGGGACCACAAATCTGAAGTAGAAATATTTATTTTATTATTTCTTTAAGGTCTACAGCATGATAGAATAATTGCGTGAAAATTTCATTAAGAAATTTTGTCGATTGAGTACTCAATTTAGCTAAAAGGACTAAATTACAATAGGTGGCAAACTTGAGTTCCCTTAGCTAAAGATGTTTAAATTGTTATAAATTTTAAATTGGAAGTCCTTAAATAGTAATTTGACCATTATACTTTTGGGTGGACAAAAATGGACATGGCTAGGTGAAATTTTAAATTTATGTATTAAGGGTATTTTAGTAATTTGGTAAATAAAGACAAAATTAACTAAAATAAAAGTGTCCATCTTCTTCAATTTCATCCCCCTAGCCGAAATTTTCAAGGAGACATAGCTAGGGTTTTGGCCAACATTCAAGCTCGATTGTAAGTCCGTTCTTGTCCTGTTTTTAATGATTTTTATATTTTTGAGATCATGGTAACTTGATCTAGCTATTTCAAGGACTAATTTGAGAGAAAGCTAAAGTCTAAAATTTTACCCTTGTTGAATATGCTTGTATTTTGATGTTAGATGGTAGAAAATGCATGCTTGTTGTTAGTTAAACACCATTTGTAAAGTGATTTTCGGTAAAAATGTCAAATAGGGACTTATTTGTAAAGTGTTGTAAAATGTGTGGTAAAGTGTGAATAAATGAAAAATGTGGGCTGTTATGAGTAAGGGTAAGGTTCGGCTAGGCTTGGGTTGTGAAGAAATTGAAAGAAATTCATTTTACGAGCCTAGGGACTAAATTGTAAAATGTTGAAATGTTAGGGGCAAAAATGTAATTTTTTCCATAATATGAATTTGGACTGAATTGAATAGCTTGATGATTAAATAAGTTAAATGTGGTATTATAGATCAAGAAAAACGAAGTTCGGGTGTAGATCGGGGAAAAATAAAGTACTTGACGAATAGATCCTTTTTGCCTTTTTTGTAACCGAGGTAAGTTTGTATGTTAAATAAGCATTATTATTGTAACAGCCCGATTTAAGGCCTAAAAAGAATAGTGGTTTCGAAACTACAAATTCGAAGTAGAAAAATTTATTTCGATTGAGTTTTAATATTTACTATGTGATTGAATGACTGTGTGAAATTTTCGTTGCGAAATTTTATCAATTGGGTGCCCAATTTGGCATTTAGGACTAAATTGAAATAGGTGAAAAATGTGTGTTTTAGTTCATAGAGGTACTTGTGAGTAATCGGTTTTTAAAGTGGAGGTCCTTAGATGGTAATTAGACCATTATACTCAGTTTGGACAAAAATAGCCAAGGAGGGATAAAATACCAAATGTTTTTAATGAAGGGCATTTTGGTCAATTGGTAATTAAAAGAAATAAAAAGGGAAAATAGGCCAAAAACATGTTCATCTTCTTCATGTGTTGGCCGAATATTGCTATGGACACCATAGCTAGGGTTTTCAAGCTTTCAAGCTCAATAGTAAGTGTATCCAAGCCTCGTTTTTAATGTTCTTTACATTTTTTAGATCCCCATAACTCTATTTAGCTATTTCTACCATTATTTTGAGCTAGGGTTTGTGTTTAAAAATTTACCCATGGATGAAATGCATGTATTTTTATGTTTTATGGAAGAATATGAATGTTTGGAGTGTGATAAACAATTTTTACTAAGTGATTTTTGATGAAATTGCATAAAAGGACTAGTTTGTAAAACGTTGTAAAATGTGTGTAAGTGTGTGAATAAGTGCAAATTGTGGACTGTCATAGTTATGAAAATGGTTCGGCTAGTCCAAAATTCAAGGAAATTGAATAAAAATTATTTTACGAGCCTAGGGAAAAATCGTAATTTTGTGAAACTTTATGGGGAAAATTATAATTTTTGCAATAGGATGTTTTTGGGATGATTTGAATAATGTGAGCATTGAATAAGTCAAATGTGTTATTATAGATCACGAAAGATGTGGAATCGACCTTGATCAGGGAAAGGAAAAGATTATGGACTAAATTGCAAAATTACTATATTTTGCACCGAGGTAAGTTTGTATGTAAATAATACATCGTTTTTATTTATGTTTTAATATTTTATTATATTATATGAGATATGGTTGAATATGGAGTAATTATTTGATGTAAATTATGAATTGTGATTGATTATGGATGAATTGGTAAAATGTTGAAAAGTGAGAATTCTCGGTTGAACCTTCGGAATAGAAAGATACGAATGAGGTAGCTAGGTCACATGTGTGGTACTAAGTGTAGGCCACTATGTTTACAAGAGAGCTACGAGATGGTTTCAGGTCACGTGTGTAGTACTAAGTGCAGGCTAGTACGTGTACCAGATGGATAGGTCGCATGTGTAGTACTAAGTGCAGGCTACTATGCGTACCCGATAGTTTCGATCACAAGTGTGGTACTAAGTGCAGGCCACTATGTTTAAGTACTAAGTGTAAGCTACTATGTGTACCAGATAGTTTCGGCTACAAGGGTGATACTATGTGCAGGCCACCGTGTATCTGTTATTATTCCGATGAGTTCAACGGGAAATTGACTAAGTGAAAATACATGTGATCATGTAACGACTAAGTGTAATTGAATATGACTATGTGATGGATAAGTGCAGGTATAAGTGTGAAATTTTATGAACAATGTGCTCGATATTTGAGCGAACCTTCGGTAAGATGAAATGGAGTAAGTGAAATTATTAAAGAGTAAATTTAGCAACAAAACAGTTTTGGACAGCAGCAGTTGTGTGACTTTGAAAAATCACCAAAAATGATGGAAATCAAATTATAGGTTGTATAAGATATTAAATTAAAGTTGAATGAGTCTATTTTCACATAAAAGAAACGGTGTAAACAAAAGAATTTCATATTCTGTGATATTCGAAATTTTGTGAGACAGGGTCAGAATGATTTCGGAATCCCCTATTTCGACTTTGGAAAATCATTAAACATTTTATTAAAAAAATTATGGTTTATAATTTATATCCTTAAATTTATTAACGAGTCTACTTTCAAGAGAAATAAACAGGAACATTATCCAAATTCGTATGATGAGATAATTAATTTTTTAGTGTAGAGGGGTCGGAACTGTCTGACAGTGAAATAGGGGAAACTTTAAAGAATAAACTGTACTTATTGGCTAAACCAAAAATTCTTGAAATTTTATGGTAAGGAGATATGTAAGTCTAGTTTCAGGGAAAATTAGCGGATCTTAATTTGGAGTTTTGTAACTCCAGATGAAAAATAATTTATTGACTGTAACTCGAGTAAATAGCTCAAGATGAACATAAATGAATTGTGAAATTTTATGCAATAATGATGGTATTATCTTGAGAGCTTATATTGAGGATTGTTAAAAGCATGGTAATCAATTGTTTATTATTTACATACGTACTTACTAAGCTTTATAGCTTACTCTGTTGTTTTCCGTGTTTATAATGTACTCAGGTTAACTCGGGTTGGAAGTCGCCGGAGAACCTATCACACTATCAAGCTTACAATTTAGGTATCGATGATTTTATACTTAAGGTTATGGCATGTATAGGTAACTTGGTCATGTGTATATGTTACTATGTGTTGTCCTAGAATAATGACCCATGATATTCGGAGTTCATTGTTGTATACGGCCATTTAATGTGGCCAATAAATTGGTTATGCTATAAACTCATGATGATGCATTCCATGGTTGAGTAAATTGTATGCTATGACTTGTTACGTGTGTGTGGTGGATGTCTTGGTAGCTTTAATATGTCATGAAATGTGTCATTCAAGTTATACTCAAGTATGGGCATCATAGGGTAGAAATTGGCTTGGAAAATAGCCAACTTCTTGGTCACACAGGCAGAGACATGGCCGTGTGTCTCAGCCGTGTGGAGGACACGGCCTACCCACACGGGCGTGTGACTGTCCAAAACAAGGAAATTTTCTAAATATTCCAATAGTTTTAAAAGTTCTCGGTATAGTCCCGAATCACTCCCAAAGCATGTCTTGGGCCTCATAGGCCCGTTTTAGGGACTTGATGATATAAGATAAAAGTTTTAAATTTTAAACAAAAATTTATGCCTTGAATTCGTTCCGTTGCAAGTGTTATTGTCCGGTAATGCCTTGTACCCTATTCCAGCGTTGAACACAGGTAAGGGGTGTTACAATTATAATTGTATTTTAAATACTTTAATATTACATAAATTGTATGAACGACTATACGGACACGTTCTTCGATGATTCATCAATCGAGAAATCCCGATTGAACCTTAGGAATAGATTAGGATACAAGTGACATGTCACTAGGGTACCATGTTATGTGATCCGGTGCTTTGGTCTGTCGTCCCACCGTGGTCGAGTATACCAAAGATATGTTGCGGTTACTTGACAGCTTGTGTGAGCAACATTGTGTAGCTACGTCTTGACTGACAGCTTGTGTGAGTAGGCCCGTTCATGGCTCGAGAGTGAGCACATATATGCATATTGATAAAGAGGTAGCAATGGCTACATATGTGGCACTTTGGGTGCAAGATTTCTCGGGTATCCGATATTATTCCAAGTAGTTCAACGGGTATGTCAAAGATGAGGATAAGTGTGAAATTATTACAATATGGTACAGGTATGTACGTAACACTTGTGATGGTTAAACTCATGAAATGGGGAATTCTTGGTAAGATGTGATTTAGTGAATTACGGCCATGAGATTTATTGCGATTTACATTATCTTATATTATATTACTTGCATAGGAATGCATGGTAAGACTTGCTTATTTCTTGTATACGAGCTTACTAAGCTATATAGCTTACTCCATTTTATTTTTCCATGTTTTATAGTGTTACCAAGCTAGCTCGGATTGGAGATCGTCAGAGATCGCATCACACTATCAAACTGTCATTTTTGGTATCGATGATCTTAAACATCTTGAGTATATGGCATGTATAGGGACTTGGTCATTTTGCTATATGTGTCATCATGATTTTGGCAAAATGTATTGGCTTGTAATTGTCAAAGGCTTGATTTGGTATTTGGCCATGTAAATTGGCTCATTTTGGTTAAATTGATTGTAAGCTTATATATATATGCATGTATGTGTCAATGCCCCTTTGGTAATGTGGTTTACATTGATTTGCTAAATGTTGATTGTGGCTTAATGACTTATTGTGATATGGATGAGTTTGGTTCATTGGTATGCTGGATTATCTTGATAAGTTAATACAAGTTAAAAGTAGTCTTAGTGGTGTTTTTGAATGTGACATTGGTATGTTTGATTTGGCATAATGAAATGTCATGAGCATGATAGATGATGGTATTGCATTGACATGTGTTGGCCATGATTGTGGAGGTTTTGGGTTGCCTAAGTATACCAAGATTTATGCCATTGAATTTGTGTATATGTAAGTGTAAATGAGGGTGGCAAATGGATTGGTAAATAGCCTTTATTTTGTCCACACGGGTAGACACACGGGCGTGTGTCTAGGCCATTTTTGACACACGACTTGTCCCATGGGCATGTGTTTTGGCCGTGTGTCCCCTGCACCTAAATTTTTAAGAAATAGAATGCTCAAACTTAATCACAGGCGCAGAGACACGGGAGTATGTCCCAGTCGTGTGAGGGACACGGCCTCAAGCACGGGCATGTGTCCTGACCGTGTGAAGTCTACACGTATTTTATGAAAATTAAATTAACCACACGACCTAGTACACGGGCGTGTGACTTGGTCGTGTGAGTTCAATTTGTTCATGCCTTGCAAGTCAGAGAGTTACATGGGTTAGGGACACGGGCGTGTGTGACCATACGTGCGTGTGACCCATATACATGGAAAAAAATTCTAAGTTTTGTAAAAAATTCTTAAGTTCTCGGTTTAGTGTCGAACCTTTTTTAATGCATGTTTTAGGCCTCGTAGGCTCGTATTAGGGACTATATGATTGAATGCAAATGGTTTTTTAATTTGGTTGCAAATTTAGGACTCAAAATTGTATGATTGTTGTGATGTAAGTATGGTAATGCCTCGTAACACTGTTCCATCGTTGAATACGGGTGAGGGGTGTTACATCGAGGGGTAGACCACCATGGTATTCCAGAAATATCGATGATAGTCATAGTGCTGCAGAACATTCAACAGCTGAATCCGAGGCTCGGGCTCCGACAAGAACATATGCGATACGTGCAATAGAAGATGCCCCAGCACCAGATGTTATCATTGGTATATTCTCTCTACTTGATACTGATATTATTACTTTGATTGATCATTGTTCTACGCATTCATAGATATGCATGAAATTTGTGTCTGATAAAAATATGATTGTTGAATTCACCGAATTTGTGGTTAAAGTTTCAAACACCTTGGGTTAGCATGTTATGGTGGATAAAATTTGTAAGAATTGTCCATTGATAATAGAGGGCCACTATTTTTCAGCTAATTTGATGTTGTTACCCTTTGATGAATTTGATGTAATATTAGGCTGAACGCCCCTGTATTGGACTATTTTTTATAAGTGTCGAATGCCCCTGTATTTGACTGAACTCAGAGAGAATCAGATTCACGGGGTAGATTTAGTTAGAGAAACTGAAGAGAAAGTAAGGGCCATTCGTGACTGTCTAAAAGCTGCCTCAGATAGAAAAAAGTCCTATGCAAATTTGAAACAAAAAGAAATTGAGTTCCAAGTTGGTGATAAGGTATTTTTGAAAGTGTCACCATGGAAGAAAGTTCTCAGATTTGGCCGAAAAGGCAAGTTGAGTCCCCGCTTTATCGGACCGTATGAGATTACTGAGAGGATAGGACCGGTAGCCTATCGTTTGGCATTGCCATCTGAGTTGGAAAAGATTCATGACATATTCCATGTATCTATGTTACGATGTTATCGATCAGACCCTTCGCATGTGATTGTACCGATAGAGGTTGAAATTCAATCGAACATGACTTATGGTGAAGAGTCGGTTAAGATTTTGGCACGAGAAGTTAAACAGTTAAGGAATAAAAGTATAGCTCTTGTGAAAGTATTGTGGCAAAGACATGGGGTAGAAGAGGCTACATGGGAGCCCGAGGAGGCTATGAGAAACCAATATCCCAACCTTTTTACCGGTAAGATTTTCGGGGATAAAAATCCCTAAAGGGAGGAGAATTGTAACAACCCGATTTAGGGCCTAGTCGGAATAGTGGTTGCGGGACCACAAATCCGAATTAGAGATATATGTTTTATGATTTTTATGAGGCTCATGTTATGTTTGCATGATTGTGTGAAAATTTCATGAAGAAATTTTATTAATTAGTGATCAATTTATTCATTAGGACTAAATTGCAAAGATTGGAAAATATGAGATTCTAGAATATTCAAGTATGAAATAGCATTAGGAAAATTATTAGAGGTCCTTATTTAGCAATTAGACCAATATATGTCAAGATGGACAAAAATAGACATGGGAAGGAAAAATCTCAAGAAAGGGGCCTTAAGGGCATTTTTGGCATTTGGTTAATAAAAGAATCAAAAGGGAAAAAGAAGTCAAAATTCATGTCCATCTTCTCCATTCTAGCCTAAATTTTCAAGCTCTCCATAGCTAGGGTTTCTTCAACTTTCAAGCTTGATTGTAAGTACCTCCTAGCCCCGTTTTTAATATTCTTCGTATTTTTGAGATCCTCGTAGCTCGATTTAGCTATTTCTAGCTATGTTTTGAGCTAGGGTTCATGTTCAAATATTTATCCATGCATGTATTTTGATGTTTAGTTGAAGAATATGAAAGTTTGATGTATGATAAACATTTTTTTCTAAGTGATTTTCATGGAAAATTCATAAAAAGGACTAAGTTGTAAAAGTTATGAGATTAGTCATAAAAGTGTGAATTAGTGGAAATTGTGGGCTATTGTATTTATGAAAATGGTTCGACTAGGATTAAAATACAAGGAAATTGAATAAAAATCATTTTATGAGATTTGGGGCAAAGGTGTAAATAAGAGAAAGTTTAAGGGCAAAATTGTAATTTTCCCAAAGTATGAGTCATGAGTTATTTTAACCAATGTGATCATTAAATAAGCAAATTTGTCATTATAGATCAAGAAACAAGAAGTCCAGACCGAAACCGAGGAAAGAACAAGGCTGTGGACTAAATCGAACATCTGTACACATTTTGAGTACCGAGGTAAGTTTGTGTGTAATAATCCATTTTTGTGTTATTATGTTTTAAAATGTTTTCAATTGCATGAAGATGTATATTATTTTATGAAATCGACCATTGATGTTTCCACGTGAATAAGATGAAGAATTATGAAATTAAAGTCCCGGATGAACCTTAGAAATAGTACAGATACCAATGTCACAACATGAGAAAGGAAGGTCCCGTATAAGACCATATCTGTGACATAGCACCGGCACCAAAAGAAAGGAAGGTCCTGTATAAGACCATGTCTAGGACATGGTATCGGCCCCGAAAAAAAAGGAATGTCACGTATAAGACCATGTCTGGGACATGGCATCGGCACCGAAAGAAAGGAAGGTCCCGTATAAGACCATGTCTGGGACATGGCATCGGCACCGAAAGGAAGATCTCGTGTAAGACCATGTCAGGGACATGGCATTGACATCTAGATAAGAGATCCCGTATAAGACCATATTTGGGATATGGCATTGGCATCAACATGTGATCCCATGTAAGACCATATCTGGGATACGACATTGGCATCGTGTTACATGTATAACGAGTTTGAGTATCCTTCAATATTCCAAATGGTTCAACAGATAAAGAGTTAAGTTTATGTTAAAGATGATAAAGAGTTAAGTTCATGTTAAAGATGATAAAGAGTTAAGTTCATGTTACAAGATGATAATGAGCTAAGTTGTATTCATGATTACAAAAGTGCTAAAGTTATGTGATGAGTGATACAGGTATTCATGAGTAATGCATGAGAAATAAGTTCGATGTATGATGTATGATTGGTAAGAGTAAGCATGAGTAAGTATACCAAGTGTTTGAGAACTTGTATTATAACTCAATGAAATGTATGAATGTTATCATAAGATTTATTTTGCTATTTATTGCATACAAACTTACTAAGCTTTATGCTTACCCCTCTCATTTCCCTTTTCCTTGTAGTATCGCCAAGCTAACTCGGGGATCGTAGGAAGTCGGAGTTTGGATCACACTATCAACTATTCTTTTGGTATAGTAAAGTTTATTAATTTTGGGTATGGTATGTATAGGAACTTGGTCATTTTGTGATATGTCATATTTGTTAGCCAAGGTGTTGGCTATTAGTACTACTCATTCATTTTGTAAATGGCCATTGTGAATTGGCCCATACTTGTTAAGTTTTTATGTATTCAATGATGATGAAGTTCATGAAATGCATGCTTGTATGATTGGATGAGTAATGTGTAAAGTATACACATGATGAATGTAGTGTGAACTCATGTGTGGATGTCTTGATTTTGGGTATTAGAAGTGCCTAATGGTCATGAGGTATGTTGCATTGAAGTGATATAAATGTGGTTGTTTTTCAGGGTGGCAATTGGCTTGGTAAATAGCCATCTAACTATCCACGCGGGTAGACATACGGGTGTGTGTCTAGGCTGTGTGTGACGCACGGTCAGCCTCATGGGCGTGTTGATAGGTTGTGTGTCCCCTGCATCAAATTTGCGAAAATTCAGTCCGTCACATGGGCCAGGACACGAGCGTGTGACTAGGCCGTGTGCCTCTAAGTGTTTGCTGACGTCATAAAGAAAATACCAAGGTTTTCACACACGGGTGAGGACACGGGCGTGTCTTGGCCATGTGAGGGACACGGGCCATTGACACGGGCGTGTAGCCCTGTTTTGAGTAAAAATTTTCTAAGTGTTCAAAAGCTTCCGCTTTAGTCCCGAACCAATCTGTATGTATGTTTAGGGTCTCGTAGACCCATAATAGGGACGTTATGAGTATGAATGAAAAAGTTTTAAGTTGAAACAAAATTTTATGGCCCGATGTTGTATGTTTAAGCAAATTGGGGCAGGTAATGCCTCGTATTCGGTTCCGGCGTTAATACTGGTAAGGGGTGTTACACCTTATGCCAGGGACGACGCTGATATCTATAACACCATATAGAATGGCTCCTACTGAATTGAAAGAGCTGAAGGTACAGTTGCAAGAGTTGATTGATAGAGGATTTGCCCGACCCAACTTTTTACCGTTGGGTGCACTGGTATTGTTTGTAAAGAAGAAAGATGGATCATTGAGATTATGCATCGATTACAGACAGCTTAATAAAGTCACCGTAAAGAATAAGTACCCGTTGCCTCGTATAGATGACTTGTTTGATCAATTAAAAGGTGCCACTATATTTTCAAAAATTGATCTACGATCTGGTTACTATGAACTACGAGTAAAATATTCAGATGTGCCGAAGACAGCTTTCAGAATCAGATATAGGCATTATGAGTTTTTGGTGATGCCATTCAGATTAACTAATGCCCCGGTGGTATTTATGAATTTAATGAACATAATTTTCAGACCATACCTGGACAGGTTCGTGGTTGTTTTTATTGATGATATTTTGGTTTATTCTTGGGATGTGAATGAGCATGCTGAGCATCTGAGAATTGTACTGCAAACTCTGCGTGAGAAACAGCTGTATGCTTGATCGCTTTAAATCAGAGTTTTAAAATTTATAAAAGAATGATCGAACCTGGAAACTAACTCTGACAACGATTGTAACATCCTAAAAT
This sequence comes from Gossypium sturtianum, assembly GCA_025698515.1. NCBI lineage: Eukaryota > Viridiplantae > Streptophyta > Magnoliopsida > Malvales > Malvaceae > Gossypium > Gossypium sturtianum. The sequence continues at coordinate 127,198,099 of CM046953.1, read as the reverse complement.
TAGGGTTATTTGGGATTGAATTATTTTTTTCTCGTGTTTGAATTGTTGTGGTATTAATTGTGGTGTAGTAAGGCTTAATTAGGGGTCTTGAGTAGGCTCAGAATAGTGGAAAAATATTTTTATAAGCTTTAAAGGTAGGGAGCCTTAGTAAGTAGGGGTTACAAGATTAAAAGAGGGAACTTTTGACACAGAAATGGCCTTGGAAAAGTGGCAAAAGGAAGGCCACTTAAGAGCTGGAGTTGACGCCACAGGGGGAGCAAGGGGAGCCTGTGTTCGACCTTCAGAAATTCCCTTTTTGTTCTTTAATTTGGACGGCAATAGGGGGAGAGAATTTCTCACTTCAAACTCTTTTTGATAATAAGGATAATGTGGATAATATGAGCTTTTTAATTGAATTTTTATTTGATTAATTCCAAGGAGAAAATATAGGCATTTGAGTATTCAAATTATTTTGAATAATTTTTTAAGCTAGTGGCCAAGAGGAATTTTAGGTGATTGCCTAAATTTGGACTCTTCATGGAAGAGTGGACGGTAAGCATAGGGGGGGGAGGTGCCGAATTCTATTTAAGGCACATACCTATCATCTTGTTTCTCTTTTCTTCATTTTTGCACATAGCCGAAATTCCTCTGCTCATCTTCTACTCTCTCCTTCTCATTCTCTCAAGCCGAAATCTCCATCAACACTTTCTCTCCTATTTGTTTTGCTTCAACACCAAAAATCTCCTCTACTCTCTCCTTTGCCGAAAATCCATTCCCCTTATCCATTATTTTCTTTCTTCCACTATAGCCGAATCTCTCCTTCTTGGTGTGCCGAATTTCTTTCCTCTACTTGGTGTAGTCTTGGCCGAATATCAAGCAAAGGTGACCTCCTCTAGGCTTTTCTCCAATCGGTTCATAAGGTGGGTAAGTGGTCAAAGCCGAATGCCTTTTATTTTTTTCTCTTGACGATTTGGATGTAATGGGAAAAGCCGAAACACTAATGGTTGGTTAATCTTTCTGTTGAAACCGATTTCACCTAGGACTCCGGGATCTCAAAGCAGTAAATCTGATCTTCCATTATTTGTCAAACCGATTGGTAAGTGGTGGTAAGGATCTATTTTAATAAAGTATTCTTTTAGTAATCGAAAGCCGAAGGCTACTAACATGTGATTGCCGATTTAGGGAAGCAGAAATATTTGGTGTGTGGTAGCTAGCATTCAAAGGCGTGTAGGTAAGGATTCGGGTTCAAGAGATAACCCTTTAGATTCAATTGGTTTGGCCGAATAGGCCATGTCACTAACCCTTGTGTTTGGCCGAATATAAGGGCAAGGAAACTAGTGTGGCCGATTGCCTCTTTGAGGATTTAGAGTTATCGCTAGAAACAGGTGTGTACATACACACTTTATGATTGATTAACTATGCTAAATGTTGTGTATGCTAAATCTGATTTATGTAGCTTTGGCTTTAATACCATAACGGTATAAGCGATGATTCGTAAGCCCACGTCCGTATGAGTTTACTATTTGATGCTTTTGGAAAGCATGGCATATTTGGTATATGCGATTTAAATACATGTTGGCATGAATTCTGTTATGCATATCTTGACTTATGTGGGTTAAACGAGTGGAGGGGGAAGTGATATTCGTGTCGACGGACACCAGTGGTTTGGTACCACATTGTGACTACGGTCACCAGAGGTTTAGCACCTCGGAGGTTTGGCACCTCATAGCGTCTCGTCCTGGTGGCTTAGCACAACAAAGGTTGGCCCCACCATTTACATTATGGGATTGACGCCAGTGATTTGGTATCACACGATGGGTTGGCCCCATCATTTGATTTGTGACTTTGAGTCACCAGTGGTTTGGCACCACTATTGGTTTGGCACCACAATATGATGGATTTCGTGACTATAAGTCACCAGTGGTTTAGCACCACCGGTGGTTTTGGTACCACACGGGTAGAAAGGTGTTTGGATGGCTAGGTTGGGTACATGGTTTAGTGCATGTTAATTTGTTATAAATTGTGTATGTTGTTGCACTAAATGGGGAAGGGTTACACATTGAGTCTTGGTGACTCACCTTCTCCTTTAACATTTTTCAGTGACTCGTTGATTGCGGATGATGACGTGCCGGATGGACTCGAGGTGGCCATGCAAAGGGATATTTGAATTAAATGATCTTTAGATTTTAGCTTATTATACTTTATTGTTTGTTTGTTTTAATCAAGTTGTAATAAGGCCTCCTAGGATTATTTTTATTGTTTTTACATGTTTTGAATATTTTGTTTAAACTATTTAATAATAATAAATGGGTGCACATGTTTTCAAAATCAAACATAAAATGTTTTAAAGTGCCATCGGGTACATTTGAAACCTATAACAACTTGACTTAATAAATATTTTTTTTAAACAAACTAAGTATGGTTTTAGCAAGTAAATTTAAGGAAGGGTTTTCGACAAAACTTAAATCGGCTTAAAAGGGAATTTACAAAATTGTTTTCCTCTGTAACAAACCGAATTCGGTCGTAGTGTTTGGGCCGGGTTTGGGATGTTACAAAATTGGTATCAGAGCCCAGTTCAAAGCTCGGCTGTGGGGGCCCAAGGCCCAAAATGTTTTGGTAGGCCTTTTTGGAATTATTTTTGGGTTTTGAACAGCATGGCATCGAGTCTCCGGCACCAATCGGCCCAGGTAAGTACTTCCAACTTCTTTGTGAATTATTACTTGAAGAAAGGGTAGGTTTGGGACGTAGCTAGTATGATAAGTGTTTGAACCTTAGGACTAGTCTACCCCAAAAAATACATAAGACTTAAAAAGCCTAATTAAACAAACCTACGACCAAGTCGCCGAGTTAGGGTGTGGTAACCCAGTGCGCATGTCTAGGATTGGATCCTAAGAGCTTGGTATTTAAGCAGGTCCTCGTGACTAACCTCCTCTTCGCGAGAATCCTACCTGGTGCGTAGCTTCGGTTCACCCTAACCAAGAGGACTCGGTCATAGGCTAAACATACTAAATAAAACCCGAAAGGGATTAGCCATGTTTTATGGAAACCCTATTTTTAAAATCATTAAAATATCTCTTTAAAATAGTAGGACAAATTTATTTTGGAAAAAAATTTTAAAATATTCTTGGCTTATCAAAATTTACAAAATTACCCTGTAGGAAAATGACTAAAATACCCACAGGATAGAAACGGACGAAATGCCCAAGAGTGAATAGGTATGAAAAGTATTAGGGAATGGATGTGCTCTTCTGTGTAAACTAGGATAGAGGAATTAAAACTTTGGTTGATCGAAGGAATCCCTATTGAACTTTTCATAAAATTTCTTCGTGAGTAACCAATTGGAACAATTACTAATCCATAAAAAATTCTTAACCAGATTAAAGCGCGATAGTTAGAATGAGCTCTAGAGGACGTGGCCGTCGTGGACGCGGTATGGGCAGGATGACCGTGTCAGAACCTGTTAGGTCGGGTCAAGGGTCAAAAAATGAGGTACCACCACCACCACCACCTCCAACTTTTGGAGCTGAGGATCAGGATCAGACAGGGGGTGAGGTAGTATCGCAAGCTGTATTACGAGTCCTTGAGATGGTGGCTGGGGCTAGTGGAGGTATGGGAGCTCGAAAATCTGTTCCCGAGCGACTCCGATCCAACGGAGCTGAGGTATTCCGGGGAGTGTCGGGAGTGGCACCCAGTGCGGCGGAATATTGGTTAGAATCGACCGAGAGAATCATGGATGATCTTGACCTGACAGATGAGGAGAAGCTGAAAGGAGCGGTGTCGCTTCTAAAGGATGAGTCATATCAGTGGTGGCTCACCGTTCGAGATGGTGCTACAAACAGATGATCTTACTTGGGAGTATTTCAAAACCGCTTGCTCGGAAGAAGTAGCATGTGGGCACCAGCTACACCGATGCTCGTGAGGAAAGCCTTTTGGGATTGGTACAAGGAAATAAGTCGATTTGAGTATGAGGCGAGTTCTTAAGGCCGAGTCGATATGCTAGAGGCATCGTGGCTCACGAACATGAACGTTGCGTCCGCTTTGAAGACGGACTTAAAGATGAGTTAAGGTTGCTGATTGCTCCACAGCAGGAGCGTGAGTTTGCCGAGCTGGTGGAAAAAGCTAAGGTAGCCGAAGGAGTCAAGGAGTCTGTGAAACAGAACTATGATAGGAACAAGCAGAAGAGAGGCTTTGGGTCGTCTGGGTCAGGTGGTAATGTTCAGAAAAGGGCTTGGCAGAGTGGGTCAAATCAGCAGGGAAGGCCCATGGCTACTAATCGTAGACCGCCCAGTGTAATCGCTGTGGAAAATCACATTGGGGAGGTTGTTGGACTGGTGAGAAGGGTTGCTTTGAGTGTGGGTCGTTGGATCACCGTGTAAGGAATTGTCCTCGGAAGTTAGCCAAGAATCAGCCAGAGGAGCAAAATCGTACTCAGGATAGAACTATGGGACCACAGAGGGGTCGTGGTAATGGTAGAGGAGGCAGTGGTCCTAATCAAGGTTACGGAATTCAAGGCAGAGGCGCAGGCAACACAGAGGCAAGGCAGCCTGCCTTAGTCTATGCAGTGAGGCGTCGCCAGGAGGGTGATGCACCGGACGTCATAACCGGTACGTTCCTGATTTTTGGTCTCCCATATGTTGCATTAATAGATATGGGTTCGACGTATTCATTCGTTGCTAGTAGTGTGGTAGAGACTGTGAACCTAGACTTTGAGACTGCTTCTAGGGAAATGACTGTAATTAGCCCTCTAGGACACTCTGTAGTTGTAAACAAGCTATATAGGGATGTACCCCTAGAACTCCAAGGGTCGTGTTTATGGTCGATCTGATGGAACCGCCGCTTTGGGGAGTTCGATTTGATTCTTGGAATGGATGGTTGGTTAAGTATCAAGCAAGGTTGGATTGTCTTTGCAAAGCGTATGGTTCTTAAGATGGTGAAGGTGATGAGGTGGTCATGATAGGTAATAGAAGAGATTACCTATCCAACGTGGTGTCGGCCTTGAAGGCTGAGAAGATGGTCAAAAAGGGTTGTGAGGCGTTTCTGGTTCGAATATGTGCCTTGGAGGCTAAGGAGTCGGCAGTTGAGAAGGTTCGAATAGTAGAGGAGTTCGCTGATGTGTTCCCAGAAGAACTTCTGGGTCTGCCTCCGGATCGGGAAGTTGAATTTGGTATAGACTTGTTACCCGGAACGGCGCCTGTGTCTATAGCACCCTACCGAATGGCACCAAAGGAATTGGTGGAGCTGAAGGCTCAAATTCAGGAGCTCTTGGATAGAGGGTTTATTCGACCAAGCATATCTTCGTGGGGAGCACCTGTGCTATTTGTCAAGAAGAAAGACGGTTCAATGCGGATGTGTATCGACTACCGCCAGTTAAACAAGTTAACGATCAAAAACAAGTATCCGTTGCCTCGGATCGATGACTTGTTTGACCAATTGAAGGGTGCAGCGGTTTTCTCGAAGATAGATCTTAGGTCAGGTTATCATCAACTTAAGGTGAAGGAGGTGGATGTGCACAAGACGGCATTCCGTACTCGGTAGGGGCATTACGATTTTTTGGTGATGCCATTTGGGTTGACCAACGCACCTGCAGCGTTCATGGGCTTAATGAATAGGGTATTTCAGCAGTACTTGGATCAATTTGTCGTGGTGTTTATAGACGACATATTGGTTTATTCAAAGACGGAGGAGGAGCATGATATGCATTTGCGTATAGTCCTACAAGTATTGAGGGAGAAGCAGTTATATGCCAAATTCAGTAAGTGTGAATTTTGGCTTAGGGAGGTGACTTTCTTAGGTCACGTGGTATCAGCTGAAGGGATTAGAGTGGACCCTCGCAAGGTTGAAGCGGTATTGGATTGGAAACCGCCTAGGTCGATGGCGTAAATTCGAAGTTTTCCGGGTCCGGCAGGGTACTATCGAAGATTTGTGGAAGGGTTCCCTCTAATCGCAGCGCCGTTGACTAAGTTGTTAAGGAAAGGAGTTCCATTTGTTTGGTCGGAGAAACAGCAAGAAAGTTTTGATAAGCTAAGGAAGATTCTCGACTGGAAGCTCTAGTTACGCAACACCGAGGCGGGAAAAATTGTTCACGGTTTATTGTGATGCATCCCATACTGGTTTGGGATGTGTGTTGATGCAGGAAGGGAAGGTAGTGGCCTATGCATCCCGTCAGCTAAGACCGCATGAGGTTAACTATCCAACTCACAACTTGGAGTTAACGGCAGTAGTCTTCGCTTTGAAAGTATGGAGACATTACTTATATGGGGAGAAGTCGATAGTCTACACGGATCACAAAAGTTTGAGGTATCTTTTGACTCAGAAAGACTTGAATTTGAGGCAGCGTCGATGGATTGAACTGTTAAAGGATTACGACTGTTCAATTGAATACCATCCGAGCAAGGCTAACGTGGTGGCTAACGCGTTGAGCCGGAAGGTCGTGACAGACTTAAGAGCGATGTTTGCTCACCTCAGTCTATACGACGATGGAAGTCTTTTGGCAGAACTTCAAGTTAAGCCAACTTGGATCGAGGAGATTAAGGAAAAGCAATTGGTGGATGATAGTTTGAATGCAAGGAGGTTGCAAGCTCAAGATAGTGGGTTAGAAGGGTATAGTTTGACCAGTGATGGGGTACTATGTCTTCAAGGGCGGCCTTGTATGCCAAAGGATGTGGAGTTGAGACAAAGAATTCTCCAAGATGCACATAGCAGCCCATACGCTATGCATCCCGAGGAAGCAAGATGTATGGAGATTTGCGGAAGTAGTTTTGGTGGCCAGGGTTGAAGTGTGAGGTAATGGCGAATTCGTCGGTAAGTGTCTGACGTGTCAGCAGGTTAAGGCTGAACATCAGTTGCCATCAGGGTTACTTCAACCAGTGAAGATCCCGTAGTGGAAATGGGAGAGGATTACTATGGATTTTGTCAGTGGGCTACCCCTCACGCCAAACAAGAAGGACGCAGCTTTGGGTGATTGTGGACCGTCGACCAAATCACTCACTTCATACCGGTGAGAGTGGATTACTCACTTGAAGCTAGCTAAGCTTTTGTATGTGTCGAAAATAGTGAGGTTGCATGGAGTGCCGATCAATCATCTCGGATAGGGATCCCAAATTTACGTCAAGGTTCGAAAGCGTTGCATCAAGCTTTGGGTACACGATGGATTTCATCTGACTTTCCATCCACAATCGGACGGCGATCGGAAAGGGTCATCTGAGATCTTAGAGGATATGCTAAGAGGATGCGTTTTGGATTTCAGCAGAGTTGGGAGGAGTATCTACCGTTGGCGAATTAAACTTATAACAATAGTTATCAAGCAAGTATTCAAATGGCACCGTGACGGCTTCAGATGGACGAAAATGCCGAACTCCTACATGTTGGACGGAGTTGGGTGAACGACAAGTTCTGGGTCCAGAGTTGGTGACAGAAACTGAGGACAAAGTCAAGGTGATTCGGGCTCGTCTCAAGGAGGCATCAGACAGGCATAAGTCTTATGCTGATCTTAAGCGTAAAGAAATGGAGTATGCGGTAGGAGATAAAGTCTTCCTGAAAGTGTCACCTTGGAAGAAGGTGTTGAGATTTGGGCGAAAAGGGAAGCTAAGCCCAAGGTTCATTGGCCCATATACAGTGTTGAAGCGAGTGGGACCGGTAGCTTATCAGCTCGAACTGCCGGCAGAGTTGAGTCAGATTCATGACGTCTTTCATGTGTCGATGCCGAGATGGTATCGGTCAGATCCATCACACATCATGCCTGTGGCAGAGATTGAGGTAAACTCAGACTTATCTTTCGAGGAAGAACTAGTTCAGATCCTAGATCGAGAGGTCAAGGTTCTACGAAGGAAATCAGTACCTTTGGTGAAAGTGTTATGGCGAAACCATGGTGCAGAGGAAGCTACGTGGGAACCCGAGGATGTGATGCGGCAGCAATACCCCCACCTCTTCTAATCAAGGTAATTTCGAGGCTGAAATTATTTTAAGGGGGGTAGAACTGTAACATCCTAAAATTGGGGTTATTTGGGATTAAATTATTTTTTCTCGTGTTTGAATTGCTGTGGTATTAATTGTGGTGTAGTAAGGCTTAATTAGGGGTCTTGAGTAGGCTTGGAATAGTGGAAAATTATTTTTATAAGCTTTAAAGGTAGGGAGCCTTAGTAAGTAGGGGTTACAAGATTAAAAGAGGGAACTTTTGACACAGAAATGGCCTTGGAAAAGTGGCAAAAGGAAGGCCACTTAAGAGCTGGAGTTGACGCCACAGGGGGAGCAAGGGGAGCCTGTGTTCGAGCTGCAAAAATTCCCTTTTTGTTCTTTAATTTTGACGGCAATAGGGGGAGAGAATTTCTCACTTCAAACTCTTTTTGATAATAAGGATAATGTGGATAATATGAGCTTTTTAATTGAATTTTTATTTGATTAATTCCAAGGAGAAAATATAAGCATTTGAGTTTTCAAATTATTTTGAATAATTTTTTAAGCTAGTGGCCAAGAGGAATTTTAGGTGATTGCCGAAATTTGGACTCTTCATGGAAGAGTGGACGGCAAGCATAGGGGGGGAGGTGCCGAATTCTAATTAAGGCACATACCTATCATCTTGTTTCTCTTTCCTTCATTTTTGCACATAGCCGAAATTCCTCTGCTCATCTTCTACTCTCTCCTTCTCATTCTCTCAAGCCGAAATCTCCATCAACACTTTCTCTCCTATTTGTTTTGCTTCAACACCAAAAATATCCTCTACTCTCTCCTTTGCCGAAACTCCATTCCCCTTATCCATTATTTTCTTTCTTCCACTATAGCCGAATCTCTCCTTCTTGGTGTGCCAAATTTCTTTCCTCTACTTGGTGTAGTCTTGGCCGAATATCAAGCAAAGGTGACCTCCTCTAGGCTTTTCTCCAATCGGTTCATAAGGTGGGTAAGTGGTCAAAGCCGAATGCCTTTTATTTTGTTCTCTTGACGATTTGGATGTAATGGGAAAAGCCAAACACTAATGGTTGGTTAATCTTTCTGTTGAAACCGATTTCACCTAGGACTCGGGATCTCAAAGCAAGAATCTGATCTTCCATTCTTTGTCAAACCGATTGGTAAGTGGTGGTAAGTATCTATTTTAATAGAGTATTCTTTTAGTAACCGAAAGCTGAAGGCTACTAACATGTGATTGCCGATTTAGGGAAGCAAAAATATTTGGTGTGTGGTAGCTAGCATTCAAAGGCGTGTAGGTAAGGATTCGGGTTCAAGAGATAACCCTTTAGATTCAATTGGTTTGGCTGAATAGGCCATGTCACTAACCTTTGTGTTTGGCCGAATATAGGGGCAAGGAAACTAGTGTGGCCGATTGCCTCTTTGGGGATTTAGAGTTATCGCTAGAAACAGGTGTGTACATACACACTTTATGATTGATTAACTGTGCTAAATGTTGTGTATGCTAAATCTGATTTATGTAGCTTTGGCTTTAATACCATAACGGTATAAGCGATGATTCAGGTAAGCCCCTGTCCATATGAGTTTACTATTTGATGCTTTTGGAAAGCATGGCATATTTGGTATATGCGATTTAAATACATGTTGGCATGAATTCTGTTATGCATATCTTGACTTATGTGGGTTAAACGAGTGGAGGGGGTGATATTCGTGTCGACGGACACCGGTGGTTTGGTACCACATTGTGACTACTGGTCACCGAGGTTTGGCACCTCGCAGGTTTGGCACCTCATAACGTCTCGTCCCAAAGGGCTTAGCACCACGGTCGGTTGGCCCCACCATTTACATTATGGGATTGGCGCCAGTGATTTGGTATCACACGATGGGTTGGCCCCATCATTTGATTTGTAACTTCGAGTCACCAGTGGTTTGGCACCACCAGTGGTTTGGCACCACAATATGATGGATTTCGGGACTATAAGTCACCAATGGTTTGGCACCACCAGTGGTTTGGTACCACACGGGGTAGAGAAAGGTGTTAGGATGGCTAGGTTGGGTGCATGGTTTAGTGCATGTTAATTTGTTATAAATTGTGTATGTTGTTGCACTAAATGGGGGAAGGGTTACACATTGAGTCTTGGTGACTCACCTTCTCCTTTAACATTTTTAAGGTGACTCGTAGATCGCGGATGACGAGCCGGATGGACTCGAGGTGGCCATGCAGTGGATATTTGAATTAAATGATCTTTAGATTTTAGCTTATTATACTTTATTGTTGGTTTGTTTTAATCAAGTTGTAATAAGGCCTCATAGGATTATTTTTATTGTTTTTACATGTTTTGAATATTTTGTTTAAACTATTTAATAATATTAAAATGGGTGCACATGTTTTCTGAAATCAAACGCAAAATGTTTTAAAGTGCCATCGGGTACATTTGAAACCTATAACAACTTGACTTAATAAATATTTTTTTAAACAAACTAAGTATGGTTTTAGCAAGTAAATTTAAGGAAGGGTTTTCGACAAAACTTAAATCGGCTTAAAAGGGAATTTACAAAATTGTCTTCCTCTGTAACAAACCAAATTCGGTCGTAGTGTTTGGGCCGGGTTTGGGATGTTACAACGATTGAGGCAAGTGCACCTATCGAATAGTAGTATAGCTTAGACAAGACCGGATTATCGAACCCAAAGGAACTAAAAGTACTAATACTCACCGTCTTTTTATTATTTAGCATTAATATGAAGTGATAGTTGTTAAACTAAAATTAATCTACTTACTAAGCTAAGACACAAAGACAAAAAGAATGAATTCGGGAAATAACTTTTGGAAAAACTCAGTTGAATCAAGCGATACCCTTAGGAAAAATCCACCTAGACTTCACTTGTTATCTAACCTTGAACCATATGATTTATTTACTTAGTTCGATCCGTGAGACTCCCTAACGTATATTAAACCCTCTCTCGAGGCGAATAACGTCTAACCCTAGGTTAATTAATGGAACTCTCGTTCTCTTATAATAACCCCCTAGAATAGCAGTAAATCGATCTGTGGACTCCCATATTCGGTTTCACCGTAATCTGGAAAAATCTCGTCACCCTATCTCTAGGCGTGCGATCAACTCCGCTTAATTATGTTGGATCTACTCTTAGGCAGGGTCTATTCCTCCTCCACCTAAGCACATTAGATTTAGATTAAGTTCACACAATTAAGATCAAACTAAGTTATTATCATATAATTCAAAAATGAAATAACAAGATTCATCATAGGTTTCATCCCCTTCGGGTATCCGAAGGTTTAGTTCATAACAATAAAGGAAAACATCTCAAGAGAAAAGATAATACAAAACATAAGAAATCCCTAAAACCCCCTGAAGAAATTGAAGAGGAGATCCTCCGTCTTGAGTAGAATTCCAAATTCTTGAGATGGATCAACTGGCTATCTTCGAGTGATTCCCACAAATCTGACCTTTTCGGCTTGGCTTTTTAGCCTAGCTTTCCGCCCCTTTCAACTGGTACCTAGGGTGTATTTATAGGCTTTTGAAACACGTTTCTTTCTCCCTAAGTATCCTTTCTCGAATGGAATTCCTCTTCTCTATGGCAGAGGCACGGCCATGGTACACGCCCGTGTAAATCGCAGCCAGGCCGTGTTCAAAACTGTTGAATGAGGCACGGCCGTGTAAGTCGTGGTCAAGGTCGTGTTCTAGTAGGAATGGTGGCACAGCCGTGTGGCTTGGAGTCCAGGCCGTGCTGATTTTGTGGCTTGGCCCAACTTGGCCCGTTTTAAGCCTGTTTCTCGTTCTTTTTGTCATCGGGTGCTTTCCTGAGTATAAGACATGAAAAGAAAGGATTAAGAGCACCTTTTTACACAAATTAGGGCTTAAATCATCCAAAAGCATACTAAATGTGGGCTTAGAATATGTTACTTTTACGGTTTATCAAATACCCCCACACTTAAGCTTTTGCTTGTCCTCAAGCAAAATTCTCAACTTACAATTAAAACGAACTTCCTGTAATTCATAATTCCTATTGATAGTGTCTCATCATAATTCATAGATAATTTATACATGGATAATTCAATTCAAAGTGTCCTAAAAATTCAAACAGTATAAGTCATAGATTCTGTAGCACAAAACATAGGAGTTTCCCTTCATCTAAATAATTACCTCTGATTCGGAATCGACAAGGATTGACATCCTCACAAAAGATTCGCTCAAATCACTCAAAGTGTTTAAGGTTCAAAATTTAGGCGCTCAAAAGTCAAACATGAAGAGTTAATCCCATAGGCTTGTATGAAAATCAAATCTCCACCACTGAAATATGAGATGAAACACAAATCAAAAGGTCTTTGTTAGGGTTGTAACGGGGCTAGGGTTAAGGTGTGGAGTAAGGCTAAATTAGAGTGTTAGAATCGAGATTGAATCAACAAATTACCTAACTAAGAACTAATGAACTAATAATAATAAATACATCAATTGAAAACTAATAATACTAATAATACGAGCTTCTTCTTTGATATTTGGAATCCAAACGTATAAGCTCATTTAATCACAACTAATAATGAATAATGGATATACTTCAGCTTTTTTTTTTTTTTAGAACAAACTAAAAATACATAACTGAAATAGAAAACATAGTTAGGCTATTAATCAAATCAAATCTCGATATAAGGGTAGTCAAAAGGAGTGGTGATAACAAAAACAAAGGGGTTCTGGGTTAATATCAGTGGGTGAGTCAAAATAGGGTTGTTAGGATTAAAAGGGGTTCACTAGGGGTTAATTGTGAAGGTAGGCTTTTTATGGAGTAAGTGGGTTAGATCCTAGGTGCCTTTATCATCTCTGTGTTTCAAATAAAAAAAATATGGTCTCGACATGTATAATCGATGCAAGTTCTAGAATAACAAATCAGTGTTGACATACTCATAATCAATAAAGTGAGCAAGAAAAAGAATATATGCTCTATAAGGCTCAAAAAATCACAAAAATTATGGGTATTTTGATGTCAACATCGAAAATTCCAAACTTCAAGGTAATATTTAAACTCAGTTTGACAACCTAGCAAATTTTTAATTTCTGAAAAATAGACTTATCATGCTTGATTCTCTAGTATTCTTTAAATTTAATTATCAATGCACAATTATCAATGACTTAATCTAAAACATATCAATAAAAATCATAAATCATCAGAAATTTCATCCTAATTAGCAATATGAGTAAATTTACTTAAAAACAAGACTCAATTCAGGGTTTTTGTTAGGTATCTTCTTAGGTTGTTCACCCCCCACACTTAAGATGTACATTGCCCTCAATGTACAAAGATATATAATGACAATTAATATGTAAAATCAAAAGAGAGGGGAGAGAGTGACACTCCCTGAATTGGATGATTTCCTAGAGTTGGCAGTGGTCGTGGTGAAAGATAAGTTGGAGGGCTCATTTTTTGGATGTGGTGGATGCTCACGAGTTCTGCGCTAGATGAAGAAATTGGGGAACTCGTGGAGGATTAGCCTGGATTTATTAAAAAAAATTAAAATAAACTAAATATATAATTAAAGAAAATAAAAGTAAAGAAAGAGGAAACAAAAATGTAAACGAAATAAAACTAAAAAATAAAGGGGCTTGAGAATCCTTATTGGTGTATGGTTTGCGAGGTGGATGTGACTTCTCTGATTCTTGAGGTCTTTGTCATGGTGGAAGTGGCGTGATTCCCTTTAGCTCCTAAGTCAAAGAAACTAAGATAGAATAAAATAATTTAAGCGAAAGAGAAGTGTAGATAAGGAAACTTAATAAAAAGAGAAAAATAAAATAAAAATTAAATAGCCTCAAATATCCTTGGCTTGTTGTTCAGATGAAGTTGCCGGCATGAACTCATGTGAATCGGTCTCCTTTGGGGAGATTGGCCTCTTACGCTTCCTTGCCATGGATATGATATTGTTCTGGCTCAAGAGTCTAAGGATTTCTTAGGGAAAAGGAAAAAGAAAGGACAGAATGGAAGAAGGAAAGAAGAAAGAAGTGGGTTAAGAAGAAAAATGAAAAGGGTATGATGTTTAAATAGAATTTTAGGTCTGGCGGTTTCCCACGCCCGTGGGTTGAGGGTGTGTCGATTCACACGGCCGCCTCGCACGGTCGTGCTCTAGGGCATGTTGATTCCCCACGCTCGTGTCTAGCCTATGTTCGACAAGTCAGTATATTAGCACGGTTAGCTGGCACGGGCGTGTTCAGCTCGTGGTTGGCAAGTCAGTAGCCTTACACGACCGTCAAGCACGGCTGTGTCACTTTATCGGTGCCCGTGGGGGAGTGGTTGAGTCCGTGATTTCTAGAAATTAGTTCATTCTGACTTGTACCGCCCGCGCCATGTTAGTACCGGATTCTTGAGGTACACACGCGCCACGCGCACACGGCGTGTGCAAGGTCATGTGCGTCTGAATTCTGCACCCCTTGTTAGTTTATAACTACATGTTAAGAAAGAAAAGAAGAAAAGAAAAATAAATTGAAAGCAAAATGTGAGAATAATTTATGTTAGTGCTTGGGTTGCCTCCCGAGAAGCGCTCGTTTATAGTCTTAAGCTAGACTCTCTTCTCATTTGCATCTTCAGGGTGGTTTGAGGAGTTGGAAGTCCTTTCTCACATTATTATCTGTATCCTCATGAAAAAAAATTAAGTTGAGATGCGTTTATAGTAAAAGTACCAAAAATAGGATTACTTACCTCGACTGTTTCGGATGGGAAAACACTGGTTACCTTAAAAGGTTTTTCTTTGTTTGTGTTAGGGTCTGGAGGAGATATTCGAGGATCTACTTCTTCTAACAGTACCTTGTCCCCTATTTTGAAGTGGTTTGTTGTTCCTATAAGCTCTTCTGGGGACTCTTTCGATTTTTCCTCGTGTGGTTCTGGCTCTTCGTCGTGTATCCCTAATTTCTCCTTAAAATGTGTCTTCCACTCGTCTAGATCATCGATCTGAATTCCTCGTCTTCATGAGTTATTTCTTTCCTGGGGTTGGGGTCAGGATCGGGTTCAGTTGTATTCTTCGGTGGTGTTTCCTGAAAAAGAGAGTTAACCGAATGGTTATTAGGGAAATTTACGTTCTCACCTTGATTACTCGATGTTCTAGCCGAATCGAGAGCCTTGGTGGTGACGGTCTCATTACCTACGCAAAGTATGAGTTCTCCCGCATCAACATCAATTTTAGTCTGGCGTTGGCTAAAAGGGTCTTCCTAAAATTAGGGGATCGAATTATCCTTATCCTGTCTAAGACAACAAAATCTCTTGGGAAAATGAATCATCAATTTTACAAGAACATCTTCGATAATACCCCTAGGAATTCTAACAGTTTTATCAGCTAATTGAATGCTCATCCTAGTTTGTTTGAGTTTTCCTAGACCTAATTGTTTAAACAATTTATAAGGCATGACATTTATGCTTGCCCCTAAATCAGCTAACGCATTATCAACAGTAAGTCTACCAATTACACATGGAATTGTAAAACTCCCTGGATCTTTTAGTTTCTGTGGTAGCTTATTTTGCAAGATTGCTGAGCACTTTGCGTTGAGTTCCACATGCGAATCTTCATCTAGTTTCCGCTTGTTTGTCAGAAGCTTCTTTAAGAATTTCCTGGAATCAGGCATCTGTGAAAGAGCTTCGAGGAGTGGTAAGTTAATGTGTAATTTCTTTAAGAGTTTAAGAAACTTACCGAACTGTTCCTCTGTGTCGTCTCTCTTCAATGCTTCGGATAAGGTATGCGAGGTTGGTAAGCTTTGATTATCGGTTTTGGCTTGTCTTGTGTTACCTCAACTTTACCTTTTTCTACCTCGTTTCCTTGTGTTCAGATGGATTCATCTACCCTTGTATTCTTCTGAGCTGTTATGGCTTGGATCTGCTCTTTAGGATTAATTTCAGTGTTACTTGGTAGACGCCCTTGCGGTCGTTCGGATAATAGCTTTGCAATTTTTCTGACTGACTGGGTAATTTCCCCGATTGCCTTTGTAAGTCCTCCAACTTGGTTCTCGATCGTTTTGATCGATGTTTGTTTGGTGTTGAACGTTACCTCATTTTTTTGGAGACGGGCTTCTGTGGATGCTATGAATTTGTTCAACGTCTCTTCAACACTCGGCTTCTTTTCCTGTGGATAGGGCTGATTTTGGAAATTTTGAGGAGGTTGTTGTCTTTGATTTCCTTGATTTCCTTGTCCTCCCCACGGAAAATTTGGGTGGTTCCTCCAACCTGGATTATAATTATTACTATATGGGTTATTATTAGATCTGAAATTGTTACCTATATAGTTCATCTGTTCGCTCTCTCCGTGCTTGGTTGGTAGGGTGGGTACTCGACTGCAAATGCAGATTCTACTTGCGTCTTGATTGCATGACTAGATGTACCTACGAAGAACACAAACTATCAATCTTCTTATTCATCAACTCTATCTGATTTGATAGCATGGTTACTGCATCGAGGTTGTAAACTCCGGCTGTTTTTGTTGGCTTTCTTCTTGTAACTTGCCACTGATAGTTATTCAAATGACATCTCTTCAATAAACTCGTAGGCTGCCTCGGAGTTCTATTATTCAGGGTTCCACCAGTAATTTGAATCAATTAATTGCCTCGTTGAAGGATTCACACCGTTGTAAAAAGTTTAGACTTGGAGCCACATTGGTAATCCGTGGTGTGGGCATCTCCTCAAGAGATCTTTGTATCTCTCCCATGCGTCGTATAATGTCTCTAAATCCATCTGCATAAAAGAAGATATATCATTACGTAATTTGGCCGTTTTGGCCAGTGGGAAATATTTTAATAGAAATTTTTCAGTCATTTGTTCCCATGTAGTGATTGACCCTCGTGGTAACGAGTTTAACCACTGTTTAGCTTTATTTCTTAGTGAAAAGGGAAATAACCGAAGACGTATGGCATCATCAGAAACGCCATATATTTTGAAGGTATTGCAGAATTCTAAAAAGTTAGCTATATGAGTGTTTGGATCTTCATCCTGCAAACCATCAAATTGAACAAATTGTTGAATCATTTGAATAGTGTTAGGCTTTAATTCAAAATTATTAGCAGCTATAGCAGGCCTAACAATACTCGATTCTACCCCTGTTAAATGTGGTTTAGCATAATCAAACATAGTACGAGGAGCATTCTGATCTGCCACATCGTTTTGTGGTGGTGGATTATTTTCGTCCATCCCTTCAGTAGGATTGGATCGGTCTTCTCGCTCTTCTTGGTAATTTAGGGCTCGCCTAATTTCTCTGCGATTTATTCGAGCGGTAGCTTCAATATCACTGTCGTATTCTAAAGGTCCTCTCGGGTTCCTTCTAGTCATAAACTAGAGGTACCTGCTATGAAAAGAAAGAAAGAAAATTTAGCAAATTTAAAATTAAAACTAAAAATAAAAATAAATTGCCAAAAAAATAAAAATAATGGCTAAAGTAATAAAAATAAAGTTTTCTTAATATTTTAGTTCCCCGACAACGGCGCCAAAAACTTGATCGCTTTAAATCAGAGTTTTAAATTTATAAAAGAATGATCGAACCTGGAAACTAACTCTGACAACGATTGAGGCAAGTGCACCTATCGAACAGTAGTATAGCTTAGGCAAGACCGAATTATCGAACCCAAAGGAACTAAAAGTACTAATACTCACCGTCTTTTTATTATTTAGCCTTAATATAAAGGGATTGTTGTTAAACTAAAATTAATCTACTTACTAAGCTAAGACGCAAAGACAAAAAGAATGAATTCGGGAAATAACTTTTGGAAAAGCTCAGTTGACTCAAGCGATACCCTTAGGAAAAATCCACCTAGACTTCACTTGTTATCTAACCTTGAACCATATGATTTATTTACTTAGTTTGATCCGTGAGACTCCCTAACGTATATTAAACCCTCTCTCGAGGCGAATAACGTCTAACCCTAGGTTAATTAGTGGAACTCTCGTTCGCTTATAATAACCCCCTAGAATAGCTATAAATCGATCTGTGGACTCCCATATTAGGTTTCACCCTAATCCGGCAAAATCTCGTCACCCTATCTCTAGGCATGCGATCAACTCCGCTTAATTATGTTGGACCTACTCTTAGGCAGGGTCTATTCCTCCTCCACCTAAGCACATTAGATTTAGATTAAGTTCACACAATTAAGAACAAACTAAGTTATTATCATATAATTCAAAAATCAAATAACAAGATTCATCATAGGTTTCATCCCCTTCGGGTATCCGAAGGTTTAGTTCATAACAATAAAAGAAAACATCTCAAGAGAAAAGATAACACAAAACATAAGAAATCCATAAAACCCCCTGAAGGAATTGAAGAGGAGATCCTCCGTCTTGAGTAGGATTCCGACTTCTTGAGATGGATCAACTGGCTATCTTCGTGTGATTCCCACAAATCTGACCTTTTCGGCTTGGCTTTTTAGCCTGGCTTTCCGCCCCCTTTCAGCTGCTACCTAGGGTGTATTTATAGGCTTTTGAAACATGTTTCTTTCTCCCTAAGTATCCTTTCCCGAATGGAATTCTGCTTCTCCACGGCAGAGGCACGGCCATGGCACACGCCCGTGTAAATCGCGGCCAGGCCGTGTTCGAAACTGTTGAATGAGGCACGGCCGTGTAAGTCGTGGTCAAGGCCGTGTTCTAGTAAGAATGGTGGCACGACCGTGTGGCTTGGAGTCCAGGCCGTGCTGATTTCGTTGCTTGGCCCAACTTGGTCTGTTTTAAGCCCGTTTCTCGTTCTTTTCGTCATCGGGTGCTTTCCTGAGTATAAGACATGAAAAGAAAGGATTAAGAGCACCTTTTTTTACACAAATTAGGGCTTAAATCATCCAAAATCATACTAAATGTGGGCTTAGAATATGTTACTTTTACGGTTTATCAATGCTAAATTCAGTAAATGTGAATTCTGGCTACGGGAAGTTAGTTTCCTTGGACATGTTGCATCTGTAGAGGGTATTCGGGTGGATCCGAACAAAATTTCAGCTATTGTAAGTTGAAAGCTACCGAAGAATGTTTCAAAAGTTAGAAGTTTTCTTGGACTAGCAGGATATTATCGGAGATTTGTTAAAGGGTTTTCAATGATATCTTTTTCGATGACTCGATTGTTACAAAAAGAAGTGAAATTCGAGTGGACTGATAAATGCCAACAGAGTTTTGATAAATTGAAAGCGTTATTGACGGAAGTGCCCATATTAGTCAAACCTGAATCGAGTAAGGAATTTATAGTCTATAGCGATGCCTTATTGAATGGTTTGGGATGTGTATTAATGCAAGATGGTAAAGTAGTGGCTTATGCATCTAGGCAGCTAAAACCGCATGAAAGAAATTACCCGGTACATGATCTCGAATTAGCAGCCATTGTATTTGCACTGAGAATTTGGCGACATTATCTTTTTGGTGAAAAATGACACATCTTTACGGATCACAAAAGTCTGAAGTATTTGATGACACAAAAAGAGCTGAATTTGAGATAACGTAGGTGTTTGGAATTATTGAAAGATTATGATCTCGTTATTGATTACAATCCAGGGAAAGCTAATGTAGTGGCAGATGCTTTGAGTCGAAAATCTTTATTTTCCTTACGGGTATTGAACACCCATTTGTCTTTATCTGATGATGGTTCAATCATAGCTGAGTTGAAAGCTAGACTGACGTTTTTGCAGCAGATTTCTGAGGCTCAGAAAGATGATAGTAAGTTACAAGCAAAACGGATGCAGTGCGAATCGACTCCTGACTCAAAATTTCAGGTCGGGACCGATGGTTATTTGCTATTCAGAGGCAGAGTATGTGTACCGAAAAGTTCAGAGCTGGTACAAAAGATTTTGAATGAAGCTCATAATGGTAACATGTCTACTCATCCTGGTAGTAATAAGATGTATAGTGATCTGAAAAAGATGTACTGGTGGCCAGGAATTAAACGGGATATTTCTGAATTTGTATCGAAGTCTTTGATATGTCAGCAAGTGAAGGCTGAACACCAAGTACCTTCGAGATTATTACAGCCAATTACAATACCAGAATGGAAATGAGAAAGAGTTACCATGGACTTTGTAACGGGATTACTGATAAACCGTAAAAGTAACATATTTTAATCCCACATTTAGCATACTTTTGGATGATTTATCCCCTGAATTATGTAAAAAGTTGCTCTTAATCCTTTCTTTTCATGTTTTATACTCAGGAAAGCACTGGGGATGGAAAGAACGAGAAACGGGATCAAAATGGACCAAATTGGGCAAAAGTGAAAATCGACACGGCCTGGACTTGAGCCAACACGGCCGTGTCTCCTTGATAGACTAGAACACGGCCTGATCACGATTTACATGGGCGTGTCACCTCATTAAAAGTCCAAACACGGCCTAAAGACGATTCACACGGGCGTGTGCCATGGCCGTGTCCCTGTCGTGGAGAAGAGCAATTTTGCTCGGAAAAGGATACTTAGGGGCAAATAAACCTATTTCAAAAGCCTATATAAACACCCTAAGTATAACCTAGACGGGGGGCGGTGAGAGAGGCCAAGGAGCCGAGCCAAAAAGGTTAGATTTGTGGGAAACACTCAAAGATAGCCAGTTGATCCATCTCAAGAAGTCGGAATTCTACTCAAGACGGCGGATCTCTCCTTCAATTCCTTCAGGGGGTTTTAGGGATTTCTTATGTTTTGTTTTATCTTTTCTTCTGAGATGTTTTCTTTTATTGTTATGAACTAAACCCTTCAGATACCTGAAGGGGATGAAACTTAGATGAATCTTGTTATCGTTTGCTAAACTATATGATAAATCCTTGATTTGTTCTTAATTCTTGTGTTAATATTTCCCGGATATTAATTCAAGTTTGATGTGCTTAGGTGGAGGAGCAAAAGTCCCTGCTTAAGAGTAGATCTAGCATAATTAAGCATAGTTGATCGCGTGCCTAGAGATAGGGTGACGAGATTTTGCCGGATTAGGGTGAAACCTAATATGGGAGTCCATAGATCGAGTTAATGCAATTCTAGGGGTTTTAATTAGAAAGATATTTCAATTAATTAACCTAGGGTTAGATGTTATTCGCTTCGAGAGAGGGTTTAATATACATTAGGGAGTCTTACGGATCAAGTCGAGTGAATAAATCTTTTGGTTCAGAGTTAGATAACAAGTGAAGTCTAGGTGGATTCTTCCTAAGGGTATCGTCTTAATCAACTGAGTTTTTCTAACAGTATTTCCCCAATTCATTCTTTTTTTCTTTGCATCTTTAGCTTAGTAGTTAGTTAAATTTGGATTAAATAACAACTTCACTTATTTTAGGCTAGATAATAAAAAGAAAGTTAGTATTAGTACTTTTGGTTCCTTTGGGTTCGACAATCCGGCCTTGCCTAAGCTATACTACTGTTCGATACGTCCACTTCCCTCAATCATTTTTATAGTTAGTTCCAGTTCGATCATTATAAATTTAAAACTCTGAAATCAACGATCAAGTTTTTGGCGCCATTGCCGGGGAACTAAAATATTAAGAAAGCTCTATTTTTATTACTTTATCCATTATTTTCCGCAATTTACTTTTATTTTTAGTTTTATTCTTGTTTTGTTTTTAACTTTTCTAAATTTCCATTCTTTCTTTTCCTAGCAGGTACCTCTAGTTTATGACTAGAAGGAACTCAAGAGGACCACTAGTATACGAAAGTGATATTGAAGCTACCGCTCGCAGGAATTGCAGAGAAATTAGGCGAGCCCTAAATTACACAGAAAAAGAGCGAGAAGGCATATCCAATTTTACTGAAGGGATGGACGAGAATAATCCACCACCACAAGATGTGGCAGAAAATAATGCTCCGCGTACTATGTATGATTATGCTAAACCACATTTAACAGGAGCAGAATCAAGTATTGTTAGGCCTGCTATAGTTGCTAATAATTTTGAATTAAAGCCTAACACTATACAAATGATTCAACAAATTGTTCAATTTGATGGATTACAGGACGAAGACCCAAATACTCATATAACTAATTTTTTAGAGTTCTTTGATACCTTCAAAATAAATGGCGTTTCTGATGATGCCATCCGTCTTCGGTTATTTCCCTTTTCATTAAGGAATAAAGCCAAACAGTGGTTAAACTCGTTACCACGAGGGTCAATCACAACATGGGATCAAATGACCGAAATTTTTTTGTTAAAATATTTCCCACCGGCCAAACCGGCCAAATTACGGAATGATATCTCTTCTTTTGTGCAGATGGATTTAGATACATTATACGATGCATGGGACAGATACAAGGATCTCTTGAGAAGGTGTCCGCACCATGGTTTACCCTTGTGGCTCCAAGTCCAAACTTTCTATAACGGTTTAAACCCCTCAACGAGGCAACTAATTGATTCAGCCACCGGTGGAACCCTGAACAACAGAACTCCTGAAGCAGCCTACGAGTTTATTGAAGAGATGCCACTGAATAACTATCAGTGGCAGGTTACAAGGACAAAACCTACAAAATCTGCCGGGTTTTTGATCGCTGTGAATCAGAGCTTCAAAATTTATAAAAAGAATGATCGAACCTGGAAACTAACTCTGACAACGATTGAGGCAAGTGCACCTATCGAACAGTAGTATAGCTTAGGCAAGACCGGATTATCGAACCCAAAAGAACTAAAAGTACTAATACTAACTTTCTTCTTATTATCTAGCCTAAAAATAAAGAGAGATTGTTTATCTAATCTATATTAATTAACTACTAAACTAAAGACTCTAAGACAAAGAAGAATGAATTTGGAAAATAACTTGGGAAAAACTCAGTTGATTTAGATGATACCCTAGGAAGATTCCACCTAGACTTCACTTGTTATCTAACACTGAACCATACGATTTATTCACTTAGTTTGATCCGTAAGACTCCCTAACGTATATTAAACCCTCTCTCGAGGCGAATAACGTCTAACCCTAGGTTAATTAGTGGAACTCTCATTCTCTTATAATAACCCCCTAGAATAGTAGTAAATCGATCTATGGACTCCCATATTAGGTTTCACCCTAATCCGGCAAAATCTCGTCACCCTATCTCTAGGTGTGCAATCAACTCCGCTTAATTATGCTAGATCTACTCTTAGGCAGGGTCTATTCCTCCTCCACCTAAGCACATTAAATTTGGATTAAGCTTACATAATTAAGAACAAACTAAGTATTTATCATATAATTCAGAAAACAATAACAAGATTCATCATAGGTTTCATCCCCTTCGGGTATCCGAAGGGTTTAGTTCATAACAATAAAGGAAAACATCTCAAGAGAAAAGATAAAACAAAACATAAGAAATCCCTAAAACCCCCTAAAAGAATTGAAGGAGAGATCCTCCGTCTTGAGTATAATACTGGCTTCTTAAGATGGATTAACTGGCTATCCCTAAGTGAATCCCCACAAATCTGACCTTTCCGGCTTGGCTCATTGGCCTAGCTAACCGCCCCCTTTCTAGGTCATACTTAGGGTGTATTTATAGGCTTTTGAAATAGGTTTCTTTGCCCCTAAGTATCCTTTTCCGAGTGAAATTGCTCTTCTCCACGGCAGAGGCATGGCCATGGCACACGCCCGTGTAAATCGTGGTCAGGCCGCTTTCAGACTTCTTTAATGAGGACACGCCCGTGTAAATCAAGGGAAGATCGTGTTCTAGATGATCAGTGAGGCACGGCCGTGTGGGCTAAGGTTCAGGCCGTGTCGATTTCATGCTTTGGCCCATTTTTCCCGTTTTAAGCCCGTTTTGCGTTCTTTTCATCCCCTGGTGCTTTCTTGAGTCTAAGACAAGAAAAGAAAGGATTAAGAGAACCTTTTTACATAAATCAAGGGATAAATCATCCAAAAGCATACTAAATGTGGGCCTAAAATGTGTTACTTTTTCGGTTTATCAAATACCCCCACACTTAAGCTTTTGCTTGTCCTCAAGTAAAATTCTCAACTTACAATTAAAAAGAACTTTCTACAATTCATAATTCCTATCAACAATGTTTTATCATAATTCATAGATAATATATACATGGATAATTCAACTTAAAGGGTTATAAAAATTTAAGCAATCTAAGTCATAGATTTCTAGCTTGAAAATGTAGGCATCTCCCCTTATCTAAATAATTACCTTTAATTCAAAATCGACAAGGATTGACATCCTCACTAGAGATTCACTCAAATCACTCAAAGTGTTTAAGGTTCAAAATTTAGGCACTCAAAAGTCGAACACGAAAAGTTAATCCCATAGGCTTGCCTGAAAATCAAGTCTCCACCACTGTAATATGAGATGAAACACAAATCAAAAGGTCTTTAACAGGGTTGTAATGGGGCTTAGGTTAAGGGTGTGGATATAGGCTGAATTAGAAGGTTAGAATCGATATTGACCTGACAAATTACCTAACTAGAAAAAATGAACTGATAAATTACATGAATTGAAACTTTGAAACTAATAATACGAGCTTCTTCAATATTGGGAATTCAAACGTATAAGCTCACTTAATCACCTAACTAATAAAAACTAATAATGAATATACTTCGTCGTTTTTTTTTAAGAACAAACTAAGTAATAATAAAGAACTTTAACAACTGAAATATAGAACATAGTTAGGCAATCAAGCTCAAAATCAAATCTACACAAAAGGGAGTCAAGGAATGGTGATAACAAATATACAAAGGGTTTTGGGTTAATATTAGTGGGTGAGTCAATAAAAAGGGTTGTTAGGATCAAATGGGTTCACTAGGGGTTAATTGTGAAGGTAGGCTTTTTAATGGAGTTAGTGGGCTAAAACTTAAATGCCTTAATCATCTCTGTGTATCAAATCATAGGTGTGGTCTCGATATGCATAAACGAGGCAAGTTCTAGAATAACAAATCAATGTTGACACACTCATAATCAAAAAGTGAGCAAGAAAAAGAATATATGATCTATAAGGCTCAAAATATCACAAAAATTATGGGTGTTTTTGACATCAACCTCGTAAATTTCAAACTTCAAGATAATATTCAGATTTAGTTCAACAACCTAGAAAATTTTAATTTTCAAAAATAGACTTATCATGCTTGATTCTTTAGTGTCTTAAAGTTTAATTATCAATGGACAATTATCAATGACTTAATCTAAAACATATCAATAAAAATCATAAATCATGGAAATTTCATTCTAATCATAATATGAGAAACTTACTTAAAGACAAGGCATAATTCAGGGATTTTCAAATAATACTATAGTTAACCCCCCACACTTAAGATGTACATTGCCCTCAATGTACAAAGATAGATAATAGCAAAATAACCATAAAATCATAAGATAGGGAGAGAAGTGAAACTTCCTGAATTTTGGATTAAGTCAATGAAAAGAAACCGGATAGGATTGGAGGTGAATGTGGGAAAGCGTCTCGAACCGTTTGAGTCCTCGAAGCAGTCGTCCTAATTTCATTGTATCCTAAGCTAAATCTAAATGGAATGAATAATAATAAGAAGAAAATAATAAATAAAATTAAATAAAATTAAAAGAAATAAAAATAAATATAAATATAAAAGTAAATAATTGGAAAAAAAGAAAAACAACTGGAGAAGAAAAAGGAAGAAGGGGGTTAAATAAGAATTATGGATCTGATGGTTGCCCCCGCCCTTGTACCTTCCTATGGTGGCCACACGGCCACGCCACGGCGGCCGTGTGTAGGGCCGTGTGTGCGAAAATCTGCACTTTGGTTAGTTTATAGTTAGGTGTTAAAAAGGGAAAATAAAAGTAAAAGAAGAAAAAAATGTAAAAATTAATGGGGTTAGTGCTCGAGTTGCCTCCCGAGAAGCGCTCGTTTATAGTCTTAAGCTAGAATTTACCTCTCATTTGTATGGTCAAGGTGGTTTGAGGAGGTGAAATTCTTTTCTCATGCGATCAATTTGGTCGTGGATATAAAGTTTAAGTCAAGTAATGTTTACCTCAAAGGTGTTGAATTTAGGATTACTTACCTCGACTGTGCCGTATAGGAAGACATTAAGTACCTCAAAAGTGATTTCTTCGTTTGTCTTGAGGTCTGGATTGGTGATTCGAGGGTCTTCCTTATTCAACAATACTTGATCCCCTATTTTGAAGTGATTTGTTGTTCCTATCAGCTCGTCTGGGGTTTCCGTTGGTTTCACTTCGTGTATTCCTAGTTTCTCTTTAAAGTGTGTTTTTCGCTTGTCTAGTTCGTTGACCTTAAGGCTTCGTTCCTCATATAGTTCTTCTTTATTGGCACAAGGTCTATGATCTGGCTCCGGTTTGTAGCTTTGTGGTGTTTCTGCAATGAAGGTTGAACAAGTTGGTTATCAATCCCAAATTTACTTTCTCACCTTTATCACTTGATGTTCTGGCCGAATCAAGAGCCTGAAGAGTGACTATCTCGTCGCCTACACGAAGTATGAGTTCACCTGCATAGATATCAATTTTAGCTCTGGCAGTTGCTAAAAAGGGTCTTCCTAAAATTAAAGGAATATTATTGTCCTCATCCATGTCTAAAACGACAAAGTCTACTGGGAATACGAATTTATCAATTTTGATTAGAACATTTTCTTTTATACCCCTAGGAATTACGATGGTTTTATCGATTAATTGGATGCTCATCCTAGTTTGTTTGGGTTTCCCTAGACCTAGTTGTTTAAACAGTTTATAAGGCATAACATTTATGCTTGCCTAAAATCAGCTAACGCATTATCAACGTTAGTCTACCAATTAAACATGGAATTGTAAAACTCCTGGATCTTTTAGCTTCGTGGTAGTCTATTACAGTAACATTGCTTTGAGCACATCGCGTTTAATTCCACATGTGGATCTTCGTCTAATTTGCGCTTATTCGTCAAGAGATGTTTTAAAAATTTCCTCGAATCTGGCATATATGAAAGAGCTTCAAGTAGCGGTAAGTTAATATGTAATTTCTTTAAAAGTTTAAGAAACTTACCGAACTGTTCCTCTGTATCGTCTCTCGTTAACGCTTCAGGATATGGTATGCGAGGTTGGTACTCCTTGATTACCGGTTTTGGCTTGTCTTGTGTTACGTCAACTTTACCTTTTTCTACCTCGTTTCCTTGTGTTGGACTGGGTTTGTCTGCTTCTTCGCTTTCTTGAGCTGTTATGGCTTGGATTTGCTCCTTTTGATTAATTTCAGTATTACTCGATAGATGCCCTTACGGTCGTTCGGATAATAGCTTCGCAATTTGTCCGACTGACTGGGTAATTTCCCCGATTGCCTTTGTAAGTCCTCCAACTTGGTTCTCGATCATTTTGATCGATGTTTGTTGGGTGTTGAGTGTTACCTCAGTTTTTTGGAGACGGGCTTCTGTGGATGCTATGAATTTGTTCAACGTCTCTTCAAGATTCGGCTTCTTTTCCTGTGGATAGGGCTGATTTTTGAAATTTTGAGGAGGTTGTTGTCTTTGATTTCCTTGATTTCCTTGACCTCCCCATAAAAAATTTGGGTGGTTCCTCCAACCTGGATTATAATTATTACTATATCGGTTATTATTAGATCGGAAATTGTTACCTATATAGTTCATTTTTTCGCTCTCTGTGCCTGGTTGGTAGGGTGGGTACTCAGGATTCGCCACAGTTCCACTTATGTCGCACTGCATTACTGGATGTTCCTGCGAAGAACACAAACTATCAAGCTTTTTATTCATCATCTCTACCTGTGTTGATAGCATGGTTACAGCATCTATGTTGAAAACTCCGGCCAATTTTGTTGGTTTGGTCCTTGTAACCTGCCACTGATAGTTATTCAGTGACATCTCTTCAATAAACTCGTGGGCTGCTTCAGGAGTTTTATTGTTCAGGGTTCCACCGGCGGCTGAATCTATTAGTTGCCTCGTTGAGGGGTTTACACCGTTATAGAAAGTCTGGACTTGGAGCCACAAGGGTAAACCATGGTGCGGACACCTTCTCAAGAGATCCTTATATCTCTCCCATGCATCGTATAATGTCTCTAAATCCATCTGCACAAAATAAGAGATATCATTCCGTAATTTGGCTGTTTTGGCCGGTGGGAAATATTTTAATAAAAAAATTTTGATCATTTGATCCCATTTAGTGATTGACCCTCGTGGTAGCAAGTTTAACCACTTTTTAGCTTTATTCCTTAATGAAAAGGGAAATAACAGAAGTCGTATGGCATCATAAAAAACGCAATTTATTTTGAAGGTATCACAAAACTCTAAAATGTTAGCTATATGAGTATTTGGATCTTCGTCCTGCAAACCATCATATTGAACAAACTGTTGAATCATTTGTATAGTGTTAGGCTTTAATTAAAAATTATTAGCAGCTATAGCAGGCCTAACAATACTTGATTCGACTCCTGTTAAATGAGGTTTAGCATAATCAAACATAGTACGAGGAGCATTATTTTCTCCCACATCTTGTGGTGGTGGGTTATTTTCGTCCATCCCTTCAGTAGGATTGGATCTGTCTTCTTGCTCTTCTTCCGTGTAATTTAGGGCTCGCCTAATTTCTCTGCGATTCCTGCGAACGGTAGCGTCAATATCACCGTCGTATACTAAAGGTCCTCTCGGTTTCCTTCTAGTCATAAACTAGAGGTACCTGCAAGGAAAAGAATGAAAGAAAATTTAGCAAAATTTAAAAATAATAAAAATAAAAATAAATTACAGAAAATAAAAATAATGGCTAAAGTAATAAAAATAGAGCTTTCTTTTAGTTCCCCGGCAACGGCGCCAAAAACTTGATCGCTGTGAATCAGAGCTTTAAAATTTATAAAAAGAATGATCGAACCTGGAAACTAACTCTGACAACGATTGAGGCAAGTGCACCTATCGAACAGTAGTATAGCTTAGGCAAGATCGGATTATCGAACCCAGAGGAACTAAAAGTATTAATACTAACTTTCTTCTTATTATCTAGCCTAAAACTAAAGAGAGATTGTTTATCTAATCTAAATTAACTAACTACTAAACTAACGACTCTAAGACAAAGAAGAATGAATTTGGAAAATAACTTGGGAAAAACTCAGTTGATTTAGATGATACCCTAGGAAGAATCCACCTAGACTTCACTTGTTATCTAACACTGAACCATACGATTTATTCACTTAGTTTGATCCGTAAGACTCCCTAACGTATATTAAACCCTCTCTCGAGGCGAATAACGTCTAACCCTAGGTTAATTAGTGGAACTCTCGTTCTCTTATAATAACCCCCTAGAATAGCAGTAAATCGATCTATGGACTCCCATATTAGGTTTCACCCTAATCCGGCAAAATCTCGTCACCCTATCTCTAGGCGTGCGATCAACTTCGCTTAATTATGCTAGATCTACTCTTAGGCAGGGTCTATTCCTCCTCCACCTAAGCACATTAAATTTGGATTAAGCTCACATAATTAAGAACAAACTAAGTATTTATCATATAATTCGAGAAAACAATAACAAGATTCATCATAGGTTTCATCATCTCTTCGGTATCCGAAGAAGTTTAGTTCATAACAATAAAGGAAAACATCTCAAGAGAAAAGATAAAACAAAACATAAGAAATCCCTAAAACCCCCTGAAGGAATTGAAGGAGAGATCCTCCGTCTTGAGTATAATATTGGCTTCTTGAGATGGATCAACTGGCTATCCCTAAGTGAAACCCCACAAATCCGACCTTTCCGGCTTGGCTCCTTTGCCTAGCTAACCGCCCCCTTTGTAGGTCATACTTAGGGTGTATTTATAGGCTTTTGAAATAGGTTTCTTTGCCCCTAAGCATCCTTTTCCGAGTGAAATTGCTCTTCTCCACGGCAGAGGCACGGCCATGGCACACGCCCGTGTAAATCGTGGTCAGGCTGTGTTCGGACTTCTTTAATGAGGACACGCCCGTGTAAATTGAGGGAAGACCGTGTTCTAGATGATCAGTGAGGCACGACCATGTGGGCTAAGGTTTAGGCCGTGCCGATTTCATTCTTTGGCCCATTTGTCCGGTTTTAAGCTCGTTTTGCGTTCTTTTCATCCCCTGGTGCTTTCCTGAGTCTAAGACATGAAAAGAAAGGATTAAGAGCACCTTTTTACATAAATCAAGGGATAAATCATCCATAAGCATACTAAATGTGGGCCTAAAATATGTTACTATTTCAGTTTATCAGTTTTCAACCACGATGCAGTAACCATGCCATCAACAAAGGTAGAGATGATGAATAAAAAGCTTGATAGTTTGTGTTCTTCGCAGGTACATCCAATGTCTGCAAAGGCGACGCAAGTAGAACTGTGGCGAATCCTGAGTACCCACCCTACCAACCGGGCACAGAAAGCGAACAGATGAACTATATAGGTAATAATTTCAGATCTAATAATAACTCTTATAGTAATACTTATAATCCAGGTTGGAGGAGCCATCCAAATTTTTCATGGGGAGGTCATGGAAATCAAGGAATTCAAAGACAACAACCTCATCAAAATTTCCAAAATCAGCCCTATCCACAGGAAAAGAGGCCGAACCTTGAAGAGATACTGACAAAATTCATGGCAGCCACAGATAACCGTCTCCAAGACACTGAAACCACCCTTAAGAGTCAACAGGCATCAATTAAGGGGATCAAAAGTCAAGTTGCGGAACTTACTAAGACAATTGGATAACTTGCAAAGATAATTTTCGAATGACCGCAAGGGCGTCTACCAAGCAACACTGAGATTAACCCAAAGGAGCAAATCCAAGCTATCACAACTCATGATAGTATAGGGTTAGATGAACCCAATCCAATACAAAAGAACGAGGTAGAGAAAGGTAAAGTTGAGGTAACACAAGAAAAGCCAAAACCGGTAATCAAAAAGTACCAACCTCGCATTCCTTATCCCGAAGCGATGAAGAGAGACGATACAGAGGAACAGTTCGATAAGTTTCTTAAAATTTTAAAGAAATTACATATTAACTTACCGCTACTTGAAGCTCTTTCACAGATGCCAGATTGTAGAAAATTTTTAAAAGAGCTTTTAACGAACAAACGAAGGATAGACGAGGCATCGCACGTGGAACTAAACACAATGTGCTCGGCAGTCTTGCAAAATAAACTACCACAAAAATTAAAAGATCTAGGGAGTTTTACAATTCCATGCTTAATTGGTAGTTTATCTATTAATAATGCGTTAGCTGATTTAGGGGCAAGCATAAATGTCATGCCTTATAAATTGTTTAAACAACTAGGTCTAGGGAAACCCAAACAAACTAGGATGAGCATTCAATTAGCTGATAAAACGGTTAGAATTCCTAGGGGTATAATTGAAGATGTACTCATAAAGATTGATAAATTTGTATTCCTAGTAGACTTTGTCGTTTTAGACATGGATGAGGACAATAGTATCCCCCTAATCTTAGGAAGACCATTTTTAGCAACTGCCAGGACTAAAATTGATGCTGGTACAGGAGAACTCATACTTCATGTAGGTGACGAATCGATCAGTTTACAAGCTCTTGACTCGGCCAGGATAACAATTGATGAAGGTGAAAAAGTAAATTCAATTGATAACCAAGTTGTTCAACTTTCACCACAGGAAACACCACAAGGTAACAAACCTGAGCCGAATCATGGACCCCATGACAACAAAGAAGAATTACATAAGGAACGAAACCTTAGGGTCGACAAATTAGAAGAGTGGAAAACACAATTCAAAGAAGAACCAGAACCACACGAAGTAAAACCGAAGGAGCCCCCAGAAGAGCTCATAGGAACAACAAACCACTTCAAAATAGGAGACCAGGTACTGTTAGATAAAGCAGATCCTCGCCTCATCACATCAGACCTGAACACAAATGAAGAAATTCCTCTTGAGGTACACAATAATTTCCCATATGGAACAGTCGAGGTAAGTAATCATATTTTTGGTACTTTCAATATAAACACTTCTCGACTTAAACTTTATCAAGGAAATAAAACTGATAGTATGAGGGAAGATATTCAAATTTTTAAACCATCCTGATTTCTGCGAATATGAGGAAAGTCAAGCTTAAGACTTTAAACGAGTGCTTCTCGGGAGGCAACCCGAGCACTAACCCTAATTACTTTCGTATTTGTTTTCATTTTATTTTCTTATCTTCTCTTAGTCTTAAACACCTAGTTTTAAACTAACCAAAAGTGTAGATTTCCAGCCCACACAGCCTTGCACACGGCCGTGGCCGTGGCCGTGTGGAGGTATAGAATCTCTGTACTGATAATGGCAGAAGAGGTACAAGTCAGAAAGAAACAAATCTTCAAGTCACGGACTCCAACCACCACCCTACGGGCACCGAAAAAATGCCACGGCCGTGCGACGCAGCCGTGGACGACACTGACTTATCACCAATGGGCGTGGCAACCAGAACATGGGCGTGGGAGAAACGATACGATGCATAACACGGCCGTGCGAGGCGGCCGTGTGAATCAACACGCCCATGGTACACGGGCATGGGAATGTACCTGGCTTGAGGATTCTATTTAAACCACCCACCCCTCCCTCTTCTCGCCCATTCAGCCCATTTAGTTTTTCTTTTCTTTCTCAACCCTCTCCCTACTTTTCTTCTCTAATACATTCCCAAAACCCTTGAGCTACACCAAATGCTGAAGAAGCGGAAGGAATCAAGCATAGTCTCCCAGAGGGAGACCGATCTATATAAGTTCATGCCGGCCGCTTCAATCATTGGACGAGCCAAGGATATTTGAGGCCATTTAGTTTTTATTTCATTTTTCTCTTTTGCTTTAATTTCCTTATCTTTACTTCTCTTCTGCTTAATTTAACTTATTTTATTTTAGTTTCTTGGTTTTAGGTTCTTGAGTGTAGGGAATCACACCACGACCAACACCATATCCACAGCCTTAGAAGTCACACCCAACAATAAGGACTCTACGATCCATTTATCTTTTCTTTTAATTTTAGTTCACTTTTTATTTTTCTTCACTTTAGCTTATTTTTATTTAATTATTTAATTAGTATAGTTTTAATTATTATTATTATATCCTGGCTAATCCTCCATGAGCTACCCAATTTCTTCATCTAGCGCAGGATCGTCATCAAGAACGACCCCTCCAACTTATCTTTCACCTCCAACGCAAGGATTTCATCCATAATTCAAGGAGTTTCACCTCTCTCCATATCTTTTGAATTTATACTTAATTGTCTATATATATATCTTTGTACATTGAGGGCAATGTACATCTTAAGTGTCGGGGGGTGAACAACCTAAAAAGGTGCCTAATTTTTTTTCATTATTCTCAAATTCCTTAAATTGGGTGCCAAACTTTTTGCATTATTCTCAAATCCCTTAATTATGTCTTGGTTCTAAAGTAAATTTCTCTTATTATCATTAGAATGAAATTTCCATGATTTATGATTTTTATTGATATGTCTTAGATTTAGTCATTGATAATTGTGCATTGATAATTAAATTCTAAGATACTAGAGAATCATGCACATGATAAGTCTATTTTTCAGAAATTAAAATTTTTTCTAGGTTGTCTACCTGAATTTGAATATTACTTTGAAGTTTGAAATTTACGAGGTTGATATCAAAATACCCATAATTTTTGTGAGATTTTGAGCCTTATAAGAGCATATATCTTTTTTCATGCTCACTTTTTGATTATGAGTGTGTCAACATTGAATATTATTCTAGAACTTGCCTTGATTATACATGTTGAGACCACATCTTTGATTTGATATCTTGAAATGATAAAGGCACCTAGGATTTAACCCACTTACTCCATAAAAGCCTACCTTCATAATTAACCCTTAGTGAACCCTTTGATCCTAACAACCCTTTTTATTGACTCACCCACTATTATTAACCCAAAACCCTTTGTATTTGTTATCACCATTCTTCTTGACTACCCTTTTTTTCAAGATTTGATTTAACTAGTTGCCTAACTATGTTCTTTATTTCAGTGGTTAAAGTTCTTTATTATTACTTGATTTTTTCTTTAAAAAATCGAAGTATATTCAGTATTAGGATGATGAAAAGTGAGCTTGTACAGTTAAAGTCTATTTATTGAAGAAGAAGCTCGTATTATTAGTTTCAAAGTTTCAATTCATGTAATTATTTATTTTCAGTTCGTTGTTTCTAGTTAGGTAATTTTTCAGGTCGATCTCAATTCTAACCCTCTAACTCAGCCTTTATCCACACCTTAACCCAAGCCCCGTTACAACCCTTTCAAAGACGTTTTGATTTGTGCATTATCTCATATTACAGTGGTGGAGATTTGATTTTCATGTAAGCCTATGGGATTAACTTTTCAGGTTTGACATTTGAGTGCTTAATTCTGAACCTTAAACACTTCGAGTGATTTGAGTGAATCTTTTGTGCGGATGTCAATCCTTATAGGTTTTGGATCAGAGGTAATTATTTAGATGAGGGGAAACACCTATGTTTTGGGCTACAAATGTATGACTTATATTGTTTGAATCTTTAGGACTCTTTGAGATAAATTATCCATGTATAAATTATCTATGAATTATGATGAGACATTGTTGATAGGAATATTGAATCATGGAAAGTTCGTTTTAATTGTAAGTTGAAAATTTTGCTTGAGGATAAGCAAAAGCTTAAGTGTGGGGGTATGTGATAAACCGTAAAAGTAACATATTTTAATCCCACATTTAGCATACTTTTGGATGATTTATCCCCTGAATTATGTAAAAAGGTGCTCTTAATCCTTTCTTTTCATGTTTTATACTCAGGAAAGCACTAGAGGATGGAAAGAACGAGAAACGGGCTCAAAACGGACCAAATTAGGCCAAAGTGAAAATTGACACGGCCTGGACCTAAGCCAACACGGTCATGTCTCCTTGATAGACTAGAACACGGCCTGATCATGATTTACACGGGCGTGTCACCTCATTAAAAGTCCAAACACGGCCTAAAGACGATTCATACGGGCGTGTGCCATGGCCGTGTCCCTGTCGTGGAGAAGAGCGATTTCGCTCGGAAAAGGATACTTAGGGGCAAAGAAATCTATTTCAAAAGCCTATATAAATACCCTAAGTATAACCTAGAATGGGGGCGGTGAGTGAGGCCAATGAGCCGAGCCAGAAAGGTCAGATTTGTGGGAAACACTCGAAGATAGCCAGTTGATCCATCTCAAGAAGCCAGAATTCTACTCAAGACGGCGGATCTCTCCTTCAATTCCTTCACGGGGTTTTAGGGATTTCTTATGTTTTGTTTTATCTTTTCTTCTGAGATGTTTTCTTTTATTGTTATGAACTAAACCCTTCAGATACTTGAAGGGGATGAAACTTAGATGAATCTTGTTATCGTTTGCTAAACTATATGATAAATACTTGATTTGTTCTTAATTATGTGTTTTTAATTCTTGTGTAAATATTTCCAGGATATTGATTCAAGTTTGATGTGCTTAGGTGGAGGAGCAAAAGTCCCTGCTTAAGAGTAGATCTAGCATAATTAAGCTGAGTTAATCACGCGCCTAGAGATAGGGTGACGAGATTTTGCCGGATTAGGGTGAAACCTAATATGGGAGTCCATAGATCGAGTTAATGCAATTCTAGGGGTTTTAATTAGAAAGAGATTTCAATTAATCAACCTAGGGTTAGACGTTATTCGCTTCGAGAGAGGGTTTAATATACATTAGGGAGTCTTACGGATCAAGTCGAGTGAATAAATCGTCTGGTTCAGAGTTAGATAACAAGTGAAGTCTGGGTGGATTCTTCCTAAGGGTATCGTCTTAATCAACAGAGTTTTTCCAACAGTATTTCCCCAATTCATTCTTTTTGTCTTTGCGTCTTTAGCTTAGTAGTTAGTTAAATTTAGATTAAATAACAACTTCACTTATTTTAGGCTAGATAATAAAAAGAAAGTTAGTATTAGTACTTTTGGTTCCATTGGGTTCGACAATCCGGTCTTGCCTAAGCTATACTACCGTTCGATAGGTGCACTTGCCTCAACCGTTGTTATAGTTAGTTCCAGGTTCGATCATTATAAATTTAAAACTCTGAAATCAATGATCAATTACCCTTATCACTGAAAAAGAAAGATGTTGTTTGGGTAATCATCGATCGTTTAACGAAGTCTGCACACTTTATCCCGGTATGTATGGATTTTTCATTGGGTAGGTTGGCTGAATTATATGTAATAAACCAAAATAGTAACATATTTTAATCCCACATTTAGAATACTTTTGGATGATTTATCCCTTTATTTATGTAAAAAGGTGCTCTTAATCCTTTCTTTTCATGTCTTATACTCAGGAAAGCACCCAAGAATAAAAAGAACGAGAAATGGGCTCAAAAAAGAACCAAAATTGACCAAAGAAGAAATCGACATGGCCTGGACTAAAGCCCACACGGCCGTGGCTCCTCAAATATACTAGAACACGGCCTAATGTCGATCTACACGGTCGTGCCTCATTAACAGAGTCCAACACGGCCTGGCCACGATTCACACGGGCGTGTGCCATGGCCGTGCCCCTGCCGCGGCCAAGAGGAGTTTCACTCGGATTTGGATTCTTGGAGGCAAAGAAACACACTCCAAAGTCTAATTAAACCCCCAAATAGGAATTACACTCAAATTAGGATACTTGGAGGCCAAGTAAGGCATCTCAAAGCCTATATAAACACCCTAGAGGGCAACTTAAGAGGGAGTTCGACAGAAGCCCTCTGTCGAGAGAGGGCGGTTAGCTAGGCCAAGGATCCGAGCCAAAAAGGTCAGATTTGTGGGAAACTCTCAAGGGATAGCCAGTTGATCCATCTTAAGAAGCCGAAATTCTACTCAAGACAGAGGATCTCCTCTTCAATTCCTTTAGGGGGTTTTAGGGATTTCTTATGTTTTGTTTTATCTTTTCTTCTGAGATGTTTTCCTTTATTGTTATGAACTAAACCCTTCAGATACCTGAAGGGGAATGAAACCTAGATGAATCTTGTTATTGTTTTCTGAACTATATGATAAATACTTGATTTGTTCTTGATTATGTGTGCTTAATTCTTGTGTTGATATTTCGCGGATATTAATTCAAGTTGAATGTGCTTAGGTGGTGGAGCAAAACTCCCTACTTAAGAGTAGATCTAGCATAATTAAGCGGAGTTGATCGCTCGCCTAGAGATAGGGTGACGAGATTTTGCCGGATTAAGGTGAAACCTAAAATGGGAGTCCATAGATCGATTTACTGCTATTCTAAGGGGTTATTAATGGCAAAGAGATTTCAATTAATTAACCTAGGGTTAGACGTTATTCGCCTCGAGAGAGGGTTTAATATACGTTAGGGACTCCTACGAATCAAGTCAAGTGAATAAATCGTCTGGTTCAGTGTTAGATAATAAGTGAAGTCTAGGTGGATTCTTCCTAAGGGTATCATCTTAATCAACTGAGTTTTCCCAAGTATTTCCCCAATTCATTCTTTTTGTCTTTGCGTCTTTAGCTTAGTAATTCGTTAATTTAGATTAATAAACAACTTCACTTATTTTATGCTAAAGAATAGAAAGAAAGTTAGTATTAGTACTTTTAGTTCCTTTGGGTTCGACAATCCGGTCTTGCCTAAGCTATACTACTGTTCGATAGGTGCACTTGGCTCAATCGTTGTTATAGTTAATTCCAGGATCGATCATTATAAATTTAAAACTCTGAAGTACAACGATCAAGTTTTTGGCACCGTTGCCGGGGAACTAAAATATTAAGAAAGCTCAATTTTTATTACTTTAGCTATTATTATTATTATTATTATTATTATTTTTCTTTACTTTGCTAAATTTTCTTTTATTTGATTTTGGCTGATAGAGGAGATGGCACTGAATAACTATCAGTGGAAAGTTATGAGGACAAAGCCAACGAAAGCAACTGATATCTACAACCTCGACCTAACAACCAGGCTATCAAACCAGTTAGAGATGTTACATAAAAAATTTGATGGTTTATACGGTTCCTCATAGGCACATCCAGTTATGCAGTGTGAAACAAGTGGAGGCGTTGCGAATCCTGAGTACCCACCCTACGGATATGGCATAGAGAACGAACAAGTCAACTATATGGGTAACTATGCTAGACCTCAAAATAATTTTTATGATAACACTTATAATGCAGGTTGGAGGTACCATCCCAATTTCTCGTGGGATGATCAAAGTAGCCAAAGACCGGAACTTCCTCCAAATTTTCAACAACCACCTTACCAATAGGAAGAGGAGTCGAATCTCAAGGAGATGCTGACAAAATTCATGGCAGCCACGGATAACCTTCTCCAAGACACTGAAACCACCCTTAAGAATCAACAGGCATCAATTAAAGGGATCGAGAGCCAAGTTGGGGAACTCACTAAGATAGTTGGACAACTTACTAACACAGTTGGACGACTTGCAAAGATAATCTCAGAACAACTACAAGAAATCTTGCCAAGCAACACTGAAACTAACCCAAAAGAGCAAATTCAAGCCATGTGACTCCATGTGATGAAAGGTTAGTGGAATCTGACCCAAGGCAAGAGCCTGTGGTAAGTGAAGGTAAGGTTGAGGTAAGCCATGATTTACCAAACCCAGTAATTACAGAGTACCAAGCTCATATGCCATGCCCCAATGCTATAAAGAAAGACCACAGAGAGGAACAATTCAGTAAATTTCTTAAACCTCCAAATAAGTTTCTTATTAACTTGCCATTTCTTGAAGTTCTTTCGCAGATGCCAGATCCTAGACCTCGTGTCGATAAAGAAGAAATTCATGAGGAACGAAAGCTTCGGATCGATGAACTAGACGAGTGGAAGATACACTTCAAAGAGAATCTAAAAATACACGAAGCAAAAATGAGGCAACTCCACGAGAAACTTAACGATGGGACAACCCAGCTTAAGATAGGAGATCAGGTACTCAAAATCTTCCCAAATGGAACAGTCGAGGTAACCAATCCTAAATTCAGTACTTTTAAGGTAAACACTACTCGACTTAAACTATATATCAAAAATCGAATTGATCGCATGAGGAAGGATTTTCACCTCCTCAAACCACCATGACCATACGAATGAGAGGTAAAGTCTAGCTTAAGACTATAAACGAGCGCTTCTCGGGAGGCAACCCGAGCACTAACTCTACTAATTAGTTTCATTTTATTTCTTTTCATATTTAGGTGTAGATTTCCACACCCACACGGCCTTGCACACGGCCGTGGCCGTGGCTGTGTGGACACCACGGGTAGGCACATAGGCGTGGACCGTATCTCTATTTAATTTTATTCTTATTTTTATTTTTATTTTTATTTTTATTTTTATTTTTATTTTTATTTTTATTTTTATTTTTATTTTTACTTCCTTTTTTATTTTTCTTTTTCTCAATGGCATTTAGATTTAGCTTAGGATACAATAAAATTAGACCGGCTACTTTGAGGATTCAAGTTCAAACGGTTCGAGGCGCTTCCCCACGTTCACCTCCAATTCAAGGATTTCATCCATAATTCAGGAAGTTTCACTTCTCTCCATATC
The DNA here is from genome assembly GCA_025698515.1 of Gossypium sturtianum. Taxonomy (NCBI): domain Eukaryota; kingdom Viridiplantae; phylum Streptophyta; class Magnoliopsida; order Malvales; family Malvaceae; genus Gossypium; species Gossypium sturtianum. The sequence goes on along the minus strand of CM046953.1, from coordinate 127,158,892 downwards.
TTTTGAAATTCTACTTAATTGTCTATATATATAACTTTGTACATTGAGGGCAATGTACATCTTAAGTGTGGGGGGTGAATCTTAGACGTGCCTAACTTTTTTTCATTATTCTCAAAATCCTGAATTTAGTCTTGTTTTTAAGTAATTTCCTCATAATACTAATTAAGAAGAAATTTCTGATGATTTATGATTTTTATTGATATGTTTTAGATTAAGTCATTGATAATTGTGCATTGATAATTAAATTTTAAGATAATAAACAATCAAGCATGATAAGTCCATTTTTTTTTCATTTAAAAGTTGCTAGGTTGTCGAACTGAGTTTAAATATTACTTTGAAGATTGAAATTTACGAGGTTGATGTCAAAAATACCCATAATTTTTGTGAGTTTTTGAGCCTTATAGAGCATATATTCTTTTTCATGCTCACTTTATTGATTATGAGTATGTCAACATTGATTGGTTATTCTAGAACTTGCCTCGTTTATACATATCGAGACCACACTTATGATTTGATATACAGAGATGATTAAGGCACCTAGGTTTTAACCCACTAACTCCATTAAAAGCCTACCTTCACAATTAACCCCTAGTGAACCCCATTTAAACCTAACAACCCTTTTTATTGACATAACCACTAATATTAACCCAGAAACCCTTTTATTTTTGTTATCCCCATTCCTTTTGACTACCCTTATATCGAGATTTGATTTGATTAATAGCCTAACTATGTTTTTATTTCAGTAATTTATCCTTTGTTATGTATTTATGATTCGTTCTTAAAAAAATTGAAGTATAGTCGTTATTCATTATTAGTTTTGTGATTAAGTGAGCTTATACGTTTGAATTCCAAATATTGAAGAAGAAGCTCGTATTATTAAGGTTTCAATCCATTATGTAATTATTCAGTTTATTGTTTCTAGTTAGGTAATTTATCAATTCAATCTCGATTCTAACCTTCTAATTCAGCCTCTATCCACACCTTAACCCTAGCCTCGTTACAACCCTGACAAAGACCTTTTGATTTGTGCATCATCTCATATTATAGTGGTGGAGATTTGATTTTCAGGCAAGCCTATGGGATTAACTTTTCATGTTCGAATTTTGAGAGCTTTTTCCTGAACCTTAAACACTTTGAGTGATTTGAGTGAATCTTTTATGAGGATGTCAATCCTTGTCGGTTTTGAATTAAAGGTAATTATTTAGATAAGGGGAGACGCCTATATTTTCGAGCTACAAATCTATGACTTAGATTGTTTGAATCCTTGGGACTCTTTGAATTGAATTATCCATGTATAAATTATCTATGAATTATGATGAAACATTGTTGATAGGAATTATGAATTATAGAATGTTCGTTTTAATTGTAAGTTGAGAATTTTACTTGAGGACAAGCAAAAGCTTAAGTGTGGGGGTATTTGATAAACCAAAATAGTAACATATTTTAATCCCACATTTAGCATACTTTTGGATGATTTATCCCTTGATTTATGTAAAAAGGTGCTCTTAATCCTTTCTTTTCATGTCTTATACTCAAGAAAGCACCCAAGAATAAAAAGAACGAGAAACAGGCTCAAAACAAACCAAAATAGGCCAGAGAAGAAATCGACACGGCCTGGACTAAAGCCCACACGGCCGTGCCTCCTCAAATATACTAGAACACGGCCTGATGTCGATCTACATGGCCGTGCCTCATTAACGGAGTCCAACACGGCCTGGCCACGATTCACACGGGCGTGTCCCATGGCCGTGCCCCTGCCGCGGCCAAGAGAAGTTTCACTCGGACTTGGATGCTTGGAGGCAAAGAAACACACTCCAAAGTCTAATTAAACCCCCAAATAGGAATTGCACTCAAATTAGGATACTTGGAGGCCAAGTAAGGCATCTCAAAGCCTATATAAACACCCTAGAGGGCAACTTAAGAGGGAGTTCGAAAGAAACCCTTTGTCGAGAGATGGCGGTTAGCTAGGCCAAGGAGCCGAGCTGAAAAGGTCAGATTTGTGGGAAATTCTCAAGGGATAGCCAGTTGATCCATCTCAAGAAGCCAAAATTCTACTCAAGACGGAGGATCTCCTCTTCAATTCCTTCACGGGGTTTTAGGGATTTCTTATGTTTTGTTTTATCTTTTCTTCTGAGATGTTTTCCTTTATTGTTATGAACTAAACCCTTTAGATACCTGAAGGCGGATGAAACCTAGATGAATCTTGTTATTGTTTTCTGAACTATACGATAAATACTTGATTTGTTCTTGATTATGTGTGCTTAATTCTTGTGTTGATATTTCGCGGATATTAATTCAAGTTGAATGTGTTTAGGTGGTGGAGCAAAAGTCCCTACTTAAGAGTAGATCTAGCATAATTAAGCGGAGTTGATCGCACGCTTAGAGATAGGGTGACGAGATTTTGTCGGATTAGGGTGAAACCTAATATGGGAGTCCATAGATTGATTTACTGCTATTCTAGGGGGTTGTTAATGGGAAAGAGATTTCAATTAATTAACCTAGGGTTAGACGTTATTCGCCTCGAGAGAGGGTTTAATATACGTTAGGGAGTCCTACGGATCAAGTCAAGTGAATAAATTGTCTGGTTCAGTGTTAGATAACAAGTGAAGTCTAGGTGGATTCTTCCTAAGGGTATCATCTTAATCAACTGAGTTTTCCCAAGTATTTCCCCAATTCATTCTTTTCTGTCTTTGTGTCTTTAGCTTAGTAATTCATTAATTTAGATTAATAAACAACTTCACTTATTTTAGGCTAAATAATAGAAAGAAAGTTAGTATTAGTGCTTTTAGTTCCTTTGGGTTCGACAATCCGGTCTTGCCTAAGCTATACTACTGTTCGATAGGTGCACTTGCCTCAATCATTGTTATAGTTAATTCCAGGATCGATCATTATAAATTTAAAACTCTGAAATACAGCGATCAATATGTCTCTGAGATTGTGAGGCTACATGGAGTGCCAATCTCCATTATTTCAGATAGAGATTTTCGGTTTACATCCCGATTTTGGAGTAAGTTGCAAGAAGCTCTGGGCACTTGTTTACACTTTAGTACTGCATTTCATCCTCAAACAGATGGACAATCTGAACGTGTGATACATATTTTAGAAGACATGCTTCAGTGTTTTGTACTTGAATTTGGAGGTAATTGGGAAAAATACTTGCCTTTGATTGAATTTGCTTACAATAACAATTATCAGTCCATCATTAAAATGGCACCGTATGAGGCTCTATATGGTCGCAAATGTAGAACTCCATTGTATTGGACAGAGTTAAGTGAGAAAAAGATAAACGGAGTTGACTTGATCCGAGAAACCAAAGACAAAGTAAAGATGATTCGAGATAGTTTGAAAGCAGCCTCAGATTGTCAAAAGTCTTATGCTTATTTAAGGCGAAAAGAGATAGAATTTTAGGTTGGTGATAAAGTGTTCTTAAATGTGTAACCTTGGAAGAAAGTTCTCCGATTCGTCCGTAAAGGAAAATTGAGTCCACGGCTCATCGGGCCATATGAGATCATTGAAAGAATCGGGCCTGTTGCATATCGGTTAGCATTACCATCGGAACTTAATAAAATTCATAATGTGTTTCATGTATCCATGTTGCGACGCTATAGATAAGACCCTTCACACGTTATTACTCCAACAGAAGTGAAGATTCAGCCTGATATGGCTTACAATGAAGAACTGATTAAAATACTGACATGCGAGACGAAAGAGCTAAGAAATAAAAAGGTGGCATTGGTAAAAGTCCTCTGGCAACGGCATGGGTTAGAGGAAGCTACCTGGGAACTGGAGGATACTATAAGGAGGCAATACCCTAACCTCTTTTCTGGTAAGAATTTTTGAGGACAAAAATTTCTAATGGAGGGAAAGTTGTAACAGCCCATTTTCAGTGAGATCGAAACAGTCGTTTTGGGACCACAAATCCGATGCCAAAAATAAATTTTATTTTATTTTTATTTTATGGTTTGCATCATGTTAGGAAGGTCACATGAAAATTCTGATATGAAAATTTTATCGATTGTGTGGTTAATTAGGTAAAGGACTAAATTGCATAAAATGTAAAAGTTGGATTCTAGTATCTATAGGTATCAAATAGCTATGAAATTCAAAACTTAAGGTCCTTATATGTATGAGATGATATACATAATGAAATAATCATAAGTTGTGAAATGTGAACAAATTGTCATATTCCGGTTGTACGTGGAAATTCGATGGATTAAGGTGATATTCTTGAACGAGAATAATATTACACATGTTGTATAAAGGATTTAGCCCAGACGGGTAATCCTGATATAAGCCGCTCGAGCATATGCTATAGGTTGGATTTAGCCCAGACGGGTAATCCAAATTAAGCTCTTCAGAACATATGATATGAAAAGGATTTAGCCTGGACTGGTAATCCTATAACATAATATGTGGCTCGAGAGTGCGCTCGTTAATTTTGTGCCCTAATGGGTACTTTTGGGTATACTAACTGGATGTCCATCGAAATTTCAATAGCTCAACAGAAAGGATTTTCGAAATGTGGAAAGGTGAAATTAAATGAAAGCTTATTTTATGAAGAGCTCATCTATGTTTATTTGATATTCATATGAGATTATGTGACTAACTTGTTTGAATAAGTGTATGTGCTTAGGTAACTTACCCAAAATTGATGGATTGTGTATTTGTGTATGCTTGTATTAATAAATATAACCGGTAAGTTTATTTCCCGTTATACGAACTTACTAAGCATAAAATGCTTACTCCATTTAATTTTCCCTGTTTATAGTGCTCAAAGCTAGAGAAGGTTTGAAGTCGATCGGAGCAATCATCACACTATCCACTATCTCATTTTGGTACAAATAGAAATCTCAATTTGGTATAATGACATGTATAAGCTTATTTGGCCAATGATGGCTTGTAATTGTTGTTTTGTAATCTAGCCATTGGAGTGGCTAGTGATAATCTATTTTGGTTATCTTAAAAGTTATGTTTTGGTAAACACATAAGTGCCTATTGTGTATTAGTTTGATGGAATTATATAAAGTATATAGGTTTATGACAAGAGTAAGTTTATGCTCATGAATACATGAAATGATCCAACATGGTTGATGGCTATTTGTATGTGATTATTATGTTTGGATTGCTGGATATATGTTAGTTAGTTTTGTTGCAGGAAAATGGTGAGTTTTGGGTGACAAATGAGGCTAGGAAATGGCTTTATTTTGTCCACACGGGTAGGCACACGGGCGTGTGACACACGGCCTGTCCCATGGGCATGTGGTCTAGCCGTGTGTCCCCTGCATCTTAAAAATGAGAAATAGAATGCTCAGAATTGGGCACACGAGCAGAGACACGGGTGTGTCTCAGCCGTGTGGTTGACACAGCCTTGAACACGGGCGTGTTACACGGCCATGTAAAAACTGCACCTAAAATTCAAAAATTAAAATTCGCCACACGGCCTGGCACACGGGCGTGTGACTTGGCCGTGCGACTTCAATTTCTTCATGCCTTAGAAGTCAGAGAGTTACAAGGATTAGGGGCACAGACGTGTGTAGTCACACGGCCCGACCATATGGGCGTGTCCTTAGACCACACGAGCGTGTGAGCCCTGCAACTTAGGAATTTTTTGTAATTTCGTGAAAAATTCTTAAAGGTCTCGATTTAGTCCCGATTCATTTCTAATGCTCGTATTGGGCCTCGAGGGTCCATTTAAGGGACGATATGATTGTTTTCAAATATGAATAGTATTTTTACTTGATTTATCTATGATGGTTCTGTAAACTCCGGTAATACTCCGTAATCCTGTTCCGGCGATGGATACGGGTTAGGGGTGTTACATTTCGTGCGGTTTCAACTGTCTAGAAGCATACGCTATCACTTTGCCCTCTTCCTTCAAAAGACAGCCCAAACCACTCAATGATTCATCACTATAAATAACAAATTCTTTATCAGACTCTGGCTGAACAAACAAAGGTGCCTCGGTTAATAGTGCTTTCAACTGATTGAAGCTTTGCTAAGATTTCTCGGACCATTCGAACTTAACATCTTTTGCAACAATCTCGTCAATGGTGTAGCAATCATCGAGAATCCCTTGATGAATCTCCTATAATATCTGGATAAACCAAGAAAACTTCTGACCTCATATACATTTCTCGGAGGCTTCCAATCTACCACAGCTAAAATTTTGCCCGAATCAACTCTAATGCCATTGACCGATACAATATGTCCCAGAAATCTGACTTCCCGAAGCCAGAACTCACATTTGCTAAACTTAGTGAACAATTGTTTTTCGCGCAAAGTTTGTAAAACAATTCTCAAATGCTCGGCATGCTCTGACTCATCTCGTGAATAAATCGGAATATCATCAATGAATACAATATCAAATCTATCTAAATACGGTCTGGAGATTTTGTTCATCAAGTCCATAAATACTGCAGGTGCATTAGTCAAACCAAATGACATCACAAGAAATTCATAATGTCCGTACTTGGTCCTAAACACGATTTTCGGCACATCTGAGTCTTTAACTCACAATTGATAATAACTAGAATGAATATCGATCTTTGAGAACACTGTCGCACTTTTCAACTGATCAAACAGATCGTCAATACGTGCCAATGGGTACTTGTTCTTGATCATGCCTTTTTTGAGCTGTCGATAATCAATACATAATCGCATGGATCCATCCTTTTTCTTAACAAAAAACACTGGAGCACCCCAAGGAGAAAACCTGGGTCGAGCAAAACCCCTATCTGTCAACTCTTGCAACTGTGCTTTCAACTCTTTTAATTCTATAGGTGCCATTCTGTAAGGAGCTATCAATATCGGAGATGTTCCCGGCATTAACTCAATAGCAAACTCAACCTCTCTGATCATCGCTAACCCTAGTAATTCCTTTGGAAATACATTTGGATACTCACATACCACCAGAACCAATTCTAGTTTTATCTCAGTAAGTCTAGAATCAAATATGAAAAGTAGGCTAGATGCATTGTGTTTAAAACTGAAACAACCGCCAAGAAATTTAAAAATTGGGAAATTTGCCTAATGGCCACTCCCACATTTCCCTTAATTTACTATTTAATAATTTCCTTCCAAAATTCCAAAATTTTAAGGTTTATTTGCCATATAAATACTCTAAATTTTCCCTTGTTTTACAATTAAATCAAATTTAATTAATATTTAAATTTAACTCAAATTAACCCAAAAAAATATTTTAAAATTCTGTTTCGACCTAAATTAATTATTTAATTACTTTAAAATTAATTTTTCAAAAATATTTTTATTTTTTCGAGTTATTGTTTAATCGATTTTAGATGAAATTAGCCTCCTACATTAAATTAAAAATGACTAGAAACCCTTTAAATTCCTAGTTTCTCACACAGAACTTGAAAGTAATATACATGAAACTACTAGACCCGATTTAGGGATATTACAACTCTCCCCCTCTAAAAAGAAATTTTGTCCTCAAAATTTACCTAAATCAAACAGATACAGATACTAATGTCTTATCACATCTTCCGAGTCCCAGGTGGCTTCCTCAGTCCTGTGGTTGCGCCACAAAACCTTCACCAATGGAATTTTCTTATTGCGGAGCACATTGACCTCACGATCTAGGATCGCAATCGGTTCCTCCTTGTGCGAAAGATCAGATCTGATAAACCATAATTTACACATATTTTAACCCCATGCTTGGCTTAATTTTGGATGAATATTCATTAGATTTGATGAATTCGATGCTCCTAATCTCTTGATTTAATGTTTTACACTCAGGAGAGCTTAGGAAATCGAAAAGAACGAGAAATGGGCCAAAAAGTGACAAAATAGGCCTACCTTAGAGACTCACACGCTTGGGCTATCACCCACGGCCGTGTGTTTCGAGCAACAACCGAGACATGGCCTGGATCAATGTACACGGCCAGATCACACAGCCGTGTGTGGTGAGCAGGATCGACCACGGCCAAGAGAGTCGACCACGGGCGTGTCCCTACCGTGGCCAAGATGAGTTTCATTCGGATTAGGATACTTTTGGGCCAAGTAAGGCATCTCAAAGCCTATATAAACACCCTAGGGGGCAACCAAAGAGGGAGCTCGACCGGACGTCGAATAGAAGCTGATTAGAAGGAGTAAATACTCTAAGACAGCCGTCGAGAACAGCTTCGGAGAAGGATCTTCATCAAGACGGAGGATCTCCCATCAAGATCTTTAGAAGTTTTTGGGTTTTCTTATGTTTTGTTTTTTTTCCTCTTTTATGATGTTTCACTCTTTTAGTATGAACTAAATCCCTTAGATACCTAAGGGGATGAAACCTAAGACAGATTTTATTATTATTTGATTTATGAGATAAATACTTGTGCTTATTCTTAGTTGTGAGTTCTTATTCTTGTTTTGATAATTCAGGTTATTGATTCAAGTCGAATGTGCTTATTCAGTGGAGCAAAAGTCCCTGTCTAAGAGTAGATCAACACAATTAAGCAAAGTTGATTGCAACCCTAGAGATAGGGCGACGAAAATCTGCCGGATTAGGTCAAACCTAATAAGGGAATCCATGGATCGAGTTAATGCGACAATAGGGGTTTTAATTAGAAAGAGATTTCAATTAATCAACCTAGAGTCAGTTGTTAGTAGCCTCGAGAGAGGTATTAATATAATTTAGGGATTTCTACGGATTAAGCCAAGTGAATAAATCGCATGAATCAAAAGTAATAAGTGAAGTCTAGGTGGATTCTTCCTTAGGTATTGTCTATCTCATATAAGTTGTCCAAAAGTATTTTCCCCAATTTACTCTCTGTCGCGTTCATAGTTAGTTAAATTAGTTAGTTAATTTTAGATTAAAAATAAATCCCCTTAATTAATAGGCTAGATAATGAAAAGATAGTTAATACTAGTACTCTTGGTCCTTGAGGGTACAATATTCTGGACTCACTCACAGCTATACTACTGTTCGATAGGTGCGCTTGCCATTGTCGAAATAATAGTTAGTTTCGAGCTCCATCAAGATTAAACCTCAATCTCCTCAACAGGAACAACGTGAAAAGGATCAGACATGTACTTCCGTAACATGGAGACATGGAAAACGTCATGAATACACTCTAGCTCAGGCGGCAACAACAAACGATAAGCAATCGGTCCAATCCGCTCGACAACCTCTTAAAATCCAATGAATCTCGGACTGAGCTTACCCTTCCGCCCGAACCTCAAAACTTTTTTCCATGGTGAAACCTTCAAAAATACCTTATCACCAACCTGATATTCGATGTCTTGACGTCTTAGGTCAATGTAGGACTTCTATCGATTAGAAGGAACCTTCAACCACTCGCAAATAAGTCTCGCCTTATCCTTAACTTCCTGAACCAACTCCGGACCTAAATTCCTCTTCTCCTCTATATCGGACCAACACAAAGGAGTCATACACTTCCGACCATACAAAGCCTCGAACGGTGCCATATGAATACTCTTTTGATTGCTATTATTATACGCAAAATCGACTAACAGCAAGTGATGATCCTAGTTACCTCCGAAGTTGATAACACAACTGCGAAGCATGTCCTCAAGAAACTAGATCACCCTCTCTGACTGACCATTGGACTGCAACTGATAAGCTAAACTGAAATGAAGACGAACAATCTCTGAGATGTAGAGCTCAGCTAACTGATGCAGAGTAAAAGTTGTACGAACTGGCAGAAAATGTGCAGACTTCGTAAATCTATCCATAATCACCTAGATCGAATCCTTACGTGTCGGAGTCAAAGGCAAACCCGAAGCTAAGTCCATCATAATATGTTCCCATTTCCACTATGGAATCTGAATAGGCTGAAGCAAACTCGATGCTGATGTTAGACTTTCACCCTCTGACAAACCAAAAATCTCGCAACAAAGTCGGTAACATCCTTCTGTAACCAAGGCCACCAATACAGAACCCGAAGATCCTGAAACATCTTATTCCCATTGAGATGCATAGCGAAAGGACTGCAATGAGCCTCAGCAAGAATCAAGCGCCTCGGATCCTCATCTTCTAGAACACACAAGTGACCTTGGAAACATAGAGCACCATCAGAGTTGAGATTAAAATCCCCTTGAACTCCTTACTCAACCTGACGAATCCGATGAGCCAAACTCTCCTCAAAAGACTGACGCTCACGAATCTGTTGCAAAAGATCCGACCTTACCTAAACTTCAGCCAAGAGACCCCCATCATCAGAGGCCGACAACCTTACAAACATAGCCCTCAAATCAACTAGAGACTTGCGACTCAAAGCATCTGCAACTATGTTCGCCTTCCCCGGATGGTACTCGATCGCAAAATCATAATCTTTCAACGACTCGATCTAGCGCCTCTATCTCAAGTTCACTCCCTCTGGGTTAGGAGATACTTAAGACTCTTGTGATCGGTGTATATCACACACCTCTCACTGTACAAATAGTGACGCCAAATCTTGAGCGTGAAGACTATGACAGCTAACTACAGATCATGAGTCAAATAGTTACACTCATGAGGCCCCAATTGCCTCGACATATAAGCTACTACCCTACCCTCCTGCATTAGCACACAACCCAGTCTCGTATAAGAAGCATGTAACACCCCTCACCCGTATTCAATGCCGAAATAGGGTTACAGTACCAGACTTACAACACATTTAAACATACATTTCACATACAATTAATCACATCATATATATATATATTCATGTCACAACCAATCATTTTGTCCCTAATACGAGCCTACAAGGCCCTAAAATGCATTGGAAGTGGTTCGGCACTAAACCGGTAACTCAGGAATTTTTTCAACACTTAGAATTTTTTTGCATAAAACAGGGGACACAAGCCCGTGTGGCCCGGCCGTGTGAGACAACAGACATGCCTGTGTCACAGGTCGTGTGGACATTCGAAATAGAAACACATGGCCGTGTCCCAGCCCGTGTCTAACCCCATGTAACTCTCTGACTTGGGTCACACGGCCAACACACACGCCCATGTAGCTAGCCTGTGTGCCCTAAATAAGGCCATACATGCCCGTGTGCCATGCCGTGTGCTAGGTCGTGCCAAACCTGTAGGGTATACTGAATTATGCCGCACGGCCAAGTCACACGCCCATGTGTGAGGCTGTGTTAAGCATACTGACTTAATTTCAATTTCAACACCAGGGGACACACGGCCCTATAACATAACCGTGTGTCACACACGGCTGAGACACACGCTTGTGTGGACAAAAATAGGCTATTTACTAAACCACTTTGCCACCCAAACTTGCATGTACCTACACCACATCAATTGGCACCAACACATAGCATAACTAATCATTTAAACCAGCCAATTCAAACACAATTCATGCATATTCTATACCACTTTTCTCAACACACACAAGTTGCAAAATAGACCAATCCATTTATACCAAAAAATTCATATACTATTCAACTAATTATATACTTTCAATATGCAACAATAAGTTCAATTCCACGAACAGACTAATTTACAAATCATCACCCATTTGACATTCAAATTACCTATTATCAACAAGCATCATGAATCCAACCTTAATCATCCAACACATTTCACAAAACATAGACACATATATATACACATGATTCAATCATACCAAAATAACCTAAAATAAGCCATTACTCATGTCTATATATACAAACCAAAACATATACATTTACAGGCCAATTCAAATGGCCAAAATAATTACCAAAACATAACTAACATGACCAAAGTCCCTATACATGCCATATACTCCAAACATAAGCTTAAAAGTAGCAAATCAAAAATAGGATAGTGTAATGGAGTCTCCGACGATCCTCAAATCCAAACTGGCTTTGAAATCACTATAAAACATAGAGAAATAAACAAAGTAAGTTGTAAAGCTTAGTAAGCTCGTATGTAATTATGAAATAAACTTCACTATTCATTAACATTTCCAAAATAGATAACATAAATAGCATTAAAGCATCAATCACTAAGTTAACATAAAGTTTAACAACATGATTAATCATAAGTTCTCAACTTCTTTTAACTCGTTACTCGAATAGTTTCTGTACATACCTGTATCGATACATATCCATTTCTCACCAGTTCACATCTTCAATATACCCGTTGAACCATTCAGAATAGAAGTTAGATACTCAGGAGTCTCGCACACTAAGTGCCAATATTATGGCCTGAAGCCAACTCAATATATCTCGCACCCAAAGTGCTAATATCATGGCCCGAAGCCAAATCATTGAAGTTCCCTAATGACATGTCACTAGTATCCTAATCTATTCCTAAGGTTCAACCGGGATTTCGAATGCCGAATTACCATCGAGTCATTGTCGACATTATCTGAAGTCTTGTATTCACAACTTATACAATATCAAAGCATTTAGAATACATTTATAATGAAATTTATCACATACGAACTTACCTCGGATGTGAAAACGATGAAATAGATTGATTAGTTGATAACTTTAGTTTTCCTCCGATCTAGATCCGAATTTCACTTTTCTTGATGTAAATATATTCAAAATTAAATTACTTAATAATCTCTCTATTCAATTTAATCCAAAACACACATTTAAGCACATTTACACTTTTACCCCAAGAATTTCACAACTTTTACAATTTAATCCTTATTTCACAAAATCATAAATTCATGAATTTCAAGACTAACCCATGCTTGCCGAATTTCTATTATACCCCTAGCAGCCCATATTTTTCATTTATTTCACATTTTAACCACTAAATTTCCACATTTCATAATTTAATCCCTAATTTGCAATTTCACTAAAAATCACTTTATAAAACTTGTATATTTCACAACAAACATTCATAATCTATCATCAAACATAAAAACATACATGTATTCATCAATGGCATCATTCAAAATCTTTAACAGTTTTGCAAAATAATCCCTGGGCTTGCTAGACCTAGTTGCAACGATCTCAAAAACATAGAAATCATTAAAAACCGAGTCAGAATCACTTACACGCTAGCGATTGAAAGTGTCGAATGCTTCAAGCTCTCTAATGGCTTTTCAAACCCTTATTTTCGGTGGTGGATACTTAGTGAAGAAGATGATACAACATTTTCTAATATTTTACTAAGTTATTTTATAATTTACTATTTTAACCTTTAATATTAATCACTTAAATCACTTATTATAAGTCCATAAATGTCCATTTAGGCAACCAATGGTCTAATTAAAACTTAAGGGCTTCTACTTTAATAAACCATAGCTATTAGACACTTTTAATTAATAACACACAATTTTATACTTTACGCGATTTAGTCCTTTTTATCGAATTAAGCACACAAACAATAAAATTTCTTAACGAAATTTTCACACAAACATTTTATCATGCCATGGACATTAAATTAATAACAAAAAAAACATTTTGACTTCAAATTTGTGGTCTTGAAACCACTGTTTGATTTGACTAAAAATGGGTTGTTACAAAGCATCACTATAGTCTACATACTCCTTACTAGATACCAGCTTTGTCAACATACGCGCTTCAGTCAAAACTGACTTCAACTTCTCAAAAAACTTCTGCCTCTCATCAATCCACTCAAAGGCAGTGTTCTTCTGAAGCATTTTCGTCAAAGGAGCAGCAATGCTTGAAAATCCCTCGATAAAGTGATAGTAATAACCAGCTAACCCCATGAAACTTCTGACCTCAGAAACAGTCCTTGGAAGCTTCAAATCTAAAATTGCCTCAACCATCTTCGGATCAACCCAAATTCCATCAGCTGAAATGACATGACCCAGAAAAACCACCTCACGAAGTCAAGACTCAAACTTGCTCAGCTTTGCATACAACTACTTCTCCCGTAAAACTTGCAGAACCATACTCAAGTGCTCATCATGCTCATCCTCTAATTGAGAATATACCAATATATCATCTAAGTAGGAATGGATTACTCGGTTCATCATATCCATAAATGCCGCAGCTGCATTCGTCAACCCGAATGACATGATAAGAAACTCATAATGACCATACCGAGTCCTAAAAGCAGTCTTCAACACATCTGAATCCAACCTTCAACTGATAATACCCAGACCTCATATCAATCTTCGAGAAAGTCGAAGCTCCTTGAAACTGATGAAAAAGATCATCAATCATCGGTATCAAATACTTATTCTTAATGATCAACTTATTCAGCTGGCGATAATCAATGCAAAGCCTCAAAGTCCCATCCTTCTTCTTCACGAACAACACCGGTGCTCCCCATGGAGACACACTCGGACATATGAACCCACTATCCAACAACTCTTGCAACTTCAGTTTCAACTCTTTCTGTTTCTTAGGTGGCATACGATAGGGCGCAATAGACATCGGAGCAGTATCGGGATAGAACTCAATACCGAACTCAACTTCTCTAACTGGCGATAAACCATGCAACTTATCAGGAAACACATCTGGAAAATCACAAATAGCTCGAATCTCATCCAACCTCATCTCCCTACTATTGGTATTTAGGATATAGGCTAGATAAGCTTCGCAACCTTTCCGGACCAACTTCTCAGCACGAAGTGAAGAAATCACATTCGACAACAACTCAATTTCTCACCAAGAATAACAACTTTTGAATCGCCAGTACCACATAAAGTCACCAACTCCGCCTTGCAATCCACCTTAGCCTGATGTTTGGATAACCAATATATACCTAGATTGATGTCGAAACCCCAAAATAGCAACTCAAGCAGATCAACCGGGAACACTTGCCCCTGAACCATTAGAGGATAATGACGATAAACCCAATCCACCATTACACTATCACCTAAAGGGCTCTTAACTGTAACACTCGATCTAGACATTTCTACGACAACCCATAACTCTCTAGCTACGTCTCTCAGGATAAATTACCTAGTCGCACCAGAATCAACTAATGCTAGCAGAGGAAAAGACTGTAGTGTTAAAGTGCCTGGGATAACATCAGTCACCTCTCTAGTCCGGGGCTCCCTCACTAAATAAACTCTAGCTAGACCAATATTACCACCTTGAGCAGCACCACGCTTACTAGCACCTTCACCACAATCACCTCTGCCATGGCCTCTCCTTCGTGCTAGAACAGGTGCAGCAGCAATAGTAGCAACAGGCTGATCGCATACAATAATGGCTCTCCTCGGGTAGTCACTCATACGGTGCTCTATCGAACCATAGACAAGACAAGCACCCGTCATCCTCTAGCACTTACCACGATGACATCGACTACAATGCTCACATATCGGTCATGCAGTAGCCCCCTGATCAACAGTACCAGCCTCAACTCTCGTAGCCTATCTGTCCTGACCACGATCATCGGCAACACATCATCCAGATCTACTAAAATGACCTCTCTTATCCTTACAACCAGAACCACTAGCAACCTCAGTTGACCTCTTAACAACTCCAAATGAATCAGCTTTAGGCTCCTTCCCCAAAGTCTCTTCTAACGCACGAGCCTTCTCAACTAACTCGTCGAAGACCTCGGTATCATGAGCACCAAGGTATAGCTTAATCTCATGATTCAACCTGAACCTGAACCTCGTACAATGGTTCACCTCAGAAGATATCAACTTGGAAGCATACTGGCTCAACCGAAAAAACTCATCCTCGTAATCGTTTACCGACTAAGTACCCTGAACAAGATCCATAAAATCTCATGTCATATCATCGATATAGTATTCACTCATAAGGTTCCTCTGAAATGATGCTAAGAAGAAGTCCCAAGTCAAATGATCTGGCGTAGTACCCCTCTCGATAGTCATCACCATTTGTGAGCCTCTTTCGTCAGTAGTGATACGGTTCAACCCAACTTATCCTCATCAGAGCAACCCATCTAACTAAGAATACGAATGGCACCTTCCAAACAATACTCTGCACGTGTCGAATCATCGCCCCTAACACTACGAAACTCTTTACCCCCAAGAGCTTGTAAACGCTCCAGTCGCAAATCCTGACAAACTGGAGCAACATTGGCACCCGTTATACGCTATAGTGCTCCTACCAATTCTTACATGAAGTGCTTGACGCGGACCATTTGAGCATCATACCGTGGTGGCGTATCGTCATCCATACTACCCCGATCACGACGTGGAGGCATAACAACTATCGTATACTAATGAAAAAGAGTAAAGAAAATGTACCAGGAGTGAGTAGCGATAAGAGATCCAAGATTTACTAAGTACAGTTCCTATAGGGCATTGTGTTCACAAGAACATCTTATAGCACGAAAATCATGCATAGGCAAAATTACGAAATTTTAATCAACACAAACAAGCAAACATCATAAATTTGGGATTATTAATATTCAAGCAACCTAGCTAGCCTAGGCTATCCTATGATTTTAAACTTGGCTCTGATACCACCAAATGTGACACCCCAAACTCGACCAGGACGGACCGGCCTGAATTCGAAGGGTTACATTAGCCACCTAAGTGTCTCTCCAACTAATGACCACCCAATACACACCCCGACCTTACAACACCTCAGTCTTATCTAATTAATAGTTGTTTATTAATGCAGAAGCAAATTATGAGCCAATTTTAAACTTTTCCTAGGTAATTTAACTTAAGGGCATTTTCGTCATTTTACCACCTACGGTAAAACTATCCCGATTTTAGATATATGTGTTTACCAACGTTTTAGTCAAAATTATGCAAGCCTAAAAATTTTAGCTTAAATTGAGTTCGTTTGCTACACCTAATTCAAGTTTTACTATTAGGGACTAAATTATGACAAATACAAACTATCAAGACCTATTTTAATTTACAAATTAAGTGTGTTTCTATCAAATTTTACCCATTACGAGACTAATCCTAAATTTTTTTCCATGTTTCCTTACCATTTAAGGCTCTAATTAAACTAATCAATTTTCAGGACCTAATTGTAACCTAAAGAAATTAGAATTACCAATTTAAAAAGATAAAAATTTAAACCCCTAGACTGTGTGTCATTAAAAGCCCATGTTCATGTCGTGAAAAACTTTTTGGTAGATTGCACACGCCCGTGTGGAAATCCCACATACCCGTGTGTGATAGCTCCAGTTTCCACACGCATGTGTCACTTACCCACAAGCCCGTGTGGATAGGCACACACCCGTGTGAAAACCACTGCACCTATTTTTGTAAAAAACTCATTCTAAAACCCGAGTTTGCATATTTTAATAGCCAATTAAACTCGATTTATACGATTAATTAGCATACATATACATACACCTTCCATTCAATTTATTGACATCAATTAAGTCTCAATTAAATAGAATTAGGCAATCAATTTCATGCCTAACAAACACCGAATAAATGAAACAAGTGACATACCTTAGTCGCTAGTAAACCACTCCATGGAAGCTTCATTTAAACAATCGTTAGTATAAATTTCATGCCTCATACACTGTGTTATCAATCACCATGTTATCAAGCAATAATACACCATAAATCATTCAATAATTAAGCTCAAACATGCCTCAAAATTATTATAAAGCCATCTAAAATAAAATGTCCAATGTCCAAAGTCCATTTACAACCAAAATCAAACTAATTCTCGGAAGTACCACAATAACCGATTACATTCTATAAAATGCGTAATAAGGTCTCTACCAAGCCTAAATCTCTTGGAACTCCCTTCCTCGGCTCCTCAGCTCATCAATCCTGACGATTCTCTGCACAAATGTGAGGGTGTGAGCTTTTAAAAAGCTTAGTGAATGTTAATAAAATTGACAAGTAAATCAACATTGAATTCATGCTTAACTCACAATCAATCATTGTATCGCCCTGAATTTTATTTTTCTGCTTCTGTGAAAATGTGACACAATTGAGTATCTACTTCAGTGGTTAAGTGTTCTAGGTGTGTGCGGGAGGTCTTAGGTTCAAGGCTTACCCTTGGCAAATTTTGTTATTTTTGGACTTAAGCTTTATCCTTGTTCAGTGGGCTTATATTTAATTACCTGTAATATCATATCAGAATGAGCCTGCTGGTTCAAGTGGTAAGGGAGTTAGAGTGTTTAAGGTCCTGTGTTCAAATCCTTGCATAAGCGTGGGTATTGATTTTTGCTCGGATTTGTTGATAGAGTTTCGTTTGAGTTGAAATTTCGAGGGAGTTTGAGTAGTGGGTTAGTAAAGATAATTTAGGGCTATGAGCATATCTTTAGTTATTTTATTTTGTTTTATTTTTTAAATTTTCTCTCTCCAACAAGAAAATTTCAAAATTCTGACGTTTCTTCTTCCCTCTCTGCCGTTTTACCTTTTTCTATTCAAGGGAACTTCTTCCCTTTCATTAATTCTTTCAATATTGCTCTTCCAAAATCTCAGTGTTGTAACTCTCTGAATTTTTCGTGTGCCGGTAGGTTAGAGTTGTGAACTTGTTCGTTTTGGGGGTATGTATTTTAACGATTATATCGATTTTTGGTCCTCTCGTTAATATGATTCTAGGTTTTGGCAGCGAATCGTAACAACCAGAGTTCTGCCCCTGCATAACCGTATGCGGGTTTGATCATGTAGTTGGGTAAGTAGCGTGTGCTTGAGTTCGTTCGTTTGAAATCTTCGTTGGCACAGTTCAATTGAGGTTTAATACTAATTTTTGGATATGATTATGTCAAATTTAGGTTTTGGTGTTCTCGGTAGTGCTTCTCATCAGAATCGTACCAGGTGTATACCCGAAACGCGAGAAACTATGTTTCGGTAAAAGTCGAAAGTGACCACTGTTCAATGCCACACGGGCGTGTGGTCACCCGTGTTGTAGGCCGTGTGCAAGGACACAGCCGTGTGATCGAAGAAGGCATGGCCGTGCGCATGACACGACCATGTGGTGGCTTGAGTTTGGCCCTGTGGGCCACACGAACTAGGCCAAGTTGGGCATGTGGGCCATACGGATGTGTGGGCCTACATGGGCATTTCACTCGGGCGCGTGGATTATTGAGCCTAGCCGTGTGGACCACACGAGCAAGGCCAGTCTGGGCGTGTGGGCCACACGAGCAAGGCCAGTCTGGGCGTGTGGGTGATAAACTGTAAAAGTAACATATTCTAAACCCACATTTAGTATGCTTTTGGATGATTTAAGCCTCATTTTATGTAAAAAGGTGCTCTTAATCCTTTCTTTTCATGTCTTATACTCAGGAAAGCACTCAATGACGAAAAGAATGAGAAACGGGCTTAAAAAGGACCAAGTTGGGCCAAGCCACGAAATCAACACGGCCTAGACTCCACTCCACACGGCCGTGCCACCATTCCTACTAGAACACGGCCTTGCCCATGACTTACACGGCCGTGCCTCATTTAACAGTGTCGAACACGGCCTGGCCACGATTTACACGGGCGTGTGCCATGGCTGTGCCTCTGCCGTGGAGAAGAGTAATTTCATTCGGGAAAGGTTACTTAGGGAGAAAGAAACGTATTTCAAAAGGCTATAAATACACCCTAGGTACCAGCTGAAAGGGGAGCGGAAAGCTAGGCTAAAAAGCCAAGCCGAACAGGTCAGATTTGTGGGAATCACTCGAAGATAGCCAGTTGATCCATCTCAAGAAGCCGGAATTCTACTCAAGATGGAGGATCTCCTCTTCAATTCCATCAGGGGGTTTTAGGGATTTCTTATGTTTTGTTTTATCTTTTCTCTTGAGATGTTTTCCTTTATTGTTATGAACTAAACCTTCGGATACCCGAAGGGGATGAAACCTATGATGAATCTTGTTATTTGATTTTTTGAATTATATGATAATAACTTAGTTTGTTCTTAATTGTGTGAACTTAATACAAATCTAATATGCTTAGGTGGAGGAGGAATAGACCCTGCCTAAGAGTGGATCCAACATAATTAAGCGGAGTTGATCACACGCCTATAGATAGGGTGACGAGATTTTGCCGGATTAGGTTGAATCCTAATATGGGAGTCCACAGATCAATTTACTACTATTCTAGGTGGTCATTATAAGCGAACGAGAGTTCCACTAATTAACCTAGGGTTAGACGTTATTTGCCTCGAGAGAGGGTTTAATATACGTTAGGGAGTCTCATGGATCAAACTAAGTAAATAAATCATATGGTTCAAGGTTAGATAACAAGTGAAGTCTAGGTGGATTTTTCCTAAGGGTATCGCTTGAGTCAACTGAGTTTTTCCAAAAGTTATTTCCCGAATCCATTCTTTTTGTCTTTGCGTCTTAGCTTAGTAAGTAGATTAATTTTAGTTTAACAATCATCACTTTATATTAAGGCTAAATAATAAAAAGACGGTGAGTATTAGTACTTTTAGTTCCTTTGGGTTCGATAATCCGGTCTTGCCTAAGCTATACTACTGTTCGATAGGTGCACTTGCCTCAATCGTTGTCAGAGTTAGTTTCCAGGTTCGATCATTCTTTTATAAATTTTAAAACTCTGATTTACAGCGATCAAGTTTTTGGCGCCGTTGCCGGGGAACTAAAATATTAAGAAAACTCTATTTTTATTACTTTAGCCATTATTTTTATTTTTTCGCAATTTATTTCTATTTTTAGTTTTAATTTTAAATTTTGCTAAATTTTATAAATTTCTTTTCCTAGCAGGTACCTCTAGTTTATGACTAGAAGGAACCCGAGAGGACCTTTAGAATACGACAGTGACATTGAAGCTACCGCTCGAAGAAATCGCAGAGAAATTAGGCGAGCCCTAAATTACCAAGGAGAGCGAGAAGACTGATCCAATCCTACTGAAGGGATGGACGAAAATAATCCACCACCACAAAACGATGTGGCGGATCAGAATGCTCCTAGTACTATGTATGATTATGCTAAACCTCATTTAATAGGGGTAGAATCGAGTATTGTTAGGCCTGCTATAGCTGCTAATAATTTTGAATTAAAGCCTAACACTATTCAAATGATTCAACAGTTTGTTCAATTTGATGGTTTGCAGGATGAAGATCCAAACACTCATATAGCTAACTTTTTAGAATTCTACGATACCTTCAAAATAAATGGTGTTTCTGATGATGCCATACGTCTTCGGTTATTTCCCTTTTCATTAAGGAATAAAGCCAAACAGTGGTTAAACTCGTTACCACGAGGGTCAATCACTACATGGGAACAAATGACCAAAAAATTTCTATTAAAATATTTTCCACCGGCCAAAATGGCCAAGTTACGTAATGATATATCTTCTTTTGTGCAGATGGATTTAGAGACATTATACGACGCATGGGAGAGATACAAAGATCTCTTGAGGAGATGCCCACACCACGGATTACCATTGTGGCTCCAAGTCCAAACTTTTTACAACGGTGTGAATCCTTCAATGAGGTAATTAATTGATTCAGCCGCCGGTGGAACCCTGAATAATAAAACTCATGAGGTGGCCTACGAGTTTATCGAAGAGATGTCGCTGAAAAACTATCAGTGGCAAGTTACAAGAACAAAGCCAACAAAAACAGCCGGAGTTTACAACCTCGACGCAGTAACCATGCTATCAAACCAGGTAGAGTTGATGAATAAGAAGATTGATAGTTTGTGTTCTTCGCAGGTAAATCTAGTGATGTAGTGCGACGCAAGTGGAATTGTGGCGAATTCTGAGTACCCACCCTACCAACCAGAGAGCGAACAGATGAACTATATAGGTAACAATTTCAGATCCAATAATAATCCATATAGTAATAATTATAATCCAGGTTGGAGGAACCACCCAAATTTTTCGTGGGGAGGACAAGGAAATCAAGGAAATCAAAGACAACAACCTCCTCAAAATTTCCAAAATCAGCCCTATCCGCAGGAAAAGAAGCCGAGTCTTGAAGAGACGTTGAACAAATTCATAGCATCCACAGAAGCCCGTCTCCAAAAAAATCAGGTAACGCTCAACACCCAACAAACATCGATCAAAATGATCGAGAACCAAGTTGGAGGACTTACAAAGGCAATCGGGGAAATTACCCAGTCAGTCGGAGAAATTGAAAAGCTATTATCCGAATGACCGCAAGGGCGTCTACCAAGTAACACTGAAATTAATCCTAAAGAGTAGATCCAAGCCATAACAGCTCAGGAGAATACAAGGGTAGATGAATCCATCTCAACACAAGGAAACGAGGTAGAAAAGGGTAAAGTTGAGGTAACACAAGACAAGCCAAAACCGATAATCAAAGCTTACCAACCTCGCATACCTTATCCCGAAGCATTGAAGAGAGACGACACAGAGGAACAGTTCGATAAGTTTCTTAAACTCTTAAAGAAATTACACATTAACTTACCACTCCTCGAAGCTCTTTCGCAGATGCCTGATTCCAAGAAATTCTTAAAGAAGCTTCTGACAAACAAGCGGAAACTAGATGAAGATTCGCATGTGGAACTCAACGCAAAGTGCTCAGCAATCTTGCAAAATAAGCTACCATAGAAACTAAAAGATCCAGGGAGTTTTACAATTCCATGTTTAATTGGTAGACTAACTGTTGATAATGCGTTAGCTAATTTAGGGGCAAGCATAAATGTCATGCCTTATAAATTGTTTAAACAATTAGGTCTAGGGAAACCCAAACAAACTAGGATGAGCATTCAATTAGCTGATAAAACTGTTAGAATTCGTAGGGGTATTATCGAAGATGTTCTTGTAAAAATTGACAGATTCATTTTCCCAGTAGATTTTGTTGTCTTAGACATGGATGAGGATAATTCGATCCCCCTAATTTTAGGAAGGCCCTTTTTAGCCACTGCCAGGACTAAAATTAATGTTGATGCAGGAGAACTCATACTTTGCGTAGGTAATGAGACCGTCACCATCAAGGCTCTCGATTCGGCTAGAACATCGAGTAGTCAAGGTAAGAACGTAAATTTCCCTAATAACCATTCTGTTAACTCTTCTTTTCAGGAAAAACCACCGAAGAATACAACTGAACCCGATCCTGACCCCAACCCCAACAAAGAAATAACTCATGAAGATCGAGGAATTCAGATCGTTGATCTAGACGAGTGGAAGACACATTTTAAGTATAAATTAGGGATACACGACGAAGAGCCAGAACCATACGAGGAAAAATCGAAACAGTCCCCAGAAGAGCTTATAGGAACAACAAACCACTTCAAAATAGGGGACAAGGTACTGTTAGAAGAAGTAGATCCTCGAATATCTCCTCCAGACCTTAACACAAACAAAGAAATACCTTTTAGGGTAACCAGTGTTCTCCCATACGAAACAGTCGAGGTAAGTAATCCTATTTTTGGTACTTTTACTATAAACGCATCTCGACTTAAAATTTTCACGAGGATACAGATAATAACATGAGGAAGGACTTCCAACTCCTCAAACCACCCTGAAGATGCAAATGAGAAGAGAGTCTAGCTTAAGACAATAAACGAGCGCTTCTCGGGAGGCAACCCGAGCACTAACATAAATTATTCTCACATTTTGCTTTTAATTTATTTTTATTTTCATCTTTTCTTTCTGAACACGTAGTTATAAACTAACAAGGGGTGCAGAATTCTAGGACACACGGCCTTGCACACGGCCGTGGCCGTGGCCGTGTGTACCTCAAGAATCTTGGTACTAACATGACAGGGCGGTACAAGTCAGAATGAACTAATTTCTGGCAATCACGGACTCAACCACTCCCCCACGGGCACCGACAAAGGGACACGACCGTGCTTGACGGCCGTGTGAGGCTACTGACTTGCCAACCACGAGCTGAACACGCCCGTGCCAGCTAACCGTGCCAATATACTGACTTGTCGAACAGGCTAGACACGAGCTTGGGAAATCAACATGCCCTAGAGCACGGCCGTGCGAGGCGGCCGTGTAAATCGACACACCCTCAACCCACGGGCGTGGGAAATTGCCAGACCTGAAATTCTATTTAAACATCATACCATTTTCCTTCCCCTTATTAACCCACTTCTTTCTTTTTTCCTTCTTCCTTCCTTTCCTTTCTCTTTCCTTTTTGTTTTTCCTAATAAATCCTTAGACTCTTGAGCTACATTAAAACCATATCCATGGCAAAGAAGCATAAGAGGCCAGTATCCCCAAAGGAGATCGATTCACCTGAGTTCATGCCAGCAGCTTCATCCAAACAACAAGCCAAGGGTCTTTGAGACTAATTATCTGTTCTTTTATTTTTATCTTCTCCTTTATTTTCTTTATCTTTACTTCTATACTACTTAATTTAGTTTACTTTGTTTTAGTTTCTTGTTTTTAGGTTCTTAAGGCTGCTTGGGAATCACGCCACCACCACCACCATAACCTCAGCCTTAGAAATCACACCCAAAAATAAGGACTCTACGGTCCACCCATATTTTCTTTTAATTTTAGTTTTCTTCTTAGTCTCCTTCTCTTTATCTTCCTTGTCCTTAATTTAATGTTTAGTTTACTTTAATTATGTATTAAGGATCCCTAGCTAATTCTCTACGAGCGACCCAATTGCTTCATCTAGCGCAGGTTCGTCATCAAGACATCCCATCACCACCACCAAATGCACAATCTCATATCAAGGAATCATCCAAAAATTCAGGAAGTTTTCACTTACCCCCATATCTGATGATTTTATTACAAGGTTATTATATATCTTTGTACATTGAGGGCAATGTACATCTTAAGTGTGGGGGGGTGAACAACCTAAGAAGATACCAAACAAAAACCCTGAATTTAGTCTTGTTTTTAAGTAATTTTCTCATATTGCTAATTAGGATGAAATTTCTAATGATTTATGATTTTTATTGATATGTTTTAGATTAATTCATTGATAATTGTGCATTGATAATTAAATTTGAAGAATACTAGAGAATCAAGCATGATAAGTCAATTTTTCAGAAAGTAAATTTTTTTTCTAGGCTGTCGAACTGAGTTTAAATATTACTTTGAAGTTTGAAATTTACGAGGTTGACATCAAAATACCCATAATTTTTGTGATTTTTTGAGCCTTATAGAGCATAAATTCTTCTTCTTGCTCACTTTATTGATTATGAGTATGTCAAAACTGATTTGTTATTCTAGAACTTGCATTGATTATACATGTCGAGACCACATTATTTGATGTGATACACAGAGATGATAAAGGCACCTAGGATCTAACCCACTTACTCCATAAAAAGCCTACCTTCACAATTAACCCCTAGTGAACCCCTTTTAATCCTAACAACCCTATTTATTGACTTACCCATTAACCCAGAACCCCTTTGTTTTTGTTATCACCATTCATCTTGACTACCTTTATATCGAGATTTGATTTTATTAATAGCCTAACTATGATTTCTATTTCAGTTATGTATTTATAGTTTGTTCTTAAAAAAAAATTTTCAAAAGTTTATTCATTATTCAGTATCAGTTGTGATTAAACGAGCTTATACGCTTGAATCCCAAATATCGAAGAAGAAGCTCGTAGTGTTAGTATTATTAGTTCTCAATTGATGTAATTATTATTAGTTCATTAGTTCTTAGTTAGGTAATTTGTCAATTTAATCTCGATTCTAACCCTCTAATTCAGCCTTATTCCACACCTTAACCCTAGCCCCGTTATAACCCTAACAAAGACCTTTTGATTTGTGTTTCATCTCATATTTCAGTGGTGGAAATTTGATTTTCATGCAAGCCTATGGGATTAACTCTTCATGTTTGACTTTTGAGAGCCTAAATTTTGAACCTTAAACACTTTGAGTGATTTGAGCGAATCTTTTGTGAGGATATCAATCCTTGTCGATTCTGAATAAAAGGTAATTATTTAGATGAAGGGAGACGCCTAGGTTTTCGAGCTACAAAATCTATGACTTATATTGTTTGAATTTTTAGGACACTTTGAATTGAATTATCCAAGTATGAATTATCTATGAATTATGATGAGACACTACCAATAGGAATTATGAATTGACGAAAGTTCATTTTAATTGTAAGTTGAGAATTTTGCTTGAGGACAAGCAAAAGCTTAAGTGTGGGGGTATTTGATAAACCGTAAAAGTAACATATTCTAAACCCACATTTAGTATGCTTTTGGATGATTTAAGCCCCAATTTATGTAAAAAGGTGCTCTTAATCCTTTCTTTTCATGTCTTATACTTAGGAAAGCACCCGATGACGAAAAGAATAAGAAACGGGCTTAAAACGGACCAAGTTGGGCCAAGCCACGAAATCAACACGGCCTAGACTCCACTCCACACGGCCGTGCCACCATTCCTACTAGAACACGGCCTTGCCCATGACTTACACGGCCGTGCCTCATTTAATAGTGTCGAACACGGTCTGGCCACGATTTACACGGGCGTGTGCCATGGCCGTGCCTCTGCCGTGGAGAAGAGTAATTTCATTCGGGAAAGGATACTTAGGGAGAAAGAAACATATTTCAAAAGCCTATAAATACACCCTAGGTACCAGCTGAAAGGGGGGCAGAAAGCTAGGCTAAAAAGCCAAGCCGAACAGGTCAGATTTGTGGGAATCACTCGAAGATAGCCAGTTGATCCATCTCAAGAAGCCAGAATTCTACTCAAGACGGAGGATCTCCTCTTCAATTCCTTCAGGGGGTTTTAGGGATTTCTTATGTTTTGTTTTATCTTTTCTCTTGAGATGTTTTCCTTTATTGTTATGAACTAAACCTTTGGATACCCGAAGGGGATGAAACCTATGATGAATCTTGTTATTTGATTTTTTGAATTATATGATAATAACATAGTTTGTTCTTAATTGTGTGAACTTAATCCAAATATAATGTGCTTAGGTGGAGGAGGAATAGACCCTGCCTAAGAGTAGATCCAACATAATTAAGCGGAGTTGATCACACGCCTAGAGATAGGGTGACGAGATTTTGCCGGATTAGGGTGAAACCTAATATGGGAGTCCACAGTTGGATTTACTGCTATTCTAGGGGGTTATTATAAGCGAACGAGAGTTCCACTAATTAACCTAGGGTTAGACATTATTCGCCTCGAGAGAGGGTTTAATATACGTTAGGGAGTCTCACGGATCAAACTAAGTAAATAAATCATATGGTTCAAGGTTAGATAACAAGTAAAGTCTAGGTGGATTTTTCCTAAGGGTATCGCTTGAGTCAACTGAGTTTTTCCAAAATTTATTTCCCGAATCCATTCTTTTTGTCTTTGCGTCTTAGCTTAGTAAGTAGATTAATTTTAGTTTAATAATCATCACTTTATATTAAGGCTAAATAATAAAAAGACGGTGAGTATTAGTACTTTTAGTTCCTTTGGGTTCGATAATCTGGTCTTGCCTAAGCTATACTACTGTTCGATAGGTGCACTTGCCTCAATCGTTGTCAGAGTTAGTTTCCAGGTTCGATCATTCTTTTATAAATTTTAAAACTCTGATTTACAGCGATCAGTGGGCCACACGGGCGTGTCACACGGGCATGTAGGCCCATTTTACTAAAATTCTTTGTAGGGTCCCACGAGTCATCCTAATCGACTGTGGGCCAATCGTAGGGTCGGTAAAGGATAACTTAACCCTAAAACTGTGTGATTTGTTAGACTAAATACTGTTCTGAGCTTGTCTACATTATGTATATCTGCTATTCGTTTATATAAGCATGTTAAGCATGTTTTATTTGTTAACTTTGTATAGATGATCTGTGTTTGTGTTGGGGTGGGATTTGTATATGAGGAAGAAGTATTTTGATCGGCGTTAAACGCCTATATTCTGGCAGCTTGACTGCATATTTTATCTGATATGTGTCTTTATGACACGACGTGGTGTGTAGGGATGGGTGGGTGTTTTTTAACCCTACATGGTGTGATGGGATGGACGAAGATGGTGTGTAGAGGATGGGGGTAGGATTATGCATATCTGTATCTAATTTTGCTACTGTATCTGAAAAGGACATGATGTCTGTATCTGTATCTGTTCTGGTTCTGTATATGTTGATTGTATGCTTGCATGCTTAATTCTGTTGGGTTACACACTGAGTTTTTGTAAACTCACATCTGGTTATTTTTCTGTCAGGTAATCCTCAGACTTAGGCGAATCGGTGCAGCAGGGACTCAAGGGTGACCACTCTTCTATGAAATGGTTTATACTTGTTAAACTAAGTTTTATTTATTATTTTGGGATTATATTCTAAGAGTTTGTAATAGTTGGGACTATCTGGACGTTATGGTTTTTAACTGTGGTTTTTGGGTTTTTATTAGCTTCTGGTGTAACACCCTATACCCACGTCCGAGACTGAGACTGGATACGAGACATTACCATTCTTGATCTTAAGGAAACATGTATTTATGGGCTGTAAAATTTTGTTTCGAAACAGAAACTCCTCTTTCTTAATAAAAAAACATACGTTTCATGGGCCTACGAGGCCTTAAACATCTATCCGAAAACATTCGGAACTTAATCGGGAACTTTTCCTTGAAACAGGGGTCACACGCTCATGTGACTTGGGACACGCCCATGTACCCCTAAGACATGCCCGTGTCTTCCACCCGTGGTCGACACTGACTAATTTCACACGGCCTTGACACGCCCGTGGCTTTGGCCCGTGTGCTAAACTTTGGCATTCTGACTTATCCACAGGGTCCATACACACGCCCGTGTACTTCAGCCGTATGGCAATCCAAATTACAAGTGCAAGGTGTAGACTTCACACGGCCAGGGCACACGCCCATGTGCTAACCATGTGTCACACACGGCCTAAACATACGGCCGTGGGACTAACCCGTAGCCTATTCTGACTTAAGGTACTAAGGTGCAGGGGACGCACGGCCTAGACACACGCCCGTGTGTCAATTCGTGTGGGCACATGTGGGCTATTTACCAAGCCAATTGCCACCCTGAATTATGATCAATCTCATACTCAATTCAACAACTCAAATTACTACATCTTTCATGAACAACACTACATGATTCATTGATATCAATAAACATACATACTTAGTCAATCTTGGCAAATCCCTTAGCCATATAAAAAAGAATAATGAACTTGATAGCCCATACTATTGCCCCTTTTTAAGACATATTCTCAAAATGAAATGTTTCCTATACATTCCATGCTTAATATGAACAACTTGGCTATACCAAAATAGCGATTGATAGTATGCTTCGAGCTCCGATGACGATGATCCATGAGATTAGCTTGCCGGGACTACATGGAATGAAAGAAATAAAGACATAAGCATTTAGCTTAGTAAGTTTTCAAATAATGCACATAGAAACATACTCGCTTAACATAAACTATTTGGCATCATAAATTCCAGCTATTAAAGCTTACTTACTCTTACTAATTATTACAAATCTCATGATTCTTACTAGTCTCATGCTCGTGAGGTAAACAAGGTACCTGTATCACTTGATCGCATAGATCAGTATACTTTACTATAATAATCATAATCTCTATTTCATCATTCATAACATGAATAATACTCATTTTCAATTTGATAATAGCTTTACTTATTTTGCCCGATGAATTACTATGAATAACCTAGGATACTGAATCTCATCTCACATATTTCTCGATGCCAAAGCCGTATCCTGATATAGTCTTACATGGGATCTCTCATCTTGGTATCGATGCCATGCCTTGACATGGACTTACACAAAGTCTTACTTATATGTCCCCTTGGGAACTTACCATTGCCATGTCTTGACATGGTCTTATTTGGTATCTTTACTCGTGAACTGGTCAATGCCGAGCCTTGGCTTGGACTTACATGAAATCTCAATCTCATGATAAATTTTCAATGCCAAGACTTGTCTTGGACTTACATGACATCTTTGCTTGGAGACTCACCAATGACACGCCTTGGCTTGAGCTTATATGGGTCTTCATCTCATAATAACTCTTCAATGCCAAGACTTGTCTTGTTCTTACATGATAACTTGCTTGATTGCCGATGCCATGCCTTGGCTTGGTCTTTTACGAACTTTCTTGTCTCATGTGATAGATCGAGTATCCTAAGTAATTCAACTTCAATCGGGACTTTCTCATGCTTAATCTCATTGATTTCTTTGTTAACATATCATTAAACATTTTCATGGTAATATTGTACATTATACTAAAAAATTCAATGATATTAATCATAAAGCTTAGAAATCATACAAACTTACCTCAATGTACAAAATATAGGTAGATATGCAATTTAGTCCTCGACTTTGTTCTTGCCTCGGTTTCAGTCTGGGCTTTTTTTTCTTGATCTATAATAATAATTTAACTCATTTAATACTCATATTGACTAAATTGACTCTTAACACATACTTTGGAAAAATTACTATTTTGCCCCTAAACTTTCTCATAATTACACTTTTTCCCTAAGGCTCGTAAAGTGATTTTCATTCAACTTTCTAATACTTCATGCTTAGCTGATTAATAGTCTCAACTATTGCAATATCAAATTCTTACAATTTCTACCATGTATGACAAATTTCATAAATTTTACAAACTAGTCCCTACTAGCATTTCTCATGAAATTCACTTAGAAAAAGATGTTTATCTAACATAAAACTCTCATAATATTCGATAAAACATCATTTTACAAACATACCATACATGGGTAGATTTTTGAACATGCATCTTAGCTCATCTTATAGCTAAAAATAGCTAATTCATGTTACGAGAACTTCAAAAATACGAAGAATATTAAAAACGAGGCTAGGATGCACTTACTATGAGCTTGAAAAATTGAATAAACCCTAGCTATGGAGTTCTTCAAAGTTTCGGCGAAGCTTGAAAAAGATGAACATAAATTTTGACTTATTTCATCCTTTTTAATCAATAAAAAGCCAAATGACCAAAATGGCCTTTTTACTAAACTTTCAAATATTACTAACTCATGTCCATTTTTGTCCAAAATTTATAATTTGAGTAAATTTCTACTTAAGGACTTCTAATTACCAATCCAAAGCTATTTTATACAAAAAGCTTCTAGAAACTCATATCTTGCAACTTTTGCAATTTAGTCCTAATGGACCCTTTAATGGAAATTTTCATAAAATTTCCACATTAAACTTTCATAATATCATGCAAACATTTCAAATACCTTAAAATCTAATTTTACTAACTCGGATTTGTGGTCTCGCACCACTAATCCGACTAGACCCTAAATCGGGCTGTTATATCTTGCATGCCATGAGAACTTATTTTACGAAATTGACGGTTTCTACGCAAACTATGGTTTCCCTAAAAACACGAAGGTATTTTCAAATTATAACGATTTTAAAACTTCCGCTGTAAATAAGAGTTTGACAAATGGACCAATTAATTAACATTTTTGTAAATGGGGATGAAGCATTCGAGTTAGTCAACTGAAACTATTCTGCGAGATAATCTTCATTCTCAAAACCCATTCTATGTAACCTCACCATATTAGGCCGTAACGTCTAAGCCGGGTTTGGGGTGCTACATTTAGTGGTATCAGAGCCAGTTTGCAAAACTCAATTGTGAATTTTGGGTTCCAAAATCATGTTTTAAAGTATTGGTTTTTAAATGATTTGGGTAATTGAGTAAGTATGTGGTTCACTGAGTCTCCGGCACCGATTCTGTAAGTATTTCTGAAACTTAGATAGTTTATTCTGAAAACACTATAGATGGTATCTTCTGAGACTGTATTGAGATAGTTATAAAACTGAAAACTTTTGAAAACACTTCGGAACTACTGATAAATTATGCATAAAATATCTGTTAATAAATATTGAAACTGATGCATAAAATTTTAATGCAGATAAAACTTGAATTAGACAATGAGTGCCTGTGGAATTCATGGACGTGGTACTCGTGGCCGTGGAAGGGGCCGTAGGGGGCTCGAGCTGAGTCTTCCTCTCTAGGCAGCATGCCAAATTTGGATACAAGTGAGACACCGGTTTAAATCTCACGCCGACTGGTCTCGGACTCGCCTTCAGTGGGGATGAATCACTGTCCCAAGCCATACTGAGGATATTGGAGAGGGTCGCTGGACCCCATTCTGGATCTGGGGGCCGAGGGTTGGTAACTGAGCGACTCCAGTTTGATGGAGTTGACCTATTTAGGGGTGTCACTAAAGTCACCCCTAGTGTGGTCGAGTATTGGTTGGAGGCCACAGAGAGGATTATGAATGATTTAGACTACACCCCTAAGCAAAAACTGAAGGGTGCAGTCTTTTTGCTTCACGATGAGTCTTATCGGTGGTGGCTGACGGTTGAGGAGGGTGCTCAGCCTAATCGAATGAGTTGGGATTTCTTTAAGACCACCTTCCAGAGCAAGTATGTGGGTACTAGTTATGTGGATTCTGGTAGATGTGAGTTCATGAATCTCACGTAGGGTGATAGATCTGTGGTTGAGTATGAGGCCGAGTTTCTGAGATTGAGCCACTATGCTCAAGGCATGGTGGCATCTGAGTACGAGAGGTGTGTTTGATTTGAGGATGGGTTAAGAGACAGTCTGAGGGTACTGATTGCTCCATAGAGGGAGCGAGAGTTCGTTGTTTTGGTGGAGAAGGCAAAGATTGCTGAGGATGTTAAGCGCGTGGAGCGCCAGAAAAGGGATCGGGAGAGGGGTAAGAATATGAGGGATTCGGAGCCCTCTAGTTCTATTCCGAGCCCTAAGAAAAAGGCCAGATCAGATGGGCCAGTTAGAGTGGGGGCTCCTACTATTTCAGCTGGGTTGCAGCCGTATGGTGATTGTGGTAGGTGCCATCCGCGCGAGTGTTAGAGGATTGGGGCCTGTCTGAGATATGGATCCTTAGAGCACCGTATTAGAGACTATCCGCAACAGATAGATCTGACACAAGCTCAAGGTTTTATGCAGCCGCAGAGGGTAGTTCAGTAGCCATCTAGGGGCCGTGGACAGGCTAGATGTGGTAATAGTTTGAGTCGTGGGCAGAGGTGCTGGTCAGACAGAGGCGATGCAACCTGCACTTGTTTATATTTCTGTATGCCGAGAGAACAGAGATGCTCCAGACGTCATCATCGGTACATTCTTTATATTTGATGTATCTTACTTGGGTTTGATAGACATAAGGTCTACTCACTCGTCCATGGCTAGTAATGTATCCGAAACTTTAGGGATTTCTGTGGAGAGCACTTTTAGTGAGGTTATGATACTGAGTTCATTGGGGCAGTTTGTTCGGGTTAGTAAACTCTATAGGGATGTTCCGTTAGAGGTTTAAGGGACGATTTTTTTGGCTAATCTGATGGAGCTTTCGTTCGGGGAGTTCGACCTAATTCTGGGTATGGACTGGTTAGTGGAGCACCGAGTTAGTTTGGACTGCACATCTAAGCGGGTCGTTCTGAAGACGAAGGATGATGTGGATGTGGTTATGATTGGTGAGCATAGAGACTATCTGTCACATGTGATCTCTGCACTAGTAGCTGAGAAACTAGTCCGAAAAGGGTGTGAGGCGTACTTGGCTTACATAAGTGTTTTTTATTATGGGGACTCTTTTGTTGGGAATATTAGAACAGTGAAGGATTTTTTCAGACGTCTTTCCTGAGGATTTTACCAGGATTACCTCCTAATCGGGAAGTGGAGTTTGGGATTGAGCTTCTTCCGGGTACGGCTTACTGGGAAAGAGCTTACTGGGCCTCAACTGCAAGAGCTTCTGGATCGTGGTTTCATCCACCCTAGTGAGTCTCTATAGGGAGCACTAGTTCTGTTTGTTAAGAAGAAGGATGGGACCATGAGGATGTGTATCGATTATCGGTAGTTGGATAAGTTGACTGTGAAGAATAAGTATCTGCTTTCGAGGATTGACTATTTGTTTGATCAGTTTAAAGGGGCTTCTGTGTTCTCCAAGATTGATCTTCGATCTGGGTATCATCAGTTGAGGGTTAAAGATGTGGATATTCATAAGACCACATTTAGGACTCGTTATGGACACTACGAGTTCCTAGTTATGCCTTTTGGTTTGACGATTGCTCTGATCACATTCATGGATTTGATGAACCAAGAGTTTTAGCCCTATCTGGATCAATTCGTCGTGGTCTTCATCGAAGAAATTTTGGTTTACTCTAAGCCTGAGGACGAGCATGATGAGCATCATAGAGTAGTGCTTCAGATTTTGCGGGAAAAGCGGCTTTACACTAAGTTGAGTAAGTGTGAGTTCTGGTTACGTGAGGTAACTTTCTTGGTCCATGTGGTATCTGCTGAGGGGATTCGTGTTGATCCTAGAAAGATCGAGCCTGTACTTGATTGGAAAAAACCCAAGAACGTATCTGAAATCCATAGTTTTCTGGGTTTGGCGGGTTATTATCGGTGTTTTGTAGAAGGATTTTCTCTCATTGTGGCTCCCCTTACTAAGTTTCTACTGGAAAAAGGTGTCCTTTTATGCGGATGATGCACGACAAGAAGCGAGCTTTGAGAAGCTCAAGTCTGTTCTGACTCAAGCTCCTATTTTGATATAGCCTGAACCTGGTAAGGAGTTTGTGGTGTACAATGATGCGTCGCACGTCGGTTTGGGATGTGTTCTGATGTAGGATGGTAAGGTTGTGGCTTATGCGTCCCGTCAGCTTAAGACACACGAAGGGAATTATCCTACGCATGATCTCGAGTTGGCTGCAGTGGTCTTTGTGTTAAGAATTTGGAGGCACTATCTGTATGGTGAGAGGTGTATCATCTACGCTGATCACAAGAGTCTCAAATATCTCCTTACTCAGAAGGAGTTGAACCTTAGGCATCGACGATGGATTGAGCTGCTTAAAGATTATGACTGCACTATTGAGTATCATCCTGGTAAGGCCAATGTGGTGGTCGATGCTTTCAGTCAAGGAGCGATGTCTGAATTAAGGGCGATGTTTGCTCGCCTTAGTCTGTTTGATGATGGGAGCCTGTTAGTCGAGTTGCAAGTTAAGCGGACTTGGATTGATCAGATTCGGGATAAGTAGTTAGGGGATGAGTCTCTGAGCTCGCGGTTTCAACAGATTGGGAGTGGTACTACTGCTAATTTTGGGATAAACAGTGATGGTGTGTTATGTTTTTTTAGGATGGATTTGTGTGCGGAACGATTCTGATCTGAGGCAGTCAATTCTGAGGGAGGCGTATAGTAGCCCTTATGCTATGCATCCCAGTGGTAATAAGATGTATCAGCTTCGTGAATTGTACTGGTAGTCGGGTTTAAAGGGAGAGGTTACGAATTTCGTAGCTCATTGTCTGATGTGTCAGTAAGTTAAGGCTGAGCACCAGTTGCCTTTGGGTTTGTTGCAGCCAGTTAAGATTCCCTTGTGGAAAAGGGAACGAGTGACGATGGACTTCGTTAGCGAGTTTCCCTTGACACCCATTAAGAAGGATTCTGTTTGGGTCATCGTGGATCAATAGACAAAGTCTGCTCACTTCATTCAAATTCAGACAGACTATTCTTTGCAGAAGTTAACGAAGCTCTACATTTCTAAAATTGTGAGACTGCATGGGGTGCCTGTTTCGATCATTTCTGATAGGGATCCTCGGTTTTGGAAAAAGTTGCACGAGGCTCAGGGTTCGAGATTAGACTTCAGAACTGCATTCCTTCCTTAGACCGACGGTCAATATGAGAGGGTGATTCAGATACTGGAGGATATGCTTTGGAGTTGTGTGATTGATTTCTGTGGTAGTTGGGAGGATTAT
Organism: Gossypium sturtianum; assembly: GCA_025698515.1. Classification (NCBI taxonomy): domain Eukaryota; kingdom Viridiplantae; phylum Streptophyta; class Magnoliopsida; order Malvales; family Malvaceae; genus Gossypium; species Gossypium sturtianum. The sequence continues at coordinate 127,123,517 of CM046953.1, read as the reverse complement.
CTGCCGCTGGCTGAGTTCGCCTATAATAACAGCTTCCAGGCTAGCATTCATATGGCACCTTTCGAGGCTTAGTATGGTCGTAAGTGTCGCACTCCATTATGTTGGACTGAGTTGGGTGAGCGTTGGGTTTTGGGTCCCGAACTAGTTTTCGATACTGAAGATAAGGTTAGACTGATTCGAGATCGTCTGAAGGTGACTTCTGACGAAAAAAATCTTATGCCGATCAGAAGAGGCGAGATATTGAGTACTCTGTGGGGGACTTCATTTTTCTAAGGCTTTCTCCGTGGAAGAAAGTTCTGAGGTTCCATCGTAAAGGCAAGCTGAGCCCTAAGTTTATTGGTCCATATCAGATTTTGAAGCGTGTGGGACCGGTCGCTTATCAGTTGGAGCTATCTCTGGTGTTGGACTGTATCCATGATGTCTTCCACATCTCGTGTTGAGGCAATATCGGTTTGATCCTTCTCATGTTGCTTCTGTTGAGGAGATCAAGGTTAGACCAGACTTGACTTTCATGGAGGAGCCTGTAACAGCCCGATTTAGGGCCTAGTCGGAATAGTGGTGCGAGACCACAAATCCGAAGTAGAAGTATGAGATTTAAGGTTTATGAGATGTTTGCATGATAGTATAACAGTTTCACGAAGAAATTTTATTAAATTGTGATCGAATGGTCCATTAGGACTAAATTGAAAAAGTTGCAAAAGATGAGATTCTAGAAGCTTTTAGTATGAAATAGAATTGGATTATTAATTAGAGGTCCTTAAATAGCAATTTGCCCAATTTCTAATTTTTGGACAAAAATGGACATGAGTTAGTAACTTTTGAAAGTTTAGTAAAAAGGGCATTTTGGTCATTTGGCTAATTAATGATTAAAAAGGATGAATTAAGTCAAAATACATGTTCATCTTCTTCAAGCTTGGCCGAAATTTTGAAGAACTCCATAGCTAGGGTTTGTTCAATTTTTTCAAGGTCATAGTAAGTGCATCCTAGCCCCGTTTTTAATATTCTTCGTATTTTTGAAGTCCTCATAGCATGATTTAGCTATTTTTAGCTATAGTTTGAGCTAAGATCCATGTTAAAAAATATACCCATGTATGACATACATGTATTTTGATGTTTTATGGAAGATTATGAGAGTTTGATGTAGAATAAATATCTTTTTCTAAGTGAATTTCATGAAAAATGCTAGTAACGACTAATTTGTAAAAATTATGAAATTGGTCATATATGAGATAAATAATGAGAATCGAATATTGCTATTGTTGAGAAAATGAATCAGCTAAGCATGAAATACAAGAAAGTTTAATGAAAATCACTTTACGAGCCTAGGGGAAAAAGTGTAAATATGAGAAAGTTTAGGGGTAAAATGGTAAATTTACCAAAGTATGAGTTATGAGTCAATTTAGTCAATGTGAGTATTAAATGAGTTAAATTATCATTATAGATCAAGAAAAAAAAGCACGGATCGTAACCGAGGCAAAAACAAAGTCGTGGACTAAGTTGCCTATCTTCATACATTTTGTATACCGAGGTAAGTTGTATGATTTAAAAGCTTTATAAGCATCTTTATTGAATTACTTATATATGTTGTTATTGTACATTATTTCCATGAAGTTGTTTAAATATGTTTAAACAAGGAAATTAATGAAAATTAAGTACATGAAAGTCTCGATTGAAGTAGGATTACCGAGGATGCTTAATCTACATCATGAGACAAGAAAGCCCGTATAAGACCATGTCAAGACATGGCACCGGCAGTAAAGCAAAGAGATCATGTAAGTCCAAGACAAGTCTTGGCATTGAAAAGTTATCATGAGATAAAGACCCATATAAGTCCAAGCCAAGGCATGGCATTGGTGAGTCTCTAAAGTGAAGACATCATGTAAGTCCAGGACAAATCATGGCATTGAAAAGTTATCATGAGATAAAGACCCATATAAGTCCAAGCCAAGGCATGGCATTGGTGAGTCTCTAAAGTGAAAACATCATGTAAGTCCAAGACAAGTCTTGGCATTGAAAATTTATCATTAGATAAAGACCCATATAAGTCCAAGCCAAGGCATGACATTGGTGACTCTCTAAAGTGAAGATGTAACACCCCAAACCCTGCCCAAACACCATGACCGGATCTGGCATGTCACTTAGGGAGATTTTAAAAGATGTCGAAATTTCGAAAAATATTTTTCTTGAGTTTAACACTTTATTCGAGAAAACTAAATGGTTGGATGATTTGTAAAAGATATACATTTTATATTTATGCCTTAGTGGATTAAAAACCAAAATTTGATACATGCCTTAACTTAACTAAAACGTAAAATGTAAATGTCTAATAATAATAAAAGCCCAAAACAACCGAAAATATGAAACTAGTGGCCCATGGCCTTATTACGGTGAAATTTAAACCCACTAATTAAAAATATTAAAAATAAATAAACTAGTAAAGTCTTTTGCTGAATCAAAATAATCCCTCGCATGGCCACCTTGCGCTCCTCTCCAACCCGGTCTGATGCACTAGGTGCTACCTGAAAGATGTTAAATAATAGGGTGAGTCGTGAGACTCAGCAGTGCAACCCTCGTGCACCATCAGATTGGGCCTTAGCCCCACGTAACGTATAACAGAGTATAATATATCGTAAAATATGCAAAGCCCAACCCAATCCTAGGTTTCCATCCGCTACACACCACCCATACCGCCAATCACACCATTGGGGATTTCTACAATCAACCCACACCGCTACACACCATCGATGGCGCTCATGCTGCGAGATAGCTACTCATCGCCGATCATGGCAATAGCCACTACAATGATCATGGCATTAGCCACAACAATGATCATGGCAAAAGCCACTACAATGCATCATGGCAAAAGCCACTACAACAGAACACTTCCCTTTCATCATCACCCAACCCCATGCAATCACAAAAATCGGCATAAATGTTCATCATACCAAATCGATGAAACATTCACTTTAGAATGACAGAGATCACTAACCTGGTGATTCGCCTTTACCCTCATCGGGTTTTCAACAGCCATGCCAGTATTTTGGCATTTAGCAGAATATAACAGATTTATAAACATATACTAACAAGCAATCCAAATGGTGTGAGAATGTTACACACCGAATGCGTAAGACTACCCTCTATGTCGATACCCTTGCTAATCGGATCTACGCCTCTGCCTACAACTTTGCTCAAAAGCCAAAAAAAACGCGAATATAAGGCCTCTCCTATATTCGGCCAAGGGTTAGTGTTTACCCGAATCTATACTTTTATATTAACAGATCTCCTTACCTCGATCGATTAAATCCCAGAAGTAGTATGATTTGTGTGCTACCTAGGCGATTGGATCTCCTTTAAATCCCAGAATGCTGCCCATGAAAGATAATACGAGGTTAGTCAACCATCTAGCCATTCGGCTATGGTCTCCAAAAGCCGGAAAAGATTGAAAGAATAACATAATCGACACTTACCACTTCAGAAGATTTTGGCTACCCCTTGTAGGAAGATTCGGCAAACACCAGAGAAGAGATCTAAGAATTTAGGCTTTTAAGAAAATCCCGAAAAAGTATGAACAAAAGAAGGCTGATGCGTTTTTGGCTTTTAGAAGAACTGAGTGAAGAGTTTCGATTTCTAGAAAAAGAAAAGAAGAAAAGAAATCAAGAGAGAAGCTTGGAGATTTCGACTAGGAAGAAAAAGAATGGAAAGGATTTCGTCAACTGATAAGGCTTCAAAGGGTTTCGATTTTTAATGAATGGAAGAAGAGATGAACAAATGGGTAGGGAGAATTCGGCTTTTTAGAGAAATCAACACAAGAGGAAAAGAATGGAAAAGAGAGTGAAGGGAGAGGTTTCGGCTTTTGAAGAAATTAAAGAAAAGAAATTGTAGAGGGAGACTGAGGATTTCGGCACAGGAAGAGAAGAAAAGGGTAGGGTTCAAATGCCGAAATTGATGAGCTATCCCCCCTATTTATAGAAATTTTGGCACACCTTTAGCCTATACTCAACCGATTTTTCCCCCCTCTCCTATGTTTGATTTTTGGCCAACACTAGCCTTCCTGATAGATCCTCATCCTATCCCTTATCCCTATCAAAACACCCATCCAAAAGAGGCTTAATTATCTCCAACTCTTCCCCCCTTTATCAGCTATAATTATCCACATATTAAAACAATAAAATCCCCTAAATAATAGCCTTGTTGCCGTCCAACCTACTTTTCCTTATAAGTGTCGAATTTGGCCCAAAAACATGGGCTCCAAACGGCCACAAATTAGGCCTCTTCCCTTGCCTATTGACGCCAACTCCCTTCCCTCTTAGTGGCGCCATTTTGCCACTGGGCTACAAGCCCATTTTGCAATTTAAGCTACCAAAACTTTATTTTAAGCCCTAGAGTATCTAAACAGAATATTTAATCAAGGCCTCAGCCCAAGCCTGAGCCCAATTTGCACCTCTAATTATCAAATTAACACATTAACTGCATCCACACCCTAAACGCATAGGCCCAAAAATTCAGGATGTTAGAGTTCTACCCCCTTAAAGAAATTTTGTCCTCGAAATTTCCAACTAACTATCAATCATACTACCCAAGTCTCACCACTATGCTTCCGCTGCGAACTCTAATTCTAAAGCCAAAAGAAACACTTAGGATAATATGATAGAGTACGCACTTGCATTCGTGATCTGGAGCGTCCTTGTCCCCTTGTACTCATTCTTCTGATTGACGTTTATCTGGTTAGAAATTTTATGAATTAATAGTTTTCTTCCACTGATTAACCACGAACAGTCTTATGAATAGTAGTATAAGAGTAGTTCTTTCGAATTCGGAATTACATCTACAAGTTTCAGTCTTAAGTTTGTCTCCTAGTTCTAGGAAACACATACATTCAATCATTTCACATCACCATACAAATAGCATCCACGAACTTACCTTCATCACCTAAGGGTATTTTCGTCATTCCACTACCCAGGGGTATTTTCGTAATTTATCCTACAGGGGTATCTTCGTAATTTTCCAAAAGAAATAGGGTTCCGTGGTATTTTTTGAAATAGGGGTATTTTGGTAATTTTGCCAATCGGGGTGTTTTGAATTTTTTTTTTAAACTAGGGACATCTCTGTAATTTTGTGAAAATCAGGTGGCTGGTCCCTTTCGGGTTTTAGTTATAGATTTTGGCCCGTCAACAAATCCTCGTGGCTAGGGTGAACAGTCACTACGCACCAGGTAGGATTCCAGCGAAGAGGAGGTGAGTCACTAGGACTGCTTAAGTACCAGGCTCTTCCGGATCCAATCCTAGACATGCGCATGCCTGTTGCCACACCCTAGTCTTGCGACTTGTCTACAGGTTTGTTCGGTTGGATTAAGTCTTATGCAATTGAGAGTTATTTAACTAGGCCTAAGGTCCATCAAGCTCTAATTAAAATAATCTACGTCCCTTAAAGGCCATCAAGCCCACACATATATATATAACACACAGTGAGTTCTGAATACTTACCTGGCGGACTTGGGCCGGAGACGCAGGTGCCATGCCGAGAAAACCATCCTATGTTATTTATAAACATGCATGTTTCCACAACCCATCTTTAGAAAATGTTTTAAGCCCAAAATCCCCAAAGCCGAGTTTTGAACTGGGCTCTGATACCAATTTGTAACACCCCAAATCCGGCCCAAA